>JAZKJV010001310.1:539925-1139925 GCA_037367405.1 Ottelia alismoides
TAGTACCGCTCTCCTCCTCCTCATCTGGCGCTCTAGATGGATCCTCGTGTGGTCGCTCAGATGAGGCGCCGCCTGCTGGTCTTCTACCGCTCCTAAGTGTAACAAAATCAGTATCAAATAGATCCGAAGATGTATCATCAAATGGGTCACTAGGAGTGGCAAATTCAGTGTGAACTACCTGCTCAGATTTCCTCTTCAAGCTATTCGGATTCGGCTCGATCTGTGCAGGGATGGCGCCTTCCCTCTCATCAGGTCCCGCATCTCCTGGCGGAACTCGTCCATCTCCCGTCTAAATGTAGCCTGCTGCTCTGTGAAGAGGCGGGCTAGATCATCCATGGCGGGGCTCTCGTGGGAACCCGACGGGTTGCCTCTCTGGTAATGAGGCTGCTGGACCGGCTGCTGCTGTGGCTGAGAGGGGTAAGAGGAAGGATGCTGCTGCTGGTGAGCCTGCTGCTCACGTCTCCAATTCTGTCCCTGCTGCTGGTAGGGACGAGGTACGAAGGATGATGGCTGATGTGGCTGATATGCAGGGGGCCTGCTGGTGATCTCTCTGCTGGGAGTACTGCCCTCCCTGACCGGCTGGCTGCTGTTGGGACTGGTTACCCCCATTCCCCCACCTGAATCCGGGATGGTCTCGTCGGATTCCAGGTTGAGGACGGTCATACCAAATCCCGTTGACATCCCATCAACGGCTCAGCATCAAAGGGGTCTGGTGGCAGTGCTGCCAGAGGCTGATCCGGCTGATATACCACCATCTGTAAGTCTGGAGATGGTGGTGACTGGTAAGAGGGCTGCTGCTGCTGGTACGGCTCCGCCTGTACAAGGTGAACTTGTCTAGGCTGCTGCAAGGAGGTGGAGCGCTGGGACGAGCTGCGGCTGCCGCCGGAATCGCCTCGCGACAGAAGACGGGGCTGAGGAGCCGTCTGTGCCTCCTGAAGACACAAGAGCTGGGTCTTCATGTCGCTCAGAGTTTGTGCCATTTGCTCCATCTGAGTTATGCCCTGGCACTGCTTCTTCTCTATGATTTCCATGCGGTCCAACTTCTCGCTGATAATCCCCATGTCCGCAGTGGCCGACTCTGCCTGTGCGGCCGCAACTGTGGACGAACTGGATGGACCTGCATCAAACCCGTGCTATCCGCTAATACTGCACGGGTCCTGGCGGCTGCTGAGATCTCTGAGTGTACAACCGAGTCTGGGACATCACCATGTAATTTTCTGCCATCTCCTCGTAGATGGCCCAGACTTGGTTGTGGTCCTTGGCAAAGTAGGGACCCGCCGCAAGAAGCATTCACCAGACCCTGAAGCTCTGGTGTCATCCCACTAAAGAAGCTCTGGACTAGGTTCGGCTTCGAGATGTCGTGGTGCGGGCATCTATCCAGAAGCTCTCTGAACCTCTCCCATGCTTCGTGAAATTGCTCATTAGGGAGCATGGAGAAGTTGTTGATCAGGGCCCTCGCTGCATTCGTCCGCCCGAGTGGATAGTACTTGTTCAAGTACTCGGTGCGGAGCTGATCCCAGGTGTAAACAAACTTCCCTAGATGTTTCAGCCAGGCGGCTGCTCTATCTGCCAGTGAAAAAGGGAAGGCCATCATTCGAATCGTATCTTGGTCCACATGACGGTCGTGGACAGTACTGCAGATCATCAAAAACTCCTGGAGATGGAGATGGGGTTCCTCAGTGGCAAGCCCGTGAAAATGAGGAAGCATCTGCAGGGTGTTCGGAGGGAACTTGAAATCCCCCACGATAGCAGGTACCACCACCCAATGATGCATCAGTGTAGATCCGGGGTTGTGTAGCTCCCGCATCGTTCTCGGTGGTCCTCCTCCGGGCCTGCCGCCGCTGCGGCAGCTGCTGCTGCGGCTGCTGCCTCTGCATCAGCGTCAGGAATGTCCTCAGGCTCGCTCGGCTCGTCTCGCTCTCTTCGGAGTCTCTCCATCTCCCTTCTCATCTCAATCATAAAAGCCCCCTGATCGCGTAACTGCTGCTGAACCGTCTCTAATGATGCGATCAGGGGTGGAGTTGATCGCCCCCTGGTCTAAGACGAAATGTTCGGGCTGGCGATCGTCTGAACTGCCGGCTCCGGCCATAGTGACGTCTGCAAAATCAGATGAGCCCAACTCAGGTTCTGTCAAATTAATTCGTCTTTCCTCGGGCTCATGTCTCTCAGTAGCAAAAGAAAGGGGATCGAGGGGGAACAGGGTGGAATCGAACTCGGGCCCGGAGAGCTGGTCTCGACTCTCACGGGCCAACCTAGATGATGAAGTAGCCGCGCCTGAAAGCGGTGCAGCCAGAGGCTGCTAAGAGATCGTCTACCCATCATCTTGATCTGGCGAGTAAGGCGGATGAGATCTGGAGAAAATATGATCGCAAAGCAAACCCCTTCTTCACCAACTCAACACAATCTGAAGACCGTGAAAGCTCGGTCAATTTATCTTGTCAATTTTTATTTGGTGAACACACAAAATATCAGAGCGATTACGTGACCTGCTGGGATACCCGATACTCTCTCAACCGACTGTCCCGCACAGAAGAGTCGGTAATCAGTCGAGATGAGTACCGGAGGGCTTTACCTAGTGTTCGGGTCACTCTCTCGCACAATCAAACCAAACAATGAGGGGGTTGCTCTCCCCAAGACAAATTTTTAATGTGAGTGTCTTTTAGGGTCAATAGTGTTATCCAGTCCCAATTTTATTGTTTTTCTTTTTAATTTTTTTTTCAAAATAAATGCAAGCGGCCTAACGATTTTTCCGATTCTCCTGATGATTAAGCCAAACACAGGGGGAGAAGACGAAAAAGCCGATGCGCGAGAAAATCAATGATGCATGCAGAGAAAGAAATGCGTACCTTGTCTCCAGCACTCTACATGCAAGTGATCCGCGCAGAATTTAAATACAGAATTAAACTACCTAAATGATGCAACGAGGAAAAACCGAGTCCTAGCTGAGCAATTTCTATTGATCGTGAAGAACAATAGTTAGCCAACGGAATCGAGTCCATAGTCCGATCTTGGGAGTCACTCGGTGCCCGCCACAACGGGTCCTGCCAGCGCTGTATGTGACTCCTCACGGCACGTGGTCTCAAATCCAATTAAACTAACTTTTTCAGTGAATTTTATCAAGGTCCAATTACGTTCTATAGGAACAGATATTCTATTAAGTGTTGGGCCTTAAATATTTACGTCACAATCAACAGAAATTCCTAAATCTAGGGGCTCGAGAAAAACCGTGTAAACACCGGAAAAGGCAGCTAGCTATCAAAACCACGATAAAAGCCGCGAAAATCCAAATGGGTCCCCCGAGCACACCGGTGCTCAGCGAAACAGACCCGCTAAGTTACAAATGTCCACAAATGTCCAAAGTTCAAATCCTAAATTATTACAAAAAAAATTGTTCTCTCTCTCTCTCTAAATAGAAAACTCCTTCTTCTCTCTCTTCCTCCTGCTCTTCTTCCCGTGCGGGTCCTCTAAATAGTAACTCCAAGTTCTCCACGCAGTACCTCGCACAAAAATAGAAAGAGAGAGTGTCAGAAAACAGTTATAATGTAGAGAGACAATATGGAAAAATGACTACAAAGCCGTGTTCCCCGGCAACGGCGCCATTCTGACGACCGCCCGAACGACAGAGGTAAAGGTACAGAAAATTAGGTCGTTGCGACCTCAATCACTCGGGCTGAGTCAATCAAGAAAAATCAATCACTCAAATCAGATAAAAACAAGCAAGCACGAGAAAGAGCGATCTAGCTATAGGATTAACCTGGTATAGCTCCCAGGGTCGAACACAAGGAGCACAGATCGGCCTTGCGGCCTACGATGTAGTCAAATTGAACTAAAACACAGAGAACATATTTTTGTGGTTTTTATTTGTTTTTATAAATTTTTTTAGATTTTTTTTTAAATGATGAGAAAATTAAAGAATGTAAATACAAGGGAACTTCAACAATTTATTACACACACCAAAAATGATGCAAAAATTCAAGAAAATTTGTTTTTATGTTTTAAATGTTTTTTACTGTTTTTGGTGAATTTTTGGGATTTTTCTAATGAGTAAATTATTTATTAAAAATCAAAACAAGGCAGAACACCAAGGTACTGTCCAGCAATGTTAAAAACTCAAAAATAAAATATTTAAGAGTTTTCAAACAACCTTGGAGGTAATTTTCCTGTAATCTATGAAGAATGAGGAAAATTTAGGCACCCTAATTATTGTTTTTGGATTTTTAATTTATTTATTATAATTTTTATGGGTTTTTAGGGGTTTTTCAATTTTTAGGGTTTTTAAGAGATGAAAAGTAGCCAAAATTGGCTAGAAAATCAAACAACAAGTAAACTACAGTATCTAATTTTTTTAGAATTTTTGGTGGAGTTTTTTATATTTTTTTGGTATTTTTAAAGTCAAACAGTGGCAAAAATATGTGTTTTTGAATTTTTAAAAATAATAAATGAAATCAAAAATGTCCCCAAAAATCATAGAAATTCCTACACCATGGCAGGAGCCATGTGTCAAAATCTCATTGGATTTGGAGGTCGTTTGATATTTTATTCAAAAATAACAAGGGGGCACTGTGCACAGGGACCTAAGTGCAAATACCCAAAGATCTGGGGGCCTTGGTGCAAAATACCCAGCAAGTCACGCGCTTCGCGCGTGGCTGGGGCACACAGGGACCAAATTGCAATAAAAACCAAGTCCTAGGGCTATTTGATAACTCGTATCAAAAGCCCAGGGGTATGGTTGCAAAATTCCCAATAAATAACGCACATGCGCATAAACAATGCTCACAGGGGTATATATGCAATTATTCAAAAATATTCATGCATTCATTAACACTCCAGATCTACAGGACAAGATGTGTAAAAAGCCCAAAACACACGTGACGACGCACGTGTTCACACACACACAGGGGCATACATGCAATTAAAATAAAGCACAAGGTTCCAAATGCAAATAACCCTTCGTGAAAAAGTTTCTAAAAATGTTTACAGGACTAAACAGGAAATGAAAAACTAAGAGGGGGGCCTACGATATTTACCCCTTTATTTGGCGACGGTTGGATAGGCACCACGTGGAAGATCGGATGGTGGCGATGAGCGGCGCCTTTGACCTTGAGAAGCTTCGCCTGATCGAACGATGGAGAGTCCGCCACGTGGGGATCGAACGGTCCGCGTGCGTGGTGGCCGAACCCTCGGTGAATCAACGGCTGAGATCACGCTGCGGCTGATCTGACGATATCTGCTGCTCCCCGAACGAACGGTTGAGATCTGATCTGGAGCGCCACGGCTGATCTGACGGCGATGGAGGGTCCTCGAAGAACTGCTGGCCGGCGAACTTCGCCGGCCTCGTGAAGGTGTCTCCGCCCTCCTCTGCTGCGCCTGAAGGTCGGAAAAGATCCGCGGTGAAGCTCCGTGGCGGGTGGTAGTCTCCAGTGACCTAACCGAGCTCTGAAGAGCTCCGGCGAAGTCGGCGGAGATGAAGCTCCTGGCTGGAAGTTGGGAAGCCTCAGACGCTTCCCGTTGGACCTGCAAAGTAGTCAAGAAGCTTCGCGGGTCGAGGGCAAATTGCCTCGACCCAAGAAAGTGGGGTGAAGGTGGACGGTTGCTGTGGGGCGGACGAGCTCCGGCGAGGCGGAGGCGATGGAACTCGAATCCCAGATCCTGTGCGATCTGGGTTGAGTGAACGGGCGTAGAAGGTGCGCGGGGATACGGCGGAGGTGATAAGATGGTCGGATGGTCGAGATTTTACGCGAGATGGACGGAATCGGAGGAATGCGTCGGAGATGCAAATTGGGCGAAATCGAAAATTACGCTAAATAGAAGGTCTAATCGGCTACCTGATGGATGCTGGAGACTATGCTGGAGCTGCTCTTGCTCCTGGTCGTAGCTTCGAAGGGCGTCAAGGCCTGAAGCTCGATGCTCAACGCCGGCGGCGGAGCAGGGACGGCGAAGATCGCCGGATCGATGGTTTCGCTTCCTCGCCTCACTGCAACAAGGGCGGACGCTTGCTGTCACTCTCGCGAAGCCAATGGAGGTCACTGGGAAGGAGGAGAAGGGCCAAAAGATGGGGCGCGGAGGCGGCGGAGGTGAAAATATATAAGGTGACAGCGTCGATTAGGGTTGAGGCTCGACGGCTAAGGAAGGCGTGGATTTGATGGCGGAGGATCCGGCGAGGATGAGGGATGATTGGCGATGAATCCGAGCACGGGGGTTGAGTGGGAGACAGCCTGGAGGCGCGTGGGAAATTCGGAGAAGGAGGCGCGGCACGCATCGTCCAGAATAGGAAGGAGTCCGCGGGGGAGTTGACCGGGGTCAACAGTCCCCCGTGGACCAATCAGGAGCGGCCACGTGTGCCCGAATTTTGTTTATTTAATTTAGGGTAGAAATAGGCCGAATTAAAGAAAACTCAAAACATGAAATATTTTTCTTTTATTTTTTTCTATTTTTTGGTGATTTTTAATTAATTTTTGGAAATAAAAATAGGGTAGCTATATATATAGGTATATGTACACTATATGGGTTTTTATTTTTGATTTTTTTATTTATTATTTTTATGTGTTTTTTATGCTCATTTTGTATTTTATTTATTTACAACATAAAATATGGAATAAAAGAATATTTTTATTTTATTTTTAATATATGTATATAAGGGTGAAATAAATAGTTGTATACATTTATATACATGGTATTTATACAATGTATTTTTGTACTTTTGATTTTGTAATTTTTATTTGATTTTTGTTTTGTTTCTTGTTATTTATTTTATTTACAAAATGTAACATAGAATATTTACAAAAAGTTTAGAAAACAATTGAATTTATTTACAAGGTTAAATAAATACAAGGGTGATGGTCTATACACATGGTGAAGGAAGGGTATTTTTGAATTTTTTTGATTTTTATCTTTTTATTTTGTTTTTAATAGTTTTTAAATATACACAATATAGACAAGGATATTTACAACATATTTTTGGGTGAGGAAAAATATATAGTTTATTGAATTTACAGAAGTATATACACATGAGCTCCTATCTCCCTCTACTTTGGCTTTTATGCGGTCAGGCCTATGCTGAGCCCTCCCTTGGTTAGGTTGCTCAATATTTATTCTAAATATTTCCCTCTTTTTTTCTTTTTGCTCTTTATTCTTTTATTTTGTGCACAAAAACATGCTAATTATAGGTTTTTACACAATGCATGCTTTTGGTAATTATTTGTATTTACACATATCTACATGTATTTGCAAAGGGTTTTTGTAGCTAAAATAGAAGAATAAAGAGTGATGAATGGGTATTCATCAGTTATTCACAATCCAACCATAAAATATTCTTACCACAAATATAAAACTGATTATAATGACAATAAAACGTTGAAAAAGAAAATGTATGTCCTGTGATTGAGCAATGAGAGATGATTTTTTTTGTAAAAAAGATAACAACGATTCAAGTGTTAACACCACATTCCCAATACCCTACAATGTATAATAACTTTCAATTTTGTAATTTCTTAGAAAAAAGATAAGAGATGATTTACAATTACACAACAATATGGTGAGTAGATGTGTGTGAATCCAAAAAATAACCGTGATTTGTGGATCTAAGGGAAAAATTACAATGTACAAATATAAAAAAAAATACCATTAACTAAGGTCGTGATTTGTAGGTTTCCAACAACAACAACTAGTCATAAATTGAAAGCAGGAGAAATTGCAGCAGTGGCAGAAATCGCAAATCACAAGAGGATGAGGTCATATTTGTCTCCAAATGACACATTTAAGTTCAATGTGAGGTCTTAACTTTTAAGATATTAATGTGGCATAAGGGAACCCAAATGCTTTTTAGGCATTTAGGAATATTAAGAGTCAAATAACACATGCAAATGTAAATAATTAATGGACCTATGTAGCCATTTAGACATTGGATTGGTATTTGATAGGGATGAAAAACAGATACAGATATATCTGAATATCCGCTTACAGTATTCGAAAAATTACCGGATACGGATATCCGTATCCAAATATTAATCGAATATCGATCGGATATGGATATGGATTGTAAAAAAATTTCGAATATGGATGCAGATATGGTAGTGGCTTGAATATCTGGATCCGGATCCGTATATTAGAATAAAATATTTAATATTATTTTATAAATTAGTTAATATAATACAAGACACATGTATTAATAAACTTCCATTTTTTGCTTCTGGTTAAGAACAGATCCGAATCCTATATTATTATATTAGCATTATATATTATATAATACAATATATCAATGATATTAATAAACTTCCGTTTATTTGGGGGATATGCACGAAAAAAGTTACGAAACTATATCGCCCTTTTTTGCTTCTGGTTAAGAATCCATGTCACCTCGACTATCCCTTTTGTCATGATACAACTTATTTATATTTCATTATTAATTTTTAAAATCATTGTAAACTTTGATTAAATACCAATTCGTATGCATATGTAATCATTAATATACACGTATTTGGATTCCATGTTTATTGGATCCATATTTGGATTCACTCTTTCATTGGTTCATATTTGGATTAACTCTTTTTTTAATCTGTGCGGGTTCGCTCTTTATTCGACGCATATTCAGATTCGATAAATATCATATTCGTATCCGTACCCATATTTTAAGGATACGATTTTCTTAATGCCTATCCGAATGATATCGGTATCTGTATTTGTATTCGATAAAGATGAAGTGAATATGGATATAGAAAGAGGCATATCTAATCCATATATGATCCATTTTCATCAATAGTATTTGAAATAAAAATAATAAAAACTAACTATATGTAGCCAATTTAGAGATGGGCCCCCAAAATTGTGGGGCCCTGGACCATTGCACCCCGAGACAAGGCTCAGGGACGGCCTGTGCAATACATGAGCATCATGAAGAGACACAACGAGAAATACATCCCGTCAAAACTAGAGTCGACCAACAAAAAGTGGTGCCAATGCAACGTGGAAGCAGAATACATTGGCATATAAAACATTCCGATGACAAAAATTGTGAATGTAATCCTACATTAGTTTACAGTGAAGGCTATGTGGGGATATACTTGTGATGACGTATTCCTAGGCTAATATAAGAGATCCTTCAGCTTCAGCATCATATCTAAATGACCAAGCAAGATGGTCGCCCCCTTCGCTTTCTACTCAAGTCTAAGAGGCCTCCACATGTACCTACCTCTAAGTGCCACTATCGAGCAGCAATTGACATACATGAATACCATGATGGTTTGATTTTTTCCCCGCCAGCCTTTGTCAACCTATAACACTGCATGTAACCATCTTCTTTATAGTGCCACTATCCCTCCTATGGAGGAGGCATATACTTATCTGAGTAGAATTCCCATGCCATTTGCACCTACATCTCACACCTCTCTGCCATGACTCCTTTATAAGACCAAGGAGGATTTGCTCAATGCAGAGGACGAGGAGTCTGTGGTCAAGTAGATGGCTACCCTCGATCTCGAGGCACTTACTACAACCTTCTCGGGCATACTAAGGACACATGCTACTGGAAGCATGGTCATCCCGCCTCTATCCATGTTATTGAGCATACCGAGTCATCTACAACACCATCCGACCACCATTATAAAGATCTTGTCTCCCGTCATATTAAGTGTTGAGTTGACTTTTGAGAGGATCTAAAATGATATCTTCACGGAAGGCGAAGATAAAATGTCACTGAGGCGACCGCTCACAAATGTCAAATTGAACAAAAAATAATCCACACAATGTATAGATCAAGCAAGAAAGCAAGCAAGTGTGAATCAAAATTTATTATACCCTACAAATAGATGTATAGTGGACAAGTATAGTAGGGGTCGAACACAAGGAATGACTAAGGATAGACAATCAAAAATTAGCAAAGAAAGACAATAAATGATTTTGGATATTTAGATTTTCATGGGTTTTTAATTTTGTAATCTTTAATGGAAATTTGTTTTACATTTTTAATTTTTTAAAATTTATATATTTATATATTTTATGTTTTTTTAATTTTTCCTTTTCAATATATAATATGAGAATATATATGACTATATAGATAATATAGAGTTATACAACTATAAATACAACTAAAAACAAAAAAAATGCAGAAATAAATATTTTTGTATTTTTTATATTTTTTCTACTATTTTGTGATTTTTAGGGGATTTTTGCAATTTTTTAGGTATTTTTAAAGTAAAAAAGAAGACAAAACAATGAATAAGATAAACGGTCTGAATTGTTTTGGAAGTTAAAAATAGCTAAAAGGCTTAAAAGTTTTCCAAAACTATTTTTAATTAATAATAAATATAGTAAACAAAATTCAGAAATGGAAATTACAATTTTTGGATTTTATAGGAATTTTGCAATTTTTATATGAATTTTGGAGTTTTTTATTTTTTTGGGGTTTTCCTTTTTTTCATTTTCAGTGATTTTGGGTCTGGAGACACAAAATACTAAAATAAAAAAATAAATTTTTTGAGGGATTTTCAAAATATTTTTATATTTTTATGGATTTTCTACTACAAACAAAGAATAATAGCTTGATTTTTGAATTTTTATAGATAGAAAATAAACTTAAAACACCTAACCAAAAATATATGTGATATATGTAGATGTCAGGTATTTATAGTAATTTTCCATAAATTTTTAATGCTCGAGAGCTATTTTTTACAAATAAAAACTACAAATAGAAAATACATTCTAGCATGGGCATTTTTACAAATATTTAAATTTATGAGACTCCAGTCAAACACCTCATAAAAATTCAAGAGAAAATAAGTAATTTTTCAAGAATATTTAATAATATATACCTGGAGAGATATTTTTGTAATTCAATATAAGTGTCGGGCCCAGTGCAATTGTTCCAGAAAATATTATACTAATTCCTCAAAAATATAGATTTAAGTGAAATTTTAAAACCTAAGGGTCCAGATGCAAAATACCTATACCCTCACGTAGGGACGGAGCCATAACATTTTTAAGGAGGGGACACGTGATTTTAAAAAAATATGTCTATCAATTACAGTACAATCATATTCATTATATAATGAAATATGAAAGGAAATCAAATGTGATAAAGGGTTACACTACACTACTGCTATGCTAAGGAATAAAAAATGCGAGAAAAGAAGAAGCTTACCAGTTTTGAGACACATGGAGCAGAGCTTCAGGCGGAGGCGATGGTGGAGTTTCGGACCTCCTCGATTCAACACCGGGCTGCATTGCTAAACGTCCGGAGAGAACCCTGCTGTCACCAAGGCTCGATCTAGTGCTAGAGTTAGGGAAAAAGTTGGCACAAAAGGGATCGAATTTCAAATGGCGATGGGAGGCGAGTTTATATATAAGGAGTCTTTGATGATCCTCTTCCTGAGGTGATGACCCATTGATCGAGAGGGTGCTTTGACGTGAAAGTGTGAGGATCAAGGGTTAAAAGTCAAGAAGAGACCATCCCAAATGGGTGTAAGGGCGAATCACGAAAAATCCAGAAGGATGGGGTCAACCGAGGTCTGCCAGACTTATGCGCCTGGGGAGAAGAGTTGATCCGGGTCAACTCTTGACTCCCTCTAGTTGGTCCAGAAAAAAAGACAACTAGATATTATTTGTAAAATTTATAATAAATAGTAAATGATTTAATTAAATTTAAGTTATAAAATAAAAGTGTTTATTATTTTCTGTAGTATTTTAGTATGATTTTTATTTATTTTATGATTTAATTTATTTCATGCTAATTTTTAGGATTTTATTTATAGGTATATTTACTTATATATTAGGTCTTTTGTTTTATTTTGTATTTTTGTTTTTTATTATTTTATTTTTCTTAATTTATATAATTATAACTTATTTTTGTACACATAAATATATGTTTATTGTATAAGTATACCTAAATAAATAGAGGTATAAAATATATAGGTATAAGTATAGTATATTCATCTATGTATTTCCATATACTATTTTATTTTAATATTTTCTTCATGGTTTTATTCTATTCTAAATATGTACATATATTATAAATAATATTTATAAAATTATAAAAATATAGAATTATAAAATAAATAAATAAAATGAATATTTTATTCAGGTATATTGTACAATAGGGATCCAAAACCTAACTTACAATTTATAAATAAAATCGCTTTTTACCCTTATTTTTATGTAAAAGATCTAGTAGGTTGGGTAACATTGTTTGTTAGTGGGGGAAACCCCAGTTGTGTATAAAATGATATGATCGAAAGTATACAAATTAGTTCCTCGAAAGGATTTTTTACTTGTTAGAATATGTATATCCGACAAATATGCAATTTGGTTCCT
Source organism: Ottelia alismoides (assembly GCA_037367405.1). Lineage (NCBI taxonomy): Eukaryota > Viridiplantae > Streptophyta > Magnoliopsida > Alismatales > Hydrocharitaceae > Ottelia > Ottelia alismoides. The sequence continues at coordinate 552,229 of JAZKJV010001310.1, forward strand.
TCTAAGGCACATTAAAATGCCACAACATCTCAAGCATTTCGTTATTTTACAATTTTTAAATGCTCAGTTGTTATAAAGTGTACTCACCGCCTCTTATAAATTATAGGCTTAAAAAAGGGTAAGAAAGGTATAATTTATTGTATTTTTTGTATAAGAACTGGCACTAATATGAATATAAGTTTACAATTTAAGAAGCATGCCCATTAATTCACAAATCAGTTGCAGAAGACTATGAAAGTATGTGCTTCCAAAATATGATCTTTACCAATGAAATTATTATCGATTGGCCGTAAGTATAAACATAAAAGTGGAATAATCATAAAATAAAGGGATTTTTACCTTAGGAACCCGGTAAACTTTGTAAATAATCTCTACAACCTTTGAAACAATATAATCCCTTCCTAGACACGTGTCCGTCGATGTCACCGCCTCTGCAGACTCCCTCCCCTCCCAAAAAACTCATCACATTGACGACGTCTGTCAACTTAGATGCCTAATTCACCTCCGTCGGTTCGGTCGTCTTCGTCTCTGAGGTCCAACTGCCACATGGTCACACCATTGTCGATTCCACAATGCCCCCGACTCTCCTTCCCTCCATCCCTGACAACCTTCTCCACAACAACCCCGTAATCCATGCCGATTGCTTGTTCACTTCTGCCCACAAGACACCTACCGAACACTTCCGGAGTTGATCCGTCGTTTATTCCAGCGACCTCTGCACTAATCACACCACCCGCCTCACACCACTGAAGACCGCTGACATCAGCCTCGTTGTCTCTCCCTCAAGCGAACTCATCGTTGTTGCCTTATATGGTGCCAGTTCCTGGAAAGGAGAACTCCATGTCTCGAAATAGAAATCACAGTATTATGGGTTTGTAGTCCCAACAACCGTTCCGTCTTTGAAACCACCGGTGGTTGGCCGTGCTCATCCACCGACTCCATTGTATGCTTCCACTGTAAGGCCGACGAAGACTGGCGCAACCTTCGAGGGTGCCCGCAGCATGGGCCCCCGCTCCCCTCCTCCCCCGCTTCCCATGTAGCAATCATCATTATTCTCTATTTTTATCCACAAATAAGAACCTCGTGAGAAATCTTCATTTATTCCGCATCTTTGTGAATAAACCTATCTCTTGTGATAAAGTGCCAGTTTTTTGGTCATCAGATTGGAGGGAGGATTAACCTCTTCTTAAGATGACACCACCATGTAGCAATATTATAGATATGTTCCCTTTATAAAACATGTATTAAATTAATAAGTAATTTCTTATCCATCACCCCCATTTACTCCTCTCATCTCAAATTCGTGAGTATCCCTCGTCTTTAATTATACACCTCCCAAATTGTAATTGCTCATACACATACTATCGAGAATTCCTGCCAAAAAAACATTGTAACAACCTAATTTCTAAGGTTAATTATTCCACGATTCCAACTACAAATTCGGTTACAGTTTTTTTTTTTGTGGAGCATATTTTTCATTTAAAGTTTTATACATGTCATAACTTTGCATGTTGCGCTTTTTGATCGATTTAATAACCCATAATTAACGACCAAGCCAGGAAAAGATTAAAATGACCAGGTTGGATCAAATCAAATCGTAATTATTAGACAAAGACGTATAATTTCTTACCTCGACTTGCTCTGGATATTCAATTCATTTCGAAGCTTCGAACATGACTACGTATATCAAGTTCTAAGTTTGAAGAAAAAAATAACAGTTCGAAGACATGCCGATATTTATTATAAGTTGTTCGTGATTTACAATATAAAGTACAAACAGATCTTTTTGTTGTTGATAATAATATCAAAACAACGAGGAAAATTGTAACAGTTGGGATTTTAAGAAATAATCACATTTCTTTTTTTTTTCTATCGCTCGTGACCACCATATTGAATTTTCAACTAAATGAGATTTATTATTCATTACTCTCCCCCTGGTTATAAAAAGGGCACCACCATTGCACTTTCATATCACCTTATTTCCCCCCTCCTTATTCCTTTGAGGGGAAAAGATAGAGAGCATCTTTCCCCGCAACGAGATATTAGTCGCGTCGCCTTTCCTATTTACCTCTTCTGACTTGCGAGGGGAAGTGGCTCGACCGAGAGGCTGAGGCTATAGAGAAAGAGTTGGCGGACCCTAATATATAATCCAAGCTGAGGCTCAGCCCTTCGGTTCGCCCCCTCGGTCTCAGCCGCTTCTACCCTCGGATCTCGTCTCTGATCTTCTTTCCCATCTTCCAGTTTTTTCACTTATGAGAGGTCTCATTTCGCTGTAGCCTTCGCAGATCGAAGCGGTCTAGCTACTGCCGGACTCTCTGGCTGACCCCCTCGAATCAGATGCCCCCATAGTCAAGATAGTTGTGGACTTTCGTCGATGACTTTTCTCTTCCATACCTATCAGAGGTTGGTCTCGATAGTCCCTTTTCAGTTTAGTGAGGGAAAGAGGCCGCCGAGAGGTTATTCTTCTGCAAGGGAGTCGACGATGATGCATGGAGGAAGCTAGGAGACTAACGACGTGGTAATAGTTGTAGACATGAGATCAAGGCTTCGAGGTTCACGAATCGGACTTGTTGTATGTATTGATTTAAGATTTTATATGAACAAAGAACGTATCTGAAACACAACCTATAATTGTTTGTATTGGCTCTAGGTTATTACGAATATACTCCGATTCAATTTAGAATAGATAAATGAATGTATGTAATGGCTTAGAATTATGTATGACCACAAAGAATAGATTTGAATTACGTTTTACGATGTATGTGTCGATGTCGCAACATAGCACATATATGTAATGTTTTTGACTTGAAATAAAACATCTAAATATATGTGTCCTGACTTCAAATGAAAAGTGGAAATATTATCAGCCACGATAATTTATTGAGAAAATTTCATGCATAGGATTTGCGACTTTTCCAACATGCACGAATGTTCAAACACGAGAAACTGAGATATATGGTTAATGTTATTACAATTATTCACTCTCCATAAAAATTTCTGGTGACCTCTTCTATACATCCATATTGGGTATAGGTAAATGCATCACAATAGTTTACCATAAATCCCCTTTAGTCATGTGTATACAACTTTAATGACGGTTATATCTCATGATTAATTTAGGGAGGGATGATTACTGTATATAGAAAATAGGGTTTTTATCAGTTGTGCCTCTCTGAGATATTGCAATTTCAGTTGTGCCCCTCCTTTTTTTGGAATATCAGTTATCCCTACCTTCTTGCAAAATTCACAGTTGTGCCCTCTGTTAAGGTAAAGTAAGGGCATAACTGATATTATAAAAGGGTAGAACTGTGAATTTTGCAAGAAGGCAGGGGCATAATTGATATTTCAAAAAAAGGAAGGGTATAACTGAAATTGTAATATCTCATAGGGACACAACTGATAAAAACCTTAGAAAATAATATAGAATGTCCAGATGCTTTAATGGCATGGGATGGAAATAGTCTTTAACGTGTTGGATATTCTCACTGAAAGGAATACTTGTATTCACTCAATTTTGACCACGCGTAGATTTCATAAGAAATTCTTGCCATCTTCAAAATTGATGAATCCTTTTCTTTCCTAAACTCCACTAATTAAACGTGGACTATTTAATGTATCTATTTGGAATCATTAGAATTTTCTTTCCTTTTCCCATTGAGCAATAATCTTATTAGCCGCGATAGGCTAGAAGATGGGAACACCCATTAGATGCAATGTTCATTTTATGTGGTGAATGCTACCGATGAAAAAGAGAAAAAGAAAAAGAAGAGAACAAAGTTATTTCACTCCACCATATAAGAGCTAATGAAGATTTAAGGCACAGACTCATAAAGAGCCAAATGAACGACTGAAAGGGGTAGTGTTAGTACAAGAGGCAATGCCGCAAGGGGCGTATGGTTGCAAGGAACCACAGAGGCAAAAGCTAAGTCCTATACAGTTGTTGCTACACCGCCATGTCATTTATGGACCGTAAGTGCTAGCGGTTGAAAACGCAACAAGACAAGTACATGAAAAATTAAGTAAAAAATGGTTTATATAGGTAAACCATTATAAGTATGCAATAAAATAGTTTATAAATATAAACCATTACAAGTTATTAAATATACGTTTTATAAATGTAAATCATTACGGGTTCGTTTGGTTGTAGGGTTGCGCAGGGTTGGGTTGGGTTGGGTTGGGCTGGGTGAATAGTAAACTGTGAGGAGGGGGTACCCCTGTGAATAGTAACCCAACCCAACCCAACCCTGCCCAACCCTGCAACCAAACGAACCCTACACATTATGAAAGGTATGGTTTATAGAGGTAAACCATTTTATGTCATGCAAGAAAAATCATTTAATCAAAGTTAAACCATTATATGTTATGTGAGGAAATAGTTTAATTAAAGATAAATCATTATATGTCACGAGAGAAATGGTTTGAGAATAAAAAATCGTAAAAAGTCTTGCAAAAGCTATTTAAGGGGTTAACATGAAAGAATGATCTAAATGATAAAGAAGACACGTACATGTTATGAACTTCATGAAACATACTCCTTACGATGAAAAACTATAGCTTATGCATTTTATGTAAACTGCACATGCATATTCATATTTATTAAAGAAACCAATATGCAACTAGTTAGGGAACGACTTAGATATGCATGGGACATCTAGGCATGTAATGATGTTTTTCCATTTAAACTTAAGTATACGAAATATAACATGTTAAAAGATCATTACAATTTCTATGCATGTACCCCGATACATACTGGGCATTAGAATCATTCAACACTGTGTTTATTTATTTCAGGTGAAGAATAAGTTTGAATGGATTTTATGTCTTCTTTTGAGAATGATATTTTCTTATTCTCATCGATTACAATGCATGAATCGATAACGGCTCGGATGCACGACTTCGTGTTGCATGCTTCCGCATATCTGTGCGGTCCATTCCGTTACAAAAATATGCAAGTAGGAAATTGATAAATAGAGAAGGTGATGGCATTGATGATATCTTGAGAAGAAACATCGAATTTACGCAGGCAGGGGAGTCGAAGGAGGTTACAATGACAACTGAGAGAGAGAGAGATGTCAAGAGGAGGCAGAAGCGGAGGTGCGTATTGCACATGGGAGGGATATATAAGTTTCAAGCTTTTACTTCAGGGCTTACATGGGTGCTATTAATCATTTTTTTGTTAAAATTTTCTATACTTACGTATAAATGATGGGATCGATGTTAGTTCCGGATCCAACCGGTCTAAACGGTCCGTCCCAACTGTTTCAAAGCACCTCCACCTCTAACTTGATTTTTGAAAAAAAAATGGACACAAAGGGCATAATATCAAACCCTCAGCCCACCATACTACTGGGTGGAGCATTGTGCTCGACCCGGTCCAACCCGAGAAAGTCCGGCCCGAGCCCATCACTTTTTCGTGGACCTTGGGTCGGGTTGAGGTCCGCTTTTTGTAGCAAACTGAGGACCCGGGCCCGACCCAAGGCCCGCGGGATCGGGCTCGGGTTCGGGTCGGGCTCGGGCTCGGGTCGGGCTCAACCCGCACTTATTTTGATTACATGAAGTTGCATTTCGATTCCAATCTATTATTATGGATATAATTCATCTGTAACACATGAATATTGGATGTATTGTTACGATATAATATTACTATTGATGGATGAAGGAAATATTGGATGTATTGTGACTATCAATCCGTGTTCCCTAATTTAGTTCTAATATGATATTTTGAAATATGAGGACCCGGACCCGGCCCATTTGTACTTCAAATTCAGACCTGACCCGACCCGAACATAATATTTTTGAAAAATAAAGATCCGGACTCGACTCATTTGTACATCGAGTTCGGATCCTTTTACGAGTCGGGTCGGACCTGGCCCGACCCAATGTTCCACCCTACATACTACACAGCCCAAGCCCATAGTCCCACCACACCCACCTTCCCCCCGCACAAGCCGTTTAATCAGACCGAGGGTTTTGCAGGCGGCGCGCCCAAGAAGACCAGCTCCGCCCTCTCTCAAAGCAGCCACTCGGCCGCAGACATGGGCAGCACGAGCACCGCCGTTCCAGAGAAGACCGCCGAGGAACTCCGCAAAGAGATCGATGAGCTCAGGCGCCAGCAGTGGGAGGTCGTGTTTCTATCCCCACCCCACCACCATCGCCACCACGCTTTAAGTCTCACATCCCCTTCCTTCTTCTCGCAGATCACCGAGCGTCTCAGGGACCCTAGAGGCCTCCGCCGCGCCGCTGTCGCTGCTAACGGGCCGCGCCCTAATGGAGTCCGCCCGCGAGGCGTCGTGCGGCCGGTGAGTGCCAATCGGAGTCGGTTTTCTTGGTTCTGTTTGGGGTTTTGGTAACCTGTCGACCCTCGCAGGCCGCAGCGATGGAGACGGAGGACGAGCCCCCGTTGAAGCGGAGGCTGTTGTCAACTGTGGTTAAGGTAAAAGATTGCATGGCACTTAGAAAAAGACGGCTACTAAGGGTAGTATGTAATTCTTGTTGTGGGATTGTTTGGAAGGTTGGGGGCGGAGAGGTGAAGGAAGAAGCTGCTGTTGAGGGAGATGCAGAGGACAAGGCGAAGGATCAGGTGGGGGGAGAGGCCGCGATGGCTCCGAAGAGCGAAGAGGTGGCGAGGAAGCCTGGATTTGGCTTGCTCAGGGACCGCAGGACTAGCAGGATTGTATGTGTTCTGTGAAACTGTTCTGTTGTTTGATTGTGTGGATATCTGTGCTTAGTCACGGTGAATTGTTTGCTTATTTTGCCGCAGAACTATGACGTGCCTCTGCTGGAGCCGACCCCGAGGGTGCTACCGAAAGACGAGGATCCGAGTTTGGTTAAAAGGAATAGGAGAATGCTGGGTCAGCTGATCGGAACGTTGCAGGTAATTACGTTCCTGAATGTTCAAGATTTGCATTTCTGTATATGGACTACAATGCAGTTTTCTGAGCTGCTTCATGCTCTGAGTTGCATTACTAAGTTTGTATCCATAGATGTTTTTGTGGTTTCTTAAGCCCGGTATTTGAACAAAGACTGGACATGTTTTATGTGACCTTACTCCGAGAGCATAACTGTATTGTCTGAGCTGCTGAATGTTGAAATAACAGACGTTTCTAGATTGAATAAATGACTACATTTGTAACTGACGAGAGATGAAATTCCTTCATCAGGTGCCACCTGTGGAGAGTTTGGGGAGCCCAAAGACCCAAGCTCGAACACGATCAAGATATGAGTTCAGCTAGATCCTCGGATTATCTAGAATTGTCATAATCGAACAAAGGAAGAAACTAATCACGAGAAGTTCAGAACTTCATCATCTGATTGACATGTGATCGACCCGTCATCCTTCACCATCACCACTGACTTCCTAAGGCCAAACTCGGTAGCGGGATACAAGATAAGGTGGATTACAGGATAAATGTAATCTATTTGTCATTTCTGTTTGTTTGTAGAGATGGGATTATGAGGGACAAGGAGGGATAAGTGGTAGGTATTCACTATTTTCCGTTTGATTGGATAAGAAAGGATAAGGGAAAGAAGTTAGTGTCATTAGATATAGTTGTTAGGGATAAAAGTATACTTGTATAGTTGTAAGGGTGTATTTTGGCGGGAGAAGAAGGTTATGGAGGGATACAACTCCAAACTCTATCCCTCATGTTATCTTATGTGGCTTGCAATTAAATTTGTATCCCAAGATTGCAATGAGACGGGATTAGAGCCTTATCCTGCCCCTTAAGCAAACTAACATGCCTTAAAGATTAGATCAAGAACCCTCCTCTTTTTCTCATCTCTTTTAATTCCCCTAAATAAGGGAATAAAAGTGAAAACCTAGCTCATGCTATTTTATTATATTGTGAAGAAAAGTGAAAAACCTAGCTCATGCTATTTTATCATATTGCACCTCTCCTACAAGAGAGTAGGCTTTTACTTTTTCCACCTTCTCCATCTCTCCAATTGTGGACCACACTTATTGCAACAATGATTCTAGTGTAGCAATTATTAGGATGCTCAGTGCTTGCTCACTATATCACTCACTGTATTGTTATTGTGATCATAACAAACCTTTGCGAGTACAACAATACTTTAAATTCCATGACAACTTTTCCCTACACGTGGAGCTGAGTGGAGAAGATTTGTTAAAGGAAAGATAAAATGGAAAGCTACTCCTAATCTCAAGCACATGTTAGGATGATGAACAAGTAACTAAAAACTATGAATAACTAAAAGAACATGAAAGTAAGTCATTTATTTTAAACTCAACTTCCTTTCTAACCGAGTTGTAAATTAGTTTCGACGTGAATGTATCATCAAAAGCATGAATATATGACTTGCACAATCACTTAAATTCATATAAAACACTTGAGTGTACTTGTGATCGATCAACAATCCTTTAATGATTGATCAAGTTTTTTCCTTGGAACAACCGTGCCTATCTTGCGATCAATCTGCCATATTTGTTTGATCGATCAACATTGCTTATTGTTTATTTTGTTAATCGATTAACATGGTGATCCGATGAATCATTCTGATGTACATCGCTCTCTCATGTTTAGTCCCACATTTCTTAGTGGTGGGACATGCATATTTGGTAGGGCTATATAAAGAGCCCCATAACTTTCATATTTGAGTCAAACATTGTGACAATATGAACCACAGGGTCCTTTCGTGGAGTACGTTGACCACCGTGCTGGTTGAGCCCATGCTTGCTCATAATCCATGTGATCGTTGGCTCCAGATGCTAATGCTTCAAGCCCCTTACTCTGCACTTCACGTAATATATTTCAAATAATTGAAAGTGGTTACATGATCCATACAAAATCAGGTTTATGAGTAAAAAAATCCCCTTGGGCTTAAGCTAGGGTCAGGTTTGGCAGGCCTGGCTTCGGGCATGGTCGGGTCGAGCCGGTCCTACCAGATGCTTAACCTCTACCTTAATCCCTTTTGACCTTTGTGAACATGAGATAATGTTTTATGGTCAGAAGCTTGCTACACCTCAGGGAGTTTGCCTCTTGTTATTTGAGTGACTTATCTCTGGTCTGATTTGGAGGTGGAGGGTTTGACTACTATGAGATTTGCTTTGAAGTCGGCTTCTTTATATCAGAGACTGGTTGCTTACAAGGAGTCTTGCCAGGTGTGCGAGCACAGAAGGAGCTAGGCTCAAGATGAAGTGGCTAGTCTTGACTCTTTCGAGGATTTTAGGGAGTTGAATGAGGAAGAGCTTTTGAGTTGAGGAGTTGTTCAGAGGATACTTGAAGATGTAGATCGGAAGTGGGAGTTGAAGTGGAGGCAGAGGTCACGTCAAAATTAGCTGAAGAAGGGAGATGCAAATACTAGATTCTTCCATGTTGTGGCAAATGGTCAAAGGAGGAAAATTTTGATTCACTCGATCGGAGTTGGAAACGAAGAGTTGATGGGGAGGCGGTGATAAAAAGGGCGGTCACATGTTACTTCAAGAACATGAGTCGTCGCCAAGCTTGCAAAGTCAGCTAACTAGTCGAGTCGGGGGGGGGGGGGTACCAAGGCCTTAAATGTCGGTTTTGGTCACCATTTCGGTATCGACCAAAACAGAATTTCGATGGAATTTCGGTGGAATTTCGACCGAAATTTCGGTCATTTCGGTCATTTTTTGTACTAGGACCCCCATATTTCGGTCATTTCGGTCGAATTTCGATTTCGACTGGATATCGATATTCGACAGAAATTCGACCGAATTTCGCTGAAATTTGAGGCCATTGGGGTAGCCGACTCGACTTGGCCTAGTTGGCCATTAGTCTGTCACCCCGACCAGTTGGATTAGTCGGTCGATTAATCAACCACTTTTTACATCAAGCTTTTTAAATTTTTCAGTTTTTTGCTTTTTTTAAAAGCAAACTTGTACTAATATGCCTAATGTTACATTTAAAGTCATTTACTTCTTTTGTTTCATTATGATAGTATAGAAAATGTACAAATCTATGTTACTATAAGAACATATGTATAAAAATAAAAAAAAAATTCAAAATTGACTTATGGCTGACCAAATCCGATTAGTCGCCCGACTGTCGATTAATCCTTAGTCAGTGACCTTGTCGACTGAGTACCGACTACCACTTTCTGCAACCTTGGTCGTCGCTTGCCACATAATGGATCCATATTGTTGGGATTGGGGGTTAGACACATTGCTGAGGACGATTTGATATCGTTGACGAGGGCTTTTGGTGTGCACGAGGTATGTTAGGTAGTGTTTACACTGAATCCAGGCAATTTTCCAGGTTCAGATGGCTTCCCTATCGTCTTTTACAAAGAATTATGGGAATTGATTTTTGAGGAGGTTATAGGTTTGGTATCTGAATTGCTAATGGGAATTCTGGATTTGATTGATCAAATTGATCGTTCATTTTCTGTTGCCCAAGAAAGATGTTGCTTTCACGAGGATGGAAGACTTTCTCCCCATTGCACCATCAAATGCGGTCTACCTTATTATGGCTAAAGTGTTGACGAACCGGTTGCAGGGGTCTTGAGCGAGATAATTTCTCCTTCCCACATTCTTGCCTTTCATGCAGTTGATGGACAATGTAGTTATGGAATCAGAGATTGTGGCATATTAGCGAAGGAAGAGAAGGGGAGTTCTGTGGAAGTTTGACTTTTTGAAGGCATATGATAGTGTGTATTGGCGATTCCTGTGGACACTGATATGTTGAAGAGGTTTTCTTGACATGTGGATTTTGTGGATGAAGAGATGCACCACGATTGCTTCTTGCGCTGTCCTGGTGAACAGACAATCTAAGGAGGGGTATTTCCAGCCACAACATGGGGTCCGTCAGAGTTGTCCTTTGATCGCCATCTTATTTGTCTTGGCAATGAATGCCTTATTTGTTATGGTAGATTGTGCGGTGATGAGTGGTTTTTGTAGTGACTATTTGAGTGAGGAGATCTATGTGCAATTTCTCAGTATATGGATGGCACCATTCTTTTTACGGAGTAAGGGCCAACAAGTTATAAGGGGGTTCTCTGTGGTGCTCGACATTTTTGGTGTTGTATTTGGTTTGCGACTTAACAAAGATAAATCAGAATTTGTGCTCTTCGGCTTGGATGAGGAGATTGGTTCTTGTGCGAGCTGGTTGAGATTCCCACGTAAGTCCTTGCCTTCACATTATCTTGGGGTCTCGTTGGTAGATGAGATGATGCGTCTGGCAGGTTGACTGCCAAGGATTGAGAAGCTAGAGAAGGGGCTCGCGGGGTGGAAGTCTGCTTACTTGTCCAGATTTGGTAGATTGGTCCTTTTAAATTCATTGTTATTAGTGATACCTATTTTCTTCCTTTCCTCCAGGGTTCCGGCTGTGGGGATAAGGAAAAGGCTTGAGAGCATTATGAGACAGTTCTTCTGGTCATCGTCTGGAATGTTGAATGGCTTGGTGTCCTGCTCAAAAGATAATGATGGCTCAGGGGTGCGAAGCTTGGAGGAGGTGAACACAATCGTGCTATGTAAATGTATCACTCATTTCAGGGGGTATTGGGGTAGTTGGGTTGCACTCTGATTTGTAAAATTTATGGACCATGCTTTTCCTTGCCAAGCCTCAGTGATCTTGGGCACACCCCTCACACTTTTGGAGAGGGATTTGTGGGGTATTGAAGGATATTCGTTCCTTCCTAAGACCTGTTGTAGGTGATGACACTGGTTTTAGATTTTGACACGATGATCAGAGTGAGGACTGGACACTTGGTGTGAGATTTCCGCGTCTGTGGCTTTGTCTTTCGATTCTGTTTTCCCTGTGGCATATATTTGGGATGAACGCTCTTTCTTCCCTCAATTTAGATCTGAGTTCTCAAATCTACGAATGGGTGAACTCATGGAGATGATTGAGGAATTAGACATCATATAAGGGCCTATTGTGGGACGCGACCGTTGGAGCTGGTTTTTTTGAGAGGACGCGACCATTGGAGTTGGTTTGATGGTAGATTCTTTGTGGGTGATGCTTACAGGGCCTTGAAGGGTCCGATGACTTTTGACTCTAGGGGGTGTATGACGGACTATAGAAGGATATGGAAGTAGAAGTTTCCCCTCACATGTAAAAGTCTTTATGTAGCTATTTTGGAGGGAATGACTATTGACTGGTGATCTATTTGTACGATTCTTTCAGATGGCCGATTCTGTGTGTCCTCCCTGTCATGATGCTATTGAAGATGCGGACCATCTTTTCTTCAAACGTGAAAGCTCCTCGGAGGCATGCGAAATCTTTAGGAGATCTTCGGTGAGTACAGATGGGGTAAACCGCTTCTGGGAGTCCATTGGTGCAGATTGGCATGCTATTGATGGTGATAGATCAAGATGTGTGGCCGTGATTTGGGCCTCATGGTTAGCCAGAAACGAGGTGTTATTTTGTCATGACACGTGCTATGACGAAAATGTAATTGCACATGCAAAGGCGCTAGCTGAGAGTTGGATCATGTAATCTTCCGCTTTCTTTGTAACTTGTAATGATCATGTACATCTTTTGGTGATTTAATGGTGAAGTTTTTGAGCACACACCTATATGGTGAGGGACCTTTTCTTTCAAAAAAAGTTATCTGGGGTTTCCCGTTGTCGTTCAATCGACTTCGACGTATGGATTGGTTGTCGTTGATTGAGAAATTGGAGAATAAAGTGACACATTGGAAGGCAACTTTTCTTTCTCATGGTGGCTGTTTGGTGTCTTTAAGGGAGGTCTTCTTGGCAAATTCAATGCTTTTAATATCCACAATGCTTGGTCTTCTTGGCAAATATAATGCATTTGATATCCGCAATGCTTCTGCCTATTGGTCTCCACATCCTTCTCGAGGCAATCACGATGATATTTTTTTGGATCAACTCAAGGTAAGGGGCATTCCGGGGGATTTATTGGTTGATTGGGACTTGATGATGGCACATTGGGGATCCTTAGAGTGGAAGAGATGAAGGTAACTTTTTTAGCGAAGTGAGTTGTTTGCATTTAGATGGATGATGAGAATCTTTAATGTAGGTCATTCATATGGCCACTCTGATGAATATCTACAGAATTTTTGTCAATGTGAGAAACCTGGCAATGCGAGACCATAAGCCAACTCAAGAAACTCTAGGCACTCAAGAGAGCAAAGAAGCCTGCCAATGCGAGGCCCAGAGGAGTTCCGTCAAATGTATCTACACTTCGACACATCTGGAACTTTTAAGGATAGATCGTTTATAAAAGATGCAAAATCGACCAATTTAGGATCAAGAGCCCCTCTTGCTCTAAGCTTATCATAATCAAGCATAATAATGTTGAAGCCTGTGACGTCCATTCCCACGGATCTGGGATACCCGTTTACACATCACTCGTAGTATCACGTTTGCTAAAGATCGCATTTAAGTTATTGAAATTCAGGGAAAATTTTCCACGTTTAGTTTTTGAATGACATTCACATTTAACTAATCAAGCCATAGAACTACAATATGTCACCAATTATATTGCATAAATGTCCATAACATTTAACGTGTAACAAAAGAAACTGTATATGCATCCAAATTGTAGCAGAAGAGAAAGAAAAGCATTTATAATATCTTGAACAAAAACTATAACATGCATACATGATATGTTTTACTGCGGAAACTTATGTTCAACTCTCCTAATATTACAATGCAGGTGTTTTTCTTGCAATCCATGAATTAGGAAGAACAGAACATCAACAAATGTTACAAACAAAACAACAACAACGAGAAAACCTTTTCCACAATTTAAGTAGGGTCGGCTACATGGATTCTTCGCCTCCATTCAGAACATCAATAAATGTTGAGCAAATCTAATTAATTAGCAATAACTGGAATTTAGTGGCTCCAAAAGAAAACAAGTAAATAGGGCTTGGCAATTAAAATTTAGAGCTACTTGCATTGAAACGGATTTTCAAGTTGTTTGGTATATGAATCACCATACTTACTCATCCTACCCCAATTACCCAACTTTAATACTTATATATATATTATATGATTACTATTTAAGCTATCATTTTTTTAATTATAAATCATGTTTGATGGATCTTAATAATATGTATGATGAGTCTCTTATCTAATCGTTGTCTTTATTAAATGTTTGTAATGATCGAGTTGATCTAGATCTCTTTCTGATGTTTATGAATCATGTGAATGGATCATAGTAAGTGTCGATGATGGGTCTAGTGTTTTGATTCTTTTCTTATTGAATTTCTCAAGCTTAGTCGATAGTCTGTGGTCTTAGTCTGGGTAAGACCTCACACTATGACTCTAAGGCAGTAAGAAAGCCTTTGGGTTGGGGTGCCCCCACAGGCATGCGGTGGAGTAAAATGCATCCTAACTAAGTTCCCAACACGTCCACTAGCTATGTCTAACAACCGTGGTAGTAGCTCGTAGTCTGACAAGGATAATTTTCATAATATGATCTTTTCTCTTTGCCACGAACTACTGGCGAAACAATAACCAACTCAACTGAAACCGAGCTCAAATGTAACCAAACTTAACGGTACTCAACTTAACTGAAATCAAGCTTCACTGTAATCAACTCAACTGTAGTTGATCTCAATCTCAACAGTAATTCATCTCAACTCTAGTCCAGCTTATTTATGACTCATTCCAAGTTCAATTGTAACTTCTCCAAATTCAACTGTAACTGATTTAAATGTAGCTATAGAGGATTCAGATGTAGCCATCGCCAAGCTTATTGGCGGAACGGTAACGAAAACTTATGCGGTGAGGTAGTCTTCTAAGAGACCCTTCCGTCTTGCCCTCTAAGTGGAACAGCGATCTAGTAGAGGGATAGGTCTACTCCAAAACTACGCCACCGAGACTGGTGAGAGACTCTCTGGAAAAGCCACTCTAGAAAAATCGGCTCGACCGGTACGGGCAAACGAGCTCGAAAAACTAAAACCAAGGGCCCTCCAGTCTAAGTACCCTAAAGAATAGGGATCAACGAAACTAGTCTTTAAAAGAAACTAGGATGTAATCCGCGCTTCGCAGCGAGACAAAATTGGGTTGATTTGATGTCAAATAAGTCACTAAGTTGTTCTATTTCTTTGTAAACATGTAAAAAATAACTATAAAAAAGTTTACATCATATTAAAAGATTTATTTCTAATTTCTAGGGGATAAAAAAAATTGATGCGAAAGAATTTATCTTTACTCCCTTTATATACAATAGTTTAATATTAATAAAATAACCATCAAGTAGATGAGACTTGATATACTCTTCAAGCACGATTACATTGTTTTATATGTTTAATCAAAGATGTCTTGTTCTAGTAACAACGTTATAAATAAGAAAAACTCATTCAATGTTGCCTTAACATTAGATTGTCTACATCGTTACAACAACTATCAGATATAAAGATAAGGATTTTACAGTTTCATTTGTTGCCAATGTTAAGTTATAAATAATATGCTAACATATCAATCATAATAACAATAAATATTACAATTTATTTTGTGTTCTCATAATGTCTTGATTGTTAGATTTTAACATCATCTCCGTTGGATATATAAATTGTAATATCATTATACACTTCATTTTTATTTTTCCTTTTTCAACACAATCCAAATGTAATCTCTATCCAAGTAATTTTTGTTAAGAATATAATATTACAATTTGAAGCAAATGTTAGGTGAAAATATATAGTTTCAAAAATTAAAACCTAATGTGTTGGATTGAATAAATTAACAGTGATTGATGGTGGGTACAAATTAATTCCAAGTAAATATAAATCACATCTTTGGTTGATATTTTCTTGAATTAAAATTTTAAATGTAAGTTATACTTTATTTCAAAAACTTGAAGTATATATGCAAAAATAAATGGAAAAATAATATATTTATGTTAGATGAAACATGAGAGTGGAAAACATAATATAATGTAATATCAAAGTTGTAATTTATATTATTTTTATTTTAAATAATTTAATTAACACACGTACATATCAAATATGATTTCCATAAATCTATTACGATATGTGTGTATCCTACAATAGTATTTTCTTAGTTTGATAGTACTTACCGTGTAAATTTTTACATATAACTTTATTGAAATATAAAAAGTTTATTGATATTTATTGAATATAAATAAATAAATATAAAATAAAAATCGATAATTCCATGTCAACTATTTTATATAAAAAATATCACGTTGCTTTTATATCTCTATTTTTATTTTCTCTCTTTGGTCATTTATTATAATCGAAGTTACATATACTTCCAATCGATTTTATTAAAGTTATCTTATGGATTAAATGTTTAAAGGTTCCTATAAAACTCCCATTAAATTTATCCCATTTAAATATTATATTTTTTTTATAATTTTTTATTTGCTGTAGCTTTTATGCATGATATTATTAGTATGATAATTATTCAATTTATTAGAACATGATAGCCTCCACGGATAGAGATATATAGAATTTGCATACGTGGAACATTTTTAAGCATAACTATATCTCATTGAGAGGGGAGAGAGAGGGACATGAGAGCACAACATTAAAAATGGAGGGAGAAAACATGTAATGCATGGAGAGAGAGATGGGGAAGGAAATGTGAGATGACATGTCACGTTTTGGTTAAGGGGGGATAGAGAATTAGGGAGTAACTCAAGAGAGAGAGGGAGCATAGAAAGATAATTCGTAGAGAGAGAAATAGGGAGAGAGCGGAGAAGGGGTGCTGGGAAACCTCTCCATATTGCTCCATGTGTCACTATTTCCAGGAGAAACTCACCTTTAAATAGAGATATAGATCCTGTGGATCCCAGAGAGGTGTAAAAACTGCGAGCGCTCGTGAAAAATCGAGAAAAAGATTGGGATCCTAGACCCGCGCACTAAGCGGTCGCTGCCCTAACTGGGCTTCCTATCTCCCGCCCAGCTGAGGGTCAACGCACCCTAGCACAGTCAGGTGTAAAGGTCACCAGTACTCAATATTTATCAGTCATCACTGAATCATCAACGCTGACTTGATTCAACATCCTTTCTTAATCCTTTATGTTGTTGTTAACTTTACAGGTCTAAGCATCTTGTCGATAATCTTATTTAATAATGATCCATAATTATTGATTTATACTTAAATGATCGTTCACGAAGATTTTCAGTCTTTGATCATAGATTCTTTCATATTTTGGTGGTATACTTATTGATCTTGATTTTCTAAGTCACTTGAATGAAAATACCCCGGTAAATCTCATTTTTCCAATCATGAGATTTGATGTTCAATTGATCTGCATTCAAATTTAGATCATGCTAGATTCCCAATTTTTTCTTATTTAAATGAAGGGATTACGAGTCACTCATTAGATTTTGGATTACGACAAAGCATTACATTAGCCTCACACAAATTCGAGTGTGTTGAAAGTCTGTGATTTACCACTAACCCCCAAAAGTCATTACTGAATCATAATTTAGATTCCAACATGCGTCATGTAAAATAGTCCTAGATCAGACCATAAATCAAATCAGGCAAAAATAAGGGCAACCTAAGTTTCACACATAATCCTTAAGATTTCCCGTGGAAAATTAATTTAATTGAGAGTTTACCAATTTCATGTCTTAGAATATTCAAATAATAGTGAATTCTTGGATGAAATTATGAGCTTATGCCGATCAACAATGCTACTATAATGATCAACTAAAATTATTGAAATTGTTGACACAACAAAGGTGTATAATTAGATCATTCAGCCACCTACTCCTGTGTACTCTTCTATTCCAACACTTCTCCATCTCTTACATTTCTAGCCCCCAATTTGTAGATCATTTCTTCAATCCACTAAGGTATATTATAACAAAGTCCGTGTGAGGTTTGGAAAATAATTCTAATACGTTCCTCAATTTATGGAGTATGCCCAGCATAAGATATAACGCCAAGTAACGAAATGAGAAAAGCATGGAGTATTGGGAGATTGAGATATGCAAACATGGTAAGATCATGGAAGTACCCAATATCTCCAGACTCCAGTTATATATATATATATATTCGGGGAAGGACAACTATTTGACGGAGGTATACATGTTAGTTTGGTCCTTAATTCTCTCCTCCCTTACCTTGTTTGCGGTATGACAAGGAAAATGTCCTTCATCTTCAACTCAAGATCATGCTTCTTCTTTATCCTCCTGATATTTTTCTTGTAGCACTAAAGAAATACATGTGACTAGGTTGCCATGATCACCATTACATCCTAACTTAAAAATCAACAATTAAGGAACTTTAAAAGAGAAGTTTACATTTCTTTGCAGGTGCCTTAATCAACATGAAATGCAAAAACCTTGTAAAGGCAAGGGTTCTGACAATTGTATGGTTTGTTAAGGATAATCTGCCTAACTAACTTTCACCAATGAAAATCACCATATGCTTACCAGTATTATACTATTAAAAGCATACCTCACTTTACAATGATAAGGTTTCCACTTATTAGAAGCTCAATACCTAGGTATCTATACTATTTGTATAGAGCATTTTAATGACAATCATAGCAACTACTATAAAGGCTGGTGTTAGGTGTACTACTTTCAGATTGGAATCGATAATAACATCCTTATAATGATTACTATGTACTTGTCAATAGCGATATAATGGATGTTTCCTTATACTGTATCTGGAATTCTGCTAATGAATAATTATTTGGTCTTCAAGTATTCTTGTTTATTTGATTAGAATTAATCAAATTTATGGTATTGTGTCTGTTATGGATGCCTGCTAATATTGTATCTCGAAAATTTTCATTCCACATGGTATTTCAAAAGTGCAGAATTTGTATATGACAGGGTTCCTTTTTGTCAAGCAAGATTAAGATATGCTATAAGCAAGTTGTGTTTTTTTAGCGTGAATTTTCCAATCATTCAGTGCAACATAACGGTAGAAAATTCAAGAGCTCACTTGTGAAGAGAAATATAAATCCATAGAAAGCAACAAGAGAGGAGTTTCCAGATTGTGCAAAGACATGGATTGCAACAAGAGGAAGGGAAGATTGTACCTTTGATCATCTAAGTTTGGAGGGTATTTATGGCTTCATTTAACATGTACAACAATTAAAATATCTGTCGGACAACAGCATAAAAAGGAAAAAAACTGAATTAGAGACTCCAACATTGAGTTTAATGAGAGTAAAGAGAAGAGGGTTTGTACCTTTTAGTATTTCCACTTTGGAGATCCAAATTTGCATACAACATCCTCTTCTTGACAGGAGCTTTAGTTTATTCGAATCTGGATGTTACAAAGCCCCCTAAAATGATGCAAGTAAGCATCATGAACTTGACGAGCGTCTGCCTTAACTTATTCGGAAGCTCGAAACTCAAAGAATCCCAAATAAGTTGTTCGCCGTGGAAGACATCTGCCCTGTCTTATCCATGGGCCGTTTAAGAATTGTAGTGATCGATTTACAATCAATGATCTCGTCCATCGGAGGAAAAATGTCACTGTTCAAATGAATCAAGAGACCACCAACATTTCATTCAGTCACCGTTGCTTTAAAATCCAAGAGCTAAGGACCGGCTTTGCATTGTAACTTGTAAGCTTCTCGTCTTCCAATCCATCCACCCCTTAACCGTCGAAGAGGGCCAAATACGCACATTTCTCGAAAGCCTAACTTTAGAGTATGGTCTCCAAAGTTCCCTCTTGTATGCCCCACTAAAGCGTGTTGAATAAATGAGACAACGATTGATCAACCTTCTCGAGGGGACCCAAAGTCTCGATACTCGAGGTTGTACCGACATCACTCCATTGTTCATCACCTGCAATCTCTTCCATATATGCCTTTTTGTAGGCAACTAAAAGAAGAATTGTAGTAGACGTAGAAGAGAAGATCACCCAAGCATGAACTGCCATCAAAACCAAGCACATTCATCTAAACAAGTGAGAATCCTATCTGAAGAGAGGCAACACCTTAATGACATCCCTAGCACATCAAGTAATGCGTTTCTCTGTGATGTTGCGACTAAAGGACCATCTTACTACTTTTTAAATCTTGTGACCGTTTTGGCTTCCATATTTGGAGATGGCGCCTTAGCTTCTACATTCGAAAAACTGCATTGACATTGCCCTTAGTCGCTGGCTTGTTGGTCACTGCCATTCATTTGTTAATCGAAGTAGGAATTAAGTTTGACCCTCGCTAAACATCAAGCTAGATGAGATTGAGCCAGGAGGGCTTGAAATTTACCCATAAGCTCAATTCCTTCTCCTGACTAAACCATATCGGACTTTGATTTTCACATTGCTAACCTGAACCGAGGTATCATCGACAAATGGTGGAATCTCGGGTTGAGAACATTTTCTTGAACACGCTATCTCTGACCAACTCTTCTCATGCTATCACATAATCGTAACCAATGCCAATAGTCATTTAGAGTTTATAAATAATGAGATTTGTTTTTCTCCCTTTCTCTTCTCCCTCCATGCAACCTCCACCGTTCTCCCAATTCCCTCACATCCAACAAGCCTTCTCTTCTTCCACCTTCTAAAATTTTCCAACGAATAATTTTTCCACTTCAAAAAATATTCTTTAACCATAGAAATATCCAACTTGCACCAATTGGATCAGAGCATGGCCTTCATATCGTTCTTCACGATCTGAAGATCTGCCCAATTATTCAAGGTCTTATCAATCAAAATGCGTTCAACAAGACGTCCACCATGGGTGGCGGACGAAAAGGTATTATCCTTGCTCCAGATTCAGTCGGGTCTACATGAGCTGACTGCAAATCTGCATGGTTCGAGACTTGTTAAATCTTGAAAACGACAATCGAAGGAAAGTGACCCCAACATCGTTGTCCAACTGATTGTCAACTCGCCGCCATCAATGGAGCCTCCACTGTTAAAGGTCCAACCAACCTCGGTATCTCTAGCAATTCCACCCTCTCCACCACCAACGCTTGCCACCCCTTCAACAACACCTTCCCCGTCATCCATGCTAAGAACACCACCACCACTATACCCTTCAACCCTGTCACCACAACCAAGAACACCAGCACCCCTCCCACCCTCGCCACCTCCACCTCCAGCCACACCACCCCCGACCCCATTTGCATCGGCCCCACCCAATAATGCTACCCAAACACCCCTTGCTGTACAACCCCGCCCACCATCTGCCACCCGATCAATCCATGCAGCCTTCCTCCATGCAAATGGCACGTATTGACATCCACACCGTCACCCCCAGTGACCCCTAACCCCATTACTTCCTACAACACTGCTGCTTTGAAAACCCCCTTCAACGCCCTCCTCACCGCATCACCTCCCTACTCCCTTCCCCTACCCCCTGCAGCACGCCGTTGCAAATCAACCATGCCCTCCCTCACCACCCCACGTCGTCCTCGCTACCTTCCAACCCTATTGCGCCATGTCCTTCATTGTCATGATGCAGACCCCGAACTCATCGGTGGGTTCCCAACCATTGTTGCCCGCCACGATGGAGCACCTCGATACGAGCCCATCATCGTCCGCTCTCGTGCTCTGACAAGCACCAATGCCATGTACGACATAGGTACTACTGCTGTCTCCCTCTATGTCGCCACCGTTATCTTTAGAACTTCCGTCGCTGTCGACGATGGTTAGGGAGAGAGCAAACCCTAGCTATGGATTTTTTCAGGGAAGTAGATACTTTCCAATCAGGAACAATATCCCCGCCATATATGGATAGGGAATTGATTTGGGAATTTGGTAAGAATCCTCCCACAAAAAAAACTATTTATCTGAAGGTTAGATACACATGTGGGGTTATATTTGGGTGAAGGGTACGCGGAGTACGTGGAGTCAGAGCCTACGTTCCGAACGGAGGAAGCAAGCTGAGGACGTCTTTCGGCACAAGGCCTGGGGAGTTGAGGGTCGTTGTCAGCTTGGATGGGTTGGGGGCATATCTAGGGAGCTTGGTGAATGTCAGCGATGGAAGTGGAGATTTGGGTGGCAGTACACTCAGAGAGTAGTGAAGGACCGGAGGAGGCGACGACGCCTGGAGATCTACCGGGCCCTTGACAGGCTGTGGGCATGTATGAAGTCGACCAAAGAGTGGTGGCTTGAGCCGAAGGTTTTCGAGGCACCGATCACAGAGGTGCGACTTGTAGGTGCGTCACTGGTCGGCAAGGTTGACAAGGTGTTTGCGGGGCTTCACGATTAGTGGGGGGAGGCCATGGATTGGTTTTGGATGATAGGTCTGGCAGAGGGACGGGAATGGAGATGGAGGCGCTAAGATGTCTAGGGTTGGTGCCGCCGAAGGGGTCATTCATGGTTAGCCAATGAAGCTGTCAAGCTGATCACCTGGAATGTTCGAGGGTTGGGAAGGTCGGAGAAGAGGGTGCTTGTGCGGAATTTGGAGTGGAAGCATGGGCTGATGTGCTTATGTTGCGGGAGACGAAGGTCTCACGTGGTTTGGTTGACATCTTGAAAGAGATTGGGGGCACTAATTTGGTTAACTGCAGAGGAATAGATTCTGAAGGGGCTTCCAGGGGTATTGTGACGGGGTGGAATGCGGGCAAGTTCAGCTTGGAGGGGAATGCAGTACATGGAAAATATTCTATCACGACGCTCTTGAGGCGGAAGGCAGACTGTATGAAGTTTTTGCTCAGGAATATATACAGCCCCTACAACGAGGTTGGCATGGCTGCTTCAGTGCTTTGGTGGAGGACCTGAATGTGGCTAGGGTTGTGGCCTATGATGTTGCCCGGCTTCTCCAGGGGATTTTAATCACTTTGATCTCTGAGGACCTCTTGGATAGCCGCCGGGGCTGAGATGTTGGTTCGACGGAGCTGAGGGAGGTGCTGGACGAGTCCGGACTTTAGATGGTTAATGCGACAAGATGTGTATACACTTGGTGGAATGCGAGATCCAGGTCCCGAATTGATAGATTTTTCATGTCTACTGAGGCGCTGGCGATCTTCCCCTTGGCGGGGGCTCGCGCATTGCCTGGGGCACATTCGAATGATACTCTGTTGTTGTGGGCTTCGGGGGAGGAGGTTCGTCCTCGGTCGTTTTTTCGCTTCGAGCAATCTTGGATGCTTGAGGAGGGTTTTAGGGAGTATGTAGCGAACTTCTGGGAAGAGTGTGCTCCTATTGGGTCGGCGACGTGTAAGCTGGCGGTCAAGTTGGCGACTTTGAGGAAATATTTGTTGGATTTCAATCGTGCCAACAATATGCAGCGACAAGGCATGAGGCTGAGGGCATAGGAAGAGGTTTGCAGGTTGGACAAGCTGGAGGACGAAAGGGCGTTATGGGAGGAAGAGCTGGCAAACAGGGACGCACACCTGCAAGAAATTCTACTTGAGGACAGAAAGGAGGAGATCGCATGGAGGCAAAGATCAAGGCACCGATGGTTGAGAGAAGGTGATGCGAATACGAGGTTTTTCCCTTTGCTGAAAGTGAGAGGAGACACAGAAATTTGATTACTTCTATTTCTGTTGGTGGGGTGGAGGTGGAAGTTGATGAGGACGTCGGAATCGCCTTGAGATCTCATTTTCAGGACTTGGATAGAAGGCGTACGCGTTCTGGATGGGGCTGGCAGGGCAGGGGCATTTCACCGATCTTTGCCTTGGAGGCTGTGGATCCGGTGAGAGGATTCACGAAGGAGGAGGCCAGACGTGCACTGTTCCAGCACAATGCGGATGGAGCTTCGGGTCCCGATGGGTTCCCGGTGTTCTTTTACAAGGAGTTCTGGAAGACTGTCAAGGGGGACGTGATGGCGGCTCTGGAGGAATTCTGTGATAGGAACAAGGGATTCAAAAGACTGAATAAGGCGATGATTTTTTTTTTTGCTTTCAAAGAAGAAAACACTGATCAGGGTCGAGGACTACATGCCTATCGCGTTGTCTATGCTATCTATTTGCTGGTTTCAAAGATTCTGGCCAACCGGTTAAGGAAGGTTTTGCCTCGGATCATCTCTCCTGAACATATGGCTTTTGTTCCCGGGAGAGCAATGACAAACGACCTGGTCATGGCTTCGGAAGTGGTGTCGGATGGGTAGAGATCAAAGGCAAAAGGGGTGCTTTGGAAGGTGGACTTCTCCAAGGCATATTCGATGGACTGGAGATTCATTTGGGCTTCGCTTGAGAGAAGGGGTTTCCTGGAGGTTGGGTTGCGTGGATCAAGCGGTGTGTTACTATAGGTTCTCATGCGGTGCTCTTTAATGCTAGATCGGAGGGGGGTTTCTTCCAGTCGCAGAGGGGATTCAAGCAAGGTTGCCCGTTGGCTCCGCTGTTGTTCGTGATTGTGGCGGATGCGTTAGTGGTAATGATGAGGTTGACTGTGCAAGGAGGCTGGTGTTCCTGGTATTGTAGTGAGGAAATATCCATTTCGATTCCTCAGTACGTGGACGACAATGTGCTTTTCATGGGGGCTGAAGAGGAGAAGATTTAAAGGGCATCAACTATCATGGATATCTTCGGGGACATTTCAGGCCTTTGTATCAACATGGACAATTCAACGGTGGTGCCTTTCGGTCTTGCGGAGGATGAGGTACGTCATGTTTCAGAGTTGCTTGGGTGCTCGATGGTTGCATTGCCGATCACCTACCTGGGGCTCCCATTGGCGGTTGGGAGGTCGAAGGCTGAGGATTGGAGGATGCTGGTGGAGAGGTCGGAGGCATGGTTGGCGGGATGGAAAGCGATGCTGCTGTCGAAGGGTGGGAAATTGGTGCTCTTGAAGTACATTTTCTCGACCATTTCGATTTTCTTTTGTTCCACTAGGTCCTTGCATGCAGGGATCTGCGCCTGAGGCACTGATGAGGAGATTCTTTTGGTCGGATGGGCGACATGACAAGGACATCAACCTGGTGGATTGGAGCAGGGTGACAACGACAAAGAAGAAGGGCGACCTTGGAGTGCTACGTTTAGGGGACAAGAACAAGGCGTTTATGCCAAAATGGGTGGTTCGTGTATGGGGAAAGTTGTATGATTTGGTGTGCTGTTTGCTTGGAAGATTTATGAAACTACCATGCCGTTGGAGGTGGCTCCGAATTGATTTCCTTCATCTCTTTAGAGGGGGATTTTGATGATCGTTCTTAGGATAGCTTCTAGATTGAGGCTGGCTCTGGGGGATGGTTCCAGCTTTCGTTTTTGGATGGATGATTGGACGGGGGAGGGAGTGTTGGGGAAACAATTCCCACGTCTTGTGAGGTTGGCATATAACATGAGGTGCACTAGTAGGAGGTATGGGATCGGGAGGCCGGGTCTCTAACATTTCGATCTGAGCTATCAGAGCAGAGGGTGGGCGATATCCTTTCTCTATAGATAGAGCTGTTGCAGAGCGAGCGCCCATCGTCGGGACGAGATCATTTTGTATGGGGAGATGGGAGATTCTCGTTGCGTAAGGCATATAAGCTTTTGGTGGAGGATGGGGAGGAGGTGCGTGTCAACACGAGTTTCATTTGGCGGAGCAGGGTGCCTAACACAATCAAGGTTTTCTTGTGGCTCTTCAGGCTTGGGAGGATCCTTACCAAGGTTCGCCAGGGCATTTGATGAGCGGGGAGGACATTGCATTGAATAGGTGCAATGGGCCAAGGGAGGATGCATGATCCCTTATTCTTTTCGTGTCCTCTTTCGCAAGAGATCTGGAGTCGGGCAAGTATTATGTGGCTTACGCGGGGCGACTGCACCACTTTCTGATGGGATATATATGCGGTATGCGGATATGGTCATGAGGATTGTTTGTACCCATTTGCGATGATGTGGGCGCTTTGGTGCATCAGAAACAAGGTCATCTTTGCGGGGGAAGGTTTTAAGGCGGTCAATGTACTGGGGCATTGTAGGGCACTATATTTGTCATCAATGTCATGGCGTATGTAATTTGATGTAATGTTTTTCTATTTCCATTTCTTATTATAGTTATATATACAATACGCGACGGGTCCCATTTTGGGACACCACACTCTTTTATTTAAAAAAAAATTGGGTGAAGGGTAGAAAAATTCTGGAGACGCCCTCCAAAGGAAAATAATTACTAAACACATGCTGAAATAGGAAAGGAACAATCCAATCCTAATCTTATTGGGATTTCTAGTGGATAGGACCAAGGTTTGAAAAAACTAAAGGCGGAATGAGGCGTTTTCCTAGGAATCGAGGCGAGGCGTAGCCTCGAGGCGGTCGAGACGTAAGCCTTAGTTTATAGAGATAATTATGCATAAATATATAATTATTTATATGTCTGTTAGAGAATGTAATAGGCGGGTAATTGGATCTCACCAAGATCCAATTACCCCACTCATGTTTAGTCCTACATGGATGAGCAGTGGGTGTCCGGCCTGTCTGTGAGGCTATATAATGAGCTCCACACCCCCTGTACTCATTGAGCAATTCCAATAGAATATCTGCCCCTTTGAGGGTTTCTCCCGTGGTTCCATCCCGCTCCTCAGGGAGTAGGGTTCCACGTAAATCCTTGTTCTTCATGTTTATGTTTCTTGATTTATTGATTACGCTTTCGCTTCTCAGATTTCAACATGGTATCAGAGTGGATCCGATTCTCGAGAAATTTTTCATTATTTTGTTTGAGACTCAATTCAGTTATTATTTTTTTTGAAGATTATTATGTTCGGATTTGTTCAAGTTCAAGTCCAAGTTCTACGATTTTCATGTTCTGAAAATCTTGTTCTAAGTTCTTGAAATTTCAAAGATTTTCTGTGCATGTTCATGATATGATGATTCACTCAAGTTGAAGGTCCAGAGTTTCTTCCTAAAACCCTAAGAGAGATTTCCAGCAGCCGATCCTTCCAGTTCTGATTCGGCCCAGATCTCCGGATTTCCAGATTGCAGACTTCTAGGCGCTGATTGCGCCACCATCCCCATCCGATCTTCCCCTTCAGGGTGCAACATCCAGATCTTCCTCTCCAGATCTTCCCCAGGCACCTTATTTGGGAGCGCATAAGACCTCCCTGTGCATCCAGGAGTCGCAACCCTAGCAACAAGTAGGCACTCTCCTCCCGACCTCGCGCAGATGGTGCGAGATATCAATCATCTTCTCAAAGGTCGAAGAAGCTCTAGGTGAGATCTCCTCGGCACAATCTTCTCCAGTAGCAGGCCCTGCATCATCGTGGAAGCTGCAAAAACCCTAGGCGCGAACGCCTCTCCCTCCTCTGTGCGCAAGCAGAACTCCCATGTGCGCAAGCAGAACGCCTCTCCCTCCTTCCAGCCACAAAACCCCCATGTGCGCAAGGAGAACTCTAGTGCACAACACAAGCAGAGCTCGCGCCCCATCTCGCTCTCTCCCTCCTCGATCAGGCGACACAACCCAAGTTTCAGATCTTCCGCACAACAATGCTCCCCCAGGCGGTGTACATCCCAGGCCATCGCATGCGGGCCATGCGCGCGGAGCCCCATCGCAACCCTCGACTGCGCGATCCCCCCCCAGCCGAGCTCCGCTCCTCCGAGCGGCGCACCATCTAGGCGGAGGTCGCTTCTCCACCTTCCTCACA
Source organism: Ottelia alismoides (assembly GCA_037367405.1). Lineage (NCBI taxonomy): Eukaryota > Viridiplantae > Streptophyta > Magnoliopsida > Alismatales > Hydrocharitaceae > Ottelia > Ottelia alismoides. The sequence continues at coordinate 579,576 of JAZKJV010001310.1, forward strand.
CGTGCAACGACAACCCTCTTTCTAAAGCAGGCGGTGACAGCGATCTTGCGGGGGCGACGCCATTTGAAGGAGGGTTCGTTCCCACGGTGGGAACCCTACGGGCCGATGGGCCTATTTATTTAAATTTTTTTTGCTGCTATGGAGCCCATGTGGGCTGATGTTGTAAAAAAAGGAAGGAAGCCCGAGGGGGCTGCAGTAGTAAAAAAAGGGGGAGAGAATTGGGTCGAGTTGGGCCCAAGTGGGCCACGTTAAAAAAAATTGAGGGAAAAAAACAAAAAAATGTGTGCTTTTTGAAGACACATACAATAAAAAAAGTTGCAGGCAGAAAAAAAATCATGAAAAGCTGATGGCTTAAAAATATATATATATCTGTTTCAAAAAAAAGGATGATGATGATTTGAAAAGCCGACAAATGTGTGGACGGCTTATTGATCCTTTGTTTTATGATGCCATTATCTTGTCTTTTCCCAACATTGTCGATGTTCATTTTCCAACAAGTATGGGAGTAAGGGGAAGTCAGAGTTGTATTCTTCACAACTGTCCATTTACGACTGATAGACCATCACTACAGCTTTCTACAGATCATTCGTCTTCTCCGAGCATCAACTTCTTCGTCGAGGCGTATACTTCTTCTTTTACGACCCGATTAGTTCCCCGTGTTGGACTTCTTTTGCAGCGATTCTTCTCCAGGCACGACAAAAATATGTTCCGGTGACCTGATATCGCAACGGTTCTACATGCATGACAAAGATACGTTCTGATGGCCTGAAAGCCGCAGACCCGTCCTCGTGCGTGGTCTTCTACCAGCGGCGGACATGTGTTCTTGTGATGTATCGTGCGAAGATGTGCTGTATACTTTCTTTTTGTTGCAAGCTGTAGCTTTCTCAGCTCCAGCTTGAGGGGGACTGTTAGAGAATGTAATAGGTGGGTAATTGGTTTTCACCAAGATCCAATTACTCCACTCATGTTTAATCTTACATGGATGAGCGATGGGATGTCAATGTAATTATATGTTCTCTGCCCAACATATAATACTTAACACTATAAGATATGATGAAATAATAAAGATAAGATCCCCAAAATATAAGATATAACAACATCATATCCCTTTCTACACATTTTCATCCAATAAAAAAAAGAATCCGTCGTCAATAAATATTGTGAAAGAATTAAACAATGCATATCTATTTGAAATATTATTGTAATTAAAAGGACGATTAAATATACATCGAAGAAATTTATGTTATGTGTCTAACATATAATATATGATCGCGAGAGAAACCGTGAATCCTATCCATTTCGAACAAATCTTTGAAATATTATTGTAATAAAAGTACGATTAAATATAGGTCGATTTGTTGATATCGTTTGAATCCTAACCATCTGACCATTGTTGAAGAAAGTGTGTATGCACCCCTCCTGCTGTACCATACCCCAACAAGGCGGATTAGTAGTTAGACATAATTAATAGTAAATATGAAGCAGTTTGCTGAAATAGTTAGACATAATTAATAGTAAATATGAAGTTATGGGCATGAAAGAAACATCAGATTTTGGCATTTAACTTGTATAATCATTATCCTAAACAAGTATATATTTATAAGCTTCTCAAACCACCATGTAAAACATTAAAATCATAAAGAATACTTTAAAAAAGCAAAGACGCCTCGGAAAATACCTCAACCGCCTCGAGGCTACACCTCAACCACTTGCGGTGCACGCCTCACTGGACAGGGTCAAGGCGCACGCCTCGAGGCTAAAAAGGACCGCCTCGCCTCGAGGCACGTTTTTTAATTCCATGGCTAGGACTCTTAGACCTCCTTGTATAAGAACATGTTGTATGCACATTTTATTCAAATCTCCCTCCCCTATGTTCTTGTGGTTTCTATCATTCACGACTTCTCCAAATTCCATAATCCCACCTATGAAGATGCTATTTCTACTATAATTTTCCTCACGATGATAACTCTGTCAGATCTATGTCACGACACGGACGCCTCTATACATGCCACATCAGTTCTTCGATCACCACCCTCTCTGTAGTGATGCCGATACTACGAGGTCCGCAACAATGACTTGGGTTCTGCTGCATGCACCTTTTTTTGTTCTTTCCACACGAGCTTCAAACATCGCAATCAACGGCAAAGTCACTCATCAAGATGAGTCTTTGAAGCGGCAAAGAGTTGACACAGCGTGAAACGAAGATTTGAGGCTCAAATAGGATCTTTCATCCATCAATTACATCCAATGCAGGTTTCTTAATTAGGGTTTTAATTTTCCGTTCACTGATTAGAGTCAAATTAAATTAGAGTCGTGTTAATTTTATTTACAACTAATCGAGCCCTTTAAAATTTTTATTTCTATTAAAAAAGGGAGTTCACTAATTAGAGCCAAATTAAATTAGAGTCATGCTAATTTTATTTAAAACTAATTGAGCCCTTTAAAATTTTTATTTCTATTCAAAACAGGGAGATCATCTGTGATCTCCAATCAATTAGTTAATCGATTAGATCACTTAATTACTTGGTTAGAGATACTTAGAGTCTAATTAGGATTTTATTTAATTTGATGTTTATTTTCTTTCTAATTTTATAATCCCACCCCTCCCACATAAATGGGATAATAGACAATGTAATAGTCAATCAGAGTTTATAAAAAAGTTGAGATTTATCTCTCTCCCGTTCTCTTCTCCTTCCACACGGTCTCCGCAGTTCTCTCAAATCCCTCGCTGCTGACAAGCTTTCTCTTCTTCCCTATCGGAATTCTTCCGCCAAATATTTTTTTCCATCATTAAAAAAATTACTTTTTTCTTTGTAGAAATATTCCCATTTGCATCAAAAGGATGGCATGAAAATTTGATCAAGTAGAAAATGCTGCTGTGTTGGTTGAGAAAGCGAGAAGGGTAAGAAGAATAATGAGAAACACATCAACGCATGAGGTTTTGGGCGGTAATGCACAGAGACGCTCAATTTATGGGGTGGGTGGGGGATCATGCCAAGCCATGTTTAGGAGAAGAAAGAAATTGGGTGGAGAATGGGGTCGGAGGGTAGAGAAGAAGAAAGAAGACCGGGGTTGGAAGGTAGAGAAGAAGAAAGAAGAATGGTGTCGAAGGGTAGAGAAGAAAGAAAGCTAAGGGGAAGACTAATAAAGCTAGTGGTTAAACCGATATTTACTCATTCCATCTCTATGCTTTTACCTGAAGATATTCCTTCTATATAATCAGTATACAACCTATACAACTTGAGACTTGGCGTTTGTAATTTTTAATTTCTTATTGTATTAATATATATGGTACGGACACATAAGGAGTGCTTCCCTCTTTTTCTGCATCAAAAAAAAGCATACAATCTATACAAGACATCCCTTGATTTTAGACCACTTTTATCAAAACATGACTTGAATTACATGCTTATCTTTGCCAAAAAAGAAATACATGTATCTCTTGGTGTAGAAAAATAAAAAGAAAATACATATCAAGACATCCCTTGATTTACATGTTTTTAAAATAAATGGGTGTGTTATGTTTATACTCATGCCCTTATATGGGTTTCTAATCGTTTGTACTTCACCAGAAAATGAATATTTTACCTATTAAAATGACAGGATTATTCTTTCATTTGCAATATGAAGAAGATGATTTGTTTACCTATTAAAATGACTTGCAATTCTTTTACAAAGCATACTAGCCCTTATATATTGAATGGGTCAGACTTTTTTTGGAATAAAAAAATCCGAATCAAATTTAATTGGTGGGTTTCTAATAGATTTGTATTTGCATTAACTATCTAGATCTAGTTCCAAATTTAGAGATTCATTATTGATCTTTATTTACAAAGCTTACTAGCATGTATATATCGAACGGGTCAAACTTTTTTTTGAATAAAAAAATCCGAATCAAATTTAATTGATGGGTTTCTAATAGATTTGTATTTGTATTAACTATCTAGATCTAGTTCCAAATTTAGAGATTCATAATTGATCTCAATTTATCTAAAATAAAATAAAATATCAATGAACTTTTGCCAAAAAAATGATTGCGCAATTCATAACTGTGCCAATTTTTAATTCATGATTGCACCAGCTTACCAACGATACGACTCTGAAAGTGAACCTTTTGGCATCATGAACACCGATAAGACTACATCATCATGGAAATTGGCGCTTGCACTCTCTTTCTATTCTCTCCAGCAAAATCTTCCTATCTCAAACTGGCAAACACAAATACCATGTTACGATATGATTTTGCGTGCACGATAGTCAAAATTAAAGCTGTCTTCATGTCACCATAAGATGTTTTAAAACTCATGCTTTCATACGCTCTATGATTTTTTTGAAAAGGCTCAAAATGCTCACCGATAATGCAACTGAGCATGTCAATTTATGCCATATTACAGTGTAATTGTTGATGTAACAGTCTTGGACCATGGTAAGGTTAAGGTGTCATCTTATATACTCTGGGGCTGTATGGAATATGTATTCAAGTAATAATTTGCAATGGCATTGGGTTTAAAATAAATTAGATGCTTTTGTTCACCAAAAGATGACGTTGTCTATTTAATCTTTGCCATTGTTAAACTAAAAATAACGAACTGCAAATTGCATTGCAGTTGAACATTTATTCCAAGGTTCCTTCGACGCATGACTACATTTCTTTTAGTGTTGTAGAACTCGGTATTGATATTCACTTGGAGGGATCACTGAATAAAGAATAATCGGTATTCGAACAACTATTTAGAATCATATTCCATTTTTTTTAATATAAAAACTATTTCTGATACATATCTTCTTTTATATATATACATATATAGCCATCATTTAACAAGAATCCAAGATAAAAGTACCAATTAACAAGTTACATATATTGAGCTCTTACATTTGCGGAGATATCACTACAAATGGTAACCCTTGATTGACTTTTTAAAAAATGGTAATCCTTGAGAATTACAATATAAAAAAGTGCAGCAGTTAGACAATAGTCGGCCGAATAGAAGTGCTGACTATTCAGTCAGGCCGATTATTGGCCGACTATTGACTATTTAGTTGGGGACCCCGGTGCCGCATATTCGCACCGAATGTTCGGTATAGTTGGCCGACTATTGCAACGTAACTTAAAAGCTTATTTGTAACATGCCCAATTTTCTGGCTTGTTTTTATTCATATATATACATTTATGGTTCTGATGGAACTCTTTTTTTCTGGTTCCAGAAATTTCAAGATGAGGACAAACAGTTGTCTTCATCTGAAGCATTTTTGCGCAGATCGGATTCGTTGCGCAAGGTGAGAGTTTGTCTTCCAACATTGGATTGTTGAACCTTGTTATTTTATTCTTATTCTGACATTTATAGGCTGAACAAAGAGCCCGTGAGGAAAGTGAAAGGTTGCGGAAGAAAGAGCGAGAGCAAATTATGGACAATCGCAGGCGTGATCTTGTGGGTTCTTAACTCGTGACTTGATTTATATATTGTTTCTTTTCTTATTTCGCGCATGGATAAAACTGTCATACGATTTACTTCTGTATATCTTATACTTGATAGACCCTGCGAGCTCGAGTTATTGCTAAGGCAGAAGAAAAGAAGTTGGAATTGCTCTTTCTTCAGTGGGCTGATCATCAAAAGAAGCTGTGCAATTTTTTAAGGTTTTGCGTTTTCTCTATCGCATCCAAATTGTGGATAGTTGGCCAATAGAGTTTTGGAGATTTTACCAATCATACATTTTGTGATACTACAATTCATCCCTTTTTTATTAGTATCACTTTAAATGCACAGTTTATACAACCTAATTTGATTGTCTCTGAATCTTGCAGGTTATTCTTTTTTGGCCCAAAATGTGCATATTGAGAAATTTATTTGAGACAGATAAGTTTCTGTCCACATACATGGTGCATTTGATGCAACAAGCACTTCTGAGCCGCTATTGTTATGCACCAAGACTATTGCATTTGGGAAAATATTTCTTCTCTCTGGATCTTATTTTCTTTTGTTTTTATGGATTGTGCTGTAGGACAAAGACTCGTCCCTCAATCTATTACGTGCCGAAGGTTCTAGATGATGGTGTAGCTGTGACTGAGCAGAAGAATGATCAGGTAAAAGTTCTATGGCTAAAAAATAACATAAAACTTGATATCTATCATTTGATTGGATGTGTGCCCAAGTGGAACTGCACCTTTGTTTTGGAGATGATGATTATAATGCCGGGTATAAGTTGTAATCGTTATTTTGCAAAACACTATCTTTATTTTATAGAAGATGGATAAATTTGATAATGGGACTAAATGGAGATCAAAACAACTGACCCGTTAACCAAATAAGGTTAAATGCTGCCCCTCTTTCGCTAAGCTTGCTTGAAGAAAAGCGAACATCGGTTTGGATAGAGGTTCACTCAACAATGTACTGTGATGTTGCATCTGGTGATTAGAGAACACTGCTAAATGTTGTTACTGGAGGAAGGTCTGTTTCTTCACTTTATAGACATTGAGACACCTATTTGTTGGCAAAATGTTTCAGTTGATCTACACATGCATCCTTGGCTATGTTTTTTTAGTTTCTCGTGGATATAGGAGCAGATTAATATTTTCCTAATTCAATGCTGAAACATATAAGTATGGAAGATGTTTAATTGAGCAAGAGGGACATCTTTGGAAGTAACTAATTCAACTTCATGTTTACTTGTATCTTTAGTTGGTTTGACTGCAAGGATTTGTAACAGATATAGATCTCTTAACAAATTTCACCAATGACACTCATTAAAATTATTTTTCATGATTTTAATGGAATGAAATGTTAAGCCTATATTTGGTTGGAGTATCCGTAAGAGAAAGTAAAGTGAATGAGTGGGAATGACAAGAAGAGTGGAGATACGACTCAAGACTATTTTTCTCGTATGAGGTTAATCAATCAAAGAAGATGGAAGGGACACATTTGCAATGTTTTTATCAATATTTTGGATGGGCGTCTCCTTGACATCACACCTTTTTTTTAATTTTTTTTATCAATACATCCAACGTTTTTTTAATTAGTAGAGATGTATTACACACATAGTTAAATAAGGTATATAATAACTAGGGATGAGCATCGTGCTACGTCATAGTGGGCCCTTATCAACCCAACCCGAGCTTGTTTATGTTGGCGCCCCCCCGGGCTGGGCCTAGGCTTGAATTTATTTGGAAAGCTCAACCCAAGCCCAGCCTACTGGTACTTGGGTCGGGCCTAGGTTGGGCCGACCCGCTTAAAGTTACTTAAAACCATGTTTGCATTATGTAAATTTGTACCGTTCTTAACGTAATCACAGGAATTATATATTGGTTCCATGGATTCATGATCTAGAAAGAGATTACCAGTCTCCAAGACCATTTTAACATACTTATCTAAGATTCACAAAGAACAAAATTATCAACTTTTACAACAATAAAGACTGTGGATATTATCATTCATATAATAGAGTGAAAAGCATAGATTGCATATCTAAAATCTCCCCATTCCCCAAGATAAACGAATGCAACACACAACAGAGTGATCAAGCACAAAAATAAGAATAAAAAAATAGAGCTTTAAACCTAACCCGAGATGGTTGTTTTCAATCTCCCGTAATCCACGAGGTATGCAAACCTGTACGCCATCTTCTTCAGTGTGAACTCCTACAAGTCCGTGTTGGTTGTCCCTGTCGCATCCATTGCGGAGGTCTCACAACAGATGATGGCCATGATACTCGTCACGATCATCTCTTCCACCTCCACCCCCTCAGTGCTTTCTCCACTCCCATCCCCTAAAAGGTGTTATTGGTGCACTTTTCCACGATGCGATCACTGGAGCGGTAGGCGAGGTCAGGGAGGAGCTCGAAATTTGAGGTGTCGAGGATTGTTTGTGGAGAAAGGAGGGAGGTAGGTGGGGGTAGAGAGGGCTTTGGAATGAAAGAGAGTCACTCAATGGAGGGAGGCAAGGAGCGTTAACAATTACTTGGGACTACAAAAACTGGCATCGAGGATTGAGATGGCTGGAGGAAGGATGAGGGAGGCGGGCAACAGAGGGGGCTGTGGTTTGGTGGACATCGGGGGTGGGGTTGGGCATGTGCGAGTGGGTAAAGATGGTTGGTGAGTCATTGGGTTTGAGACCTTGGGTTGGGTAACTTGGTTTGGATTCTCTTTAGTCTAATTTTCTTTATAATCGAATCAGGCTTAGGCTGGCCCTTCATCGACCTGGTGGGAGGGCCGGCCCTCGGGCTTCGAGTTTGGACCCATCGGAGCCCGAGGTCGGCCCGAATATCCAAATGGGCCAAAAATAGGGCCCAAGCCCACTTGTTGGAAGGTCGAGCTTGAGCCTAGGCCGGGCTTTGGCAGGTCGGGCATTGGGTTGGGCTGGGCCGACCATGCACAATGCTCATCCCTAAGAACAACGGATGTCCTCCCCTAACAAATGAACTTAGAATATGAACAAAAGGCTCCCCATCCTCTAATGAGAATTCATCCAATTTTAAAAGGGAAGTAAATATCTCAAAATGGAGAGTCCATCTCTTACAGTTTACTCACCTTTGCAGTTCTAAAATTTCTTGCATTTCTATAGTTTATTATACAACCAAACAAGCATGCATAAGACAACAATTTAGGCCGACTAATCAGACCGTTAAGTCAAGTTGGGGGCCGGTCAACTCAAGGAGCCCTTGTTGACCGTTAATAGACCTAACAACTAAAGAATCCGACTAAGAGGCCTAGTCGATCGACTAATCAGTCAATTGGGAATGTCATATATTTGATCGAAAACTAGATCGAGAATCAATTTCTATCCCACTTTACTTACCGTGGGACAGAATATCTCCCTCCCATTGCACCTTCAATGAAAAACCCTTGGCTCTCGATAAACCCTACTTTGTTCCTTGCGCTCGCACCTCCCTCTTGTGCGCGATCGCCTCTCACCGTGAACAACACAATCAGGATCTGTTTGTTAAATCAGACCAAACAATTAGATCATATGGATCGATGAATCGGGTCAGGGTCGATCTAGTTAGCTTGTTTTTACCAGTTCCCTTCAAATTTTCTAGAATTACGTAAACAACAGTTTTAATTGACTATTTCAAACCCGGTTTAACCACATTCAATGAAATTGAAGCACAATTGAAATTTGAACTTATTCAAAATTAATGATAGCTGTGGGAGTTGAACCCATGACCTTTGGTTACCCATTACGAATTCTTACCAACCACTCGCCAACTTCTTGTAAAGAATGAATTTATATATTACTAAACTATTATTATTTCATTGCATTTAGTTCAAGTATCATATATGTATGTATAACATTTAATGTTGCATATGGAAGTATATTTTATGTATATAGTGAGAATTAGATACTGACTGCGTATTTTATATCTATTTCGAGTTTATTCGAGCGTGTATTTGTTTTGCCTTAGTTTAATATGATTTTATAAAGTAATGACGCCATCATTTGGTTGAACCTATTTGATTTCATTGTTCAATTCCTCTTACCTTTTCGGTAAGGTTTTTGGTTCAGTCTTCGGTTTGGTTATAAAAATATTTATTCATATTGGGGCAGACAATGCTTCGACCGATGAAGCAACATGGAGTCTGCTCACAAATTATTCGCATATATGGTAGACTTCTTGTGTAGTTCATTCCATTGATCTAGTTTTGGAAGAGATAAGTAAAGAGTTAAAAGGTGAAGAGTGCAATTACAATGGTGAAAGCACTCACGATTTTCATTTGTAGTCATACGAAGACTTTAAGCTTCCTTTCTTTCAAAAAAACTCTAAGCTTGATGAGGACGTTCACCGATTTCCAGACTTTGGCAAACAGGATTTGCAACTACTTTTCTCATGTTTCCAATTATTTTAGGGAAAAAAGGGAAATTAATCTTGATATTCTCTTCGGATGAGTGGGGAAATTGCAATTGGCCAAGGGCCAAAAAGGGAAGTGGAGCATTATCCATAGTCGTGAGCCCTTCTTTCTGGAATCGATACCTGCAATCCAAAATTTTGCACCTTTGGTTCACTTATTACGTGTGGGTGATCGAGATTGGAAGCCATCCATCAGCTCTGTCTATGTAGGACTTGAAGAGGTCAAATAAGAGATAATGACATCTTTAATGTTGTAGAATTGTCTTATAAGATATTTATGGATGCTATTATCTCTAAGACCAAAGGAAGGCTTGATATTTCTTTGTTGTTTCTAGCTTATTTTTTGAATCCATACTACCTTTTTTTCTTCAAAGAGTAGCATATTTAAGGTCAAGCAAAAAGTGAGCCCAGGAGAGGCGCGGACTGTAGAGGAGGGATAAGATTCATCGTTCGTAAAGTATCGAAAATAAGACCACGCTTGAAAGTGCATTGAGACTTTTAAGAACATGTCGACCTATTATATATTTGAGTTGGTTAAGCGGGGTGGAATCAACAAGATTGAATGAGGCCTTTAGGCCACCGCTATGGGGACAACTAATAGGATTTCTTGACGAACTTTCCTCCTATTAAAATCATAGCCATGGAATAAGCCTTCACCTACCTCTACCTCGCCCCAAGCAGTGGTCCAATGAGAAAGAAAGGAGGGCAAGGGAGTGGGTTTTTTGGTGGGTGGTCGGGCGAAGGCTTATCCCCGGGCCATGATTTTGACGGGCGAGGTAAGGCTTTCTATTGCTTATTTTTTGAATCCATACTACCTTTTTAAATAGTGGTATGTTTAAGGTTCGAGCAAAAAGTGAACCATGAGAGGTGGACTGTAGAGGGAGGATAATATTCATCGTCCATAAAGGTATGAAAATAAGGCCATGCTTGGAAGTGTGCCGAGACTTTTAAGAACATGTCTGTCTATTATATATTTGAGTTGGTTGAGCTGGTGGAATCAACAAGATAAGGCCTTTAGACCACCGCTAGGTGGACAACCAATAGGGTTTCTTGACGATCTTTCCCCTCATCAAAGTCATAGCTATGAAAAAGCCTTCGTCTGCCTCTATCTTGTCCCAGGCAGTGGTCCAATGAGAAAGAAAGGAGGGTGGACGTATGGGTTTTTTTGGGGGTGGTCGAGTGAAGGCTTATACCAAGGCCACGATTTTGACGGGAGTAATGTTTGTCAAGAATCCCTACGGATTGCCCTCGACGGTGGTCTAAAGGGCATCGGTTCACTCTTGTTGATTCCATTGGCTCAACCAACTTAAATATATATTAGATCGACATGTTCTTAAAAGTCTCAATGCACTTACGAGCGTAGTATTCTTTCCGGTCCTTTACGGATGATGAATCTTGTCCCTCCTCTATAGAGGAAAAGCTACATCTTTGAGAATTCCTTCAAGAGGAAGCTTATGTATATGGAATCTGATCAACAAAGCAGAATGTCCATGTAATAATGCACATCATCTTTTGAAGGCTTGAGTGTGGATCCTCTAGTGTAACATCGGTTATGTCTTCAACACGAAAGATTAGTCAATTTGTTCAACACTTAGGAAGTTAAAGGCATCCTAAGGAACATATTTCTTCTGCACAAAGAAACTGGTTTCATCTCTTACTTTCACATGGATAAGCAAGCTTAAGTTTCCATCGAATGCATTACTTAAAGCCCAACACATTGATTGAGAGGATGTTGCTTTGAATGGATCTATAACAAGGCTTATGGCTCAATTGATTGGCAACCCTAATGACAAGGTGTTTTTGAGACCATTAAGTGTTGTGGATGTTTTTGTCGGTGTTGGTGAATAAAAAGTTGGGTGTAGGGAAGAGGTAAGGTTGCCATTGGCCTCTCTTCTTTATGTCTTGATTGTAGTTGCTCGTGTCATCAGCTTTGTTGTTGCTTGTGAGTGTAGCCTAATTTGAACCTATACTGCTGAGGGGACACCCATATTATTTTATCGACATACGTGGATGAAATTATGTTCTTTATTAGAAAAGGGAAATTGAGTCTAAATCAGTAAGGACGTTTTTGAACATCCTTAGTTCAAGATCGAGGCTCAAGATCAACTAGCAAAGTCGACAATCGTCTATTTAAACATGTTAACGTCTGCGAGTAGATCTTGCAAAAGCTTGACTCGTCGTCGTTGTACTTGAGGATCTTGTTGGGTGGCACCTCAATAAGAGGTGTGTGTTAGACATTGATATTGGAGACATATATATCATTTATTTTGGTGAAATTTTGTTGACATTTTGGTTTCTCTAGCGCGTTGCCATTATTGAAAGACTATATGCTATCAATTTCTAGGATTTCACCCATGTTGTCGATATTTCACTGAAATGTGAAAATCCCTTCATAACATTCTCGTATTTCACATCTTGGAGGGGACATCGACCCATTAATAAGGGAGACCGCTCGCATGAACCCTATTATAACTGCATTGAGCTATCTTCTTCACAAAAACTTCGTTTTTTTGAAGTCTAACGGTTCGGGGGAGACACGGCAGGTGCTCGCCCCAAAAACTTTATTAAGAAAAGAAGAGAAAGCAAAAGATAATTACAAGTGGAGAAACAGAAGGAAAAGAGATCGGATCCCTAAGATCCCACCCAGACAACAAAGCACGAATTACAACACCGACCAGTCGCACGTTAGACGGACCGCGTGAGCCAACACGTTTTCTTTGTAAAATCTCTGGCCCCTAAAAATTGTTGCGTTACGCCCCATCCAAATCGCCCAAATGCAAGCAAAAAGGCCCAAGAAATCCCTGTGCTCCTTGCCCTTGTTCAACCGAATAGACTCCCAGAAACCGACCAGGCCAGAAGTATTAATCCAAGACATCCTCGCCTCCTCCCAAACCCCTGCCGTGACAGGGCAAGCGAAGAAGAGGTGATTTAGGGATTCCACGTCATTTCCACAGAGAGCACACTCCACCGAAGCCAAGCCACCATATAGCCTATCACATCGATCCTGCGTTAAAATCCTCCTCCTGCGAAAGAGCCAAAGGAAGATAGCCACCCTCTCCGGGAGCTTCAAATTCCAAAGGAAGGTGCAGTCGCGGTTGAAGGGGTCCGATTGAATCTGCGGATGATGGGAGATTGCCATGAAAGCCTTCCTCGTCGAGAGGTCGCCCTCCCGCCAAGCCCAGTGGTCTCTTCCCCTCGCAGGTCTGGGCGCATTCTTAATAGAATCCAGAAGAGTAAGAAGCTCGTCGAACCTTTGGTCAGAGAGGCTGCCAAGAAGCATCGGAAACCAGCCATCCCCCGACCGACAAGAAGCCACAGAAGCGTGCCCATCGGTCACCAAGGCAAATAAACACGGGAAAGAATCCCGTAAGGGGGCTCCACCAGCCCATCTTTCCGTCCAGAACTTGAAAGACCTGCCATCCCGAGAACAGGGACAAAGAGATGCGAGTAGCGTTGGCCCACCGACATCACCCCGCGCCAGAAGGGGGTTCGAGAGCGGAGACCACCAATCTCCCCCCGCAACACCCCATTTAAACCAAGAATCTCACGCAATAGGGAATAGGGAAGAACAAAAATTATCAGAAACACCCCATAACCTGTTCACCCACTTTAAAAGTAGAGTGTCATTGACCCTGTCGAGACGACGGATGCCAAGACCCCCTTCACACTTCCTCTTCGTCACCTCCTCCCACTCCACGAGATGTGGACCACGCGAGGAAGGCCCCCTTCTCCCCCAAAGAAAATTCCGCATCAACTTCTCAATACGTCTCCGCACCCCCACCGGCAGCTGCCAATTGGAGAGATAGTAGACGGGGATAGACGAAAGAACAGATTTGATGAGCACAAGACGACCATCCCTCGAGAGCAGGGTCGAACTCCAACAGGAGAGCCGCCTCTCCACCTTCTCAACAACCTTGTACCAGTCGCGATGTCTAGCCCTCCCCGCCCCCAGGGGCATGCCCAAGTAGTCAATCGGAAGAGAAGCAGGGGAGGAGCCCAGGGCCAGTCCACAATCAGAGGCCATCTCCGAATCCAAACCAAAGGGGATCACCATGGACTTGTTTTGATTGATGAGCAATCCCTGATGCTCGCTGAATATTTCCAAAGTCGCTGCCATGTCCCTGACCTCCTCACGACCCCCCTCAATGAACACGATCGTATCGCCCACGTATTGGAGGGTCGGGATCATCCGGTCACCGCAGGAGAAGCCCATGGAAAGACCACAATCAACCACACGAGCCGCCATCCGAGGAAGCACATCAACCGCAAGAACAAAAAGAAGGGGGTCAGGGGGCAACCTTGCCGAACCCCTCTTCTAGGTTGGAAGCGATCACCCACGATGCGCCCATTAATCATTATGGAGAACGAAACCGTGTAGATGCATCGACGCATCCAAGAGATCCAGATCTTAGGGAAACCACGAGCTCTCAGGACGGACCACAAGAAAGTCCAGTCAAACGAGTCGTAAGCCTTAGCAAAATCAACTTTCCAGAGCACCCCATGGGTCCCTCTCCTAATCCAACTCTCCATCATCTCAGATGCCAGAGCCGTAACATCGGCAATTTGCCGACCGCGAATGAAAGCCGCCTGCCTTGGAGAAATTAGGTCATCAAGCACCGGGGCGAGTCTACGAGCGAACACCTTCGCCACAATCAAATAAAGACCATTCGAAATAGCAATAGGAAGAAAGTCCTCAATACGTTGGTTGTGTGTCAGCTGACAAACTTGATATGACTGTACTTCCATTTTCACACACATGCTTTACTATGAACGACCCAATCTACTTGCTCTTCAACTTCCATGGGAAAAGTTTCAACTTTTCATCAAACAACCAAACCTTTTGACCCGACTCGAAAGTCTTACGGTGAATATGCTTGTCGTGCCACTTCTGGACCTTCTCCTTGTACATCAGGTTGTTGTCGTATGCATAGTCATGGGATTCGAGAAGCCTGTTCAGATCTAGCTTTCTGTTCTTTCTTGCTTTCTTCGGATCTAAATTGCAGATACTTATTGCCCAAGGAGATTTATGAATTTAATTCAACAGACAAGGGTAACTTGTACGCTATCCGATAGGCCCAGAGAACCAAGTCGAGTAGTTGAGACCAATTCTTGCTATCTAGATGTACAAGCTTCTAAAACCTTTTCAAACATTTTTATAACCATGTATATAATCCAAACAAATAAAAAGTCTTTACACACTATATATAAAAACTTGTAAATACTAAGTATGCATTCTTCAACCCTAATTCTTGTAAATAAGATGCACTCCCATGTAAATATCTGCACATATTTCTTTTTATAGCTCTTTTGTTTTCAAAAAATTCTAAAAAGTTGCAAAACCAAAAGCACAAAAAATGTGCAAAACGTTTTCGAAAATTTCTTAAAAATTTGCAAAACTTCTTCAAAACCCCCATAAAAAGTACAAAATCAGAAAATTGCTTCACAAAAATATTTTCTTACATTGTGTGTAGCATTT
This sequence comes from Ottelia alismoides, assembly GCA_037367405.1. Taxonomy (NCBI): domain Eukaryota; kingdom Viridiplantae; phylum Streptophyta; class Magnoliopsida; order Alismatales; family Hydrocharitaceae; genus Ottelia; species Ottelia alismoides. The sequence continues at coordinate 594,892 of JAZKJV010001310.1, forward strand.
ACATTTTTCGGATTGATAATGATATATCAACTAATCTAAATAAAATCTGAAGATTGGAACTTGGTTGGACTTTAATCCACTTAATCACAGGAACCTTATAGAAACAGGAATGGAGGCACTCCATGTCTACTAGACTTAATTCTTTGAGACCACGAGACTGGGTTCAGTGTCATCTTCACTGTCTAAGTAGAATATTTTGGAACATGTGCATGACTCTTATCGATAATGACCTGACTTGGACAGCTGGACCTTATTCATTGCTCAACTCAGTTGAATTGGTAGATGGATGGATTTACGGGCACGAGACACATGCAAATGGAAACATACGAAGTCACGATACAATGGCCATTATGTCCCAACTTGATCCTGTAGCCATGAGATTTAATGACCGGATGTTGTGGATTGCAATAATGCTTCAAAAGAGAGATAATCTACTAGCTCAAGAGGAAAAGGTCCTTATGTAAACATTGCCGTGTACATAGTATAAAAAATGAAAAATCAAAAACTTCAAAAAAATAGACGGGCAAAATTCAAAGAAAAATCAATTCCCGTCAGAGCATGTATATAGTCAGAGCATGTATATAAATACTCTATAATTTATACAAAATATTGTATAAAATATTGTATTATTTATGTATTTAATTTGAAAAGTGTGCTCGGTACACATAAAATAAAAATCCAAAACAAAAAACTTCATAGACCTGTGTCTTCTCTAAACTGTATCAAAATGGACCAAAATCATTTTAGTTGTATATAACCATTAATAAGCTATTTAATGAAGATGGTTTTATTTAATTTGGAGTTAAGATGCAAAATTTAGGTTTTGGGCAACTATTGTGCAATATACATGTATATTTTAATCATTATATTTATTCTTTGTATTTTTCAAATTCTTTTAGTTTTATAAATATGCATATATTATTTGAAAATATGTACATAATTATAATAAAATAAAACCATCAAAATAAAATCAAAATAAATAATACATTTAAGTACATAGGTAAAGTATACCAATAAATACATATAACATACATGTACATAATTAATTAAGTGTACATATAAAGTCAGATAATACAATAAAAATACTCAAATATGTATTTAAATAAATTAAAAATATATAAAATACCTAAAAATAATAATAAAATATACAATACAAAATAAAATTAAAAATACTAAAACACATGTATTTATACTATATTTCACATGTAATTATTAACTTGTAACAAAAATCTTTGAAAAAATAAATAAAAATAAGCATAAAATACTAAATTAAATTACAAATATTTTTTATGTTTCAATAAAATTTTAATTAAATCATTTGCTATTTATTTCTGATCTTACAAGGATTTTCAACCTGGGAATTTTCTGGTTGGTCCACATTCACCAACTAGAAGACTTCCTGTGTTGACCTTGGGAAAAGCGGCAAGGGTACGCTTGCAAAATGTCCCCTCACGTGGAGGTCCATGTGAGGTGATCTGGCACTGGACTAAAGTGCAAAATCAAAAAGTACCAAATGCATAGATGCAAAATGTCCCAAGAGTTTTGTACTTAATTAAAATATTATAGAACCTTTTATAAAAGATAAAATGTTTGGAGGGGGTTAATGGAATTCACCCCACTTAACTCGGTCTGATCCGGCCATCCAAGGTTTTCCACATGGAGGATCTGAAGGTTGTCGTCATACATCGCTTCGCAAATGACCAACGACTACTATTAGATCTAGCGTATCCGCTAGATCCAATGGCAACTAGGTGGTCAGCAAGAACACCCAAGAACACGATGGTGATGAACTTCTATTTGGCAAATCTCCTTGCTCGGCGAGGGTTCTTCACTCCGACGGGTCCAGTAGCTTGCTGGAAGTGGTCTGCACGTGCAGATGGGTTTAGGTAGGTAATAGGAAGCTCCAAGAGCCCAAATGGCGTCAGAAGGCCTGGAGGTGTTCCAAGTGCTTGCCTCATCTCCAGATGGGTCTTCAAGGTGTGCAACCTGCACCAAAAGAGTTCTTGGCTCGAGGGCTATGTACCTGGCCAAAGGGTGAAGCAAAACGTAGGCAGTGATGGGATGGAGATGTGACTCCAGCAAAGGGCAGCAGAGGGAGACTCGACTCCCAGATTCACGCTGGATCTGGGGGGAACAAAGGTTGGAATCTACGGAGAATGTGGCCGAGAACGAGGTGAGATGAAAATCGAGGTGATTGAACAATCGAGGGACGATGAATTAGCCTGGAGCTGGTTTTTCTAAAAAAGAACTACAGTTAAAAATGTGGTTAAACTACAAATTAAAGGATAGAAAGTGAAATAGGACTAAATATATACCTAAGAACGGATGGATGTGCCTTGACTCAACCAGAATCGAGGAGTTTAAACCTATTGATGGAGCTCCTCCGATGATGGTCTTGAATCATTCCTCCGAGCTTCCTCCTTGCTGCAAAGCCTCCGATCTTCAAGCTGTCACCAAGAGGAACGGAATGGAATGGCATTGAGGGGCTAAGAGACACCAGAGAAGGATCTGAATTGGAGGTGGAGCTGGAGGAGCAAATTTATAGGCTGGAAAAGGGGTTTTCAATCGAAGCAATTGAGCAGATTCATAAAGATCAAATATCCTCTTGGGTGTGACGTGAATCAAGGAGGTTCAATCTCCAAGAATGATGCATAAACTAAGCTAGATGATGATGGACTTGAGCGGAAAAAAGGGAAAAGAACAGCGTTTTGGCAGGCCGGTGCTCGAGGAAGAGAGAAGGGGGTGATGAATCCACATTTCATCATTTTTATTCTATCATTTTGGCCTCAAAAACCCTAGTAAATGCGTGTAAATACCCTTAAAACCATCATCTTAGCATTCATGCATGTGCATGTAAATAATGTATAAAAACTGTAATTAAAGTCAAAATTATAGAATAAATAAAAGAAAAGAAAAAGAATAAAATATTGAAAATATTTTATGACCCGAAACCCCGAGACCTAGGCATCTTGATGAATAGGTCGACAAGGAATAAAGTAGGGGGAGATAAGGTCCAGAATACAATGTTTTGCATTCATTCTTTATTCATTTTGGGACCTATTTTTGGTTCCACTTTTTATACATCAAATAAAGAAACTTTGTACATGAAAGTTGTAGATAATTAAATAAAGAAAAATACAATTGATTTCATTCAAAAATAATGTACAGAGAAAAAGTTATGGTCTGAATAAAAATCCAGAATCCCAACTTCCCAGACCCGTATCTCACAAATAAAAACTCCAAATGAAGCAAACTCACCTTTAAATGTATATGGTATAAAATAAGCTATTTAATGGCGGTGGTTTCGCATTTGACGGAGCCGCGCATCCCGCGAGGCTCTCTTGAAAGTAGCCAAGCTTTTCCGCAAATGCACCAACTTCCGAGCAAATCTCCCCACAGCCGCCCCCCCACCAGAGTCCTTCCCCCAAATATCTGCCACAAAGTCCCTGAAGTCGTCCTCCTGAAGCCAACACTTCTCGTATCTAAAGAAGCCAAAAGAGGGAGACGACACACCCGAGTCCCATAAGATAGGGGTGTGGTCCGAGTAAGAGCGCGGACAAGAGTAAACAAGAGCGAGGGGAAAGGCCTTCATAAGGATCTCGGAAGCCAGAAACCTGTCAATGCAAGATCTTGATGATGAGTTCCTCCAGGTGTACAAGATGTCATTTGCACGAAGATCCTCCAGAGCTAAGGACTCGATAAGATTAGTAAAATCAGCCGAGCCCGGATCCGCACCCCCCCCTCGAACGGGGTCTATCCGAAGCACGCAAGGTAACATTATAATCTCCCCCAATTAGCCAAGGAATGCCCGCAAACAGGTGAATGACCCCAAGAAGCTCGTCCCATAATTCCCTCCTCTTAATATGACAGCAGGAACCGTACGCATAGAAGAAAGCCATAGCAGAAGAATCGACCCGCCTCGTGAGTGACACGGTAATAGAATGGCAGCCCTTGAAAACATAGTTAAAGGAGAAAGTCGCCGACCTCCAAGCAATGAGCAAACCACCTGCAGAGCCCTCAGCATCCAGGGCACGAAAGTCATCAAAACTCCCCGAACCAAAGGATCGCCAGAGATCATCCCCCACCTGGCGGAGCTTCGTTTCCTGAAACAACACCACATCGCAGCCCCATTCTGTGAACCTAGTACCCAAAGTTTTCCGCTTGTCTGCATCTCCCAATCCCCTCACATTCCAAGATAAGACCTTCATGAGGAAACTTCGTCGGACCCCCCTGATCGAACCACGCCAGCCGCTGCCGCCACCGCCTCTTTGAAAGTGAGGCAAGTCTGAGTCTCCCCCAGCCTCGTGCGCGATTCGTTCCTCCTCCTGTATCGCTTTGCTGATCTTCTTCTGGAGTCGCCATCAGCCTCAGCATCAATCTGGGCCTCCACTGAAGCCTCGGAGGGAGAAAGAGAAATGAAAGGCCCCGAAGGTTGAGAGGGTGATCCCTGTTGAAGGCCCTCGACCTCTTCCACGCAAGTATCGAGAGAGAGGGGTCCACTAATCGGTGGGCATCCCCCCCTCTCAGTCGACCCCAATAGCATCATCCCATTTTCTGGTAGGTTCTTGGCCGCCACGTCATGCTCGATCGGAGCCAGCTCCACAACCCGCCCGTCCGATCCACGCCCGGATCCGAACGGGGGTCCGGACCAAAAATGTGCCACCCGAATATCGGAAGAGAAAGCCCGAAACGAGGTCCCGGGCATCCCTTTCGAGAAGCCGAAATCACCCTCGAATACCACGCACCTACCCGCCACGTCACCCGGGAAACCGCCAAGAGAGACATCCATGCAACGATCCCATGAGAAAGGATGGATGGGACATACGAATGAGTCGGAGTGCCTTACGAAAACATCAAAGCGTGACGAAATCCCCGAAGCGGCGTCGTGCATGGGCAACTGCGCCTCGAGAACCGAAACGACGGCCTTTCCTCTTCCAGCCTCCGAATTCACAGCAACGCCACGCTCCACCGGAGGTGGCGGAGGAGACACCACCGACATCTCCAACCGACAATAGAAACGACCAAACTTCAGGTCCCCGTAGAAGACCTGATCCACCGCCATATCCCAGAAGGACTTGTTGCACTCCATGAGAACCCTTGTCGAGGAGGGATCAGACCCCGGAGACAAACCATCATCGGTTACCGCCAGAACCTCACCCCACCTTCGCAGTGGACGCCTTAGGCAGTGGACCGAACGAGAAAGGAAGGGTATGCCACGAACCTCAGCGATGCATACCTCAACGTCCGCGCAGGCCCCGTCCGCGTAGCGCAAGTCCCTCCAAGCGATGCCTCCCAACAAACCGCCATGAATCAACCTGAGCCGCTGCTCGTTCGACAGCCCCCTTACACAGCACCTCCTTGACCCTAGGGGGACGATGTCCCCCGTGAACCGATCTCCCAGGAACTCCTGAAGAAGGTTGCTCACGACCTCGATGGATAAGCAGTCCTCCGAAGAGACGCCAATGATCGCCCTACTACACACCGATCTTCTCGAATCCTGCTAAGCACATGGGTCTTTTGATGACGAAGTCAACACCTTTGGAAGCGATGACGAGTCCCCCGCTGAGTGGCTGCATGCACCACCAACCACGACCTGAGCAAAGGAGCGACCTCCAGTGCCGAGCACCGCCATCTCTCCGCGATTGATCCTCGAATGAACACCCGATTTTCCCAAAGAGAAACTATTCCCAACAACCCGCGAGCGGGAACCACAATCAACCACCTTGTGCCCCAGACCTCCACATGCAAAACAACGGGGCTTCGCAACGCAAACCGACACCAAATTCCCCCTTACACCACAACGCCAGCAGGATCTCCCCGACTTCTTATGGGAGACATGCAACCACGTCCCCTCCCCTGAGAGAGCTTCCTCCCCTTCCGCCGCCACGAACTGCGGGCTTTCTCTACGATCATCAATACGCCTCTCCTCCATTGAGGCGTGGCCGGTTCCCCCTCCGACTCCCGTGCACACCTTACCCACTCTCCCTTCCTCATGCGGGAGGAAAGTCCCCCCCCCCCGCTCGAGCCACCAAGAGCGCCACCCCTCCTGTGCCATCTCCAAACACCCTCCGCTTTGCCACGCTGAAACCCCCCTCCGCTTCGGAGCACACTTCCTCTGCTCTCCATAAGAAGCCGGGGAAATTTTGGATTACTTCTCCCACTTCCTATTTATTCTTTAGTAGAAAAAACGATTGACCCCCAGAGGTGGGATTTCCCTTCTCCAACCACTTGGACCCCATACACATACCACAACTCAAAAAGACTACTGAACTGCTTACTTTAGAAGCTCTTTTCTTAGAAAGGCATATTTCGAGTATAACATGTTGAACAAAATCTTCAATGTTATTAGTTTAAACTTGCTTGATTTAGATCAAAAAAAACATATGAATTTGATGAATATGCTTGGGCCTCTAGGAGTCTAGGACATTGTCCAATGGGGCTGATCGGTGATGTTTAAGGCAGTCCTTTCATCGACACCATCTCAATACTTGTTTGCTTTCGAGATGCCAACATGGATAAGCAATAAACTTTATAAATTGATTGAAGGTTATCTAGAAGCATTGAGGGGAAACATGGATGTTGTGCTCTGCAAGTGAAGTAAACGAGGTTTGTCGACATCGAGCAAATTTTTGATACTCGTGGGCAATAAATTTTGTATTTATGGTAAATTGGGTTTGAGAATATTGGGCAATGGTTCAGATTTGTTTTTGTAAGGTGTTGCATTTATGCTATAGTGAGATATTGGTTTTAAGGGCCACCTGGATTAAGGACGGTGATGTTAACATGCTTTCTTCCACTTCTTAGTTAGTGGAAGGCGAAGGAGAAACCACATCAGCCCGGTATGTGTTGATGGTTCCCTCGTGCAAGGAGATGATCATGTGGGCGAACCCATGACGGACATTTTAAGAGGTTTGTCCATTGAGAACACGACCTTCATTGACGATGATATAGTGTAAGTGCTAACAGATTTAGCGCTGACCACAAAGGACATGAAGATGATCTTTATAGAGGTGGAAGTGCGGTGGACTTAGGAGATTAATGAGAACGAGATGTTGGGCCCCAACGAGTTTTGATCTTTCTTTAAGGAGTTTTTAGCAGTTTGAAGTGCAAGGATATAATGGATGCGTAGTGTTCGTTGGAAAATTCTGGTTACAATAGATTGAATTGTGCATTGTTCTTTGCTTCTTAAGATGGATGCAACTCTTGCTATTCAGGTCTTCGAGCTCATTGTGGTCTGTAATGCGGTACTCCTGATTATGGCAATGTTCTGACGAACAAGGTGAATGGGGTTCTAGCTTTGATTTTGTCTTTTGCAAGCGGTATTCATATCACGTGGGAAGGTGGGTGACATGATGATTATGGTGTTAGGTCATGTTTAGACTGGGAGAAAAGACTAGAGGCATATTTGCTATGGAATTTGATTTCTTCACGGCGAGATCTCTTTGGAGCTCACTTCACAAAATGGGCTTTCTCGGCATTTGGATCGCTTGGATAAAAAAGATATATTATTACTTCGTTCTTCTTGGTGATTAATGGTCGTGCAATGGGTAAGGATGAGCAATGGGATGGGCCAACTCAAACTCTGCCTCTGAACTTGAGCTAAGCCCAGAATTCTAATGGGTCGGGTTTGGGCCAAAATCATGGTTTGTTAGATATATGGATCAGGTTCATGCCTAGTTAGCCCCATTTCCAATAGCGTTATAGCTTGGCCCATAATTGGGCTTGATAGGCCAACCCATAATTGGGCTTAATAGGACTCTAATACTTGGATTTGCTTTTAATAATTTTGTGAACCAAATTTGGTTTTAATAATTTATTTGAACCCAATTTTCTTTTAATAATTCCTAACCACACTTAATGTGCTATTTGTACCCATGGATAATCCATTCTAAATACCAGATTCCCAACATCATTTTATTTTCGATTTTCAAATTCCCAAACATCCCTCGTCCTTTGAATTCCCTGTCATCCTTCCAAATTCCTAAATGGCATTGCTACAATGTTGCTTATATTGAAACATCCCTTCAAATAATACAAACCTCTTTCTTGTAAATTGAAGAGCCAATATATATCCTGATCATTTATGGAATAATCCAATTGTTTGATATATCCTATAATTCCTATTTGCCTCTACATTAATATTGTATTAGATAGCTTACTTAATGCTGGACATAAAAATGTTATGATGAGAAAGTTTATTAGTTGACAAACCGTATGGGCCAGCATGAATTCAAACCCATTATTATTGGGTGAGGTTGGGACAAGGTCATCTCAAAAAAGTAATGGGCCATGGCCTGACCCAAGGCTCACTTTTATAAACTGGCTTTGGGTCGGTCCAACCTTGCCCTGCAAGGAGCTGGTTCGTTGCTCATCCCTAGAAGTAGTTGGTTTGTTACAAAAGCAACATAATGTTTGATAGTGATGTCTGGAAACACTGACATATTTTTTTGCTTGGATATTTTAGTGGCTATGCTAATCATGATCTTTTTATCACGCCAGTCGAAGGTCAATGAGCTTCAAGAGGTTGATGCTAATGAAATCAGCCTTTTTGTTGAGGTGGACGAGAAGGCTAAGGAGTCCTAACATTGATTGCAATAGTTTGAGCCTTGAGATTCCTTAGATTTACTTTGCATGTAGAACTCTTTCATTGTGGGGGGAGGGGTGCAATGGAAGGTGCAATGAGATATACGAATGAGAGGGATGCTTGTGTAGGCAGAATGCGGAGGTTGAGTTTGTTCAATGGTTATGGAGAAACTATTATCTTCTAAAAACTGGCAGTTCATGACTTGACATCAGGGGGATGGCATGTTCTTGCACTTATTATGAAGCAACTACGGGCTTTGTCTTTACTATTAAATGCCCTTGTTACTGCTTTCTATAGAGCCGTTGCACCTGGAAGTGAGACTGAAATGGCTCCCCTGCCACTCCTCCAACCCATGCTTTAGCCGCTCTGGTTAGCTGCCTACTTGGTTGCCTCAGGCTACTTCTTTCTCTTTATCCAAAGCTAGAGAAGTTGAAAAAACCCAAGATGGATGGTAGACAAATAGCTTCTTCCGGATGGATGATCTGTAATTGCTTACTCTTAAATAAATGGTGGTTTTCTCGGTGGCTGTGTATATGTGGATGACACATTGTCACTTGTTGAGGGAGGGTATGTGGGAGGCCATAAAAAATTCTACCTTTATTGAGAGTTTAGGTTGCTTTACGGGCTGTATATAAACAAAACAAATCATTCATTCCCTTGAGTCCAGTGATGAGGATGTTGCGTGTTATGATGAGGCGTTGAGATTTCGTGTTGCTCTCTTGTTGAGGCTTTACGGGCTGTATATAAACAAAACAAGTCATCGTTCATTCCCTTGAGTCCAGTGATGAGGATGTGGCGTGTTATGACGAGGCATTGAGATTTCGTGTTGCTCTCTTGTTGAGGCTTTGATAGGTCCTTTGACGGTGGGAATACCTTGCGAGGAGGATTGATTGCGAATGTTTTTTTTTTTTACTAATAGGATTCGAATCCTGGTCCTTTAAAGTGGGAGCCACTGCTTCTACCACCAGACCATTAGAGGGATTCATTGATTGCAAATGTTGCTCATATGGAACCTAATTTAGTTGTGTGGAAAACTATGTACCTTTCAAAGGGAGTTCGTGTGGTTCTCTCAAATATAGTCAATTATCTCGATCTTTTACATCTCTTATATAGATCGTTGCTAAAGTTTTTGATGCACGTGGAGAGCTTGATGAAAAGATTTTTCCCTATCACCTTTAGTTAAGAGAGTAGAAGGTGGGTTTATGGCTTGAGATACAAATGCAAGGTCGTTGGAGAGTGGATTAGGGGGTCTCCGTCTCTGGGAAATGAAAAAACTCCGCTTGCAAAGTCCTCCGGAAAATGAACAAGCTCCGCTTCAGTTTCAGTTGCAAGATCATTGGAGAATTTGGGGAGCTTGTGTGTGTGGCATCTATGATGTTACTTCTGATTTGAGACGGTGGAAGCCTAAAGGTAAGTTGAGATTGTCCTTAGTCTTCTGAAAGGGCATTTACATTATTATTCTCGAGTTTTCTGAACAGGCATTTACATTATTATGCCTGACGTGGTGTTGTTTTCTATGATCGTATTGTTGTTTTTTTGAAACCAAAAGATTGTATTGGTTTTGCGGGGCTTGGTAGAATGGTTTTATGGAGGATGTTGCGAATTATTCTGATGGGACTGCATATAAGAGTATTCAGGTTGATTTGGTGCAGTCTCTTGTGGCCACGCAGGCTCAGTGTTCCCAGCATGGTAAGTCGAGTTTGCGAAATCCATGGTGATTCCTCCACTTGGGCTTATATACGATAAAGTCCTGCGTGTACCACAACCCTCAACTCGACTACACCTTCATACACGACATGCTTAGATGGTGGAATTGTTGGTTGGTTGTAATGGATCACCGACTATTCAACGGCATAAGTGATCTTTGGTGCTTAGTGCTAACTTGCTCCTAAACTTGATTGAACTTGTAGACATGTGGCATAGGTAAATACCCTGAGTGCGAGGCGGCAAGACCCTAAATGTCGGTTTCGGTCACCATTTCGGTGATCGACGAAACGGAATTTCGGTGGAATTTCGGTCGAAATTCGATCAAAATTTCGATCATTTCGGTCATTTTTTGTAATGGGGCCCTCATATTTCAGTCATTTCGGCCATTTCGGTCAAATTTCGATTTCAACGGGGTATCGATATTCGAGAGAAATTCGACCGAATTTCGCTGAAATTTGAGACCATGCGAGGCGGGTTTGTGGCGTGGTAGGTTAGGAAACCTGAATGTTGGCCACCTTACTCGCTTATTCCTCCATCTGATGGGAAACTGCAGAATAAATTCTCGAGCTCTTTATGCATCTGCAGCTCATTCAGTTTTTTTGTGATCACATCAACTTTGTTTGGCTGATCGCAAGTATGGAAGAAGACCACAAGCTCATCTGGAATGGTAGAGGGTAGAGCACCACTAAGGGTGAATATTTCAAGTGACTTTTCCATAGGACGAGATTGATGATAGTGCCCTTTTAATAAAGGATAGTCACCTCCTGTCCAATTTGTGACTGGGAGGAAGACTTGACCACTGTTCTTCCATTGTAATAATCCGTGCGAGGTTTGGAGAAAAGTTGGAGTAGATTGGTTGGAGATGTAGGATGCTGAGCAATAATGGAAATACTGTGGAGCCACTACTTACTGTTTGAAATTCTAGAGGACAAAACCGTTTCCCATTCTATGGGCCATCTAGTAAGCAAGACACACTCTTGTTTTTCGAGAGGAGAAGCATTATATTGAGAATTTTTTGGCCCATGTGTGTGCCCCTGTTGAAAATTGGACCATTATGGGAAACATTAATCTCCGAGACCTACAATACAACTTGTTTGCTCTGGAATGCCGTAAAGGAGAAAGAACACTCCAAATTGGAGGTCAGCATAATGCATGTAAGATGACTGAATCTAAAAGGGTCCTTGTTAGTTGTTGCAATTCTACAGAGGATGTAGATGTCAGCCATTTTGGAAAGCCACCGACCGTCAATAATTATGGTTGCAATATCTTGAAGAATGAATCACACTATTAGATTGCTGTGCATCTACCTGTCCAACTAGTGATTAGGGACGATCATTGAAAACGAAGAGCAAAAGTGGAGGCCTTTGAAGCTGAGTTAAACGGAGAAGCAGGCATGAGGCACACCAAGAAATTATCAGGACCTGCCGAGGTAATCTTCAAAGGTAATAATGAGACGTATCGATGGGATTTCTGCTACTTTGACCATTTCAAGGTCAACTTTCGAAATAGGATAAGGCGGCAATAGTCTTGCCTCGTGTGAGGTCATCTTGTGCAACAAATGGTTGGTGATGCAGGTGTCTAAATGGGTTGTAAGCTGTAACATTTTTCTAAATGAATTCTTCACTCTTTGACGTGGGGGTCAATAATTTTTTTTAATTTGTGCCAATACGATAACAACTTGCTTTCTTTTATCTTCCTTTTGATTATTCGTTCAAAGGAATCAGTATAATTGTTCTTACAACTTGAAAGCTATGCCCTGATAGCAGTTGCCACAGTTTAAATTTTGTGGTGAGAATGGAGGAGAGGATAGCATGACAAGCTCCGTGAGTTTTTAGAGAGGATTGGTGATATGGTGCCTGGTTCCACAGAAAACAAAAGGGACGGGAGTTGAACTCCAATTTTTGTGACTCAGTTATTTTTACAAGAGCATACTGGATCACTAGTCGCTTACAATAGAATGAGATGAAGTTGCAAAAGGAAATAATATACAAAAATCAAATCCCAGTCATCTAATTGACTGCCTCATAATAAATTATAACGAACTAGATCTTGAACCAAAAATGGAGATCATAATTGATCTCAATTTATTTAAAGCAAAGAAGGAAATGATTAGACTTAAAATAATGATGAATGATATCAAATTCCTAATCGGCCAAATCCCTAATTCAATTGAAAATCTTGCCCTCGCCTGATTTTTTAGAAGCCTAAGGTTGATCATCAAATTTTTTTATTGCAAGCTCTTTTCTTTTTTAAGCAAAAAGTAATGGATGCATGGTGCATGGCGCGTGTCCCTGTATAATATATTTGATGACTGTTAACCTTTGGCAGTCATCCTTTGACTTTTCATGATAAACACGCTCGCACTCACTAGAAAGAGTTGAGGGAGCAAAAAGTGAGGACAGTATCTGAGGGGATTGTTTTGGAGAACATATTATCTCCTAGTCTTTCGTTGCCTCGGCAGCATCAGCAGTCCGAAACCTGCTTTTGCGGACGGAATGGGAAAGAGGTGGAAGCTGATGATGGTTATGTTGAACTTTCCAGGGACCGGGAAACTCATAGAACTCGAAGCTTTTCAATTGTGCTAGTCAGAATCAGCGAATGGTCAAAGAACGTGGAACTCACCCTGATTCTTAACTGCAGACAGCAAAGAGGACGGTGCTACTGGCAAAGGCAGTCTGATGAAAAGGCCACTGGTGCAAAGCGTGGCAAGCCTATGCCACAGGAGCTTTGGGGGGGGGGGGGTGGAGGGGGAGCCGGATGGTGGAAGAGCCAGGGTAAAAAGATGTGGAAGCTGATGATGACCGTGTTGAATGGTGGAAGAGCCAGGGGAAAAAGATGTGGAAGCTGATGATGACCGTGTTGAACTTTCCAGGGACCGGAAAACTCATAGAAGTAAAAGACTTTCATTTGTGCTAGTCGGAATCATAGAATGGTCAAAGAATAGTGAAACACTCCCTGATTTTTAGCTGCAGATGGCGGGGAGGACGGCACTACTGGCAAAGGCCGTTTATGAAAAGGCCCCAGTTGCAAAGTGTGGCAGGCCTGTGCCACAGGACGAGGGCAAAGGGGGAGGAAATGGAGCCGGATGGTGGAATAGCCAGGGGAGGCTTGATTATTTAATAAATATTCTCATTAGAGCTTCTGGTTGATCGAAGCAATCTGAAGGTAGAATATGTAAATGTATGGTCATGGGTTGTATTGTGAGGTTGCATTCTCAAGTGGCCAAACTGCAGCTGAATATAGCCGGCCTTTGTTCATTTTTGAACAGCGTCTGAGATATAATTTGGATTATACACAAGCTTACATGAAGAGTTTTGATTCCATATTTTACTTATTTCTTAGTAGATTTATGACTACTTTTGACTTGATGAAATGCATAATTACTTCCCAAGGATGGAAGGTCATAACATTTTCCCTATTGCAATATGTACTTCCTTCTATTCTGCAATTAAAGTTCGTCATATCTGGTGCAGGCTTTTCTCGAGTGGAAATCTGCAAGACGAGCAGAGCTCTCGCAGTATCAGAAGCAGACTGAAGAGCGATTGCTCTCAAATGTTGAAATGCAGCTTGAGAGAATGCAGAATGCAAGGAATGCCAGGAGAGTAAACAACTTGGCTAATCTGCAGGAATCCATGGACAAGGAACTCGAAACACATCAATTAGAGCATGGTCCCAAGACAAGGAGGATCCCAGGGAGCAACGAGGAAGAGGAGGATGTGGATGACATTGCTGTCCCAGAAGATGATATCATGGATGATGTCCTGGGGGTTGATGAGAGTAGAAGGGTTGAAGCTGATTCTATGATTCTGGAATCAGGTAATGATGATAGAGGCCCCAAGGATGATGATGCTCAATAATTTAGCGGCTCCGTATTAATGCCTGGATATCAAGTAAGATCAGTTTTTCTATTATCTTGTATTGTTTTCTCTAATATCTTTTCTAGTGATTACAGTTGCTTGCGATTTTAGGGAATGCTCTCTAGGTTAAGATGTGTTCTACTGGTTGTAATGCGACTTATGAAAGTTCACGGTGTTTTATATCAGCATGTACTAAACTGTGTTAGTGGAAGTTGAGAAATCTGGTGTTCTCTAGGTTAAGAAATCTTTTTGCTTTTGGATTTTCTTGAACCTCGCCTTTGCTGACAGGATTTTTTTTCTGGTAGCACTGTTCAATTGCATAATGATGTTATTTTTCTTCTCTTAGATTAAATGCCTTAAAACCGTGGTTAATGCTCCATGGTTAAACATGAAAAATGATATCGCATTATGTTTCAAAATTGAGAGTAAAACTTCTGTACTCAATATGGTTTAAAACGATGGAAGAGAGAATGGTTAACTGGATCAGATTTGTGGCAAATGACTTAAGAAAAAATGAAGGGTATATTCTTGTGTTTTCAGTTGGATAGCTTCCGACTTACTAGCGATTATCTAGGCAAGGAGAAGCTAGTTACTCTCGGGGTAAGTCTGCTATTCTTGATAAACCAGGAGTTCTCTATGCATCTCTCTTTGAAAGCTTATGTTTTTTTTTGGATAAGCTAGGAACTCTTTTGGTAAACCTGGAGGAACAAGACCCAGGCAAGTGTAGTTGTGAGACTTGATCCGGGGCCTTTCCTACAGAAGGTAGGTGTCGAGATTGTTTGAGCTATGTGGTCGAGTGATGTTATTATTTGTTAGTCTGCTTGAATAGACCTTGATTTTGAAGGTAATGGAAAACAAGTGTTAATCCTCAGATAACTAGTCGACTGGAACTTCTCATTGCAGTCAAGAAAAGAACTTATTTGCTATTTTGAAGAGGTATGGAATGTGAAATAATGATCCAATCCCTTTCTCCAATTGTGATGGAAAAATGAATTAGATGTGGTTGATGTTTTACTTATGGGTTGACAGCCCTTATTATTTCATATTGACAAGTAGTTAAGCTTGGTGAAAGCAATAATGTGTATTAGACTTGGTATGGGATCCCTATAAGCTCGCTTAGTAGCAAGGTTTGACAAGAATATATCGGGATATATCGGTGAAATTTTGAAAATGATGCAAAAAGCATTTTTTTCATAAAGTAAGACCATCTTAGTTATTAAAATATTAAATAACATACAAATAGACTCTTATATGCAAGAATGATGTGTATTTAAAACACCAATACACATTATATTGCTCATATTACTGACAGTCAATGCTGAGTGTCAATTGTTAAGAAGTATTTGAAAGGTAACTATGAAATTCAAATAAAAACAACTTAAAGACATAAAGGACATGTATTTACACATTATGTTAATATTACATCACATATTATGCACAAACAAAATATTGAGTTATGTTGGAAAGCAAACAAACAAGAAATGAGCATAATAACAAATTGTTTTTTTTAAATATAATTCTTAAAAATAATATTTTTGGATTCAAGAAGATGAATTGAAATCGATTGGAAACACAACTTTTTCTAATTGAAATAAAGAAAATTATTATTGATTGAAGTATGTCACGAGTTTCTATTTATGGATCACTGTATTACTAATAGTTACTAGCTTACTAATACTAATTGGAGTATCTATTCCAAGCACGTGATTCTAATTAATTAGTATCTGATTTATTCATCTTTGTTGTCAAAGGGAACGAAGTCCACCAGTTAAAAAATCATCGTATACGCCATATCTATTGCACCATATATATCAGTGAAATGCTAGCGATATCAATATCTGAGAAAAATTTGTACTGAAAACTATCAATTTTGAACGGCATGGCAATATATCATCAATATTATGTGGGATATCGATCGGTATCTTGGAAAATGGAATACATATGTGTATCTGTGCCTCCATCTCGACGATATCACGAATGTATCGTGATATGCTAATCCCAGCTTAGTAGACAAATAAAACCTAGAATGCACATCGGAAGGATTAAGCGAAATCTTAAAGTAGTATCTAAATAATATTTATTTATAAGATAGATTCACTTGAGATGATTGGACACTATGATGTAGATTCATAGAAAGGGCATATCGATGATAGAAATCTACATCATGTTGTCTTTTGTATTTAGTGGTAAGATATGTGTAATATGTTTCAGAGAAATGGAAGCAAAAAAAAATTATGTTTCTAGATATGCATAAGAAGCTAGATATATTTTGTATAATATGCCCATCCATCATGTTTTTGTATTATACGATTGGTTGAGAACTCACGTTTCGAATTGGATAACAATCAAATGTAATGTATTGTGAATATAAGTCGGAATAAGTTTGATCAATAATGGAGCAAATAGTCCAAAAGGGAATATATATTGAGATCCGATATCATTGTATTTGAGCTGAATAGATAACCAAATTAACTCGCATACATACAAGCGATATGTTAGTATATATTTTTACAAAAGGATCTCAACATTAATGTGCATTAACCATGTTAGTTTTTAATAGGATTGAGTAATGATTGGATTAAGTGGAATGTATTATGACTAAAGAACCTCAAGTAAGCATTTTCAAGAAGGAAGATACTTTGAAAAAAAATAAGAGTTTTGTCATGAGTATGATGGTGATCATCAATACAATGATTTTATATTTTAAAACATATGCCATTAAAGATGAGACATTAAGGAATCTATAGAGCATATTCAATAGGGTGTATTGGTCATGAGAGCCCCCCCTCCCCACCCCCCCCCCCCCAAATCCTAATTAGTAGTAGTTCATATCTTAGCTAGCATACCTGTGGTCTCTATTGTGAAGTCATTATTTGTAAGAATTTCATATAGCTTATAGCTACAAGTTGTATCTATTATATATTCATGGATTTTCTTGCTGCAAATCTTTTCCAATGGAATACAGAGTTGTATGCATAGATATGTGGCATGATTAGGTCTTAATCCGGTGAAGTAGGGCATTGTATCAATATCCTCTCCAGTACTTGTTGGGGACGGATCCGATCAAGCACCACACGAGTAGAACCACAATCGAAGAAGAAAGCACGAACAATCGCACAAGACAAGGATTTATAGTGGTTCGGCAATGTGCCTACTCCACTTGCTCACACCAGACTCTCTCTACTATTGCTTGAATGAAGTTGAGATACAATATGTGGTGCCACAAGGCTCCTTTTATACTACAACAAAAGAATACCAAAGCATTCGGCAATCCCCACCATCAGCTCTTAGCCAATCAGGATGCAGGAGGTGGATCAGACACCTCAGCAATCCAGCCCAAGAGCTCTCAGCCAATCAGAATGCAGGAGGTGGATCAGACACCTCAGCAATCCAGCCCAAGAGCTCTCAGCCAATCAGAAGGCAGCATGGAGATCAGCCACATCAGCAATGCTTTCTACTTGTATTCAACTAATTAGTCTTCACATGATAAATCTCAACAATCTCCCATTTGAAGACTGATTTGTAGCATACACCACATATTCAGTAGTCCTGATGTGAGCTTTTCCCTTGTCTTCTATGCTTGAAGACCAATAGAAGCTGAACATGTCTTCATCTTCTCCACCGTTACAGACTTTGTGAACATATCAGCAGGATTTTCTAATGTGTGGATCTTCTTCAACTTAAATTGTCCATCTTCTAGCTGCGTCCGAATGAAGTGGTACTTCACATCAATGTGCTTAGTCCTCGAGTGAAAGACGGAATTCTTTGCAAGATGAATTGCACTTTGACTGTCGCTGGATAATTGACAATCTTCACATTCTTTATCCAGTTCTTTCATCAGACCTTTCAACCATATCATTTCCTTGCAAGCTTCTGTTGCCGCCACATATTCTGCTACGTGGTCGAGATGGTCACTATCTTCTGGAGCCTAGAGATCCAGCTAATGGCTCCACTCCCCAGGGTAAAGACATACCCTGTTGTGCTTTTCTTACCATCGATATCTCCTGCAAAATCTGAGTCCACAAAACCTCGAATGGAAATGTCAGTATTCCCATAACACAATGACACGTTAGAGGTACCTCTCAAATAACGTAAAATCCACTTCACAGCCTCCCAATGTTCCTTGCCAGGATTCGCCATGAATCTGCTCACAACTCCCACTGCATGGGAGATGTCTGGTCTTGTACAAACCATTGCGTACATCAAACTACCAACAGCAGACTGGTAGGGTACCTTTGACATGTGCTCATGCTCCTCCTTCGTAGCAGGTTCTTTCTCCTTTGAAAGTTTGAAGTGGCTCCCTAAAGGTGTTAGAGTAGATTTTGCATTTTTCATATTAAATCTCTCTAGTACCTTCTCGATGTAATCTGATTGAGACAATCTCAGCTTCTTGTTCTTCATGTCTCTGCTAATCTGCATTCCAAGGATTTTCTTTGCAGGACCAAGGTCCTTCATTTCAAACTCCTTAGACAGCATTGCCTTCAGATTTGCTATTTCTTCCTTGCATGAGCCTGCAACAAGCATATCGTCTACGTACAACAATAAAATGATGTAAGACATACCAAGCTTCTTGAAGTAGCAACAATGGTCAGCATGACATTTGCGGAATCCAATATTTCTCATGAAATCGTCAAACCTTTTGTACCATTGTCTCGGTGCCTGCTTCAAGCCATAAAGGCTTTTTCTGAGCTTGCATACCATGTCTTCCTTTCCAGTAGCTACATATCCCTCTGGTTGTTGCATGTAGATGTCCTCCTCAAGATCTCCATGGAGAAATGCTGTCTTAACATCCAGCTGCTCCAAATGTAGGTTCTCAGCTGCAACAATGCTCAATACTGCTCTTATGGTTGAGACCTTTACAACAGGTGCAAAGACCTCTGTGAAATCAACTCCTGCTTTCTGTTGAAAACCCTTCGCCACTAGCCGAGCCTTGTATCTAATGGAACCATCAGCTTCCTCCTTCTTCCTGTACACCCACTTGTTGAGCAGAGCCTTCTTTCCCTTCGGTAGTGGGACTAAGTCCCACATTTTGCTTCTTGAGAGGGAGTTCATCTCCTCATCCATGGCTAACTCCCACTGATTTCTTGCCTCACCTTGTATAGCTTCATCAAAGCATTCAGGCTCACCATTATCAGTCAGCAATAAATAATTCAAAGAAGGTGAATACATTGTAGTGGGTTTGCTGATTCTGGAAGATTTCCGTAGTACCGGAGTTTGCGGATTATTCTGTGGGATGGGTTGAACATTCTCATCACTTGGCTGTGATGTGCTTTGTTCAGGAGTTTCATCAAACTCCACAAAGTCTGACTCTTCCGTTGTCTTTCCTTTTATCAACTCATCCTTGTATAAGGAAGACTCATTGAATGTGACATCAATGCTTCTAACTGTCTTCTTGTTCTCCAAATCCCACAATCTATATCCATAGTTATCTGTACCATAGCCGACAAAGATACACTTCCTTGCTTTGGGATCAAGCTTTCCTCTGTTTTCCTGCTCAATGTGAACATAAGCTATGCATCCAAAGACACGTAAATGAGAAAGTGTTACCTCCTTTCCTGTCCACGTTTCTTCTGGAAGATCCCCATTTAAAGCAGCAGACGGACCTCGATTGATTAAGTATGCAGCTGTATTCACTGCATCAGCCCAATGTCGCTTTGGTAGACCTGCATGTAACCTCATGCTTCTCGCACGCTCTAGAAGAGTCATGTTCATGCGTTCAGCAACACCATTCTGTCTGGGCTTTCTTGGAACCGTCTTCAATCTCTTGATCCCGTTCTTGGCACAATATGATTCAAACTCATCACTGCAGTATTCTCCACCATTGTCTGACTTGAGACATTTCAACTTTAAACCTGTCTCAGTCTCAACTAAGGCCTTCCACATTTTGAAGGTCTCAAATACATTGGATTTATGCTTGATAAAATAAACCCACAGTTTTCTAGTTGCATCATCAATGAAAGTAATGAAATAATGAGATCCGCCAAGGGAAGGTACCTGAGATGTACCCCATACGTCTGTATGAACCAGCTCCAGTCTTTCGGTTTTTCGTACTCTTGCAGTCTTTGTAAAACTGACTTTCTTCTGTTTTCCCAAGATACAATCTTCACAGAAGTCCATATCAACGGTCTGCAATCCCATCAACTTTCCCTTCTTCTGCATGATCTTCATTCCTTTTTCGCTCATGTGACCAAGCCGTCTATGCCAAGTGTTAGCATCACACCCAGATGATGCAACATTTATCCTGTCATATGAACCTGATGCAATATACAAGGTTCCTTCTTTCTTACCTCGAGCAAGGATCAATGATCCCTTTGACATCTTCCACGAATCAGAATCAAATGATGTCATCACGCCGCTTTCCGATAGCTGTCCGACAGATATGAGATTCCTTGTTAGACTGGGTACATGTCTAACATTCGTCAATCTCAAGAGGCCACTATTGGATTGGGATATGTCAATGTCTCCCTTTCCAATTATACTGCAGCATTCATCATCTCCCAGATATACCTTTCCAAAATCACCTTTCACATAATTTTGGAGGATATCCCTTTGTGGAGTGGTATGAAATGAAGCACCCGAGTCTACAATCCATGACTCACTTCTAGCATCTGCAACACATACTAAGGCATCGCTATCATCATCATCAGTAAGATTTAGGGTGTTCTTACCTTTGTCATTTTCTCCTTTCTGCTTTCTTGGGGCCTTGCATTCTGTCTTGTAATGCCCCTTTTGATTGCAATTCCAGCAGACCACTGACTTCGGATCTCTGGATTTGGATCTTCCTCGTACCGACTTTCCCCTGGAATGCTTTTGGTTCCTGTAGCTCTTCCTGCTTCTTCCTTCTGTATTCAAGGCAGAACCTGACGAGTGTTCTTCTCCAGACGTCTTCCGTAGTGCCTCTTCTCCAAGAAGAAGACCAGCAACATCCTCCAACTTCAACTTTGCAGAACCAGAGGAGTTGCTAACCGCTACAACTAAAGCATTCCAACTATCAGGTAAACTAGAAAGGAGTAAAAGAGCTTTTACCTCATCATCAAACACGATCTTCACAGACTCCAACTGGTTGATGATACTGTTCAGATCATTCAAGTGTGAAGCCACCACGGAGTTCTCACTCATCTTTAAATTGAAAAGCTTCTTCATCAAATACACCTTATTTGATGCAGATGGCTTCTCGTACATCTTTTCAAGAGCTTTGAAAAGATTCGCTGTCGTCGTCTCCTTTGCGATATTTGAAGCCACCGATGGAGCAAGGCTGAGCCTTACCGTTCCTAGAGCCTTTCGGTCTAGGACCTTCCACTCTTCATCTTTCATGTCTTCAGGCTTCTTCCCTTCGATCGGAAGATAGAGATCCTTCTGATATAGAACATCTTCAATCTGCATCTTCCAGAACGCGAAGTTCGATCCATTGAACTTCTCGATCTTGACCTTCGATTCTTCCGCCATCTGTGTAGAGGTTGATCTCCGAACCGAGCTCTGATACCAGTTGTTGGGGATGGATCCGATCAAGCACCACACGAGTAGAACCACAATCGAAGAAGAAAGCACGAACAATCGCACAAGACAAGGATTTATAGTGGTTCGGCAATGTGCCTACTCCACTTGCTCACACCAGACTCTCTCTACTATTGCTTGAATGAAGTTGAGATACAATATGTGGTGCCACAAGGCTCCTTTTATACTACAACAAAAGAATACCAAAGCATTCAGCAATCCCCACCATCAGCTCTTAGCCAATCAGGATGCAGGAGGTGGATCAGACACCTCAGCAATCCAGCCCAAGAGCTCTCAGCCAATCAGAATGCAGGAGGTGGATCAGACACCTCAGCAATCCAGCCCAAGAGCTCTCAGCCAATCAGAAGGCAGCATGGAGATCAGCCACATCAGCAATGCTTTCTACTTGTATTCAACTAATTAGTCTTCACATGATAAATCTCAACAGTACTATATCTCTTTCATGTTTGCTATTGATCACCCCATCTATATAAGCTTGAAATCAGTATTGTCAGAAAGTTCTCAGGTTTGATATTCGCTCAGATTCGATTACTAAAAGTCTTCTGCTTACAAATAAATGAATTAAACCTAAACATTAGTTTTGATCCAAATAATAAATGAAATGCACCATAAAATAGTATGTTTTCTCAGGTTAGTGTCACTAGAAAATCGACTCATACACATGCAAAATTTTACAAATCCTTTGGATGTAAATATATTGCAATTATTTTTTTCCAATGAGAAGCATTACTATTAACCTGTTTTTTAAATGAATAAATGTGAGATAAAGAAGAAATTTTTTGAATAAATATACTTCTACTTGCTTATATATACATCCCTCTCCATTTTATTCTTTTCATCATGTCTCGTCAGAAAATTATCAAGTTCTATATCATTTATATCCGATTCAATTTAATCAAAGTTTGATTCAGAAGAGGTTTAAAAGGTAAACAAATAAAACCTAAACATTGGTTTTAGGCTTGTTTATAAATGAAACAAACCTGAAAATAGTAGGTTCGGTCAGGTAGGTTCACTCAGGTTTGATCCCTTTACGTCCCTAATTGAAAGACAAAACATGGATTCTAAACATGGTTCAATAAGGTGTCGTGTCAGGAAAAGTTCATCAACATGAAACAATTGCAGAAAGAGCAGCCACCTTAGGTCGTGTTGTGGCGATTTATATTCATCCAAAATGGAAGGATTATGAAGAAAAAGGAGGAAGAACTAGGAATGCAAAAGAAGAAGGATATATCCTTATTCAATCTGTTATCATACATGTTTTATACAGGTTTTGGCATCCATATCTATTTTAAAATGGATAAGGATGGATACCACTTTAAAATCCACAAACGTTTGTAACCGTACATGTAACACCCCAACATCAAACATAGTGTCATACCTAAAACTCACGAAGTGTGGGTATGGTTTATAAGTGGTGGGAATTACTACTTGACAACTTGGGCTTAAGCATTTTCAGGTGGTTGCCAATGGGTCCATTTGGGCCCAAACCCAACAAGTTGTTAGGGCCAATATTCCTCGATAACGGACCGGGGACCTAAGCCCGGGACATTTAGTACATTCCTTTTTGTATATAAATATTGGTGTGACCAAGGTTCAGAAATGCGGTATGCGGTATTCATTTTGTCATGTAGTCTAAAGCGAGTAAGCGGATACGCGGAGAGGTATACGGAAGTATATGCGGTTTATGCGGTTTAATATTATTTTAATTTAAAATATTATAAAATAAATAATAAAAAATGATTATATAAAAAAGTTGATAATCTAACAAAATGCAAAATAAAAAATTTCAATTAAGATAATATAATTAATAAGATATATAAGCATGATATTATAAATTGATTATTTTTTAGTGTGTATTTTGAATTTAATTCATATATATACATATACAAATTTGGATTCAACAGGGAACACATGAATTATATAAGAAAATCTTTAATGTATATATTAGATCCTATAGATAACAAAAGCAAAAGAATAATCATAAGTATACAAATCATACACTCCAAAATTTGGACAAAACACGTTGACACAAAATACAACAACAACAACAAAGCCTTTTCCCACAATTAAGTAGGGTCGGCTAAATGGATTCTTCACCTCCATTCAGATCTACCTTGGATCAATCTTAGGCTTATATCCACAAAAACAAAGATCCCTTCGTATGGTCTCTTTCCAACACTTCTTGGGCCGTCCCCGCCCTCTCTTACTCGTTTCAACATCCCAACACTCGCATCTCATAACTGGTGCATCAGCTAATCTTGTTTGCAAATGATCAAACCATCTTAAGCGGTTTTCTCGCATCTTATCCTCGATCAGAGCAACACCCACTTTCTTTCTGATTGCATCATTCCGAATCCGATCTTTACGTGTGTGTGTGTGTGTGTGTCCACACATCCACCTTAGCATTTTCATTTCTGCTACAGCCATTCTCTGCACATGTCTATGGTTCACAGGCCAACATTTAGATCCATAGAGCATAGAAGGTCTCACGGCTGCTTTGTAAAACTTTCCTTTAATTTTTAAAGGAATTTTCTCATCACAGAGAACAACAGAGGCTCCTCTCCACTTTAGCCAACCTGCATTATTCTATTAGTAACATCTCCATCAATTTCCCCATCATGTTGCAAAATAGATCCCAGATATCTAAAAGAAACTCTCTTTCGAATGTTATCATCACCAATCTTCACCTCGATTCCTTTACCATTGCTTCCATCAAAGGTGCACTCCATATATTATGTCTTAGCCCTACTTATACGAAATCCTTTACTCTCCAACTCATGTTTCCAGATCTCAAGCTTCTCATTTACTCTCGTCAATCAACACAATATCATCAGCAAATAGCATACATCAAGGTAGCTCATCCTGAATGTGACTTGTCAACTCGTCCATAATCAAAGTAAAAAGAAATGGACTCAAAGCTGAACCTTAATGTAAACCAATGTTGATGTCAAAATAGCCAGTCTTCCCAGGCGGGGTCCTTACACAAGATAAAGCCCTATCATACATGTCCTTTATGAGGTTAATGTATAGGACATGCACTTGTCTATTCTCCAAAACTCTCCACAATATCTCTCGTGGGACAGAATCATAAGCCTTCTCCAAATTGATAAAGACCATATGGAGGTTCTTCTTTTTAGCTCTATAAATCTCCATTGTTCTCCTCAGCAAATGGTGATCTTCAATAGTTGAGCGACCTGGCATGAATTCAAATTGGTTTTCTTTGACGTTGGAAACTTGCCTCAACCTTCTCTCGATCACACGCTCCCAAATTTTCATAGTGTTCATCAGCTTGATACCTCTATAATTTGAACAATTTTGAATGTCTCCTTTATTCTTATAAAGAGGCACCACAATACTCCTCCTCCAATCTTCAGGCATTTTCTTGCTTCACCAAATAACATTGAATAGATTCGTATGCCAAGTCAAACCACGCTCACCTAAAACTTTCCATACTTCTACAGGGATGTCATCCGGTCCTATACCTTTCCCAGGTCTCATAACCTTCAAAGCCTCCTCTACTTCCTTTCTTTGTATCCGTCTATAGCTTGCACGATTCAAGTAACTTTCACTACTAGCTAGATCACACAAAATGATCTCTCTATTTCCTTCCCCAATGAAAAGTTTATGGAAGTACTGCTCCCATCTAGTCTCTATATCCTTCTGAGTAACAAGCACGTGACCTTCCTCGTCCTTAATGCATCTCACTTGAGAAAGGTCTTTGGTCTTTCTTTCTCTTGCTTTGGCCAACCTGAATATATCCTTCTGGCCCTCCTTAGCGTCGAGATTTTTATACAAAACTTCATAAGCTTTCGACTTAGCCTCGCTTTCAGCCTTCTTTGCTTCCTTCTTTGCTATTTTGTAGTTTGTGACAGTTTCCTCTGTTCTATCCTTAGGCATAGCTTTAAAGCACGCTCATTTAATTTTTAGCTTCTCTTGAACCCCTTCACTCCACCACCAAGCTCCTTTTGACTTGGGTCTCTTCCCTTTGACTCGCCTAGCATCTCTTTGGCTACCTTTCGAATACAAGATGCTACTGCCTCCCGCATCTCGTTTGCACTTCCACTACAATCCCAAGATAAATATTCTAGAACCTTCTCCCTGAAGCTCGATTTCTTCAGTGGAAGATTCTACCATCTAGTTCTAGTGATCTTAGGAACCCTCCTTTTCTTTACTGGCCCTTTTATTTGTACATCCAAGACTAACAAGCGATGTTGGGTTGTCAAACTATCTCCTGGGATTACTTTGCAGTCTTTACAACACAATCGATCTCTTCTTCTCAACGCAAAGTAATCTATCTGTATTCTCGTTGGCCCACTCTTATAAGTAATCAAATACTCCTCCCTCTTCTTGAAGAGAGTGTTTGCTATGAAAAGATCATATGCCGTTACAAAATCCAGGATGACTTTTCCCTCTTCATTTCTATCCCCAAAACCATGTCCTCCATGCACATTAGCATACCCTGAAGCATCTTTTCTCATATCTCCACCTATGCAAATCATCTCTCTTTATGGGATTCCTTGTAAAATCTTATCTAGATCCTCCCAAAAAGCTTGTTTAGCCCTTTCATCTAAACGAATTTGCGGTGCATAAACTGAGATTATATTCAGAATTTCTTCTTCAAGCATCAATTTTAGCAAAATAATCCGATCCCCACATCTTTGCACCTCAACCACACAATCCTTCAAACCCTTATGAACAACCACTCCAAAACCGTTTCTACCCTTATCTTTACCTGAATACCAAAATTTAAAGCATGTCTTCTCAATCTCCCTTACTTTTTCTCCAACCCATTTAGTCTCTTGAAGACATAGTATATGAATCTTCCTTCTTTCCATCGTATCCACTATCTCCATCGATTTTCCAGTCAAAGTGTCAATATTCCAACTACCAATCCGCAACTTCCGTTGCAATCTCTTTTGTACTAACTTCTTTACTCGCATGCATCCATTATGCGAGAACCCTTATAAATTTTGGACTACATCCGGGCGGTGATGCAACGGAACTAGCTTAATTACCCGCATGTGTTCCTCATGCGAGAACCCTTGCAAATTTTGAACTACATCCATGCTGCGATGTAGCGGCCCTTGCCAATTTTTCATTGCATTCGGGCGCTGCAACGCGTCGCAAGTAGGGAACGCCCCAATGAAAATATGTATGTTTGCTTAAATCCATGTTGAAAAGATTCGACTGTCATGAGGCAACATCCTAAATAATTTTTTTTTAAAAAAATATTATTTAGGATGTTGTCTCCGACTGTTTTACGCTGGCTGTCGGCTACCTTATGCAACCCTCATCATTTACCCGAGCGCCGGACAAGCCATGGTTGAGTATGTTGACACAAAATATAGGGAAAATTGTATTTTTCATATAAAATTTATTAGAAGCGCAAAAAATGTAAGTGCCAGACTGTTAGTCATTTATTTCATGTTTTATTTTACGAATTAGAATGAATTTCAATAGATAGAATATTCAAAAAATAATAAACAATTCATTAATAAGTGGTGAGAACAATGGAAAATGGATATGAGAAAAAAATACCCTAGATTATATTCCCAAATGCAACATATACAAGAATAAGGAAAAGATGCATCGATGTAAATGATGATATAAGAGTTTCTTGGAAAAAAAATCGAGTTAATGTGTCATCAACATGTCATGGATTAACATGAATCCTATCATATATGCGGCCGCATATGCGGACCACATTTGCTTTTCGATCGTATATTGTCACATATGGCATATGCGCTTCGGTCAAGTGACCGAACACGCATATGCGGCCGTATGGACCGCATTTTAGAACCATGGGTGTGACCATATATAACATAATTTTATACCTTCTTTCATCGTATTTGATATATGTATCGCAGTATCAGCATATTTAATATATTTATATCATGTTTATTCTATCCAATACATGTATATATAAGTTTATATACATAGTATTTCTAATAATATCCATACACGATATATATCCCTTTTACATCCGTAACATTTTTTTAAAGTATGGGATAAAGTACTTATGTCCGTCAATGTTCGTATCCGCTTTTGTATTAAAAAATAGATGAGGATGTGATAACACACACACTACCCATATCCGTCGATTTTGCATACCTAAGAGAATCCATCTTCTGCACTATCTTAACGAGATAAATGTAAATTGTTTTTTTTCTAGGGGTAAAATCACAAAACCCCCTCCATGTTTTCCTTCCGTTGCATTTCGCTCTGCCTTCCGCCCTCCTAATCCATTCCATTCGTTGACCCCTTAAGGAGGAAAAGGATTGACGGGGGTCATATAAAGGCCCAATTCAATAGAGAGAGAGAGAGAGTCGGGATTTGATTTGGCTGTAGACTCGAATCAGAACAGAGAATAAAAGACCGGTCAATCAATTGGGCTCACGCGAATCTTTTATCACATCCGATGCTAAGTAAATGGGATCTCTTTCAAATGCTGCTCCGCTGTTTTTGATTGAATTCTTCCTGCGCCCCTCTTTTTTCTTTTCTCCCTAATATTTTTTTGCTATAAAATTATATACAACATCTCAATGTTGTACCTGGATTCTAGAAGTAGCAATGCCGTACTCGGATTATGTGCATGTGCGTCCGCACGTGCCTTGAAGAGATTTCTCGCTTGTTTGATGCCAAATAAAGGGGAATAATTACAAGGACTTTATACCAAGATTCCACGTTGTTCTTACAAATGCTGAATGTTTCTTATTTAGGAATTACATTGGATGGGATACCAAAAGAATACTTTTTCCTCTCTTCTTTACTTTTTGTCCTTCACATGAATACTGCTTGGGGGTGGAAAGGTGTTTGATTAGTTATATACTGTCGTTATTGTTTCTCATCATAAGCGTATACATTATGATGGTAATAATCTCTAGATATATTAATAGGCTTTGATCTTATAGTGTTTTCTATAGATAATTTAAGTTTTACAGAGAAACTGTTGGGAGACGAGCAACAAGTTGTGCCGTCAATCCCTTTTGGATGGCAATAATAACAATAATGGTGTATTGTTATTTATTCAAAATTTTGGATTGCGATTATCATATGCATGAGGTATGTTTGGTACTTTTGGGAGAAAATTAAAATAAATATCGTTGAAAAAAATAATATAATACTGAAATTGAATTCTTGAAATTATTACTTTTATTAGAATCGTTTCGGAACTTACATCGAAATTTGGATATACAAATAAAGATAGATATGTATGGATATCTATGCATGTGTATTTTGCCTTGTCTATCTTTCTTTACCGATAATTGCATTGATATTATTCTTTTACTGTAGGTAAAATAAAAAGATACATATATAAATATAAGTAGGGTTAAAATTATAATACCATACTTGATGCGACAAACCTATTTACCGAGGCGTGCAAAGTACATTGATCGTAAAAATAGATTTGCATTTGAAGTTATAAAAGAAGACTCTAGGAATACATTTGAAGTTCATACTGTTCAACTACCAACTTTTTAAATGGATTTTCTATGCAGTTAAAAGAAAGGCTTCACTGAGCTTCATCGCATACGAGTAATGTTAGAAATACTCTATAGATTGATTTAAATATACGTGAATTGAATGGAAACCATATAATATAAAATATACAAAATGTGCTTATATCGTAAGAATTATACCAAATACGGTAAAAGATGTATATAATTATGTCATGTATGGTCAAAAATAAATACACAACTATATTTGTCTATGAAAATGGATAAACGGATACGGACTTTTGCGGATATCAAAATGATATCCATGTAGCCCATGCAATTGTCCTAGGGATGCAAACAGATACATATATATATATATATATATATATATATATATATATATATATATATATCAGTATCTGATCTATCACCGTATCCATTTTATACAGATTTCGACCATCTCCGTACATTTCAAAATAGATATGGACTTTTGTGGATATAAAAATGATATCCATATCCGTATCCATTTTGACATGGATATGAAAGCACAAAATATGTATAAAACGGATACGGTACCTAATCAGATAGGAAAATATCCATATCTGTTTGCATCCCTAGGTCAATTGCATGAGCTATGCCGTGTTCTCGCTGGCACATCTATGCATGTTTTTCTTCATGCCACGGTATCTGTCTCCATTATTAGGTTTCGGTGCTTTGGTCGTTTCCTTTGTTTATTTGTGGTTGATCGATCTTCCCCTCTCTAAACGCTACGTGACATGATTTGTAGTCTACGAGACTTGGGTAAACTTTAGTCGACCAACCCTTGTAGTTGTAGCCTCCCATGAATACGAAATAAGCAAAGCTTATTCGTTATTCCCTTTCTTTGTACCGGTTAAATAAGTGTGAAATAACAACGGGATTTATTCCTAATTCTTTAGGGCCCGTTCGGTAGGAGAATAAGCAGGAATAAGGATGGGGAATAAGGAGAATAAGGGTCTATTCTCCGTTCGGCTGGAGGATAAGAATAAGGAGAATAAGGTGAAATAAAGGTAGGTAAGGTGGGATAAAGATAGGAATAAGAGTGAAATAAGATGAAATAATGGGGAATAGTCGTACCACGGGGAAGCGTATTTGAGGCTTATTCCCCTTATTCCATTCCTCCTTATACCCCAAACGAACAGGGCCTAAGAATGTCAAATATGTGTAACCGTGCAGTAAATAAGCGGTGTGAACGAGCGATAAATGATAGTCTTTATTGCAAGGAAAGGAATGGCTAACCATAGTATAAGGAAGGGAAGAAGGCAAGCTCGAGTGTAACAAATCGAACCGATTTATTTATCTCAAAAACTGAATAAAACGATTTGTAATATCGACGATCCGATCACAATCGTAAGCTTCTAAGAAATATATAATTTGGAATGTGATGTAAAGACTTGTTCACAGCTATCCAAAACTACACTTATCATTCGTTCCACACTAACTGTAGACCAGTTGGTGAACGTGAACTTGAGGAAAATACCTTGATAGGTAAAAACGAATTCATTGTATCAATGTTTTTAACCGAATCGGACACCAAATCAGAAATCTTTTCGAAATGCTCGGATTGGATTGAATCATATAATCAAACTGGTTCAATCAGATGATGACATCATCATTATTTAAAATGGGATTAAATCGGATCGGTTAAAAAAAGTGATTGAGCCAGCTAATCAAATCGATATGAAACAAAATGTATATAAAATATATACTTAAATATACTTGAAACAGAAATAAAATGAATATATAATGTATATGTTTCACACTATACATAAAATATTTTTTCGTATGCAACATAATATATATGGGTTTGATATGGAACTGCCCCCGCGTTATTTTTCACAAATTTTTATTTTTTTTTTGAAAAATATCACCAATATATTCATCTGTATATGTCTCCAATATGTCATTCGAATTTCATCAGAAATGGAGACTCATATGCCATCCATCTAGAACAGGTTGATTACAGTAATGTTAAACCGTTAAAATTACTTGTTTTAGATGAGGGACATATGAGTCTCTGTTTTTGAAGAAATTCGAATGATATATTTGAGGGATATATAGATGAATATACATGGTCATAATTTGCAAATAAAAAATAAAAAAATATGCAAAAAATGACGCGAGGGCAGCCCAGAAGGCAGCCTCATTTTTCCTATATATATATTATTTAGATTAGATGTTGTATAACATATTAGTAGTTCAATTTTATTTAAAATCCATTATATGTAAAAAATTATGTTAGAATAATTAGTCAGATCGATCGAACCGGCAGATCCAATCCGATTTTCAAAATATTACCTTATAATACAAGGTAGTAAAACTTTAACCACTTTTTTTAAAGACGGCTTCCATTTCCAGTTAGAGCTTAGAATTTACCATGGATATAAACAGGTGGAAGGAAGCCACATGTTTAAGTGGTGGCTTTGGTCTTAAAAGCTATCACTTGAAGATGTGGCTTTGATTTGTATATATAGAGCAAATCCACCTCTTTGTGGCCTCTTTTATTTAAAAAATCGGGGCAGGTCAGGTGGCTCTATGAAAGCCGACCCTTTTCACCGTATATAGCATAAAAAAGATGTGATCAAGGAGTTCTCCTCCATGGATCTTAATACCAAAGACAGCTATAAAAATAAGCATTCAAAGCACCAAAATTTAGATTTCGTGCTGTTAGGATTTAGGGTTTGAGGCCATGGTCTAGAATCGGAAATATATGAATGCTCCACTCTGTGTGGTATGTCACTTTAAATTAATTTCTCCATTCTAGCAATAGACATGAGAACGGATATGGCTGAAGAATACACGTGTCATCGTATTCTTATCCATTTGAAAAATCTGTATGCAGATACAACTACAATACTAGTGGATAAGAAGAAATATATTATTACATTCTTGAAGACGTTGGACCATATCACAGACAGGAGCCGTATATACGGATAATAGAGGTAATTTCTAGATAACCTTAAAAATAAATGTTTTGAGAATAATTTGTATCAGATATAGTTGGGGGGCAAGGCACAAATTGTGGAGATATATGATTATATTAAAAACTTGCAATTATATTTTATACATTAAAAATAGATACATATTTACATACTATGCATCTCAAACATAAAATTCGTGAGGTAAAAAACCGTTTTAAAAACAGTTTTTATCAGTTGTGTCTCTATGAGATATTCCAATATCAGTTATGACCTTGCCTTTTTTGGAATAACAGTTGTGCCCTCGACTTCTTACCATTGTATCACTTGTGCCTCTCATGTTAGTTGCCGTCCATCCCCAATGTAAACAGACGTTAACTTTGGGGACATGATAGGAATTAAGTTGAAAAAAATGAGGGGTATGTCTTTCATCCAATTCACTCTCCCCCTCCCCCTCCCCATCCCAAGCCTCCTCTGCCCCCTGCTCCTCCTCCCTCCCCATCCTCCGACACCCCTCCGCCTGCTGCAACTACTCCTCCCCCGCGCCCTCTCCTCCTGTCCACTGCTACTCCCCCTCATCCCCTCCTCCTCGTCTGCCCGTTGCTCCTTCTACACGCCCCATCTTCCTCCTCCGCCCGCTGCTCCTCCCCCGCGCCCCTCCTCATGTCCATTGCTCCTCCCCAGCATCCCCTCGTCATCCGCCCACTGCTCCTCCCACATGCTCCCTCTTCCTTTTTCGCCCGTTGCAGCTGCTCCTCCCCCACGCTCCCCTCTTCCTATCCACTACTACTCCCTCGCGCCCCCCTTTCCTCTTCCACCCACTGCAGCTGCTCCTCCCTGATGTCCCCTCCTCCTCGTTCGCATGTTGCTCCTCCCACACGTCCCCTCTTCCTCCTTCTCCCGTTGCAGCCGCTCCTCCCTCGCATCCCCTCTTCCTCCTCCTCCCGCTGCAGCTGCTCCTCCCATGCACCCCCTCTTCCTCCTACGTCCGTTGCAGCTCCTCCTCCCCCGCGCCCCTCCTCCTGTCCACTGCTACTCCCCCGCATCCTCTCCTCCTCATCCGCCCGTTGCTACTCCCCTGCATCCTCTCCTCCTCATCGCCCGTTGCTCCTCCCACGCGTCCCTCTTCCTCCTCCATCAACTGCTCCTCCCACGCGCCCTCCTTCCCTCTTCTCTGACCTCTTCTGCCGCCACGTCAACGACGTTCTTTTGAGTCCCCAGCTGCTGCCAGAGGAGGGGTCATCCGCTCCTCAACTCCATATTTGCTTCGTCGTTGATGGATGGATATTCAAGTGTGAGTAAGATAACTCTGCATGGTGAAGCTCCGAGGGAGAGAAGCTTTTTTATTATTGAATGTTTCTAGTTTTACCCCTCATACTCAAACCATGGTTTGAAGAAACCATGGTTAAGTTCAACTCATTGACGGTTAAAGTAACGGGAGGTATAAGTGATAAAACGGTAAGAAGTCGGAGGCACAACTGATATTTCAAAAAAAAAGAGGTATAGCTAATATTGGAAAAATCTCAGAGAGGCGCAACTTATAAAAACCCTTTTAAAAAAGATAATGATCCGAACATTATTATCTATACATAACGTACACGGGTCGAATATGAATCCGTATGGAGTCGCACCCGTACATAAGAGCCGCATATGCACATCGACCTAGAAGTCCACAAGGACAGATCAGAAAGACATGTCTAGGCAGTTTCCTTCCTTCCCATCCACCGTCGTTTATTTATATATTTTCCAATAGCCAAGGGGGCCAACAGAGGACGAAAGCGACACGTGTCCCCACGATACTTAAGAACCCTCCCAATTCAGCTGACGGTGTTTCCCATGCACTTTCCATATAAAACCAACACCACTCAAACGCCCCAAAAGAAAAGGCTCTGCATGGAATAATATCCTCCATGAACTCTCCTCGAAGCTCCCCCTCCCCTTCCTATTATTCCTACCCCACGCTTTATATAAATAAGGCCACATGATATGATTTTCATGAAACACCAGCGCAGCAGCAGCAGCAGAAAGCAGAAGCAACGAGAAGAAGAAGAAGATGGGATTTGCAAGGAAAGACGAGAGATGCAGGAGGCACAGGAAGCACAACATGTCCCAGGGGGTCTGCCCTTCCTGCCTGAGGGAGAGGCTCGCCCACCTCTCTTCCATGCCTCCCTACTCGTATCCGTACAAGCGATCCTCAGCGGCCTCCTCCAGTTCGTCGTCTTCCTCTTGCTCGCCCGACTCCCAGTCTTCGTCCCCTTCGTCCATCGCCTCACCATTGCATGAGATGGATACGTTGAGGAAGAGCCAGTCCATGGCGGCACGGTTCTCGTTCCCGAAGAAGAAGGAGAGGAAGGAAGGGAAGAAGGGTGGGTTTTGGTCCAAGCTGTTGGTTGGATTTTGAATTAACATTCACCATAGTTAGCTAGAGCTTGGTTTTTGTATAATCGGATGGGGGCTCTAATTTTTTCTAATTGTGAATCTATGTACCTTCCTATTTATTAATTGTTTCAATTATTCATTCGTTTATTTATGATTGATTGTGTTCCATGTGAGGTGTTGGGCTCTCTTTGCAAGAGATAGGTCATTTGTATCTGATCGTATGGGTCAAAGTATAAATCAATAGATTGGTGCATCGAACCACTTAAATTGTAGGTGGTTGAGAAGTGTGTCCTCCATCTAGAAGATCAAGGTTTAAAACTCACCAATTGCCCTTGTGTGGATTTCCTTTACAACAAAAGGAGGAGAACACGGTAGATTTGACCTGAGGTGGACGACTAGGTTATTTATCTCTCTTCCCTTAGAGACAAATAGACGAGGGGAGAGGTGTGTACAACATTTACATGGAAAAGGTTGAACCGACCCGATCTACTTTGTGTATTTACAACCTCCAGCATTCTCCTTGGAGCATATTTGGTAATCATGCCCAACTTGTCCACATTCGGCTCATGTTACATTGCAGGAAGTCTTTTTTGGAAAGATGTCTACCAGTTATGTTTAGATAGGATGATTACAAGACATGGCCATCCAACATCAAATTTCTCGCGGACAAAGTGTCTACTTATCACCATATTGCATAGGATTGTTGAAGAGAATAATCGCAGCTTTGTCGTCACAATAAAGCTCCATGAGCATGTGAATGTGAATACCTATGTCTTGAAGCACAATGCGATACCAAAAATAATTGTCTGATAATCGACCTCCCATGCTAAATCTAACAGACATATGGTTTGCTTATTGCTTCACCATATAATACAAATTTCTACCCATATACATGAGTATCCTAATATAGAACGCCGATCATCAATTGAACCAACCCAGTCAGAATCTGTGTTCGCTTAAATTCTTACATCCTTTATGCCAGTAAAGAAAAGTCCTCTTCCTAAATTCTTCTTCGTGTGGCACAAAATCCTACAAACTGATTTTTGAGTATGCATCAGTAGGGACATGCATGAATTGGCTTAAACTACATATGCACAGCATACGTGATATCTGGCATCACGAACATAAGGAGTTTAATTTCCCAACGAGTCTATGTAAGGGCTCCTTTTGTGACTGATCTAACATTTTACCATCTTTAAAGCTCATTTTTTATTAGCCTCAACATGTATACCTAATTATCAGGATTATCATATCCAGAAGACATTTTCATGTAAATTTAAGTGGTGATTTAGATCGTACATGGACTTCTTCAACTTGCAACAATTGTCAGGATTCTCATATCCAGAAGACATTTTCATGCAAATTTCCTATGTAAGAATACCATTACAAAAGGCATACTGCACATTAAGTTGACGCATGAGATGATAATTCGGACGTGTGATTCATCCATCAAAGAAAAAGTCTCCAAGTAAACTATCTTGAAAGTGCATTCCCTTGCAACTAGTATTGTATGTCTATCTTTCTAACAACTATATATGTTATGATGTATATCCATTGTCCCCCCATCAATATGAACCTATTCGAGAGCATCAACTACCTACTAGGTATTATTCTCGATAAAAACCTTCCCTTTCTTCTTACTTGAGCTCTCATCAGTTTGGATTCATCGGAGCTTCTGCCACATTCTCGGGACAATGGAAGGATAGAGAGAACATAGAAAAAGATCAATATCGAGGACCCAAATGAGAATAAGTAACATACTTTTGAATTCAGTAAACACTCTCTCATGTTGTTTATAATGACATTAGTCATCCCATTTGTGACTGCTTCAAAATGTATTCCCTGGTCACTCGCATCATTGTCAACCAACAAAGCGAGAAGATTAGTCAAACATGCTTCATGTCCAGGACTTAGAAATAGATAAGAGGAAGAAGAGGAGCTCTAATTAGTATAGGTCTCATCCAATTCTTGCCTTATCTTTCTCCGAGAGAATCCCTTGCCAATAAGTTTAGTATCTTGTCCATCATCATGGCCGCTCATAGTCTTTCTTCCATTTGTTCTCCCGTAGAGGTCAAAATACCGAAATCTTTCCATCATTGTCCTTCACTCGAGCTCTCCTACAAGGCAAGAGATTGAATAATAAGGTTGATTTTAGTTAAAGGTGGCATCCTTTATGATGTATCTGCAGCCTATGAGGAGGTTCAAGTTCGTGTATCATTTTAAGTACGAGAATCAATGAAAGATCAACTTAATTTTCCAAAAGATCAAATTTACCCTTTTCATCAATAAATTATATACAAAACAAGTATATGACACTAAACAAGCAGTTTCCTTAACGGATAATGAATCGAACATGTGATCCATCTGTTATGTGTCTATGAAGGCGTGCAGTTGATAAGATAGTCGCTTGTAGCTACCACATCGGGCTAACTACACAGCCAACCATTTTCTCAGTGTAATAATCTCAACCATCCCCCAACACAGGCCTCAAGGAAGGGGAGATTTGAGTGAGAACATAGCACGCTCATCTCCAAAATTCTATGGGCAAACAAATCTACCCTTGCTGCCAGGAGAGATCATCCATAACACCGTAGATCTTCCTCAACAAAAAAAAAGAGCAAAGCAAATCTAATCCATTAGCCCCAAATGTGCGAAAGTCACTACCAAGAAGATCCATGTTCTTTGCATCCAAGTTCATGACACCTAGTCCTCCATCATTTTGAGATAGCATTACCGCCTTCCAACTAAACAGCGGTATGCCCCAAGACAGCTCTGAGCTTGACCAGAATAACCACACATGAGAGTCTTCAAGCGCACATGGATCCCACATAAAACGATTGTGAGACGGAAGAAAATAGGAACTGCAAAGAGGATGGATTTCAAGAGCACCAAGCGGCCACCCCACGAAAGAAAGCTGCTCATTACTCTGCAAGCCTGCACTCAAGCCTCCCCACAAAAGGTAACCAGTCAAACTTCCATAAACGACCCCTAACCAACTACAGGATCAAATATGCTCTAAATTATTATGCATTTTCCAGGATATAATCGATGATCCATTATTTAGAATTCATTCATTAATAGAGGAGCAGTAGTCATGGTTACCTTTCTTCGAACCTCTATGACTTTGCTAAGAGTGGTCAACTCCATGTTATTCTTCTTCTCGTTCATGACCTTAGAGAGCATATCATGCAGTTAAGACTTCATTTGCCAACTCCCTTAACACACCTTCTCCACCGATGGTAAATTTAGAAGCGACAACAAACTTTTAAGAGCACTCTAGTTGCTTTCTCATTTTTGTCATCTACCTACGCTTGTCCATGTGAAACTCCCAAAAATAATACATGATATGGCATGCCTATATAAAGATAACTTCTTATCGATACCCTATTTGGCGGACTTTTCGATGTTCATCAGTGTCGATCAGTAAAGATGGTGCCATATTCCATAAGTTCGGCATGTAAGTCGATGGATTTGACCTACATCACATTCCTTAAATCTTCCTCCGTAGAAACTTGATAATAAAGTCTCTAAGGGAGAAAGTTTATCGTGTTTTTTAGGTTTTGACTGCGAATACTTTCATGATTGAACCCTCTCCAAGAAGATATCGATATGAGGATTCTCAATCCTCATCAGCATACTAAGCCAAGCCTTCTCACTTAGATTTTGGTGCCATGTAAAATCTTGCAATGGTCATCTCCCCTAACCAAAGATCGTGTATCTCCAAAGTGATAGATTCTTACATCCTTGTAGCCAAATATGCATGGATGCTGGTCTTATTCCTGATTATTGATGGTTATAGATCAACAAAAATGGAATTAGTGGTCCATGTTTTCACTTGTGTATCTACAATGTACCATTTCTCCTATGTTCTAACATCTTTGAGAGCCTTTTTGTACCTCAAAGATACCACTACAACCTTATCCAACGATTTATCTAAATTGCAGTCATCCAAAGAAGGCGGTTATCTTTCATGGGCTTGGTAGAAGTAGTCCAGATGTTCATGTTGTCTAACACCTTCACATAAGAAGATGAAACAACCTTGTTGATGTGTGACTTGTTTCTCAACATATTTACAAAGGCTGAAGAAAAGTGATCGATCCATGTGAAAGCTTGATCGATCATAAGAGCATCTATAAAAAAACAAGAACAAAAGGTGATCAATCGCCCTACGTGGAGTCATCGGTCACAACAAACTCTTGGGTGGACAGAGAACACTTCTGATCAATTAGTGTGGCTATAGCAGGTCGATCGAAAGCCCTCTTGAAAAAGATGAAGCTACGGTTCTCCGTCCAACTTTCAACATGGAAAGATGATATTCCATGTGTGAGATCTCGATGCACACACAGCTCTCAAACTCCTCAGAATCAAAAAACTGAGGATGCAGTCAACATGTACCAAGAGCATAAAATTGTAGAATTGACCAATTATATTAAAACTTAACCCTCGAATAAAATAATTTAGGGTATTAAATATTCAATGTCACATTAATAAGACATAAATTAATATATATTTAGGAGATCATATCAGGATTTCATTTCCAAAATTAATAATGGACAAGCTACTTGCTAACTGCAACATCCAAGGTGGAGCATCTAACAGAACGTTGGACAAGGCCAAAAAAATATTATCATGACATAAGTGATCATATTACTTATATATATCAAAAGATTTTTCTATCATTGTGAACCATATCTTCATATACTGTTGTTGTTGATGCTTAAAACTGCA
This sequence comes from Ottelia alismoides, assembly GCA_037367405.1. Taxonomy (NCBI): domain Eukaryota; kingdom Viridiplantae; phylum Streptophyta; class Magnoliopsida; order Alismatales; family Hydrocharitaceae; genus Ottelia; species Ottelia alismoides. The sequence goes on from JAZKJV010001310.1 coordinate 634,055, forward strand.
CCCACCAATATAATTTTTTTTTGACAAAGCCCACCAATATACTTGTCAAATTTATACACGAAAAGTATATCATCTATTATGTTTCTGATATAATCCAAGATATTTCGACATGATAACTCCAAAATTCAATACATGCCTCTAAGCACATCATTTCAGTTAGCACTACATTATTCTTACAATTATTCAAATTTCCACGACAAGATTGCATTGTGTGTATGTGGTGAGTGCTTATGTTGGGTGTGTGCGCATGCATGTATAAATGGCGAGAAGATGAGAATAACAATGTGGGTAATGATCAGATAACTTTGATCCTTGCCTGAAATAGGAACACTAATGATGATGTGCTGATCATACAGATGTCTCCTAACAAATTATAGAAAGAATTCTCAAAAATCAAGAGCTAAGAAAATTTTAAATATATTGCAGATACGTCAAAACAGAGTGTTTCCTTATTCCCTGAAAATAAATCAAATTGACCTCAATTACATCATACGGAGCTAAATGGACTCAGTACTACGAAATGGAACATCTATTATTAGAGAGCCAGAGACCATGGACGTTTTAAAAAGGATCCTTGGTCAACGAAAACAGGCCTTTGTATATATCAGAGCAAGGACGATGTAATGATAATCAGATGCCTATCACTAGGCATGCTTATGCATACGATATATTTTGCACGCACAAGCATGTGCAACTGTGTATTAGGAATGTGGATTGAGATGGTAAAGAATGCAAAAAACTGATACATCTATGCTTAAAAACATTAGAAATGGTGAAAAAGATTTGCAGAACTACCAGAGTAAAGCATCCACCCCAGGACTCAAGTTACATAGCAGTCTTTGGCTTCTGGGCCGCTTCAGTAACCTCGTCTTTTGGGTCTTTATAGACTTGATCCAGTCTGCCCTCCTACAGAGAGTAAGAAGGACAAGTGATTGTTGACTTGTATGTTTCAAATCGATTAACAATCAAGAAGAACAATTATCAACTTATATCTCAAATGGATGAATGCTCACCCACGCACACAGACGCTCATAATACGTGTCGGATTTCCACAGCGTGAGATTGTTGCGAAGGAGCTGCATTACCACTATGCAATTCTTGAATGAATCCTCGGTCAGGGTATCTACCAGTACCATTGCTTTATCCAAAGCCTGACAAGGAAGGTGGAGAATGGTGAGTAAACCTTAGAATTTAGTACCAACCTACAAGCTGAGATATGTGTATACACATCAAGACCGCAGAAGCCAAAGAAACATGATGTGAATCACAGCATCGACCAGAATATAAAGCACCAAATTTACCGCCAGTTATTTCCATGAAGGCCTGACCAACTCGACTTGAAAGGACTTGGGCATAATCGCGCAAATGCAAGAAAATCAAAATGGACAACGATTAGAAGTAGATACTTGATACTAACCGATGAAGTAATAATGTTGCCAGGTGAAACCGTGTCATGGTGCTCTAGACTGGCTTCCTCTATATCCATTGAGCAAGCTAAGACATGGTTTTCAATCATATCAAAGAAAGCTTAATACATCAAAATCTGAGTTGGGACTTCCAAATCAACCCACTAGACAGTCAACAGTTTATATTACTGTAATTTTTTTTAAAACCACAAAAGGAAACATGCGTACTTGCGTCCGCCCCAAATTGTATTAAAAGGAACTTAATAGGAAGTACAAAGGTCCCAAGGAAAGATCTAGCTAGGTGGATCACATTTTCCACAGAAACCCTTCACCATGAAGGTGACCCCTTCATGCGCAAGCCAGAGCACCCACAATGTATCCACGGGCCTCAGCTACTCCGTCATAGATCTGAATTAACCAATCACTAAGGAATTCCAGAAGCATTGGGAGAGAACAAATTCACCCAATATATGTCTGCGGCCTCCCCAATCTCCCCGACACAAGTACAAGCGTAAAAGAGGTGGTCAAGGTCTTCGAACGCTCGATCACAAAGGGAGCAGCTCCCATCCTCGCCAGGGAAAAAAAGTGGATCTATGCACCTTGGTCAGGATCCTCTCCAAGAAATGAATCAAGAGAAATAACTTGATCTTCATTGGAAGATGTAGGGTTCGTATCAACTTGCAATCACTCTCCTGAGTCCCCATATCAGAGAGTAGATTTGCAGTGAGCATGATATGCCTTTCCTGACAGAGGGAAAACCATCTGGCCGTGTATAGTGGTCGCGACCAACAATCAGTCCCCTATACTAGAGAGCAACTACGAAAGCTGCAAAAACTCCCCAAATTGCTGCTTAAAGCCAAGGAGAATCTCAGCATCCACTAACAATCTATCCATGCAGCACAAATCAGCAAACCATGCTCTACAACCAAGACAAACAGGTGAGGAAACCGCTCATTTAGGGGGGAGCCCTCCGATCTAATCATCCGTCCAAATTCTGAAGGAGCGGCCATCTCCCAGGACCGGGTGCAAGTGCACATGTAACTCATGGATAATGGAGCAGATTCCTCTCCATAAGGCAAACGAGAAATGGAGAATCCTAGGAGAAATTGCTGACTGGGCCCAAAGCTCTTAGATGTCTACGAGCATGGAGAATCCTAGGAGAAATTGCTGACTGGGCCCAAAGCTCTTAGATGTCTATGAGAAAACGACGCATCGGATCCTCCCCGTTTATCCACAATCTAGTCATCCACTTCACCAAAAGAGCTTTATTCATCTCCTCCAGCAGCAAAAGGCCAAGGCCCCATGGTCCAAAGGCTGGGTAACCAAGTCCCAACCAACCAGATGCATTCCTTTTGAAGTACCATTTGAGATGCTCCAAGAAAACCATTGCATACAAGACTTAAGGTGGCGGCTAGATACCCATCAGGAGGATTATGGGTGGAAATGAGGAAGATGGATATCATCGCCAAGATCGCCATCAAAAGAACTAGTTGCCCCCTCTAAAGATGCAAGAAGCCTTCTAGCAGACCAACTTCCACTCCCTCCGCTCAATGACGGGGAACCACTTTGACTTGCACAATCTCGAGCATGCGAGACGGAGATTCAAGTAGTTGATAGGAAGTGGCCCATGAGGAGTAGTGATGACCCCATCATAATCCTCAATCTCAAGCTCTGAAAGACCGAAATGCATGAAAATGAACTTGGATCTGTTGACAAACAAACTCGAGAGCTCTCTGAATGCATCAAGAACCGTGCTCATCCCTTTGATTTAGGGATCCCGACTTGAATAAAAAAGATGGTGCCGTCTGTATAGTACAAGAGAGGGATGGATATGTCACCCTGAGCATACCTAGATACACCCGCATTATGGATCATTGGCGAATCTATGATTCATCTATTCTATATGGAGGTTTTAGCAAAATCCCCTTAACAAGTCACCAAAGAAAACTAAAATGTGTTAATTAACATTCACTAACAGTGCTGAGATTAGGGTTAAAATATGTGTTTTTAGCCTTGATTGAACCTATTATTGTAGGTACAATTATTAATTATTTTGACCTAATTCTTTCTCCATTATGTTTTTTAATTTATTACTAACTTGACATCAAGTGTTAAAATTCATAAAATTCACAAAATCCAGACAAAATGAGAAGTTCTAAACCTAGACTTTATCTTTGTGATTTTATTTTATAGTTTTCTAACCTATAAAAAATTCATAAAAAATTAGATTATATATATTGTATATAAACTAATCCTCTACTTAAAATCTAATTAAAATACAAAAAAATCACAAAGCCTAAAATATAGGGGTTAATTAGTAATTAATGCCGTTACACAAAAATATTTTTTGTATAGATGATTTCTTTTGCTTTTAGGTCCTTCAAGAAAGTTGTAGATCTCTTCAAGATCAACAACTTTCATGTTGATCACTTTTTAATTTGACTTTCCTTTCTATTTCTTTTCTTGTTTTTCTTTGTCAAACCTTTGGTCAACAACCCATGCCATGTGGTCGTCGTTCATTGGGCCACCTCAGACACTAGTCAACCCTGCTCCTTACCCGGTTAGTGGATCTTGTCCGCTAGTGCCCTCCACTCATGGATTTTGAACCAGATTTCATCCAACGGCCTACAATCATCCCGCTTAATCCAAGCCCCCTCACGTGCACCGCACGTGTACACCCCACGTGCATCAAGCGTGCGCCCTCCCAGCCGTTGGATGTCGGACTATCCAAAAACATCTACCTTCCATCTTCTTCCCCCACTCCACAGTCGTCGCCTCCGTTGCTCGACCATCTCTTCGCCTCCTCCGATGAACCCATTGTCTCTCCGCCTCTCTCCCACCACTTGTTCCTCTCTGATCATCGTCTAAGCACCTCCCTCATCTCCATCCAGCTTATCGTCACCATTCATTGAAACCTTAACCCTTCGACTGTTACCATTGCCCTCCTCATTGGATTCCTCTCCTGCATGTAATGCCAACCAGCATCTTCACTCCTCATCAAAGCACACGAACACCTCCAATCATTGTTACCCATATTCCCTACAAATCCCAATCTCCACTTCCAGCTACGATCACCCACCATTATTGGATATTGAGAGAGCTCTAGAGTGGGTGTCTCCAGTAACAGCGAGAGTCATACATCCAAGCAACGATCCTCCAGCGTCTCGACGAAATCCAAGGGACTCCTTGTCCCTTGTCGCAGCTCCTCATGTAGCTGTTAAAGCTCGGTCGTCTGTCGCGACCTTGAGAGATGACTTGAGAAGCTCAGTCCCCTCCATCTTCCAGGTGTCGACCACCGCACACCTCCAGGTATTCCCCCATCTTCTCTGTTTTCCATTTTTCCTTCGACCTCTTCCTCTGCAACAACTACACACATCACCTACAAACCCATAACCGACCCCTCGACAACTAATCATACCCAACCTTCTCCCTCCTCGATGCTTCTTCTACCTTTCCAGATACCGGCCACCTCCGGCTGAGAACGCAGTCGGAACCTCAAGCTCCAGATCCCTCACGTACGCAGTCAGATCTCCGCCACCCCTTTCGTCCTTCGGCCCCTTTCTTTTTCTTGTTTGGTTGTGCTAACACATGCAGGTAGCAAATCAAGAAGATGCCCCAGGTTGGAGCTTCAGCAAGTCGCACCACTGCAACCCCTCCGCTCACCTCGTCGACCACCACCGCAACAAGTGCCCAACTCCACGCCTTCCCGCGTAACCCATTCGCCTCTACCAGATCTCCACCTCTCATCGTTAACCTCTCAGCCTCGCCGGTCAGCTCCTTTGTTGCTCGCCACCGCCCAGCTCCGCCAGTCCACCGAGCCTCGTGCCTCTGGGGCTCGAAGCACGGGAAGCAAACCACGTGGAGGCTCGAGGCTCCTTGCCTCAGCTCTGCCCCACAGCCGCGCTAATCCCCTCGCCTCCACCACGTGGAGGCTCGAGGCCCGACCCTTAACATAGTTGCCCGAGCCGCCTATGACATGTGATACGCACGCAGGGCAGGGGGAATTGCACCCTGAACCCCGCGCTTCCAGACTTTGCAAGAGCACCCCCGCCACCTGAGCGCGTGCGGCGCATGTGCTCTCCATGGGCAAATTGCAGAGGCACCCCTACAGCTCTTGATATTTACAGATACCATTTTGAGATATAAACTATCTTTTTATTGTATTTTAATCCTCGGAACTTCATTTTATCATATATTTATCATTTTTTATCCAATTTTTGCATATAATATGCCATTTTGAAGCTCATTTTACCCTCTTTCATATTGTATGTACTTTAGCTTAATGAGACCTTATTGGAAATTAAAAGTTTTACATTGATGTTAACTAATTTTTGCAAGCTATATTGTGAGGATTTTTTACATATATTTTGGAGAAAGATTGCTCTATCTCTACATGGGCTCTAGATAGGAGGATTCATTAATTCATTTTCTGACTTCTTTAATTATTTCTTTGAGGATTAAATTACAGGAAATTTAGATATTGGCTCTTCTTGAGAATTATCATTGCTCTCTTTATTTGCAGGGATATTGACTTATTTGTTGATCTTGCTTGTGTCCAGCAGTTTGGAAGAAAATTAAATTGACATATATTTCTTGAATATAGCTCTGAAGATGTGTGAATCGATTTGGAATTAAATAATCATTTTATTGCGGATTACAGATAAAAATTACAGATCGTGTTCTCCATTTCTTTCTCTGTTTAATTGCATTTTATTTATTTATTTATTTTTAACATAGAGATTATATCACTAAAATTAATTTGAAACCTCACAACTAAAAATCACCGTTCCCTTATTTCGACCGTGGTATACTTACCAAGTTAAAATATTCAATAATATTCAAACTTTGATGGTTTTTTACGAATTGTATTCCACCTCCTATACTGCAATGTATCCATTATTAAAGAGGTGGGATTACGGTTCATCAGATAGCGTCGTTGCCGGGGAACAATGGATTTTTAGGGTTTTAAATTAATTTTTGTAATTGATTTTTGTGATATTTGTTTTTATGTATATTTTCTTTCATTTATTTTTGCATTAAATATTCTTTTATTTTCTGCATATTTCCCTTCACAGATACTGATCTTATTTTCTCTCTAAGCAGATAACTCGGAGCATTCTTGACAAACTTAAAGACCTGCGAAGAAGACTGTTTTAATTTTTATTTTGTAAGAGAGCTTAGATTATGTTTACTTTTCTGCATTATTTTCAGGATCTCTCTGAACCTTGATTTCTGTAATAAACTAAAACTGAACTCTCTGTAATAAACTAAAATTGAACTCTCTGTGGTGTGTCGGGTCTGTTTCAACCCTTCTGTATGGTTAGAACCCGACTTGAGTGGCATAAAATTTATGTGCACATACACTAGCTTAAGATATTTATTTTTTATTGTGCTCGTAATTTTTAGGCTACACATTATCACTAACAAGACGCACTAGTAGATCGTTCGGACTTAGCCAAATCGAAAATCAAATTCTTCCTGCTAATAGAACTATCTGCTTAGGAATGTTTTCATCAGCTGCATTCATTAGAGTAATTTCAATTTTGTTATGCATCCCACATGAAGAACGTAAAGAATCGATGTAAGTCTTCTTCCTAGCATGCATCATTGATTTAACGCTTGCATTGGCTTTTTCCGATCCTCTACACATTAGTTTTTAACTTGGGTGTTCAAAGGGAATTGGGAATGCTCATTCGGCGTAATGTTTTTGTGCTCAGATAAGATCTAAGTGATAACCTCTAAAATCGGGACTGCTAATCAAGGATATTGTAAATAAAATAACAAAAAAAATCAACATTGTATCTAGTGGAGAGAAACCCACTCATTGTACGTAGGAGAGAGTAGTCTTAAGTTCTCACAGATTGTTTTACCACTCAATTAAATTGAAAAGATAATTGACCAGACTCTTAAAGCCTTCACAACGTTGAGTTGGTGAAACAACTGGGTTTGACTTGTGTTTGTATTGTGTGCGTCAAAGTCTTTACAATTGCAAGCAAATCATGGTTCGCAAATCATTATCCGTCTCTTTCTTGAGAAGATGTAAGCGCATTGGTCTTCATATCTAGATTCTGCGGATCACACTTCACGGCCATGCCTCGATCTTCTCCTATATCATTCCAGGGGAACCCTCTCTTCAAAACCGATCCCCCTCAGTCATCATTCTCCTTCATCCCATACATTTTACCCCATACCCACACTTCTTCATGGATTATACTAGACCGCTCTCACATTCTAACTTTCACAAGAAAACAACAGAGCAAGAGGATTTGAGGATGGGAAATAAAGTATCCAATTTCGATAGAGAAACATGACTCCGATTACAATGGACTACACCATGTTTGAACCGTAATCTACTCAGGGTGACTTTCTTTCCGAGTATGATCAATTTTCCTTGGACAATTCAAGAGAGATCCAAAGTCAAGGAAACATGACTCATGACCAGACCGTAACGACTTAGAATAATCAATACTCCTCTCGAGGTCACATGCCAGAATCACGACATGTAGAGTATAATTATTCAGTCTCAAACCATGAGACATTTGAGGATGACATTACTTAGATCAACCGAAGAGCAGATGCTTTAACTAAACAAATATATGATGTCATCCAATCAAAAATCAAAAAGTGAGGACACCACCAAGTGAACCATTGATCCATTATATAACACACACACATACACAACCACCGCTGACCTTTGACCAACCTACGGACCATTACACCGAAAATACCAAAAAATTGAAAATCAGAAAATTCAAAAAATGGACAACTCTAAAATGGAAGCATTTTGCAAGAGTATGATCTTAGAGCTTTCATTAATCAAGGCCATAGAATATATGTCTGATCATAAGAGATTTGTAAAGAGTCGATTAAACCCTAAAAAGACAGGCAAGAAGCGATCGAGGACTGAATTTCATATAATATCTAAGGGCAGTTCTTTGATGACGAAATAAAATCAAAAGCTGCAAAGTCAAACAGTTGACTCGGATCACATGTGAAATTGAGGATTCCATATTCACTCATGTTTGGTTAGATGACGACTCCACGATAAATGCACTCCCAAAGTCCGTCTTTAATCAACTCAAGCTCGAACAACTCAAAAAAATAAGGGTGATCGTTCAACTGCCAGAACGATCTACCAAAAGACCAAGAGGAATTGTTTCTGTCATCGTAAACTTACGAGGTGACAAACATAGAATGGACTTTATTGTCCTTGAGATTGATCATCGCGAATAATTGTCTGAGTCTCCTATCGTTCTAGGAAAGTCATTCTTAGCCTCTACTAAAGCAATTATTGATTGTGAGACTCGAGATATAAGATTCCTGAACTCAGGACACAATGAACAAATCCTCAATGACATGACCTGCTCTGAGGAAACCTAACCAACCACCAACAGCCGTGATCAAGAGAAGACAACTTCACATGATCAGACCTCTCTCCTCATGAAATACAGACACAAACCCTAGGAGAGATACCTAATGAGACGACTGTAGAGCAGACTGACAAAGACATCACCAAGAAAAATTCAAAACCACAAGGGGAATACATGATTATGAAAAAAATTGTCCCTACCCTCTTATGGAAATCTTCAATGTCATTAAAACTTCAGAACATCAAAAGGTGACATCTTCGTCCTCAATCATCACTCATATTGCCACCAGGAACAAGCTCATATTGCCTACTCAAACTGAGGAAACTCCTCTGAGACGTGTCATGACCCTACAGGAGTGGGTTAATGAATACAGTGATTCATCTGACGAGGAACCCATAAATGCTACACCTTCTAGACCGAATACTCATGATAGGGAGAATAACTTTGACTTCCCTCCTCTTGATACTTCATACAGAAACAAACCGACTAAGAAACCTACCTTTGACCTTAGAAACTAGGTGACTTCGGAAAGTTCCTCGTCAAGTTCCTCATATGGTCCTGAAGTGGTACATCAAGTAAGTGCAATCAGTGCAACTGTTAACAAAGGGCACTTACCTTTTGTTACGACCCCAATTCTGGGTCATTGGATCCTCTCATATCTGGATCTGGTTACTCGACAATAACTTATTCAATAATAACAACTAACATTCAGAAATAGACTGCAATTAAAAATACTCAAAAAGAATTATTTAATTCATTTCCATTCACAAAATAAAGCGTACATGATACATTATCCCACTATAACCATTTACATGTATATCAGCTGGAAGGAAATACACAAAAAGATTACCAACTACTTTATAGAGTAAAGCTACTGTGGCTGGCTGGATGGCTATTATGTTAACTGGCTGGATTACTAAAGTCATTGCGATGACTCACCAGCACCTGTTGGGTTTTCCATAAATCATATGATAACAATTAGCGAATGCCAACTAAGAAGAGAAAAGCAAACAAATGATGTAATTTTTCAAAACTTGTTATCACAAAAAGTTTCATTCATTCCCATTAGTTTAAGTCAAGTCCTATTTCTTCTATTCACGTCAGAGATTAGTCCAGAGGAAGCCCACCATTCATGGACTTCGAACCTGTGAATACTTCGAGATTGGAGATTGCGTTAATCTGGTGAGCTTATGCAGCCGCACGTCGTCTCAACCAATCCTCCAATACTACCCTGATAATTTTCCTTTTCTTTTATTATTCAAGGTCTCAAACCCTCAGCCTGGCAAACGAAGGAGCAAACCATCCTCGAGGACCCAGTTGCTTAAAACCTCATGCTAACTTTAATCAAGTATACTAGCGGCTTTAAATACATGTTATCGTGACACATCTGCTACCCAACCACCTGTGCCTCCACATGGCATGACCACATCTTCAGTCAGTCAATCCGCCTAATGACAGCCGAGTACCATGCGTTGCAAATAATTTGTTTCGCACGCTCAATATCCAGGAAACCGTGTACCACCTAGGTTTGGCCTGCCAATACGGATGATCTTCTGATAAATCTACAGGTTGCATGCCAGACCTGCGGTATCTACTCCAAGTCATTATTAACGTAATACACGATCCTTTTCAAGATCCATTTCAATACACATCAATTCCCATGACGTATTTCTTCCGTTAAGCCTTCGATTTCCATATTCATTAATACTGACTATAAACTTACATATATATATATTAATTCATGTGTATATGTACTCATATTTATGTATATTTTAACTGCCAAACCCTAACTTTCCAAGTCACTACATCTATTTGATGCTTAGACATTATTTTAGTGGAAATTACAAAGAAACTTTCCATGTTTTCTCAAAAAAGCCAAATTAGGGTTCCTCGTAGTGAATAACAAAAAATCAAGAATTCCAATGATATCGTATGAAAATCCAACAACAAAAGGAAGGATTCATTAGCTAATCGAGCTCTTTCTTACGTATGCAGTGCTTTATAGTGATTCGTTTTCAGAAAGGATGATTTACGGCTCCTGAAACGATCGAATTTCATTTTCATATCAAGAGCACTAAGAACGTGCCAAGAACGCGAAGAACGAACGAAGAACGTGAAGAAGACGCGAAGAGTACAAAGAATGTGAAGAACATAATTTCTTTCACAATTTCAGCAGAGCTTCTCCTTATACGAAGTGATACTTTGAGGAAAATTTTGACAGAGTTTCCTCTTATATGAGGACATATTTCTAGGAAAATTTCAGTAGAATTTTTCCTTATATAGGGACATATTTTTAGGAAAATTTCGGTAGAGTTTTCCCTTATATCGGGATATATTTTAAAGGGAAAACGGAAGAAGTTTCCTCTTTAAAATCACCGAAAGGAAAACAACAGCAAAACTAAAAGAATATAATCAAACTGTAAGCGATGGTGAATCGGTAGACACCACGTGTCTTAGGTAAGTGAAGATGTGATGAATTACAGGGTTCACTGACATGCATAGCCACCCGCACCTAAGTAGGGTGTTACGCAGATTTCTCCTCAAAGCAATTATAAAAGCGAAATCGAAAGCATATAATAGAATTATAAGCAATGGAGAATCGGTAGACAACACGCATTTTAGGTGAGTGAAGGTGTAACAAATCACAGAGTTCACTGACGTGCATAACTGCCCGCACCTAAGTAGGTTGTTACGCAGATTTCTCCTCAAAACAATTATAAAACCGAAATCGAAAGAGTATAATAGAATTATAAGCAATAGAGAATCGGTAGACACCACGTATTTTAGGTGAGTGAAGGTACGACGAATCACAGAGTTCACTGACGTGCATACCCGCCCGCACTTAAGTAGGTTGTTACACAGATTTCGCCTCAAACCACAACAGAAAACGAATCAGAAAGGAATCAAAAACTATGCTGGAAAAAGAAGATGAATCGAAAACCTAGCTCAAGTTAGAGCTTACTTATGAAACAACTAGGAGAGGGTCGTACCTTCCTCCTCCTCGTCCTCCCAGCAATGCTTTAATAGCGCTTCTTCCCCGCCTCCCTCTCCTCCTCCCAACATATCAACCCTAACCTTTGAGGTAGTGGTGGTAGTGGAAATCGTAGAGAATGAATGGGTAGGGGCTATTTATAGGCTTCAGAAAATCGTTAACCGGTTAGTAAACCATGTTTTAACCCTTAACCGTGGTTAGCGACCCTTGGTTTTGGCCCATGATTTTGGCCAAAGCTTATTTGAAACTTAGTACTTAAGTTAGAACTATCCAAAAAACTCTAAATTCACTAATGACGCTTAATTAGCGCTAATAGTGATAACTTTTACTAATCGCGATTCAACCTTCGCAGCTTACACTTAACTTTTGCTAACCATTGATTAGTATTCGTGAATGGACATTAACGATCCTCAATCCATCATTATTTCTTTAATCATGCTTAATTAGTCTTGATGACGGCTATTAAAGGTTAAAAATGTGCTAAGCCTTCTCCCACTATAAGTAGGATCGGCTATATGGATTCTTGCTCAAATCCATGTTGAAAGATTCGACTATTTTTTACGCTGACCGTCGACTACCTAACACAACCTCTGCAAGAGTGGGATTTGAACCCTGGTCTTTTGTGTGGTAGACACACTGTACTACCACTAGACCATTAAGTGGGTTAATTCTCCCTACTTAGTTTTCTTCCAAAAATCATAACAATTCCAAACAAAGTCGGATTCACATGAAATAAATTCTCTTTGTTTCCTCTTGATGAGCCGGATCTTATGATATAGGATCCAAGACGCTCATGTTCAAGACTTTACAATTATAACAGCCTTATAGGAAGTCTCGTCCTCGAGACGAAGTGTAGGCATAACAACCTTAAATAGGATTGAAACCATAACACTTTAACGAGAATGAACGCCAATTCATTTATACTGAAGATATATACAATACATAGTGTTATCATTCAAATAAGTAGGGGTATTTTTCTTTCATATCTACCTTGAGTTCCCATGTAACTTCTTCAAACTCTTCGTTCCGCATAATAATTTAACTAGAGATACCTCTTTATTCCCCAATTTCTTGATATCCTTGTCTAGTATCTGCACAGGTATTTCTAGGTATGTTAAGTCTGGTTCAACATGAAGATCATTATAGCTTATCTTATGCTCAGGATTTTTAAATTAGTTTCTCAGATTTGATACATGAAAAACATCATGTATTGGAGAAAGATGTAGGGGAAGTGCAAGTCTATATGCAATTTTTCCAATCCACTGAAAAATTTCAAAGGGATCCACGAATCTGGGTGTCAACTTCCCACGCAAGCCAAATCTCTGAACTCTCTTCATAGGAAGTACTTTGAGAAATACAAAGTCACCTACCTTAAACTTAAGATCTTTTCGCTTGCCATCGATATAGCTTTTCTGGCGAATCTGAGCAGTTATTAGTCTTTTTCGAGTAAGCTCTACAGCTTCCCGTGTCTCCTGGAGTCTAAATCATACAGGTTCTTTATCCCAACATCTTGCCAACATAGAAGAGTAGTACACCTACGTCCATACAGTGCTTCAAATGGTGTCATGCCAATACTTGCATGGTAACTATTGTTGTAGGTGAATTCTGCGAGAGGCAAATGTTTAATCCATGATCCCTTCCATTCTAAGGCACATGCTCATAGCATATCCTCTAGCGTCTGAATCGTACGTTCTGATTGACCATCTGTTTGTGGATGATATGTTGTGCTCAAGTATAACTGCGTGCCTAAGGCTTCCATAAAGTTCTCCCAGTAGTGTAAGGTGAATCGTGAGTCTCGATCAGAAACTACCTCTTTGGGGATACCATGGAGATAGAGCACATGTATAATATATAACTCAACAAGCTGGTCTGGAGTGGAGGATAAGCTTATTAGAATAAAGTGTGCTACCTTGGTCAGACGATCTACTATAACCCTAATGGCTTTTGGTGTGAAACCTTTACCTGTTGGCAGGTGAAATATGAATTCACAAATTTAGCAATATCTTTTTTCATTCCCGACCACCAAAAGTCTGAATGAAGGTCTTTATACATCTTCGTTATTCCTGGATGAATAGATAATCTAGAACAGTGCGCTTCACGTAAGATGTCTTTCCTTAATTCAGATGTGTTTGGTACACAAACTCTGTGATGGTTATATGGTAACCCATCTTGTATCTGGAATCCCTTTAACTTATTTTTCTCAAGTTGTTGTCTCAAGTCTTTAAAGACCGGATCATCCTCCTATCCTTTCTTTATTCTATCCCAGATCTCTGGTTTGTATCGGCGAAAGCACTACTATCAAATGGTTTTCATTCACTCAATGCTGATAGTAAACCCCAGAAGTGAATAACACTCACCAACCCAGGTGAATAAGTTCTGCTAAGGACATCTGCTATGATGTTCCCCTTACCATAGTAGTAGGAGATGGTGCAATCATAGTCCTTCAATAGCTTTAGATACCGTCTGTCTCAAATTGATCTCTTTCTGATCAAACAGATATTTCAAGCTTTTATGATCGGTGAAGATTTTAAAAGTAATATCATAGAGGTAGTGTCTCCATATCTTTAAAGCGAAGATTACAACAACTAATTCAAGGTCATGTGTCGGGTAGTTCCTCTCATGTGTAATGAGTTGTCGCGATGCATAAGCAAGTACCTTACCATGCTGCATAAGAACTACCCCAAGTCCTCTAGATGCATCAGTGTACATTGTAAACTCTTCAATCCCAGAGGGTAGAGTAAGGATAGGTGCAGATGTTAGGCATTCTTCCAGTGTCTGAAAACTAGCTTCGTATGCATCAGACCATAGGCATTCTTCCAATGTCTGAAAACTAGCCTCGCATGCATCAGACCATATAAATAGGACTTCCTTCACAAATCTTTTATAATACCCAGCTAGACTCAGAAAAGATCGTATTTCTGTAACAGTCTTCGGGCGTTCCCAACTAGTCACCGCACTAATCTTTGCAGGATCAACTGATATACCTTCCCCAGAAATAACATGGCCTAAGAAGGATACTTCAGAAAGTCAGAAGTCACATTTGCTATATTTAACATACACTTTGTTCTTCCTTAGTGTTTCAAGTGCATGCCGGAGATGATGTTCATGTTGGTACTTATCCTTGGAGTCAAGCTTGCAAAAGTCGGCCGACTAGGCCGACTAGTCGGCCCGACTAGTCGAGTCGGGGGGGTAGCCGACTCGACTAGGCCTAGTCGGCCCTTAGTCGGTCCACCCGACTAGTCGGGCCGACTAATCGGCCGACTTTTACAACAACCTTTTTTATTTTTTTTGTTTTTCATTTTTTTTAAAAGCAAACATATTCTAATACGCTTAATGTTATATTTAAAGTCAATTACTTCTTTTGTTTCATCATGATGTCATATAAAATGTACAAATACATGTATATACATACGAATATATGTATAAAAAACTGATTTATATATTTAAAATAATTAAAAATTCAAAACCGACTATTGACCGACTAATTCCGACTAGTCGCCCGACTGCCGACTAATCCTTAGTAGGTGACCCCGCCGACCGAGTACCGACTACCGCTTTCTGCAACCTTGCTTGGAGTAAATAAGCATGTCATCAATAAAGTCTATTACAAAGTGATCTAGGAACTCCTTGAATACTCTATTCATGAGATCCATGAAAGCTGTTAGGGCAATTGTTAGTCCAAAAGGCATAATTAAAACTCATAATATCTATATCTAGTTTGAAACGTTGTCTTGGAGATATCCGCATCTTTAATTTTCAATTGATGATATCCAGATCTTAAGTCAATCTTGGAATACACAGTTGAACCATGCAACTGATCAAAGAGATCGTCTATTCTTGGCAGAGGATACTTGTTCTTTATTGTCTTCTTGTTTAGCTATCTATAATCAATGCACAACCGCATCCATCCTTCTTCCTTACAAATAAAACAGGTGCACCCCATGATGAAGTACTAGAAGAGACAGAATTGCGGTAAAGCATCCAGTAAACTTCCTCCATATGAGGAATGGTCACATCGGCAAGTATCTGTGATCGGGCAGCATCATATTCAGGATCAAGAGCCGCGAGCAGTACCCCTACCATGGTAGCATTCCGAAAAGTCTTCTGTTGTTCAGGGGTGGCCGTGAGAGGTATAGTATTGTAGAGTCTCTCAAACATCCCCCGTAGGGATGTATACAAGGAATGCAGTGGCCGTCCATTCTGCTTCATGGTGAATATGACATGATGGAGCTGTAACATCTTCGTTTCATTTCGCACATGCTAATAAGTGATCGTCAGGATGTCCCACATCGTTTTAGCAGTGGGTTGATGGAGAACATCATTTGCAATCTCCATCGACAACGTGCCTGAGAGCTAAACCTTGACATATGAATCATCAGCCTCCCGGGAGGCATAGATCCCAGTCTTCGCTGTCAGTTCTTCCTCGGTAAGAATGTGCTTCTTACCGTTCGACTTCATGAGACTCATGAACTGCATCGCCCAGAGCTCATAATTCGTCCCATCCCTATTGGCGCGGGACCTTTGAACGCGCCTATGGAGGGCATATTGACTTTGTTTTCCGACATATCGGCTGAGACGAAGAACTATGATCCATAGACCAAAAGAGAAGTGTCTACATAGATTGTATAGGATTCGAGTGCATATGTAGACGTTACACACTCAAATATATGGATAGAGAGAGGCTGGCGGAGGAGTGGAAGCCGGCGTTGGAGAGGGCCAGGCGGGAGAGGGGACCGATGGTGAAGGAGGGCTCGGCGGTGGAGATGGGGCCCGGTGGTGGAGGAAGGGCGCGGCGGCGTGGCGGGAGGAGGAGGGGCCCGACGGCGCGACGGGAGGAGGAGGGGCGGGCGGGGGTCGGTGGCGGCGAGGGATAGGGGAGGGAAGGCGGTGGAGGCGCCGAGGTGGAGAGAGGGTGGGTCAGCGGTGGGAAGGGTTAGGGTTTTAGGGTTAGGATTTTGGCTCTGATACCATGTTGGTGGAAAAGAGTTTTATGTTTATTGCATAGAACCCTAGGCTCTCTTATATAGAGAGGACCCATGGGTAAATTACATGAGAGGATATCAAAAAAATAAAAATAGAATAAACGGTACACCGACTACATAATTATCTCTACAGATGGGAAACATGGACAATACTCTTGCAATAATCATCTAGTGTGTGACCTTCTTTCTATATATATACGATAAAAATAAAATATATTTGGAACCCTCATAGTTTTGTCAGATAAACAATATCAGCATGATCGTCAGTATCAACATCTCCCTTATAATTACATATGTTTCGTAGAAAATCCAATGGAGAGATATTTCACATTGACTGCCCGTTCAATTAAATCTAAAATTTCTAAATGGTCAATAGGCATCATATTACAATGGTCGTGACTTGATTTTCTCATTGTTCTATTGTTGAGATTTCATGGTAATCTGGTAGATGGAGATAGGTGCCACAAGAAATTGGGCATACACCCTTGGGGTTTCGGGTAGATGCTAAGAAGACCGCAACCCCAACGGACGAATTGGGTGACGTTGCACCTAGCAGCTCGGTTGTATCCAGAGTCGCTCGACGGAGTAGGCAAGTGGCGTTGTTGGCGTTCTTGATTTCGCACTTACACACTATATTATGACTCGGAGTAGAATTGAGTGTGGTCGTATCAAATTCTATTTCAAGTAATGTTATTGTGAGAGGTGTTCTGGGATGTGGTTTGAAGTTGGAGAAATGGGATTATAATCTTTTTCCTTTTCTAGTTGAACAAAGGTCCTTGAAGGTTTACTCAAGATGACAAACAAGTTCTGCGTAATGGCGGTCTACAAGTCGCTTACTTGCGTGCGCTAAAATAATACGAGAATGATCCATGATCGAATATTAATAATTGCAATGTACACCGTTGTGATCCGAATCAATGGGAAGAAATATCAAGATCAATGTGGCAGTACTCAAAGATGATTAAATTAATAAATAAAATTTAGTAATCTTGTAACCCAATGTGGTATATTCCAGTTTCTACAATATATACTAATGTCATTAGATAGAATTAAGTACGCATGCATTGCTTACTTCTGCATTAGTTATTATAGTGTTTGTCTCGTTACTGGGCAATTGCTCATAACGTTACCCTTGTATGAACCCAACAGACGTAGCTGAACAATATCCGCAGCAATAGCGGCTTTGAGGAGATCAAACTTTCTACATCGTACTTGTACCAAATAGGGTGTGTTCTACTTAGAGTAATTTATTATTTCTGTATTATTTTATGTTCTATTTGATAGACAATGTAATGAGATTTTTGGAGAGCTTCTTCTACACAAAATATTATTATATAATTATCTCATTATGTGGACATGAACTTGATATTTATTATCAATGAGAATGAATGTTGCAATTTACATTCCATGACGCTCCCGTCCCGTCGGTTTCGATAATCGGAGGGGCGGGGCATCACATCATGTGCCCTCCAAGGGCAAATTACAGAGGCACCCCTCTCGCTCTTGATATTTACATATAAGTTCCCCCTATGGACTATTTTGAGATATAAACTAACTTTTCATTGCATTTTAGTCTCCAAAACTTCATTTTATCATAAATTTCTCATCTTTTATTCAATTTTAACATACAATATGTCATTTTGAAGCTCAATTTACCCTCTTTCATATTGTATGCATTAGCTTGATCAGAGCTTGTTGGAAATTAAAAGCTTTACCTTGATGTTAACTAATTTTTACAGGCTATATTGTGAGGGTTTTTGACATATATTTTGGAGAAAGATTGCTCTATCTCTACATGGGCTCTAGAGAGGAGCATTCATTAATTCATTCTCTGACTTCTTTAATTATTTCTTAAGGATTAAATTACAGGGAATTTAGAGATCAACTCTTCTTGAGAATTATAATTGCTCTCTTTATTTGCATAGATATTGAGTTATTTATTGATCTTGCGTGTGTCCTGCAGTTTGGAAGAAAATTGAATTGACAAATATCTCTTGAATATATCCCTGAAGATATGTGAATCATTTTGGATGTAAATAATCATTTTGTTGAGGATTACAGGTAGAAAAATCACAGATCGTGTTCTTCATTTCTCTCTTTTTAATTGCATTTTTTATTTATTTTCTTTTTGACATAGAGATTATTGTCACAATTATTTAATCACTTAAATTAATTTGAAACATAGTAACTAAAAATCAACATTTACTGAGATCGATCTTGGTATACTTACCAAGTAAAAATATTCCACAATATTCAAAATTTGTGATTTTTGACGAATTGTATTCCACCTCCTATACTACAATGTATCCATTATTAAAGAGGAGGGATTATGGTTCATCAATCACCTAGCTAGCCATGATAGTGAGAATATTTACCATAAGAACAAAGAGAAGTGAGCCAAAGCGCAACCCCGCTGAACACCACATTGGAGTTGGATGCAACTGCCTTCAGATCCGTCATTGATCGATATAGACAGGATAGTGTGATGACGCATCTCTTCATCCACAATAATAAGAAATGCCAATCAACATTGTTAGAAAATAAGAATGCAGAAGCGTAACAGAGAAATAAAATAAAGAACAAGAAGAACTCGGGATTTTACGTGGAACCCTACTCCCTAAGGAGAGAGATGAAACCACAGGAGAATGCCTCAAAGGGCTTATGAGTTCATTGAACTTTCTCATCTGATACAGAGGGTGAGGGGCTTCTTATATAGCCCTCATTGAGTCTCCACATCTCACACCTGATAGATGTGGGACTAAAGACTTGTATGTGGTAAATGGATCCTGGAGAGATCCATTTACCCATCTCCCACATAAGTGACGCATAATCAAATACTCCAACACTCCCCCTCAAGCTGGAGCATGCAATGCTCAACTTGGACAAAAAGAAAGAAAACTCAACTCACTCTACAATACACTACAGACAATATCAACTCAACGTGCACAACTGTCGGTTGCTGTCGAGGATGTTGCTTCTCATGTCGTGCAGGTGAGGAGGACGAATGGGCTGGAGTGTGAGTCAAACTGGATCTCCTCGTTGGAGAGCATGTGCTCTGTACTGCGTCTGTCAGAGTCATTGCAACCAAAAATGAGTCTCTGCCTGGAGAACTCTGGCCTGCAACAATATGTGGACAACTGCTCCATCATTGAAAAGTGTCGAATTGAAAAGGTTGTGGAGTGCAATCCTCGTCGGAGTCCACGGTCGTTAGAGACTGGAGTCTAAAAAGTCCCCTCGTCGGAAAACTGGGTCTCTCCCATCTGGCTCGGAGAATGGGATCTCTACTCTGGAGTCCATGTGAAACCACATGAAAACCCTAGCCCACATGGAAAAGGGAATGGGATCTCTACTCTGGAGTCCCTACGGAACAAATGAAAACTCTAGTTGAAACACAAAAGATGGGGATCATAAACAATGATGGCAAACATGTGCACATCAAACTGAAAGACCGCATACATGTGTGTGTCTGAAAATGAAGACTCGGAATCTGACAATCTGGCATGTGACTCTATACAATACTCCCCCTTTTCTCCCATACTGGTCAGAAAACAATGGCGTCGACCATGTTGGGAGAAGACAAGAAAATGGGGAGACAACAAAACATGAATCATGCATTTTTCTTGTAGCTATTTCAATCGTCATTTTTTTAATAGTCGTCATTTTTTTAATAAGCTGTATCAGTTTTTTTCTCGACTTTTCTTCTCACATTTTTTGAAACATTTTTAAAGCTGTTTCAAACTCTCTTTTTTTACGGCTTTCCATTCGTCTTCCTTTTTTTACTTTGCGTACGATTTTTTTTATTTGTGCCCACTGATAAACACAGAATTCACTGGAGTCTAAATTGGTATGTCTCACACAAGGCGGAGACAACCGTCATTGTGGCGACACTCAAATGAATCATGTATTTAATCAACAATTAACCCACACTATAGATCAAACAATTAGAAATAAATGTGGAGTTAAAATTTATTTTTAACTCTGCACAAAAGATGTACAGGAAACAAGTATGCAGAGAGTTCGAACACAGGGAGCAAATAGGGTAGAAGCATAAGTGTGTGTGTGAGTGAATATGAAGTGTGTCTACACTATGCAAGCAAATATTTTTGTGGGTTTTTAATTTTTAAATTTTTTTTGTATTTTGATTTTTAATTTTCTAATTTTTATAATTTTATATTTTATATTTTTCTATTTTCTTTTCAATATTGGAATATAAAAACAATGTAAGACAAGGGGTGATAAAATATTTATAAAAATATGCAAAAATAGCCAAGAATTCAGAAATAAAATCTTTTTGGTATTTTTATATTTTTTTACTATTTTTGTGGTTTTTGGGTATTTTTCAAAGTATTTTTGGGATTTTTAAACACTGAAATAAAGCAAAACAGTGAACAAGCTACTGGCTGGAGGTAAAATGGGAATTAAAAATAGCAAACAGCCACCAAAATTTTCCAAACTAATTTTAAAATAAAGAGGATAAAATATAGAATAAACAGGAA
Source organism: Ottelia alismoides (assembly GCA_037367405.1). Classification (NCBI taxonomy): domain Eukaryota; kingdom Viridiplantae; phylum Streptophyta; class Magnoliopsida; order Alismatales; family Hydrocharitaceae; genus Ottelia; species Ottelia alismoides. Next base: position 655,301 of record JAZKJV010001310.1, read on the forward strand.
CTGAGTTTATAATTTTTGGAGTTTTCTAGGATTTTATATATTTTTTTTAAGTTTTTGAGTATTTTTGAATTTTTAAGGTTTTTCTTTTGAGATTTTTAGTGATTTTTGGACTGACACTAAAATATGATAAAATAGATAGTAGGGAATTTGTTTGGAATTTTTCAAGGTATTTTACTATTTTTTTGGTATTTTCTAAGCTAGACAGTGCTGAAATGGGGAGTTTTTATTTTTAATAAATATGAAAATGAAATAAAATCAAAAACTAAAAATATGACGTTAAAGTACAAGCACACAGGAGCTTAAGTTTAATTTTTGAGAATTTTTGGAAGTAAAAAGATGCTCCAAATAAACAAGACAAGTTCATAAAAATATCACAGCCTGGCAGGGGTATATATGCAAATATCCAAAAGTCCAGGGGCACGTCTGCAATTTTTGCACAAAATTTATACTGAATATGCAAATTTCTGGAGTAAATGCCAATACCAATATCCGCAAGGGTGTGTTCACAAAAACACCAGGAGACACGTGTGTCACACGCGCACCTGGCAGGGACACCAATGCAATTAACGCAAAGTCTTGGGCAGGATTACAAAATTGCCAGAAAATTTAGAACTGCATTTCAAAGTTCAGGTACTAGACGTGAATAAAACAAAGCCTTGGGGGTCTCTACGCAAAAATGCCAAGTCACGTGCTCTACGTGACCTGGTAGGGACTCCAGAAGTAAAAATACAATAAATGGGGGCTTTAATGCAAATGTCTCCAAAAATATTAAACGCAAACGAAAGATTATGGTTCGAATATAAAATACAAAACTGGCGGGGCTTATCTTGCAAAATGCCCAGCCAAGGGCGCTGATGGACGGTGGGATCCGCCTCACTAATACACGTGGCGCAATCTCAGGGCCCGATACCCCTTCGTCCCAGACGGCCCGGATTAGAAGATCAAAACTTGATGGACGGTCCTGGGCTCTCTGGATCCAACGGCTGCTGCTCCTGTGGTTGATCGGGGGAGATCCAACGGCGCTGGATTGGTCAGAATGAACACTCGAAGAACAGGGGCCTGACGAGATTGAATCGGCCAGAGCCCGAGCCTCCGAGCACCTGGAGCTCCTCCGACACGCTCTCGATGCTCCTACAGTAACAACGAGGCTCCCAGGTGGCTCAAATGTGGCCCAAGACCATTGTATGGCCTTAGGCACTCGATGGCGCTCCGGCGGACCTGGGGGCTGCTTTTGACGATCGACGAGGCTCAGACGCCTCCTTCAGGACCTACGGAAAAAGAAAAGACGAGCAGCACACAAGAGCAAAGATCATGGCTATTATTGACGAAGCGTGGGAGATTATGGTGTGATCAATGGTGGCTCGCCGAAGCAAGCTCCGGTGAGGGAGTGGATTGGATGATTCGATGAGTTAGCGGCCAAATGGAATGCAGGGAATCGAAGCTAAGATTACTGGGATGATAAACGTGCAAGAAAAAGCAAATAAAAACCAGCCTCGAGCCCAGAAAGGGCGAGGGAAAAACCTCACGGCGGCGCAGCCGCCGGAGATGATTGGAACATGCCTAGGCCCTCCGCTGCACCTCGACGAGGTCGGGGATCAGCCCCCTGTCACCGGGGATCCACCAGGTAGCCCTCGGAGGTTTGAAGATCGGCCAAGAGCGGTTCAAAGAGAGGAGGAAGATGAGGGGGTCGGTTTTGAAATGTGGCGAGGGGGCTCGAAGATCAAGACGTGCAGCTCGATTCAGAGCTCCGCAGCTCAAGGAGAGCCTTGGGCGTGTAAGAGCTCTGTTCGAGGAAAAACTTCCATGAAGGAAGCATCACGAGTTGGTGAAAGGAGTGGCCCCCAAAAAACCTTGAAAATGGGTCAAAACCCATTCTGACAGCCTACAGGACCTAGGGTCAGAGAGTTGACCTGCGGTCAACTCTCCTGGCCCCCTGGTTGGTCCACGTGGACCAACCAGGAAAAAGGTCCTAAAAAAGGTAAAAAAATCATTTTAAAATAGTAAATAATATTATTTTATTTAGGTTACAAAATAAAAAGTGTTTATAAATTTATAAATTATTTTATTATGATTTTTAATTATTTTCATGAGATGTATTTTTACAAGTTTACATTTATACCCTTTATAGGTATATTACCTATATATTTGATTATTTGATTTTTATTTTGTGATTTTAATTTTATTATTTTTATTTCTTATTTTATAAAATTATAAAATACTTTTATATACACAAATATTTTTTTATTTTATTTTTCTGATTTATTTTGTATAATTAATAAATTATAAGAGTGTGTTGTATAGGCATGTATATAGGTATAATACCTGTGTAGTTTATATACAAGTATTTTTAATTTGAGTTTTCTTTGCATTTTTATTCTGATTTTAATGTACATAGTTATTATCAGTAATATTTACATAATTATAAAAATATAAAAATATACAAATAATGAATAAATAATAAATTGAATATTTTAATCAGTACAAATATACAATGAGGGTCCAAAACTCAACTTTCAAACCGTAGCTTCGCCAAATGCGAAACCAACACCATTAAATAGATTATTTTATTCTATATACAATTAAAGGTGAGTTTGCTGCATTTGGAGTTTTCAGTTGTGAGATACGGGTCTGGGAAGTTGGGATTCTGGATTTTTATTCATACCATAACTTTTTATCTGTATATTATTTTTCAGTGAAATCAATTTTGTATTTTTCTATATAAAATTATCTACAACTTTCATGTACAAAGTTTCTTTATTTGATGTATAAAAAGTGGAACCAGAAATGGGTCCCAAAATGAATAAAGAATGAATTAATAGGTATAGGTATTTTGACTGTATATGGCCCTTATCTCCCCCTACTTTATTTCTGGTCGACCTATTCATCCAGATGCCTAGGTCTTGGGGTTTTGGGTCATAAAATATTTACAATATTTTATTCTTTTTCTTTTCTTTTATTTATTCTATAATTTTGGCTTTAATTACAGTATTTTATACACTATTTGGATGCACATGCATGAATGCTAAGATGATGAAATTAATGCTATTTACAAGCATTTACTAGGGTTTTTGAGGCCAAAATGATAGAATAAAGATGATGAAATGTGGATTCATCACCCACCTCTTTCCAAAGAAATTCTCAAAGTTTTTTTTGAAAACTCGGCCCAATTTTGGGCCCATATCTCTCTCTTTTGAATGAGGTAAACCATTTTTTGTGTGCCTCTCTCCACTTTTTTTAAGACACGGCCCAAAAGGGGCCCAAAGCTCACTGCTCAATTGGGCTTTCAAAACTATGTCCAAAGACCACTCAACGGCTTCATTTAGGGTTCACAGGGAACCCTTTCTCTCACGAAAGACTGCCGCCCCGAAGGGGTTCTCTTCTTCTTGCCGCCTTAGGAGATCAATCTCCCTAAAGGAATTTGCGTCACTGCCAAGGATCTAGAAGGGGTAGCGTCGATGCCGAGAAGAAGCGCCCGGAGGTGTTTACGATGCCGTCGCCGCTGCGGGGGATGGAGGATTCGTGCGCGGCGAGAAGGCGCAGCCTGATATACTGAGAGTGTGAGGGCTCTAAGCTCACCGCGTCTCTGTTGTGCCTTGCCGCCTGGAGGGAGGTTCTCCTGTAGGCTTCGCAAGGGGGGGCTTCGTCTGGTAACAAAAGGGCTGGAGAAGGGAGATCGAGGGTGCTGCCAATGGTTGTGCTACCACCGCTTGGAGTTGAAGATCGGGAAGGGCGGACACCTGAGGTTTGGAGCGACACTGCCGCTTGAACATGATATACGTTGCCAGATGCGAGAACGTGAGTGTGAGATGGGGCTCTTGGAGCCTTGAGCTACGCTTGAATAGATGTGGCCTGAGCAAGGTCCGCCGACTGTGCGGCTAGGGCTTCATCGGGCCCGATGTCGCACCCTGGAGAGAGAAGAATAGTCTCCACTGTGAGGGAGAGACTGGGGCTTGCATGAGCACCGTGAGTATGCTCTAGAGGGGAGATACCTTTGCTTGGTGATGCTTGGATCGCAAGATGGAGATGTTGCACCGATGAGATGCTCAAGAATTCTAGGTTTTCATCTAAACCCTAGAACATGAACTTAATCGAACAATAGACGAACATGAATAATCTCCAAAGGATACATCTTTAAAATCGAATCTCGAATAAGGAACGAACATAAAATCCTCGAGAATCGAACCCGCTCTGATACCATGTTAGAAAATAGGAATGTGGAAGCATATCAAAGAAATAATATAAAGAACGAGAAGAACTCGAGATTTTATGTGGAACCCTACTCCCTAAGGAGCGGGATGAAACCACGAGAGAATGCCTCAAAGGGCTTATGTGCTCGTTGAACTTTCTCATCCGATACAGAGGGTGAGGGGTTTCTTATATAGCCATCATTGAGTCTCCACATCTCACAAGTGGTAGATGTGGGACTAAAGACTTGGATGTCGTAAATGGATCTTAAAGAGATCCATTTACCCACCTCCCACATAAGTGATGCATAACCAAATACTCCAATAAACACGATCATAGGCCTTGGAGAAAATGACTTTTATGAGGAGATATTTCACCCCAATGCGCTTTTAGTCGCTCATCGTATCAAAAGTAAACACAATGATGCCATCGTGCACAAGGGCGGTGACGTCTCTAGAACAATATACAGTCGCTTGGACATTACCTTAGAAATAACCACATATACAACATTGGATAACATGATGGGTCGGAAGTCCTCTACTCCCTTGAGCATATCCTTCTTAGAGAGAAGGAACTGTTGAAATATATAAAATACAAAAGCAAATCGATAATTAGAGACACGAACGTAAACATCATGGGATTTTACGTGGAACCTTACTCTGAGAGGAGCGGGATGGAACCACGAGAGAAGGGCTCTAAGGGTCGTATTGTCTATTGCAATCTCTCGATGAGTACAGGGGATGTCTGACATCTTATATAGCCCCACAGACAGATTGGAGTCCCACTTATAGAAGATGTGGGACTAAAGATGAGTGGGAACAATTAGATCTTAGAGAGATCCAATTACCCATCTATTACATACTCCAACACTCCCCCTCAAGTTGGTGCTGAGAAAGCTACAGCTTGCAGCAAAAGAAAATATACATAACTCATCTTCACTCGATACGTCTAAGATAGACGGGAGGAGACCCGCTTGAAGTAGTCAATAATGGTAGAAAATCTCGACGAGGTTAGGTCTGCGACGATCAGGTTGTGCATATAATAGAGTCATTGCGACAACCAAGTCATGCCAGGAGTAAAGTCAATGTAGAAGAAGTCCAGCATGAACTAGAAATTACAAAATAGAATGTGCATAAGTAGTCAATGCTCGTGAAGACGACAGATAGCAATAGAAGTCCAAGATCTTCATGTTGTGGATGGACAGTAGAAGTATGAGATGATTCCAGGTAGAGAAGTCCACGATGATGTCAGGGATAGACACCCGACGATCAGGTATAGACACTCGATCTACTCTAATAATAATATTCAACAACAAAGTTATAATCGAACTGTCTTCCAAATTCAGATAATAACAAAATCAAAACTCGAATGATCGAAACCTCAAAATCGAACTACTCTGATATCGTGTTGAAATATATAGAATACGGAAACGGATCGGTAGTCAGATTACACAAACATAAACATCATGAGATCTTACATGGAATCCTACTCCGTGAGGAACGGGATAAAACTACGATAGAAGGCCTTTGTAGGTTGGATCTCTATCGCAATCTCTCCATGAATATAGGAGGTGTGGGGTACCTTATATAGCCCCACAAACAGACAAGAGTCCCACTTATACAAGATGTGGGACTAAACATGAGTGGGGGTAGTTGGATCTCAGAGAGATCCAATTACGTCTTTATTTCATAATCCAACAGGTACAATAACGCTTTGTAGAGGCAATCAAAACCATAGTTCCCTGCAGCAAATTCAGGCATCACTTCAAAAAATTCAACCTTCCAAAATTCCTTGAAAAGGCACATTAGGAAACCATTCAGGTCCAAGGCCACATCCGCATCTAGCTCCCAGACGAAGGTATTATTCTCCTCCTTGGAGAAATTCCTCATGAAATCGTTCTTTTGGCTGTAAGATAGCGTAAAAGCACATGTTTCCAACCACCTGTGGCCACAATAAGGGGGTCACCAACTCAATCGACAAAAAAACTCCACCACAGCCCAGCTCGCATACTTATTTCCATCCACCAAGACCCCCTCCATTAAGATAGATTGGATGAAATTGCAACGACCCTTGTCATTGACAACCACATGAAAGAACTTATATGAGATACATATCCCTTTTTAGCAAGGAAGGTAGAACGGTCATGCATATGTTGACTTTTATAGTTGTATAACTTCGACGCCTAGTATTTTCCCTCTTGTTATGTGCTATCTTGCCCTAATAAATAACTATGCTTGGGTGTGACCTCCTCGATTTCTCTCATATGGTTTTGGCATTTCCCTCTTTGATTCAATTTTGCCTAATTTGAGGCAACTCAACTTCTTGCTTCTTATCCTCGTCCTAAATACTTTTTTGGAAGCCCGACCATTTCACAAGCACAAAGGGGGTAAGCTCGTGGGAGTCTTCTTCTCTGTCCAGACTGGTGAGGTCCTCCTCAGCCTCCTTGTGGCATATGTCCCTACTTTCATGAATTTCCTTTGTGAAAATACAAAGCCTTTTCTGCAATGCATCCAACGTGTGGAAGCAGAGTACTATAGTTATATGACTGAACATGATTGGTTGTGTGGCTGCCACTTCCCTTGTTGCTTGCATAACCCTAATTGATTGTGCCTTACCCGAAATCCCCAAAGTGACAAGTCCTCAGCGTGTTGTTTGTGCATGAGGAAGCATTGATGCATTTCACCCAAGTTGCTTGCCCAATTATTAAGACATTAAAACTAGATATGTTGCATTTTAACCTTAATAATAGCCTTACCTACAAATGTTATGCCATTTACCTGCCCACTTCCCAATCTATTTCTCTTAACAACGTGTTCCAAGTGTTCCACCAGCTAATGCATCTTTTCTTCTGAATCTTTGTCACATACACAATTCACCGCTGATGCTGGAGTATTAACTTCTTTTATGATATTTGTATTAGCTGCAATTCTCTTTATTGCATCCTTGTCTACAGTGTTTCTAGACAATACTATTCATGTTTGGGTTTTTCCATAGAGTGGAACAAACCTATACTCAACATTGTCTAGTAATTGCTCACTGTCAAGGTTAAATCTCCATGGATGAAATATTTCCAAAAGCACCTCTGTCCAGTAAATTTATTATTTTCCAGTTTCCTTCTTCCAATTAAATTAAATAGAACCTCCCATAAAAACACCCATCTCTCTCTCATTGTCTCTTCTACAAACAAATATTTTTTTGTTTTTTGCTTAGAGAAGCCCTCCGATGGTAAAAGAACAGCAATAACAGGTGATGGATCTTCATAAACAAGCAACTAATAATCTAGCTGCAGTGGTTGAATCCTTACTAACCTCTTGGGCAATGCTAATAGCTTTGCCATGATCGCAGATAATCTCGTAATAAAACACAGCGAAATTGAGCGACAGCCCAAGCCAAACTGGGTTGATTGGAGACAATTCAGCCAACGCGATACCCTGCAACAAGCATCACACCCCAAAAACAAATCATCACCAAGTACAACAACGGTTCCCAAGAAATAGCAATCACAATACATATATATATATACATATATATATATATATATAGAGAGAGAGAGAGAGAATAGCCTTGCAATAACGACAAATGGGCATACAAAATTTAGGAATTAAAAGACAGTTGAACACAATTTATTTGTATCATCGTGTAGTTGGATTTGGAACTTCTCCACAAATGACCGCTAACATAGAGAAAGTAACCAACCATTTCCTATGCCATCTGTTTGAAAGTGATCAAATCGTGATCGAATCACACAATAAGCTCAAAATATCAGATGCATCTGAATCACGACTTGGGACCAATCAGATCAAAAGGAACTACTGGAAATCGACTTAAACCATGGCATTGCAAGAGAACAGCCGTAATTTGGCTCAAGATCCACACAAACAAAATCCCCATCACTACCTCCTAAACTCAATCAAATCAGTTGACATGACTAAATCAGTCATCATTTCACAATCGATAAGTTTGGCTTTTATATTTTAATTCCATTGAACAGTGTGGCCAAGCAGTTTGTAAGATCGCGTACCATGCCGAGGGCATTATATGACTAGAATTTTGTTGTAGCTTTACTGCCACCACCTTAAACCGATTGCACCACAGGTGAAGTTATTTGGTTAGCTAAATGTGCTTAAGGATGTGCTTGCTTTAAGCAACGTGTCCGTTTTTAGACTGTAGTTTGTCGGTTTAGCCATTATATTGTCCTCGGGTAAGCTGGTTACCTGGAATTTGCCCCCGTTTGAGATTGGATTATCCCACAACTACTCCTCACTTCCAGTATTGGAATTACTCACAAACAATAACATCCCATTACAATTATCATCCAAATCCTCCCGACCATACTAACAACTTCTATCCACTAACAGGTTACCCATCTTATTAATCCTCCAAACAAAGCTTACTCCAACCCAACACGCCTACCAAACATTTATAGTAGCATGATCTTCAACGTCTAGTCGGATACTTCTTCATCGGCAAGAATTTAGATTTAAACTGCGCCCAAACTGCAGCGAAATCTCGCGGTCACGAACACTCAATTTCACAGTGTAGAGATGCATATGAAGCGACACCAAAACGTCGACCAATCAGCAAACAAATGAGCCCATTTAAAACGAGACAAAACATGGAAAAACAAACGGCCCGGCATCCACCAGATCAACCATAACACCCAACTCGATCCCACTGCTACCTGAGCGTGCTCGTACGACGCGAGAGTCTCCTCCACGTGCGCCGCCCTCTCCTCCCCTCCCTTCACCTCCGCGAGATACCTGTGGTAATCTCCCTTCATCTTCAGAAAGAACACCCTCCCCTCCGGCGACGGCTCCGAGTCCGCAAGCCGCGGCTCCACGAAGCGAAGGACGCGACAGCAGAAGGACTCGAGCTCCAGGCGGAGGTTCTCGCGGTATTCGGCAAGGACCGCGGCATGGTCCTCCATCCCGAGCGCGTTCTCCTCGCGCTCGAAAGAGGATACGGCGCGCCACGCGGCGCGAATAGGAGCCAGGGCGTGCTTGTAGGCGACGGTGAGGAGGTGGCGCTCGTCGGCGGACGACTCTCCGCCGAGGGCGGCGGCGGCGAGGACGGCATTCTCGGCGAAGGGGACCATGTCCTCATAGCGGTGGGTGCCGCAGGCGAGGCGCGCGAGGAAGGAGCTGTCGGATCTGGCGGCGCGGGGGGAGTCGGTTGACGCCATTGCGAGTGGAGGGTGGAGTGTAGGGGAGCGGGCAGGGCAGGGTGGTTATATATGGAGCCCGGTAATGTGGGGGCGGGTCGTTGGGATTGGCTTTTCCGATCTTTGCATGAGTGTCCTGCGTTCCTCGGCAGAAAGAAACTATATTATTTCATGGTGCATTTGTACCCTTTTATGCCTACCGAGTTGCTTTTTATAAGAAGAGTTTCAATTTATAACATGACTAGCTTTTGAACAATATTTGTTTCAGTCGTTGCTTGGCTACATCATCAAGATTAGCATTCCATATTACATTCATGCAACCATTAAAGTTTATTTAGGATACATTTTATGATTATATAATACTAAACAAATGGAGCAATTGTATCATCAATAGTTACCTAAGTATATGATAGAGATTTTGTGGGTCAAGGGCTAAAGAAAAAAAAAGAGTTCTTAAAAAAATTTAATAAGAGCAAATTGCTATTAGTGTGTTTACCATCAAGTATAAAATGAAAGATCTTATTTCGGGAACAATCAATCTTTATATAATCTCATTAAATTTTTTTTTAGCATTGAGTTATTCACCAAAAATTGGAATCTATTGGGTCAATTTTTCAGTAAGTAGTTTCATCGAAAATTCGATTCTATAAGGATCTACTAGGACAGAAATTATTTTATTCATAAATTAAAAATCAAGCCACATGTAAAACTGGGCCCTTGGCAACTGCACTTCAAAACTATGCTCAAGGACAGCCCTAGTGATCATGTAAAAAGACTATTGAAGGAGCTGGGTAAATAAACCCCTCAACCATTCATTGAATCAATAAAACAAATAATAAAGAGCTAACCATTTCAAACATGATATAACACTGTACATTATTAGGTGATGATTGACCATTTACATTAGTATAACAACATCATGAGTATATATGTGTTGAGAAATAGGAAGCGGAAGCGAAAACATGGATAAAGATAGAAAAGCTCAAGAACACACGGGATTTACGTGGAACCCTACTCCGTGAGGAGCGGGATGAAACCACGGGAGAAGCCCTCAAAAGGGGCGGATATTCTATTCCTTTTTCTCAATGAGTACAGGGGGTGTGGCGATCCTTATATAAGTGCTCAAGGGAGAATATTCTATAGGATATTCTCCATAGAATATTCTCTTAATAAATAGCCACAAAGAATATTCTCTAACACTCCCCCTCAAGCTGGAGCTGAGAAAGCTGCAGCTTGCAACAAAAAAGAAAGTATACAACACATCTTCACACGATACATCACAAGAAGAAGACATGTCCGCTGCTGGTAGAAGACCTCGCACGAGGACGGGTCTGCGGCTTTCAGGTCATCGGAACGTATCTCTGTCATGCATGTAGAACCGCTGCGATATCAGGTCACCGGAACATATCTCTGTCGTGTCTGGGGTAGAGTCGCTGCAGAAGAAGAAGTCCAGCGTGGAGTAGTAGTCGGGTCGCAAAAGAAGAAGTATGCACCCTGCCAAAGAAATTGATGCTCGATGGAGATGGATGATATGTAGAAAGCTGGAGTGATGCGGAGAGGACCTGAAGAATATATCATTTCTAACTCCCCCTTTTTCCTATACTTGATAGAATAAAGAGTTTGGAACATCAAGTTGGGAGAAACAAAATAATAATAACATGCATTAATCATTTTTTTTGTGCTTCATCATTCCTTTTTTGCACAATTCATTTTTTTTATCGTTCATTTTTTTAACTTTTCAATTTTTTTGAATCGTGTACGGTTTTTTTTATGTACACGCCTTTTTCACCTTTTTTTTACTGCAACCCCTCCTTTTTTTCTTTTTTTTTCTCAGCTTCTTTTCTATCCCTCTTTTTTTTTAAGCCCAACACTGGACTTGGAGAAAATAGCCATTGTCCACTTAGGCCTTACAATAAAAGGAATTTTTTTAAGGGGTATCGGGTCCCGCTATGGCACCCAGGGGGGAATCCCCTTCATTTGAAGCACGCCGCCACTGGAGCCCTAGTGATTTGGAGAGGATCTGCGCAGAGATAGAAGCTCGCATACGCCTGTATGCGAGGAGGGGCGGCGCCAGTTGGATCGCAGAGGGAGATAGGTGCAGCGGGTGGCTCCGCCTGAAGATCGTGCCGCGTAGGCGTGGCTCGCTGTCGGGAGATCGTGCGCCTCCGCCTAGACTCGCGAGGGCTCCTGGGCTCAGCGATTTGGGAGATGTGGGAAGACCGGCTGCAGGGAGCGCCGTCGAACTGGGTTGCGGCACTAAGAGGGCTTTCTGTTGCCGCCGGAGCTCTGTTGCTCGCCTGAGAGGAGCCTGCGAGGAGAGCATCACCGCCGCCAAGGAGCCCACAAGGGCAATTGCGCGCGAAGGGAGGGAGCCCCCCGCACCGCCTGTGCCTGGGAGGAACATCGTGTCTGGAGGGTTATGGGCCCACCACGATGATGTTGCGTGCCGTGAAGGGGGGGGGGGGCTGTGCCGTAATCGTGCGGCGAGGGAGATGCGCCGTTGAAGAGCTCGAGGCGGCCGCTCGCAGGTGGTGCCTGCCGTCTGGACTTGTGAGGCATCATTCCCTTTATCGAAGAGTGGTGCCTGGATGGAGGGTCGAGGGAGGAGGTCTGAAACATGCGGCTACAGCCGCCTGTTGAGCACGCGAGCTTGGAGTGCACGCTATCTGCGCACATAGGCAGGATGGGACCTTCGCCTCTGATGGGGTTGCGAGGGCTCACGACCAAGATGCATCTCGGCCTGCAAGAGATGTTGGCTATGGCTATGGTTCCCCTCCTGGGAACTAGAGATCGCTAGAGTGTAGAATTAGGGTTTTGAAACCCTCTATTTTTGATGACGTCGCAGATGGCTGCGCCTCGACCATGAACCATGAACAGATCCTGCCATGAACATATCTCAAGTAAATAAGAAGCAGAGATTTCCAGAACAAATCTCGAACAAATCTTTAACATAAAAACAACGAATCTCGAACATAAATAAGAATTTAAAATTCCTCGAGAATCGACCCGCTCTGATACCATGTTGAGAAATAGGAAGCGGGAGCGAAAACATGGATAAAGATAGAAAAGCTCAAGAACACACGGGATTTACGTGGAACCCTACTCCGTGAGGAGCGGGATGAAACCACGGGAGAAGCCCTCAAAAGGGGTGGATATTCTATTCATTTTTCTCAATGAGTACAGGGGGTGTGGCGATCCTTATATAAGTGCTCAAGGGAGAATATTCTATAGGATATTCTCCATAGAATATTCTCTTAATAAATAGCCACAAAGAATATTCTCTAACAATATGCATGCTTGGACAATAAAAAAATGTATACTCACTATTAGATGACAACAAAATTATAAATCTGTATATTGATGTATGTGTGCAGGCAAGTATGTGTTTATGTGCATCTTTGCGTGAAAACGATTTCAACATATGTTGAAACTTGGTAGATCATACAATGTGAGGATAAAAAAGAGTAGCATGTGAACAACAACCTTCCAAACAAACAACCATTTTATAGTTTAGATGCCAAACTTGAAAGTTGTATAATATACAATTAATGACCATGAACTTAATCTATAAGCCTTGATGGAGTTTTTGAATAAACTTCAAAAATATTTTAATGTGCCTCAAAAACATCAAGATGACAAGGAATGCTGAGGGACGAGGTGCAGAGAGATTGGCATCATGCCTCACATTGTTAAATGTGTTGGTATGTCTTTTTTCCTTAAGCTTCATTATAGCTTCGAATCTTTAGATATCGAATATAAAATACTGATTGCAAGTGTTTGCATCTAACTAATGAATTTTTATCTTAATTTTTACAGCATCTGAAAAGGAAGTATATTATTCCTACTGCTCTTGAACTACCTTTTAATGGATTTCGCAACATTCAAGCATCCATATCTATGTATGAGAAACTTCACAACAAAAGGGGAGTTATCTCTAGGAAAAATAGTTGCCTATAGGACGAGGGGTTTTTTATTGCCATCAAGATACGTGTAATTGGCCTATAAAGGCCTGATTCCGCAAGCCTTTGGGGCATTGTATGTTGTATTAAAATTGTTAATATAGGTTTTAATTGGAAAACCTATTAAGTACAATTTGGTTTCATTTGGTTTCAATTGGGAAACCAAATGGTTTGGAGGGAAAGTGGGAATTCCCAAATTTGAAACATGGTTGAGTTTGGATGGAAGTTTAGTACCATACCTTGGAGATCTAAACTTTTGGTGGACTTATATATGAGTCCACACCCCAAGCTCTTGTAGCAATAGTAGAGAGGAGGAATGGAGGACCACACGCGCGCGCGCGCTCCGCTCTGTCTCCGTCTCTGTCTCCGTCTCCGTCTCCGTCTCCGTCTCCGGCTCGGGAGAGTCATCTCGGATCTCGATACTTTTGCTGTGGGTTTCATTTGGTAAGTCGATTAAATTAATCACATGATTAATTTGGTAAGTCGACTTAAATGGGAATTCAACTCGCCATTATGGGCGCGTTTTTTGGGATCCGAAAGGATGCGTTTTCGGGGCGCATTTTTGGAAACCAAAGGTCGCGTTTTTAGGACGCGAGCCCCTCTATTTATATCCCTCACTCGACTCGGTTTTTCTTGACTCGCAAGAAAAACCTCTCTCACGTCGTTTCTCTCTGGTTCTTCCTCTCACGGACGAACGTTTTCTTCTTCCTCTCTCGGCTGCAGTTCTCTGAGGTATAATCGAGGACGATCCCGTTGGTGTGCGCCGACGACGATCGTGAACCGTCGTCTCCTGGGAGCAGATCACCAGTACCCTACGCACCGGTATTGTGGGGGCGATATCTTCTCTAAGGACAGTCCATTACATGGATTCTTCGGTGACTTCTAAACTGATCTTTGTTTTATTTTGCTTGCCGCAATACGTTTATTGCTTTACCCTTTCTGGATCATGCCCGTGTTTATGTTTATGTTCTTTTAATCGGTTCCTGTTTGCATTGAATAATCAGATAATGATTGGGAAACATATGATTAATATGATTTTAATCTGTATCGTTTCTCTGTTAATTCATTTGGACCCGATATTATACTGTTTAATGTATGAACTGGTAATCTTATTTTCAACAATCTTAGAGAAGATATCTGTAACCGTTTTTAAAATGTCGGAAACAATGTTTAAATCGAAGGTAGATATGACGGGTATGCCTGAAAAATTCGGTGGACAGAATTTTAAGCGTTGGCAACAACGCATGAGGATCTGGTTAACCACCATAGGGTTAATCTCGATGCTTGAAACTGACTGTCTTACGGTGGAGGCGGAAAACCCCTCACCCGATAGCCATAAGGCGCAATCTGCGTGGAAAGAACGCGATCGTATATGTCATGGTTGCATCTTGTTGGCTCTGTCCAACACTTTGTTTGACGTATATTGTTCATCCACGCAGACTGCGAAGGGGCTATGTGAAGATTTGGATCGGAAGTATAACACCGAAGATCTTGGTATTGAGAAATACTCTGTAGCCAAATTCTTGAAGTTTTCCATGACCGAAGGGAAGTCTGTTTCTGAACAGGCACACGAGTTTTTACTCCTGCTCCATGGTTTAGAGGATGCCGAAATGAAACTTCCAGAGAAGTTTCAGGTCATGTGCATCATAGAAAAATTCCCAAAGTCGTGGGAAGACTTCGATATGACCCTGAAACACAGAAAGGGTAAAATTTCTATGGATGACTTGATGGTGGCAATTGCCATAGAGGAGGAACACAGGAAACAAAAATCTGTGTTTCCTGTTGATATTCATGCTAAGGTCAATCTCCTGACCTCGAAGGGCAAGGATAAGAAGGGAAAGGGTCCCAATAACAATAAAATGAAACCAAAGGGCAAGATCCAGAAAAAGGCAAAGAATAAACCATGCTGGCACTGTAATCAGGTTGGCATTGGAAGAAGGATTGCCCGTCCTTGAAGGCTCAACCTAAGGCTATAGACGGAAGTCCACAAGTGAACATGATCACTATGGGACTCGGGGCTAGCGAGGGGTATGTCTCTGTAAAACCTGAACTATACCATATCCATGATCCAAATGAGTGGCCCGTGGATACGATGAGCCAATGTAAATATATGTTCTGATAGAACGTTGTTTTCTTCTTATCAGACTTGCAGCGGTGGGACTGTGAAGATGGGGAACGACTCTGCGGCCAGGGTGCTAGGGTCGGGACAAGTCAGCTTGAGGTTCTCCTCTGGACGTGTCTGGACATTGCACAGGGTGCTGCATGTTCCTGACATCAAGAAGAATGTGTTATCTGGCTCTATCCTAGTTAGAAATGGTTTTGAATTAAACTTTAAATGTAATAAAGTTGTTATTATGAGACATGGTGTCTTTTATGGTAAAGGCTATTTGGCTGACTTTGATTTTTATTTAGAATTAGATGTGATTCAGTAAACATTAATGAGTTGAATGTTTTGAATACTGAATGTTCTAGTTCTGTGTCTCAAGTTGTGAATAATCTTGAATCTTGTGATCTGTGGCATGGTAGATTGGGACATGTAAACCTAAATTCAATTAAAAGAATGATGAATTTAGAGTTGATCCCTAAACACACAATTGATAAAACTCAAAAATGTGAGATATGTGTGCAAGCAAAGACACCTAGGAAGTCTTTTCAGTCTGTCTCTAGAGATAGTGAGATCTTGGATCTAGTGTACACAGATATCTGTGAGTTTAATGGTGTGTTGACCCGAGACAATTAGAAGTACTTTATCACCTTTATAGATGATGGCAGTAGATACTGCTATGTACATCTAATGAAAACCAAGGATGAAGTCTTAGAGAAATTTCTTATCTTTAAGAATGAGGCTGAGACACAAACAGGAAAAGTGCTTAAACGCCTTAGGTCAGATAGAGGAGGTGAATATACCTCTAACTTATTTGATGAACAATACAAATCTTTTGGCATAGTTCATGAAGTTACGACCCCATATTCACCGCAATCAAATGGGATGGCAGAACGGAAAAATAGAACCTTAACTGACATGATCAATGCTCTCCTACAGAGTTCTGGACTTCCAACCTATATATGGGGAGAAGCCTTGAATACGGCTTGCCATATTCTGAATAGGGTGCCTCCAAGACATATGGAAAAGTGTCCCTTTGAACTTTGGAGAAATAGGAAATCGAGTTTAAGATATCTCAAAATGTGGGGCTGTCTCGCTAAGGTTTTAGTCCCAGAACACAAGAGAAAGAAACTTGGTCCTAAAACTGTTGATGCGGTCTTCTTAGGTTATCTAGAAAATAGCTATGCATATAGGTTCTTGGTAATTCGGTCCGAGATACCGGGCATAGATGTCAACACTATTGTTGAACTCTGTGATGCTACCTTCTTTGAGGATGTCTTCCCATTGAAGACTGGGATTCCTCAGAACCTGACCATTGAGGGCGCCTCCACATCAGGATCTATTCCAGATCAAGTGGAAAGGATGTCAAATGTGGGGGTTGAGACTCAACCTGAACCCAATGATCTCTCTGATGAGATTGAGCCAAGGAGGAGTAAGAGACCTCGGACAACCAAGGATCTGGGTAGCGACTTCGTTGTCTACCAGATCGAGGGTGATCCACCAAGTTACAAGGAAGCCATGGCTTCATCTGAAGCAAAACAATGGAAGGAAGCCATCAAATCTGAGATGGATTCCATTATGGCTAATGGAACTTGGGAGTTGGTTGATTTACCCAAAGGGTGCTCTACTATTGGGTGCAAGTGGGTGTTCAAGAGAAAGCTTAGACCTGACGGATCAATTGAAAAGTACAAAGCCAGATTAGTTGCCAAGGGCTTTAGGCAAAAGGAAGGTATCGATTATTTTGATACCTATTCCCCTGTGACTAGGATGACCACAATCCGGATGCTCATAGCATTGGCATCTGTATATGATCTCTCTATCCACCAGATGGATGTGAAGACCGCCTTCTTGCATGGCGATCTTGAGGAAGAGATCTATATGGATCAACCTGATGGCTTGTGACTCCTGGGAATGAGGGAAAGGTTTGCAAGCTTGTCAAATCCCTTTACGGATTGAAACAAGCATCATAGCAGTGGCATGAAAAATTTGACAAAACCATTTTGTCATGTGGCTTTAAGGTTCATGAATCCGATAAGTATGTCTATTCCAAGATGAAAGGTGATGAGTGTATTGTCTTGTGCCTATATGTTGATGACATATTGTTGTTTGGATCACATATGAGGATTATTAATGAGACTAAGGCTTTCTTGAGTAGCAAGTTTGAGATGAAGGACATGGGTGTTGCTAATGTGATCTTGGGTCTCAAACTGACAAGGTCAGTTGATGGGATTGTAATTTCTCAATCTCACTATGTTGAGAAGGTACTTGAGAAATTTGGATATAAAGTTTGCAAAGCTGTAAGCACTCCTTTTGATTCATCCGAAACGCTATTTAAGAATAAAAGTGGAGTACCTGTAGCCCAGCTAAGGTATTCACAAGTGATAGGAAGTTTAATGTATCTTGCAAATTGTACGAGACCTGATATTTCATTCTCGGTTGCAAAGCTGAGTAGATACACTAGCTGTCCTGATCGTACTCACTGGGAGGCTCTGGATCGAGTACTGAAGTACTTGAAGGGAACTATTTCCCTTAGTTTGCATTATGGTAGACATCCACCTGTACTAAAAGGATACAGTGATGCAAGCTGAATAGGAAAAATAGAGGAGTCTGGGAGTAATGGTGTTACAGGGTATGTATTTACCCTTGGAGGCGGTGCAGTCTCCTGGAGGTCTGTGAAGCAGACCATTCTAGCTCGATCCACTTTTGAGGCCGAGCTGTGTGCTTTGGACACCACTGGAATAGAGGCTGAAGGGAACTTCTGTCTGAAATTCCCATGGTAGGTCAGCCTGTTCCTGCGATCTCGATACATTGTGATAATATGACCACAATTACCAAGATCAAGAGTTCAAAGTTCAATCAGAAAACAAGGAGACACATACAAATCAGACTTAAGACGTTAAGGGATTTGGTGTCTCGAGGAGTGTTGGCTGTGAATTTTGTTGGATCCAAAGACAACACGGCAGATCCGTTGACTAAGGGACTTGATAGATCTTTAGTCCTAAAGTCTAGGCTTGGGATGGGACTGAGACCCACTGGGAGTTCCTCTACAGTAGCAACCCAACCTAACTGAGTGGAGATCCCACAAAGTAGGTTCAATGTGGTAATAACAAGCTGTTTGGAGAACTGGTTGGCACTCTAAGTTTAATGCGCAAGCATGAGTGTCTTATCCCTGGAAGCCTGAGTGCCATTTAAGCTGCAAGTTTATGAAGAGCGTAAGCTCTGAATGGGTTCAAGCCTTTGGGCAGGATGTTAGCAGTGCATCCTTGGAGAACGCCACCTATGTGTACTGTGGGCCGCAGTTAAAGGAAGAGGGTCTTTCCTGAATACACTCATGAAACAGGATAAGGGTGCATGGCCTTTAAGAGCACCAACCCTGAAGATTGTACCAAGAACAACGCTTTGTTCTTTCTACCGTATACTTTAACACTAAGGTCTGAAGTTCAAGATGCAGTTCACTTCGTTCCTGTTAAAGTGAAAGTAGTAAACTCAGGTAGAGGTTCAAACCGGAAGGTACCTTTACTGAAAGCAAAGTGTGGGCAACCGAAAGAAGTCTCTTGAATCTTTTTGAATCTCTTTTTCAAATTGGTGAATTCGTGGGGGATTGTTGTATTAAAATTGTTAATATAGGTTTTAATTGGAAAACCTATTAAGTACAATTTGGTATTCATTTGGTTTCAATTGGGAAACCAAATGGTTTGGAGGGAAAGTGGGAATTCCCAAATTTGAAACATGGTTGAGTTTGGGTGGAAGTTTAGTACCATACCTTGGAGATCTAAACTTTTGGTGGACTTATATATGAGTCCACATCCCAAGCTCTTGTAGAGAGGAGGAATGGAGGACCACACACGCGCGTGCGCGCTCCGCTCCGTCTCCGTCTCCGGCTCCGGCTCCGGCTCCGGTTCGGGAGAGTCAATTCGGATCTCGATACTTTTGCTGTGGGTTTCATTTGGTAAGCCGATTAAATTAATCACACGATTAATTTGGTAAGTCGACTTAAATGGGAATTCAACTCGCCATTATGAGCGCGTTTTTTGGGATCCGAAAGGATGCGTTTTCGGTGCGCATTTTTGGAAACCAAAGGTCGCGTTTTTAGGACGCGAGCCCCTCTATTTATATACCTCACTCGACTCGGTTTTTCTTGACTCGCAAGAAAAACCTCTCTCACGCTGTTTCTCTCTGGTTCTTCCTCTCACGGACGAACGTTTTCTTCTTCCTCTCTTGGCTGCAGTTATCTGAGGTACAATCGAGAACGATCCCGTTGGTGTGCGCCGACGACGATCGTGAACCGTCGTATCCTGGGAGCAGATCGCCAGTACCCTACGCACCGGTATTGTGGGGGCGATATCTTCTCCAAGGACAGTCCATTACATGAACGCTTCGGTGACTTCTAAACTGATCTTTGTTTTATTTTGCTTGCCGCAATACGTTTATTGCTTTACCCTTTCTAAATCATGCACGTGTTTATGTTTCTGTTCTTTTAATCGGTTCATGTTTGCATTGAATAATCGGATAATGATTGGGAAACATATGATTAATATGATTTTAATCTGTATCGTTTCTCTGTTAATTCATTTGGATCCGATATTATACTGTTTAATGTATGAACTGGTAATCTTATTTTCAACATTGTAAGTGTAAAATCTTCCACTTTAACTCTTCTTATGTTCTCTTCACTGACTTGTTGAATACACCTTCGTTATATTTTATCAATTGACCTCAAGTTACATATTAGATTCTAGTTAGATTTTGAATTTATGCAAATGACACGAGCTCCATACATCTCTAGTCGAATACTTTTTATTTGTTATAGTTGAATCTACATTCATTTTGTTGATTACAACCATTTTAGGTTTAGTTAGTCAGGTAATCAAGTATAATGACATCGAGATGTTATAGAGGTGGCCTCGACGACCCAACACCAGCCATTCTCAACCAAATCTTATTCCTTCATGCTTGTATGATGGATCTCACCTTTTTTATCATCAGCCTTATTGGTGGACTCGTAAATGCCATGATAGTGATCTCATAGGAGGGAAAAAACATGCACTCCGTAAGGGATGTCGTGAGGGCTTCTTCGCATTAGTCCTGAATATGCAATATTGGGGAGGGGGTGTTTGTAGCACCCCATAGTACATATACTAACTAGCCCATAGTACTAGTATTAGCTTATAATAGCAAGAGCTACTACTAGACAACCACGGCTTAAGCATTTTGGATTCAGGCCCAACAAGTTGTCAGAGCCAGTTCCCCAATAACAGACCGGGTCTAGGGCCCATGACGTTGTATATGGTATCAAAGTATATTCCCTCTAATAGTGGAAAAAGCTACCCAAGAGGCGGAGACACCTAGACCATAGATCATATAGTTGGAAGGACTACACACAAGGTGAAACTGCCACTGTTACTAGGAATAAGTCACGAGCAATTGCACAATGAAGACGTTGTGAATATACGTGATAGTGGTTGTAGCACCTCGAATAAAGTATGACATCTAATAATCATAAAATTTGGTAGTAGCTTATAACTTGTGGAGGCTACTACTAGATAACATGGGCTTGGGCATAAGCATTTTGGGTCATAGTCAAGAGCTTCAATTAGGACCAAGGCCAACAAGTGTTTGGGTCAGTAGTCCCCTATAATTAATCGGTTCTAGGGTTTGGAACATTACAAACTGTATCATAGCATATCCCCTATAAAAGTGGAAAGATGCACAGTAGGGAAGGGGGACGGGCAGGGGCCATGCCTCCTCATCATCTCAAGGTTTTCCCGTAATAGAGGAGAGTCATCACAAAGTTTCCCTGTAATATAGGAGACTTGGCCTCCCCATACTTTTTAAACTTCCAAATTTACTATAAACAGAAATGGAACCAAATCTAGTCAATTAATTGCTAAAAATAAAATATTTACACCTTATTAATTAATCCACCCCCTCTCCCCTCTCTCTTAAAAGAGATTTATTACCATATATTTTTTTCTTGAGGTTTGAAATGGTAGTTATATGTGGAAACTTTTATCAAAGAAGTTTATATTTATTATAAAAAAATATATCGATATGGAACTATTGTATTTTTTAAAGAATATATATGTTATATTATCATTAGAAATAATTATGACATGCTATGCTACTACTATAAGTTGGCCTTTTATTATTTTCTATCTTAAAAGAATAAATACAACATAGTCATGTTTAAGAATGTTGCTTAATTATTTTAAATTATATGATGTAGAAAATAACATAAACTATGATCACATATAAAGTGTGATGATGAGAAGATAAAGGAACATGAGCGAATCGTAAGAGATCGAGAAATTGAGAGCACAAATTACATGATAAGTAAAATATAATTCTATTTAAGAGTTCCTAAGATTATAAGTGCATCGCTATAAAAATATACATGATTAATAAAAATTACATTTGTATATAGTAGCAAGAAGATTTGAATCACGCCATCATATACAGGTGTATCTGGCCAATTTTTTCCATTCAATCAAATAATTTGTATTTTCATTGCCATATCATCCAATGAAAAGATTATAGCAAATATTATTCATTGTAAAATCGCATTCTATGTTTATACTTTGCAAGAATGCTGTGGGCATGGTTAAAGGCTTGTATAACAATAACTATCCGTTAACTTTTTCGTTAAACATTATATAATACTTGCCAAAAGATAATCATTAAATGTTTCTTTGTTAGTAATATATAAATCAATATAACATAAGTTGTAAACTCAAAGAACAATATATTATATAATAACGAATGGCATTCATTGTTGTAAATATAACAATACAAAATATGGAAAGAATCAAATTATAGGATTTTTATAAGGTATCTCTCTGAATATGTCCAATAATACTTATGCCATTAATACTTTGTTGCACTTCTTTTTTTTGAAAGGTAAGTGATTGTATTGCATATAAGAACAGAATTACAATAAGTGTGAAGTAAAAGTCCCCCTTACAAAAACCACATGATGGGAGAGGGAGTTAAGCAATGAGCATTCAGTAACTATGAACATAAGTGGCTCCACAGGAGCAAACCACCACCTCAGATAAGCGGGAATACTTTAGGTCAGTCACAGATGATCCTGAGGTCACCCAAAATGCGATTCGCGGCCGCTTTAGCAATCGTGTTGGAGTTGCGTTCTTACAAGTTTCATAATAACCTCTTTCCGTCATGCACTTGTACCACTATACATAATACAGTAACAAAATGGAAGCACTGTGAATTTTGTATGAACTTTGGGATATAATCGTAATTTCATCAGAGTCAGGGGTATAAATGTCATTGAAAAACTCCTAAATGAACAAGTGTAAAAATTCCATAAATATTCCTCATCAAAGGTCAATTTTGATACTATATTTGTATATCCAAGTTGTTATGTTGGTATTTTTAGATTTGACATGAACTTTGTACCTATTTATATATAATATGAGTATATTTCTTTTGATCCATTTGGCCTCCCCATGTTGAAAATCTCGTCTTTGTCCTTGATCGTCACTGTAATGGAATAGGTCATGAGCTATTTGCACAATGAGGATGTTGCGAATATAAGTGGATGTGATTGTAGCACGCCATACTACAACATCTATTAATCACAAAAGCGTGGTAGTAGCTTATAAGTTGTGTGGGCTACTATTAAATAACATGGGCTTAAACATTTTGGGTTGTGGTAAATGACTCTATTTAGGCCCAAGCTCAACAAGCTGTCAGGGCCAATAATCTCCGATAAGGGACCCAATATAGGCCCGTGACGTTACATATGATAATTAAAAATTCATCTATTACAACACAATAAGTTCATCTACATCTATGATGGATCATTGGACAGAACTTAAATTCTAAATAAGGAAAAAAAATCAAACATCTCGAACAAACTCATAATAGATGACTTAAGCCCATGCAACTAGGGTTTCTTCTTGACCTCAAACAAATCATAAAAATCACATACCATAAATTAAATCTTTTAAATAATCCTATAATCAACTACGCTGATACTGTGTTGAAATAAATAATGCGGAAGCAATGGTCAGGATAAATAATACAAAAAATATGGAATAAGATGCTTATGAACTTACATGGAACCCTATTCCGTGACGAGCGAGACGAAACCGTGGGAGAAGGCCTTTAGGGTCGGATATTCTATCGTAATCTCTCAAAGATTACAGATGGTGTGAGCTTTTTATGTAGCCCCGTCGATACACCATAGTCCCGCCTATAACTGATGCGTGCTTAAACAAGAGAGTGGGTTAATTAGATATTCGAGAGGTCCAATAACCCATTTATTGCATACTTCAGCATTTTCCTTAGCTACAGCACTTAGTAAAGAATATATCTCAAGTATGAGTGAGTTGCATGTTGTTATATGTTGAAATAAGGTACATATGGGGATCATTTTATGGACGTATAGGATGCCTAAGAATGGAAGGAGCAAGTTTAGTTGGTACACAAGACTAGACACAGCCAAGAGAAGGTTTACCATTACATCATAGTATGTATCGGTGCAGCTATGTCGTCATAAGAGCAAGTAGTATGTGTACCAATACCAATGCACAAGAGTTTAAAAAAAAATACAGAAAAATCAGAATGTTCCTTTTGGATTTTAATATAGTATAATATAACGACGCATGCCGATGTGTATCAGTTTGAAAGGTACTTGAAATATTTTTGATGTAAAATGGATATTGGTGTATCGTTCCAAGTACTGGGGTTGTACAAGTTTTTTCTGTTGTGTATCGGTGCAATGATGCACATTTTTACATGTAGAATTTTCAAATGAAGAATCGTGTAAGCAAGATTTTGTGCATATGTTTCGGAACTAAATATAATAGCTATAAACTTAATTCACTTAATGATTCAAGTTCGACAATAATGTCAGTATCACAAAACAGTTGTAATGACTTGAGCCTAGACCCACTCTGTTAATGGGAACTAGAAGCTCACACAACTTATTGGCTTTGTCCCCAACCAGGCACCCTAACCACGACTTAAACACTCAACCTAGGTTGTCTAATTGCTGTCCCCATTACTTCTAACCCACCTTCATACTTCTTGTGATTAGTAGACGTGATACGATGTTGGGGTATTGCAATCACTTCCACTTATATGCGCAACATCCTCGTTGCATAGTGACATTTCACTTATTCCTAATAATAGTGGTGGTTGCATGCTCTCATGTAGCCCTTTCATCCCATCGCTTTGGTAGTGGATCTGTCTCTTTGGTAGCATTTTCCATTATTGGAGTGAATCTGCTCTAATACCATCTGTAACATCTCAAGCTCGGATCTGGTCCATTAACGGGGACTACTAGCCCACACTACATGTTGGGCTTAGGTCGAACTAAGCTCCTTAACCACAATCCAACATACTTAAGCAGAGCTTGTCTAGTAGTAGTTCCCATTACTGATAACCCACTACAACATTTGTGATTACTGTATATAGTACTATGTTGGGCCTACTTATATCTGCAACGTCCATCTTATGCAATGCTTCATCTGTTATTCCCAATAATGGTGATGGTTGCACGCTCTTGGGTAACACTTTCCTCCTATCTCTTTGGTAGGGGTAGCTCCACCTCTTTGTTACCTTTTCCACTATTAGAAGGAAGCTGCTCTGATACAATTTGTAACAGCTCGAGCCTAGACCGGACCAAGTATCAGGGATAATAGGCCCAGAAAACTTGTTGGACTTAAGCAGTTACCACATCTCAAAATGTTCAAGCGTAGATTGTCTAGAAGTAGCCTCTACTACTTATATTTCACTATCACATTTTGCGATTAGTACTGTATTGGGGTGCTACAATAATGATCTCTTTTCAAAGTAAACATCTCGTTATTACAAAAACTTCTAGGTGGTTCAACACAAGTCCATTCTTTTCTATTGTATTCACACTTATTCCCTCAATTAAATAAAAGAACACCTCCTCATCTATCAGCATATAATTCACATACACACCATCTCCTACTAAAAGAGACAATGTTACCATGCATTTGGAGAGAACCAGTGCAAGGCTGCCCCTATCAAAAGAAAAATCTTACGTACCATTGTTGAGATCCCAAGATCTCTATAGGGTTGCCTCCACTAAAGGACTGTGGAAAATTGCCCTTTACATGTGGATAAGTTAAATGTCCCTCCTAAGAGTAAGGGGAAAATTTTCACACCCCTTGTCGATCTTTGTAACAGACCGAATCCTTGGTGACCAGCGGAAACATATCAAATGCCACGTCGGATCCGAGTGATACTCTCGGACATCAATCATATCATAACAACAAATATGAGTCATATTAACATTCCTTTATCAATAAAAATATACATCTCCAATACATATCCAAGATCCTTTATTCCAGTGGGCACAATGATATCCTTTCCTTCAAACCTCGCAACAAGTCACCAAACTGCCACTAAATTTCTTCTCACATTGACCTGCAACAAAAACACAAGAATACACGGTATGAGCTTAACGCTAAGTATGTGTCGAGAAAAGGTCAAGCCAGCTAGCGAAAAAAATCAAGTCTCCTTATGCTATTACAAATAACTCCATGCATAGATAATTAGCTGGATAAATATTTTCTACAATGGATCCTTATAATTTTTCTATATTCCGCAACATGGAATAATGTTCATAACACGCAGTATCCATAGATACAATCCTTGAGTATGATCTTAATCATAACATAATATGCATGGATTTCACTATTTTTCTCTTGTCAAATTTTCAATATCAATAATTACATAAAGATGATTACATATGAGAAATTATGTATTACACCCATACACTTATTGCTATGAATTTTCACATATAACCCCTTATTTTATCCTAACAATGATATTTGATTTGTTCTCATTTCCATCATCATAATTATATATTTTTTCATAGAACATATCATACACAAAAGTAGTGTCATCGCATATTCATCCAAAATACCCTTATGATAGCATCATATAGATCAATCATAAACATGGTTATGTATACAAAGGGTATTCTTTTTATATTCATGCAATACATACCATAATTTCCGTATATACCCAAAAGGTTAACTATATTTGTACATATACCCATAACAATAACATAATTGCATATATTCACTTAGGACATGTTCGGTTCGGGAATAAGCAGGAATAAGGATGGAGAATAAGGGTCTATTCTTTGTTCGGCTGAAGGATAGGAATAAGGAGAATAAGGTGAAATAAATGTAAGTAAGGTGGGATAATGATAGGAATAAGAGTGAAATAAGATAGAATAATGGGGAATAGTCGTACCACTGGGAACAGTGTCGGGAGGAGAATTGGCCCCTTATTGCAGGGCATATTCTCCTACCAAACATGGCCTTAGCATTTCACATAATTGAACATATGCACTGAACATTTCACATGAACGCACATATACACTTAGCATTTCACGTAATTTCACATATACACATGAGCGAGCCGAGGTTTTAAAATCCCTTGTCCAAGGCCCAGCCCGGCCCGGTCCACGGGCCATACTTCAAGGCCCAAGCCCGGCCCAGGTTTGGGCAGGGCCGGGCCGACCCATGGGCCGAATGTAAAGTATTTTTTAATTAATTTTTTAATCAAATTTATGAAGATAATTAAGTTTTTTTAGCATCATCTAATCTTTCTAAATCCAAGTAACCACAATATGTGTTACTTTGCATGTAAAGTATAAAATAAGATGTAATATTGATAATGTAAAACAAAAACTTGAAGTATATTATATTAAATGTATCTAAAATATAATTTTTAAACATATATTTTTATATGTGTGGGCCGGGCCGGGCTGGATTTTATGACACATGCTCACGGCCCGCCCAATTGACGGGCGTGCCAAAGAGCGGGCCGGGCCAGGCCAGCACATTTCCGAAATCGCTTGCCCAAGTTCGGCCCATGAACGGGCTGGACGGGCGGGCCCCCGGCCCACTGGCCATGTCTAATCGCATGGCTCTAATTAAGCAAAGACTGGACTTGATTCTATAACTAGGTGCCGATAAAACATGTCATTTTTAAAAAAATGCCATTGATAAGCACCGACCCATCATTTTTCATCACGGGAAAGGCCCGTCACAGACAATCAAAGTGGATATATTGACCACTTCCCAGTGTCTTACACGACACATATTAATTTCATAAAGGCCATTGTTATAAAAGCCGATCGACTAGGCTGACTAGCCGAGTAAGGGTGGGAGGAGGGTGGGGGTAGCCGACTTGACTAGGCGTAGTCGGCTATTAGTCGATCAACCCGACTAGTCGGTCTAGTCGGTCGATTACTCGACCGAATTTTACATAGAGTTTTTTTCCCTTTTTTAAAGTAAACTTATTTTAATATGCTTAATGCTATATTAAAAGTCAACTACTTTTTTTTTCATTATGATAGTATAAAAATGTACAAATTTATGCAAATATATAAGAAAACATGTACAAAATAATTTATATTTTTATAATAATTAAAAATTTTCAAAATTAAATAATGACATACTAAATCCGACTAGTCGTCTGACTGGCAATTAATCGTTAGTCAGCAACCCCACCGACTATCGATTTTTGCAACTCTGAAAAAGGCAAATGGTAATGAGTAAATATAATGTATTCAAGCGCTGGATTTAGAAATTTATATATATTTGAGAATTCTAATATTCACATACTTGTTTGAATGAAGGTTTGGTCAACTTATTTTAAAATAAGGAAATCTTGAAACTATCAATTTATCTTTCTAGCGAGATAACTTCATGATCCCATCAAATTTTGTACATTTCAAATATCATTACATCTTATTCCTCAAAGCCACCCAACCAAGAAATGATAAATCCCATTTATTTCCGTTTCTCTTTATTTCTTATCTTTCTAATTATTCAAAAGAATCAAAACGGTATGTTTGGCACGTGAGCAAAATTTTCTTTCGATATGCTTTCGGTCCATACAGAGCGAATGTTCAAAATGGGCCTTTTATTTAAGTCCGCTGCCATCAGACGGCCGATCTTAGTATGATCAAATGCGCAAGTCCATATTAACCACACATCAACATCCCAATCCGACGGTGGAGATCAACGGAACCTGCCCGAAAACCCTAACCCGAATCCCATCAGACAAATACCTATATGTGTGGCTGCATGGTGGAACCCTAGACGTCAGAGCGCCGCGCGGGAGAACGAGAGAGCGAGTGAGGCAGAGAACACGGCCGCTTGATCTCAGCCCCCCTTTCCCGACACCATGAAGGTACCTGATCGCCCCATTCTCGTTCTTTGATTTCATCTGTATTCGATTTCCTTTGTCTCTGATTCGAATTCGATCTTTCGTATTGAGCAGTTCAATATCGCGAACCCGACCACGGGGTGTCAGAAGAAGCTGGAAATCGACGATGACCAGAAGCTGTGAGTCTCCTTTTCTACCTTTTGTATGGTATTCGATTTTTGAAATCCGTGGAACGGAAATAATTTTTATGGTAATTGGTAGATGCCAATGGCCTGTGCAAGTTTCCATTTGGTATGGTAGCGGCTGGTTAGCGTAAAGGATAGCACTTTTGATCATCTAGTGTTTGCTTCGTCTGGTTTGATGCGTTTATGTATATCGCGGCATTTCGATAATCGGGGTACAGTTCATAGGGTGGTCAGGCTACAATCTAAATGAAGCGTGCAGTCGAAACATGATGGTTGTTAAGACATTGTTCGTTAGTTTTCAGGATATCTTGACAGAGCTTGTGAATTCTTTGTTTACTTTCTTATTGGTAGACATTAAATTGGTTTTTGGTATTCTAAAGGCAAACTTTCATTTTGGATCATTTAAAAATTTAAATATATAAGCTTACTTTCAGTCTAAATCCTTTCCCGATGAAATTTTGTTGGATCATCTTGGATCTGCAGCATGGCCTTAAATTTCAGCGAAATTCGGTCGAATTTCTGTCGAATATCGATATCAAGTCGAAATTGAAATTCGACAGAAATGACCGAAATGACTGAAATATGGGGGTCCTAGTACAAAAAATGATCGCAATGACCGAAATTTCGGTCGAAATTCCACCGAAATTCCATCAAAATTCTGTTTTGGTCGATACCGAAATGGTGACCGAAATCGACATTTAGGGCCTTGCTCTGCAGCTTATGAACATCCTCTTAACTGAGCACATACTGGACATTGGAGTAATTAGATTTAAGCTACACATTTTAACTGCTAGTCGACATGCCACTAGAACAGTGCGGGCACTTGGTCACTTGATTTAAAACAGCGATGCTGCAAATCAAGTTATGGGAAAATGCATTGCTATTCCAGATGGACACAGAAACATGGAAAAGCCAACAGCTCACATTATCTCTAATCTTAATGGCTTTTCTGTGTAATATATGTACTGAGAATGCTTAAATATTATATATCCGAATGGTACTTTGGTGGGTTCTTAATTATGTCGTACTCATTGAATGTATACTGTTGAATGCGGGGAATATGTTTAAGTTATAAGGAAATGAACCCGATACAAAGAAATGGTATAAGTTTCATAGTTGCTTGAAACTTATTATGTGTCTAGGACTGTTTTTTCCTTTTGAGTTTTGACACACCTTATTCTGCCTTAGTTTTTTAGTTCCATACCTACAATATTTCCCTTGAATGATGTATTTCTTGTGCAGTCATTTAAGTTAATCAAAATAGAAACCTATTGATTATGAGGCATAATCATGATCATAAGTCTGAACTAGTCGACATAGTTGGTGCTAGAGTTTTTTCACTAACATTTAAGGAGAGTCATTCATGGAAATGGTATTTTTTATCCAGAAGCTTGTAACAGGCAGTTTTTCTTATCTTGATCTTGGATTATTTATTTCTGGAATGATTTTTGGACTATGTTTTATCCTCTTTATTTAAGTTATAATTTATAGTTGTTTTACTTGTTTATCCTTTTTTTCAGTCGGGCCTTTTTTGACAAGAGGATCTCTCAGGAGGTCAGCGGTGATTCCTTGGGAGAGGTTGGTTGCCAACATGGTTACATAGATTTTTTTCTGCTATGAAATACATCTCAGTATCAAATCTATGTGTTTTAACCAGGAATTCAAGGGATATGTATTCAAAATCACCGGAGGGTGTGACAAACAGGGCTTTCCCATGAAGCAGGGTGTGCTTACCTCTGGCCGTGTACGCCTGCTCCTTCACAGAGGCAAGCAATGATCTTATTTATCTACTCATGTATTTATCATGGGCATCTTTATATTGTCTTTTTTAATCTGCTTTAGGTACTCCTTGCTTTCGTGGGTATGGGAGGCGTAATGGTGAACGCAGAAGGAAATCTGTTCGTGGGTGCATAGTTAGCCAAGACCTTTCTGTTTTGAACCTTGTCATTGTTAAAAAAGGTGAAAATGATCTCCCTGGTTTAACTGACATTGAAAAGCCAAGAATGAGGGGGCCCAAGAGGGCGTCCAAAATCAGGAAGCTCTTCAATCTTTCAAAGGAGGATGATGTCCGCAAGTATGTGAACACATATCGAAGAACCTTCACCACTAAAGCAGGTAATTCGCAACTCCTTGTAATATCTGATTTTTGTTTCTATTCCTGATTATTGAGCATTCAAGTACATATCTCTTTGATTTTTGAATGGTCTATTGACGATCAACTCTATTTGAAATTGTATTGTGGTCTGTGCATATGCAAGATCTATGCGAAGCAGCTTATTTGCTTATTTTTGTATAAAAATCTTCTTATTGTAAATGAACAAGTGATGATTTTTTTGGGCAATGGCGATTTAGCAGCTGGAAAAGCTGATTTGAACTATTTGCTCACTGTCACAGAATATATGCAATTGCGCATCTTACTTACATTTAGAAATATAAAAGTTGATGGCAAGGGATCTTTTCTTTGTTTGATTGCCTGCTCTGTGCATGTTTAGCAAATATTCATTTAAAGCGATTTATCAATTATTGGTTTCTCTAAGTAATCGATTCTTTATCTTAGTCATCAAGTTGAAAAGTTTACTCTGTCAACCGTGCATGGTTATTTTGTATGCTCTAATCCATTCTAGTTCAGGTTCTTTATAAAAGATCTTTTATTAAGGTTAAAACTACAAATTCTAGATGTTCAACCGTCTTGTACGAGCCAGATTTCTGTGTATGATTGTTGAGTGGCGTAATTTTTTGTAACTCTTAATCAGTACGAGCTCAAGCTTTCAAATGTCTATTATAGTACTCAGGATGGCTGTGGTGCCAGTTTTGACATCATGCACCTTTTGTTCATTGACAACCACTCTTTTTGGCTTGGCCATTTTTCTGAGTTTTCTTTTGGTACTTTCACAGGTAAGAAGGTCAGCAAAGCACCGAAGATTCAGAGGTTGGTTACTCCCCTTACCCTGCAAAGGAAGCGGGCAAGAATTGCTGACAAGAAGAAGAGAATTGCAAAGGCCAAGTCTGAAGCTGCGGAATACCAGAAGTTGCTCGCTTCTCGTCTCAAGGAGCAGCGGGACAGGAGGAGTGAAAGCTTGGCTAAGAGGAGGTCCCGTCTATCAGCTGCCTCGAAACCATCTGTTGCTGCCTAGATCCATCCTTTGCTCTGTTGCAAAATCTTGTTAGTTTTATGGATTTTGAGTATGTGGTCATGAGGTTTTAAGAATCTTTCGTAATTTTGTTTTGTTTATTTGAAACTAAAAATTGATGTTCTATTTTATTAAGCACTGCAATGTTACATTTTGGGATTATGTTCTGTCCTATTGAATACCGAGCTATTTTCTTTAATGTTTTTTTTTGCTATCTCTTTTGATTTTCATCTTTTCTTCCAATGTGTTGTGGTCATGGATGATTTATTACCCTGTTTAGTCGAGTCTCTGATTTTCTTGGAGTGAGATATCTGTCCAGGAGATACTGGAAAAACTGCAGAACGCTTTCATTCTGCCCGTTGCATTTAAATTTGTTTTCCTCGTATGCCTGTCATTTGGACATGGTATCGTATGACTGACGTGCTGCTGTCATGTTAAATATTATTAATCGTCTGGTTTAATTTTATATATAAATTTGAGTGGTAAATCTGAAATGGTACTTGTTAAAATGATAATCTAATTTACCTGCATGATAATAAGACACATTTAGTACGTGCTGTTTTCCTTAAAATATTGTCTAAAGGCTGATTGTGTCCTTAATTCTATTATTTGCATGTTACACTTTGTGCTAATATTAGCTTCAATATATTTATGACGGCATCTTCTATTTGATAATCTTGGTGACCAACCAGTGGTTTCTAACCATTTGTTTTGTTATGCACGGACAAAAGGCATGTCATGTGAACCCAACGAGCTGAAACTAAGTTAGCTCAAATCGAATTTGACTAAAAGTTCTGAGCTAATTTCGAATCTGAAACTGATTTAGCTCAAATCAAAGTTGACTAAAATTTCTGAGGTAAGTTTGAATCTAAAGCTCGGTAAAGTTAGCTCGAGCTTAGGATTATCAGCCTTGAGCTGGTGTGGAAGCTTGCTCCTGATCCTACTCAATCAGGATCGGTTTCCGAGATGACAAGCTTGCAAATCTTCGAGTAGTTTCATATAAATTCTTTGTGGTATAGCTTTTTACATTTCAAGATAATAGTTATCAACATGGCTGTCCCGCCTCCTATTATTGGTGTTTTTTAATTTTTTTTTGAAAATATCACTGTGTATATTCATCCATATATCTCTCCTGTATATCATTCGAATTTCGTCAGAAACAGAGACTCCTACGGCCTCTATCGAGATAGTGTCGATTTAACAAATCATGTTACCGCTAAAAAATGATTGTCTGAATAGAGGCTGTAGAAGTCTCTGTTTCTGACGAAATTCGAATGACATATATGAGGGATATAGGGATGAATATACATGGCGATATTTTCAAAAATAAAAATAAAAAAGCGCCGAAAACGGTGCGGGGATACCTTCTTTGAAGATTAAAAAAATTATATAAATGCACGTTATGAGATTAGTAATTGCACCTGGAGAGTTCTTCTAACATATTGGGTTGTGTGTTAATCTAACCATTATGGAAGAAGATTGACCATGACAATTTCTCGAATTCGGATTCGATTTGATCCATCAACACCTAAACATAACGTTTAAGCTTAAATTATCAAGTAATCATTGCTACTCTTATAATCCTGTCTTACACTTTGTTATTATTCGATGTAGGATTGTACTGGGGTTTTACAACCTCACTCGACTTTATTCGCAAAATCTGCACCGCAACATTATTCCTCACTTATATTAAATTATTATGGCGGTTGCACGTTCAAGGGAACTCTTTTAACTATGAGGGAAAACCCATGTTATCGTTTGTGACATTTTGGATCTACATCTGAGTTGTTATCAAGAAGAGCTGACCATGATAATCGTATTTGTTATAGCCCAATTGCATCTATTGATAACCTGCAAAATGCTTAAGCTAAATTGTTAATTAGCAATCCCTACTATCATATCTCACCTTCACACTATGTGAGTATCAGATATTAACCGATGTTATGAGTGTTAAATCTGGACTCTCCCAAATATCCACCCAAAGGAAAAATAAATTGTTGCTAACTTCAATCGAAATATCCTTGTCGACACCATCATCATTGACAACGGAGAAATCTTCTCCTTTTGTACATACCACAATTAAGAACTAAACTTTGAAGAGCATTGGAGCTAAAAAGACTCATCCTTGCAAAAACCACCTCGTCTACGAAGATAAAAACTATCTTTTTGCTAATGGTAAGAGCAGTATGGTTGAAGTTGGGGATACGAGCACACCCAAGTTGACAAATATTGTTCTGAACTTTATTTTATTTCAAGATAACTGTGAGACCTTGACACTTATGTTTGTGTTAAAATACAAAATACGGTATAGATATCAGATGTCGATAAATCGGGTCTCGATACGGTTTGAGAAACAATTTTCGATTATACTCTCATATATTTTCGTTCACTTTCTCAATGACAGCAACATTATAGGTTGTTCACGTCTTATTGACTACTTGTTAGTAGTCATTTTGTTTCTCATGGGTAGCTGCTTCCCTTACCGTCAATTTCTTGTGCACTCTTTTTTACCATTATTAGTTGTTGTTTTATATCAGTACCAATGCTTTGCTCATAATCATATTTGCGTGAAATCGGTAGGATCGCAGGAGAAGAAGCCACAATAGTAGGTGGTTTGTGGGTTGACCTTTTGGCAGCTAAGACTAGCGGTGCGATATCTTGTTGTTCTTTTGTTTTTGGTACTCGTACATGTTTTTGAGAGACATGATATGTACATGTTGTTATACATTTTGGTACTTTGTACATCTTTTGTGGGCAGTGATAACGAATAGAAAAAATATTTTTCCCTTTTTTTAATACTCTCATGCATGTATTGTACAACGTGATATTTCGAATGTAGAATTATATGTCGTGAATGTGTATTGTTGAGTATCAGGACCCTAAAGGCGTGATAATAACCACTCTTTCATTGATATAAGGGTGACGAATAATCAGATATGACCTGAAGTACATAAATGAAATTACGAAGCCTAGCAAACCTGTGGATCTATAATTATCCATTCACCAAACCTCAGTCTATGCTCCATTGAAGAATGAAGAAAACTCCATCCAAGGAATCGATTGTAAAGCCACTTTGGAAGTTACCAAGTACTCAATTGCAATTTGAATTTGATGTAGCCTTTTGTGATGGGACTACTCTGTGCGGTATCGTAAGATCCAACAATAAGAAGGAGTTTCTTCAGTCCAAATCCATGTTCACAGACAACATGCTTGTAGGAAGCAAATAAAAAATATTTAACTTTGCATCACGTAAACACATAATAGTTAGCAAACTTTCTGTTAAATTATTGTAAGCTCATCGTATGAAATAGAAACTTTAGCACAACGATTTAAGCATTTAGAAATCATACATTTCAAGGAAATAATTTCCATAATGATTTCTAATATTCATAATGAATATAAAAGATATATGAGGGTTGTCTCTTGAGGCGTGAGTTTCCAGTAAAAGAAACCTCCCGAATCAAATCTAATTTGAAGAGTCTCTCTTTCGGCGCGAAGATGCACCACGTTACTTCCCACGAGCCTGGACATTGACCAGGGCAACAAGAAGCAGTGTGTGAGAGATGAAGACTCTCAAGACTCTTCTCTTTCTCAATGGCATGAAATTATAAGGGGACTAAGCTCTCTAAAAAAATTTGTTGCAAAAGAGAGAACCTTGCTCTCATTTTATAGATAAAGCACATGCCCCATGTGTGCAGTGTAGTCCCTTGATTCTTAATCAAGGTCTTAGAGCAAGTCATATTCAATAAGGATTATCTCTTTTTTATCTCCAGAAAATATTAATTAATTAACAACAAAATAAGCAACAACTTTTGAGTTCTGATTCAATTTGGACTCAACAACATGACGCATCGACAACAACATTGTACATGCCCAACTTGTGCCTAAAATAGGCTAAATTGTTGCAAATTGTATTTATCAAAATTAACTTGATATTGGAGAATTTACGAAAATACTCCTTAAATCTCATGAATCATATTCATGAGCACAAAATTAATTGTAAATCCAATCTGCTTCTACACAAATAATGTGAATCATATTCACATAATTTCATGCTTTGAACAAATTATCTAAATCATATTTACACAAATATTTATATGAATCATATCCATATAAATGTTAATTATTATGAATTACTATTCACATTAATTAATGAATTATATTTGCGAATCTTATTAATAAAATTGCCTCTATGAATAAGATGTAATAATAACCATTATTATTACAATACTGACATCAATGAGTATGTATCTCAATCCGATTAGGTCTTATGATATACAAGTGCATATATTTGGAGATAATATCGAGGAGATCATACTATCCATGTATAGTGACTGAAAATCTAGATACAAATCCAATTTTGATTTCATGCCATTTTAGCAAAATGTCGATGAGCTGAATCCAGCTTTCTGGGCAATTTTATTTCCTACATTTCGATATAAAAATGGAATTGGAAATTGGATTCAAACAAATGTGATTTAATCCAATTAAATAACAAATCATCAAGCTAAAAGGAGCCACTAAAATCCATTACGTTTCATCACTCCCTCGGAATGGAAGTGTCATGGTAAATGATCTATTATGATTGATTTAACCATGAGTATTCCCAATACTCATTCATCCTCCACACTGGAAGACTTTGATAACCGTCTTCTTCGAAATATATCAATAGATTTCTCATTTGATAATTGGATGACAATATCAATCATATACTTTTCAAAAGTATATATTAATATCTCTAATTTATGTATTATTTCATAAATAAGACGACCATGCATGAAATTCATTTTACCCTAGAATATCTCATGAGTGAGCTCTGTCTCCCGATTCATCAACTATGAACATGTATGATTCTTTAGAGAGATCATACATCTCATAAGATTTCATATGTACACCAACACACATGTATATGTACCTTGGCTAGGTCACTAACCTTTTGGTCTGTCAAATATGCATAATTGGGCATGGAGATGCATATCTGTCCATGTCAAAGGATGTGTGCATGATCGTGGTAGTTATGATTCGTGTCTTAGTTTATCTCGACCTCATCAAGTCAACACCTCTGAATCTTTATTTTTATGTAGATGACCTACATCAAGAAGTTGGTTGGAATTCAGTCTTCATATAAAGATTGTCATCTCTTTCTCACACTGGAGATCTGTATTGAAAATCACATATTCGAAGTCAATTGTGTCCTCCCAGCTACATGGTTTTCAATATAGTCATGGTACATAATCCTTCTTGTACAAAGGGACCTTAGTATTAAGTGTATTCACAATCATTTATTTAAATGGACATGATGAAATAATAAGTTATATTGTATTAATGGGTCACCTAGGGCTTACAAGTCCAATAATGCTTGCCCAAGAGGCTGAGTACAACGATTCCCTCAGCTTTAGTGTTTTTGGTTCTATAATTGCGTGCTAGTTATATTATTGTTTTGATAATAATAAACTTTGTCAGTACATATAATTGATGAACGGGAAATCTGTCTCTTTAATTATCTAAAATTGGCGTAGTATAGGAGGCAAAATTCGGTTCAGCAAAAACCACAATCCTTGAATGGTGTGGAATATTTTTACTTGGCAAGTCTATCAAGGTCGAACACAGGGACACGCGCTACTCTATTTATTTATTGATTTTTAATCCATTAAGAGTAGTTTGAATAAATTCTTAATTTCAGGTCTTCATGAAAATGCATGATGTACTATGTAGATTATAAAGCAATAAAATGGAGCATGCAATTTTTAGTTCATTTTTATGCAATTATAGGATGATGCATGAGAGTAATGCAAGGGAACTTATATGCAGAATAAAAGATTACAAATATACCCTACAAATATCACTGAAAATGAGCAACATAATAGAAATTGAAATCATGGTCATTTTGATCACAACATTAAGATCAGTCATCAAATCAGAGCAAGGACAAGTAGATCAGGGTCATCATCTAACACAAAAATTCATTTCATTTAAAATGGTGGCAGATGAGAAAACTAAACAAGCCATGATGTAGATGAGGAAACAAGGATAAAAAAACACTAAAATTCATGCAATTTGGACCTACGATACTCAAGTTATGCTAAAAAAATGCAGGGGCATAATTGCAATAAAAATAAAAGAAAATCAAAAGATAAATATTATATTTAGGTCCATGGAGGGACCTAAATGCAAATATCAAAAAACCGCTTAGGCCCTGATGTAATTTTTCCATATGCTTTGAGGGCATCCATATAAATTACCCAGGCACGCACGTGAGGCACATGCCTGGGTACCAATCTGCAAATATTAAAAAGTTCCTAGGTCTTTCATGCAAATTACCCAGACCCTCACGTGCGGATCACGTGAGGGGCCTAGGCTCAGGAGGCATCCCAGGTTCGGGACACATGGCTTGTGATGGCAGCTCGAAAAAGGGTTCGGTTGACCTGAGCCTGTTGGGTCGGATTGAGGTTCGGGTCGTCCACGTATCTTCATCACTATCGTCCAATCTAGATGATCAGACACCACATGTGTCGCCTGGCTCCTCCGCAGCCCACCGAAGAAGGTTGTGCTCCGGCAGACTCGCTGGGGTCCTCCGCATGCCACAAGCTCGCCTAAAGGTCAGGGAAGATCGCTGGACGACTGGCGGAGGTCCTGGAGAAGCGGCGTCAGAGATGGAGGTCGACGAAGCTTCGCCGGAGGAGAAAAAGCTTGAAGGAGCCCCGATGCGAACTCCGACCAATCAAGGTTCCTTCAAAGGTTAGTCATAGCCGAAGCGTGTGCGGGTGAGTGCGAGTGTTTAGTGAGTGAGTGAAGGCCGCAGAAGTGACGGGAGGCAGTGGTCGTAAGCTTCTTCTCCGACGAAGTTGAGAAGAAGGGGGTCGGAGTGGGGGAGGTCCTGGAGAAGAGGGGGAATGGGTCGGCATGGATGTGGGTGATGTGGCGGAGGCGCTAGGTCGTTCAATGGAGGATGAAAGTGGTGATAGGCGTCGGGATAATTGGAATAAAAAGTAAAGAAACAAAGGGAGGAGAGGTACCTCATCGGAGAGGGGAATCCGGTGGATGGCGAGGCTTGTGCTGAGGTTCTAGGCGAACATCGGGACGTCGCACGACAAGGGCAGCCCGGCCTTGGTGCTCAGCTACCGCCGGAGATGGCAGAGCTTTCATGGTGGTTGAGCCATGGATCTCACCGTGGTTGGGACCATCTTCACCTCGATTGATGGCCCCTCTGCTGTCACCGGAGGACCGGAGGCTGGGCCAAAGCCCCCTAAATGGTGGATGCACTGCTCGGAGCAGAGGGGGTGGTTTTATAGGAGGGGACGGCCGAGAGTTATGAGATTGGCGAGGCGTTTCACACTGGTGGTTAAATGGCGAGGGAGTAATGGCGGTGAATGATGGTGGTCGTGCGAGGATGGAGGAGGGTAGGGTGACGTGTAGGTGGCATTACGATGAGGAGGGGAGGTCGGAGACGCCTTCCAAAATAGGAAGGGGAGGTGTGATCGTAACGCCTGGAGGGGAGATGGAGGTAGGAGACGACTGGCGAACCGTTGGATCTTGCGATCCAACAGCTGGGATGATAGCGCGATTGGAGGGTTAGAATTAGATCTGGAAGAGTGGATCGGGTGGATGAGATGAGTACGGAGGTGTGCGGTGCTGATGAGAAGGCGGGCTTGATCATACGGTGGAGAAGGATGGGGTGACATGGAGTGATGAGAGGTGTAGGATGAGGTGCGATCGAGCGGCTCTGGGAAAGGGGCGACGTGGCATACAGGGAGCCATAGGATAGGAGGTGAATCAGGTGGATGTGGTTAAGGCGCTAGGGGGCAGTTGAGATTTGATCAAAGGCAGGATCAAACGGTGGGCGATGGAGTGGAGATGAACGGTTGAAATTCGTGCGAGAAGGATCAGATCCGACGGCTCAGGAGAGCACCGGTGGCGGAAGGAGGGGCAGTCCACGTGGGAGGCCCATAGGGCGACACGTGGCCCAATCAGAAAATTCGAAAATATAAAAACAAAGAAAAATACAAAAGAAATAATTAGAAGCAAAATCAGGAAAAGTCAAAACATGAAAGTTGCTCGTCTCGACGAGATCTAAAAGTTTCATGTTAGACAAAAGGGATAATTACACCCATAACCCTGAGTAATTCCTCAATCTCAATCATAACCCTGTATAATCGCGAATTACATGAGAAACCCTATATAGTCATTCCGTCTCACACCTGTAACCCTCCATTAATTTAAGACGTTAACCCAACCATATGAATGAGTTAATCTAACTCATCATCGAATCAATGGTCGGGATTGTATCTATTTGCTTTTAAAAAATGAAAAACTAGCAGGAGGGGTGACGGGAGGAAGGGCGGGGCTTCGCAGGGGCTTCGGGCGTGCGGAGGGGTGACGGCGGCGGCGAGCCGCTGTGCGGGGTGGGGGCTTTCCACTTCTGCTCCCCGATCGATCTACGCGAGCTCTTCCTCTGAGATCTTCGCGCGATTCGCGCGCCGTTGATGCTTGTTGTCGCCGATGAATCTCGATGCTTAGGGCTTGAGATCGGTCGCAATCAATCGGTTGAGGTTGGAGTCGTTGCTATGCAGAAGCTCCCCGGGAGTGGATTCGCGGGGGCGTGCAAGATGGAGGAGGGCGTCGCCGAGGAGTTCCCCGCTGGGCTTAGGGTTCTAGTGGTGGATGATGACACCTCGTGCCTTAGAATTCTGGAGCAGATGCTCCGCAAGTGTCGCTATCACGTTACGACT
Source organism: Ottelia alismoides (assembly GCA_037367405.1). Taxonomy (NCBI): domain Eukaryota; kingdom Viridiplantae; phylum Streptophyta; class Magnoliopsida; order Alismatales; family Hydrocharitaceae; genus Ottelia; species Ottelia alismoides. Next base: position 695,940 of record JAZKJV010001310.1, read on the forward strand.
TGCTGCTGGGGCAAGTTTTGCTTTATCTCTTACGGGAAAGGAAAGGCGGTTTTGATTTAGTAATTCTGGAGCAGATGCTCCCCAACAGCAAGGCGGGATTTCCAACGCGTATGTCGGCCCTATGGAGGCAAATCCAAAAGCAAGTGCACTGGGTCGACTAGATTTCCAGACTATGTCCGCCTCAGTTCATATTCCTTCACATGCAATGGCAGCTTTTCACGCAGAGATGTTAGGTCGATCTTCTGGTGCAATGGTGCTTCCTGAATTGGATCAGCCTTCTCTTATGCATTCCAGTGGAAGGTATCTTCCTCTTGAACGTGGAATCACATTTGGTCAGCCTCTTGGTAAATGCCAATCCGGTTTGCCAAAGTTGTTTCCTCAAACGAACATGGTTTTGGGAGTTCCCTGGAGGGACACGATGGATCTCATGGCGGACTCAAAATGGGAGTTTTGCTCCATGTTTGGTCTCAGTTGACGTGCAGGAGCCCTGATGAATCTCGTATTCATCATGCTAAAAAGTCCTTATTAAAATCCCTGCTTAAACAAACCAATAAAAATCACCTCTAATTCTCTATTTTTACCATATACTATATTGTGTATAATTAGCCTTTAATTTTTTGTATTTAATTGCCCTTATTTTTCTGTAATTATTTTATCACTCAAAAACCCTAAAAATTAGATAGATAAGCTGTCTATAATTCACTGACCTTTAAAACCACTAAAAAATACAAAAACAACTCAAAACCACAAAATCGGTGTTTTTATCCCCTTAAAAATACCCCCAAAAATACGTTTTGTATAGATGACCTCTTTTGGCTTTTCGACCAACATGAAAGTTGTAGATCTCATCGAGACGAGCAACTTTCATGTTTGACTTTTTCCAAATTCGGCCTCTAACTATTTCTTTTACATTTTTCTTTGTATTTATTTTTGAATTAATCTGATTGGGCCACGTGGCGCCCTCTGGGCGCCCACGTGGCCCGCTCCTCCTCACGCCACCCGGCGCCTCCTGGGCCGTTGGATCTTTCCAACTCCACCCCCATCTCCACCGTCCAGCCTCGCCTAGCTCACAACCGTCAGATCTGGCCCTCAGATTTAATCTCATCCGCCCATAAGCGCCTAAACCTGGACCGTTGGATCCTTGCCCTATCCTCAGCCTGCCTCGCGCCACGTCACCCCTTAACCATAGCCCTCCGATCCTAGTTTAATCCAACGCTTCTGCTTGTGCCACGTCCTCCTTCAAACCCTCGCCGTTGGATCTCGCCAGCTTTCCATCTGGCCGCTCCTTCGCGCTCGACCCTCAGCCATCCGATCAGATCTAATGATCTGATCGCGACCCTCCACACGCGCCTCACCCTCAGCCGTTGGATCGCTAGATCCAACGGTCAGGAGGTCGTCTTCCACCTCCGAAACCCCCGTTCCCAGGCGTTACGAGTCTCTCGCGCACTGCCCCCTTCCATTTTTGGAAGGCTCCTTGGACCCTCCCCCCTCGATGTAACGCCACCATCACCTTCCCCGTTCCTCCGCCATCCTCGCGCCTTCATCAAATCCCCTCGCCATCACTCCCGCTCCATTAAAACCTCGCTCCAAAACGCTCCTCCACCACTGTAACATCCAACCCCCTCCGCCTATTTAAACCCTCCCCCGTCACCGGAGTTCATCGTCCACCATTCCACGGGCTTCGGCCCAGCCTCCGGCCCTCCGGTGACAGCGGAGGAGCCCTCGCCCCGAGGCGACGACGACCGTAGCCCAGGTGTCGACCCACGGCCGCCATGGCCGTGCTGCGGGCACCACCATGCTCCGCCAAGCTCCCTGGATCGGTCGACCAGGTCGAGCCATGACCCAGGGCTCCAACCAAGCCCGGCACAGGCCACCTCCTCCACCAGGATTCCCCTCTCCGATGAGGTCTTCTTCCTCCTTCTTTTCTTTGACTTTCTCCGATTTATTCCGCTTCCTACGATCACCTCCATCTCCAATCGACCACCCTCCGAGCTTCACCAGCCATCAGCCGCCATCGCCCTTGCATCTCCTTCCGTCAGAACCCCACCGCACTTCGACTCCATCTTCTCCGCCTTCACGGCGGAGGACTCCACCGAGCCACCACCTTCTCCACCTCCGACGGCTCCCACCTCACTTCACGCACTTCACAAAACACTTGCACTTGCTTCGGCTACATCTAACCCTTGCAGGTACCCTCAATGGCCGGAGCTCGTGCCTCCCCGTCGGTCTCGAATTCTCCTCCGACATTCATGCTCCGACGGGGAGCTCCAGACACCTAGGGAGCACCGCACTTGCTCAGGGACCTCCGCCAGCACTCCATCGAGCTCCCCGGACCTCCTTCTCGACAGGAGGGGCACGGCGGAGCTATCAGAAGCTCACCGGAGCCCCGCCTCCTCCGGTGAGCTGCGGCAGAGAAGAAGCTACAGATGCCGTCCGATCATCTGGATCGGACGGCCGCGATGACACCACGTGGCGGCCCAAGCCTCGAACCAGACCAACAGGCTCGGGTGAACGAGCCCCAACTCCGAGCCTCCACGTGATGCCACGTCTCCCGAGCCTCAGCGTCCTCCCGAGCCTGGGCCCTCACGTGCACCGCACGTGGGGCCTGGGTAATTTGCAGCGAAGACCCTAAAGTTTCAAGTATTTACACTTTGGTCCTCCAGGCGCGTGCCTCACGTGCGCGCCTGGGGTAATTTACAGGGAGGCCCGCTAAGTTTTCCAAAATTACAAAAATGCCCCTGCGCGCATTGGGAAAATTGCATCTGGGCCCAGGCGGTTTTTACTATTTGCAATTAGGTCCTCCAGGGACCTAAATGCAATAATTATCCTTTATTTTTCTTGCATTTTTATTACATTTATGCCCTTGCACTGTTTTTAGCATAACTTGAGCATCGTAGGTCCAAATTGCATGATTTTAGTGTCGTTTTGATCCTTGTTTTGTCCTCTACAATCTAGCATACTTATTTGTCTCATTTGACAATGTTTTAAATTAAGTGAATTTTTATGTCAAAAATGGGACCTAGCTCTACTTGTCTTGCTTGATTTCATGACCGATTTTTAATGATGTGTTCAAAATGGCTCTAACTTCATTCTATATTATGTTTGCTCATATTTTAGGGTATAATTGTAGCATTTGATTCATCATGCAGGTTCCTTTGCATTGTTTGCCCATGCATCACTTTAACTTGCATAAAACCAATAAAAATACATGCATCATAACATCCCTTTGCATTGCCTTGAAAATATCATAGTGCATCATAATTTGCATTTGGACCTGAAATTGAGATTAATTGACATTGAACTTCATGAATCAAAATTCAAAAGCTATAATTAAGCAGCTGTATCCCTGTGTTCGACCTTGGTACACTTGCCAAGTATAAATACTCCACAGCATTCAAAGACTGTGGTTTTTGCTGAACAAAATTCGCCTCCTGTGCTACAGCGTAATTTATACCTATTAAAGAGGCGAATTTTACGTTCATCAAGCCCCAGGTGCTGCAGATGGTGGTCGGAGATGGAGAGCGTGGAGCCCATTTCCGACATGGCGAGGAAGTGGTCGACAGGGAGGACGAAAGGGGGAAGAAGGTTGGGGCTCAGGCGGGCGGGAGGAGGGTCGGGGCTCCGGCGGGCGGGGGGTTGGAGCTCCGACGGGTGTGGGCCTTCCAGGGGCAATGACGGGAGGGCTTCCAAGTCACAGGCCGCAGGAAGAGGACGACGGAGGAAGCAACCGGGGGAGGGATTCGTGCAATGGGAGAAGGGGGCATCAATTTATAAATATAAAAGTCTCGAGGGGGCAAAATTGTCCATATTTAACCTTTTCCATCTGAGTTAACGGAAATTCGAAACGGAAGTTGACACAGGGCTATGTCGTGTAAAGGTTAAGCATTACTCAGGGTTTCTCATGTAATTCGCGATTATACAGGGTTATGATTGAGATTGAGGAATTACTCAGGGTTATGGGTGTAATTATCCCTAGACAAAAAGCCAAAAGAGGTCATTTGTACAAAAAGTAATTTTGGGGGTTTTTTTAAGGGGGATAAAAACATCAAGTTTTTGGTTTTGAGTTGTTTTGTATTTTTAGTCTTTTTAAGGGTTAGTGAAGCTATGGACAATTACTCTATCTAATTTTTAGGGGTTTTTGATAATAAAATAATTACAAAGAAAATAAAGGAAATTAAGTACAGATAATTCAAGGTTAATTATACACAATATAATACAAGATAAAAATAAGGAATTAATAGTGATTTTTATTGGATTAGTTAAGCTAGGGGTTTAATTAATGAATTTTAACATGATGAATTCGAGATTCATCATACCCCTATACTTAAACCATGCTCGTCCTCGAGCATCTAAAGAATGAAGGAGTCGGATTAATTCCTGACAGTGCAAGTGAAGATTTCAAGGCTCAATCTTTCGAAGGCCCTTAATTTAAGAGATCCCAAAATTCTGTCTTTATCCAAGCCTTTGTCCGAAGGAATCCAACTTCTCTAATTATCTGACTCTCTTTTATACATATAATATAAAGATATGAATTAGGTGTACTGCATTTCATGAGAGTCGATCCATCACCAACGTTCTAGTCCCAAAGACTCTCCTCTAGACCTCATCCTCAATACTAGGGAATAAGTCTTTATTACTTCAGTCAACCATCTCATTAGTTTGTCAGACTTGAAAGTGTAGATGGACGGCCGAATGATGGAGGGCATATGATTGTGTCTGATTTTCTTTCCCTCACATTGGACAAGGGCCTCTCGAGTGCCTTTTTACTCAACACATGTAAATTTTTAGATTGTTTATCAATGTGTCCGTCAAGAGAATTTGGAGTCGTCAGCACTTGTTTTTCTGGGAGTACATCAGGGTGTGTCTTTTCTGAGTATCTAAGATACCTTCGACACCCAGACTTGTATCGCTTACGATGCAGAGCCCTTTTTATGATGTCAGCATGACCCCTTGGCCCTAATTAGCGCTTGGTCCAAGTGGACACTTTGAAAATGTTTGGGAGCGCTCGCCATTGGTGGAAGCTCTTTTTGTAATTTGACTTTGGCATTTAGAGCTTTTCTTTGATATTTCTTTTCTTTGTTGGCTAGCTCTACTGCTTTTACAAAAGTTGGCGCACACTGACAAACAATTTCCATTTAGTTTCATCACACCCTGCACATAGGTAAATATCAAAAAGATAGCATATGAACATGTTCACATACTGGCTAGGTTTTGCTGACACTCAGGTTTTCTGAAGCCTTCATTAACTTTATCCCATCCCTCGAATATCATTAGATCAGGTCTAAACTCAAATCTCTAGTCCTAGTTCCTCAAGTGATATCTCAACTCATCTCATCAATCATGCAGTTGTGAAAGTGATTATGCTGATCATATTCTTTTTGAAGGTAGAGATGAAGAGTACAATATAGCGCTCAATCTTTCAAACTAGGGATGTGTGGATAATTAAGTTCAAAACCCTAATGATTAAAGGCCGGCTAACTCAGAATCTCAAGATCTCAGAAATCAAGTGTCCTCAAAATCCTCAAGCCTTGAGTGATTGAATGTGTCAGGGATACACCAACTCCTTAGTTAGTGACTTTTTGATGTGATTTTTTCTTTTGCAGATTTTTATGGATTTTAATTTTCAATTTTTTAGATTCTATGGATAGACAATGACTGGCCCAGGCTAAAATGAATAAAAGTATATACTCTTGGCCAATATGGGTGTAAGTACGAGCTGTTAGACGGACCCGTGTTACTTGAGGACGGAGCCATATACAGTGTCCTCTAAAACCACACACTCTGCTAAGAAAGACCAAAGTTCCCTCACTGAAAGTATCTACTAAGCCTAGTAGTCAGGGTCTAAATCAAAGAAAGATTTTTAATCTTTTTATTTTTTTTGAAAAGGAGTATTTACACAAATTAATCCCTCAAATTTTAAGAAAACAATTTTACAAGGTTTTTACAAAACTCAGTTCACAGGAATACTAAAACCAAGCCCGAAAACAAAATTTTCAAAAGTTTAAAAATACGAGCTATGGCTAAAGTAAATATACAATAATATATGGTATACCCATATACCTAAATTTTGTTATGTCCTCATAGCACAAGTGTCATGAAGCCATGGCTCGATCAAATATAGGGTGATATAGTGGAATCGAGGAGGAGGGTCCTGATAAACTAGGAATTTCTAACAGTCTTGAATTGCACACAAGGAGGGAACACAAAGGTCGCTGCTATGACCGCTAAAAATCCCTAATTAATCAACAATTAACCTATAATATAAATATCAAGAAATGACAAGCAAATATGAAGTTAAAATTTATTTTTTAACTCTACATAAAAGATGTACAGATGCAAGTACGTAGAGAGTTCGAACACAAGGAGCAAGGCATGATAGATCCACAAGTGTGTGTGTGTGTGTGTGAATGTGATGTATTGTCTACACTATGCAAATATAAATGTTTTTGTGGGTTTTTAATTTTTAATTTTTTTCATTTAATTTTTAATTTTGTATTTTGATTTTTAATTCTTTGAATTTTTATTTTATTTTTATATTTTATATTTTTTTATTTCCTTTTTTTAATATAGGAATATATAAAGACTACAAGAAAAGGGGTGATAAAATATTTATAAAAATGGGGAAAATAGTCAAAAATTAGGGAATAAAATCTTTTTGGTCTTTTTATATTTTTTTACGATTTTTTGTGATTTTTGGGTACTTTTCAAAATCTTTTTGGTATTTTAAAAGCCAAAATAGAGAAAACAGTGAATTAATGTTCTGACCGAAATTAAAATGGGAAGAAAAAATATCAAATAATCTGAAAATTTTCCTAAATTAATTTTAGAATAAAGGGAATAAAATGGGGAACCTACAGGAACTGAGTTTGCATTTTTTGGAGTTTTCTATAATTTTTTTAGATTTTTTTGAAGTTTTAAGGTGTTTTCTAATTTTAAGGTTTTGGTTTTGATTTTTTTTAGTGATTTTTGGACTGACACTAGGGTATAATTAAATAGACAGCAGGTAATTTTTTTGGAATTTTTCTAGAGTTTTAATATTTTTTATGGATTTTATGATGCAAACAATGCTGAAAATGGATGTTTTTGAATTTTTATAAATATTAAAATGCAATAAATATGAAAAATAAAAATATGCCATGAGAATGCAAGCACACAGGAGCTTAAGTTGATTTTTGGGGATTTTTTAGGATTTTAATGATGCATGAAATAAATAAAGTGAGCTAACAAAAATGTATGGCCTAGCAGGGGCATATATGCAAATATCAGAACATCCAGGGGCAAGGTTGCAAATTTCCAACAAAATATTACACTGAATATTCAATTTTTATGGACCAATCACAAATGGCCAAACCCGCACGGGTACAGATGCAAAATACCCACCACGGCGCGTGACTGGCACACGCATGGGAGGGACTTTTTGTAAAATCAAAAATGCCCGAGGGCTCTAGTGCAAATATTCTTAAAGTTTTACTCTGAAATTGAAAATTCTAGTACTGAAATGAAATACATAAATGGTCGAGGGCCTCGCTGCAAAAAGCCCAACGCCTCACGTGAACAGGTCACGTGAGATGACGTGGCCGAGGACCTAAGCGTAATAATGGAAAGCACAGGGGTCTCAAGTTAATTTTTAGAAAACTTTTTACACAACATATGAAAATTTAAGTGTTTCAAAATAAATTACAAAAACGCCAGGGTGAGTCGCAAAATACCCAAGGCTAAGGCGGGAACGGACAGCGGATGAAGCTTCACTTGTCCCCATGTCTCGCCTCCTTGCGCGATGACGCTTCGAAACGCACGGCTGCGATTAGATGCGGCGGTGCTAATCGAACGGCTGGGGGAGATCTGATCCGACGACGATGGGAAGACCTGGAGGCGAAGCTCGATCGAACGGTCGTGGACTCCCCTGCAAGAACAGGGAAGAACACGGCCCTCCGGCATCCTCCCTCACCGCGGAAGACCTCCTTCGACTCCTGGAAGGTTCCTGAGTCCACCGGCGAAGCCAAAAAGGCTTGAGGAGCTCCGATGCTCCGTGGCGAAGCCCAGGAAGAATGGCGGCCCAAGTACCTGTGGTTCTTCCAAAATCGACCCTTCGTGGGGTCTTTTGAGCTCCTGCGACTGCCAAAATGGTCAATGAGGCGAGGGCAAAATGCCTCGACCTCCAGGGGGTTCTCACAAGGGGTGAACATCGATTTCGATGCTCGCCGGAGCTTGCTCCGGCGAGGGAACTCGATTGAGCGAATCGATGGGGGATTGGAAGCGAAAAGGGAACCTAAGTGATCCTAAGACTACAAGGAATGAAACGAGAAACGAAAATGAAGGGAACAAACACCTCAAGGGGGGTACCCGAGGTTGAAGTACCTTGAAGGGAAGGTCACCAGAGGTGGGGGTGGAACACGCCCAGATCGTGTTGATCCTCCGCCTTGAAAAAGGAAACTTGGAGCTGTCTCCTCCAAGAAGCTCGAGCGAGTCCAAGGGGGGGAAATCTGGATGAATTGCGGTTCAATTTTGAATGGAAGTCAAGGTTGGTTTTTGTATGGCTGACCAACGTGTCTCAAGGATCGAGGATTATCTAGCGAATCGTCGCTCCATTCTCCAAGGAAACATCTAGGCATGAAAGACGACATGTCGAGGAGCAAAAGTCATGAAGGACGATACACGTAATAGTGAATGGAGATGCCTCAAAAATCCGCAAAAATTGGGTCAAACGAGGTCTGACACAGTGCACAGGGGTGAAGGTCTGACTGTTGACCTTGGCCAACAGTCCAGACCACCTGGTTGGTCCACGTAGACCAACCAAGACAAACCTCTAAAAATGATTTAAAAATTAGTTTAAAAATAGTAAATGACTTATTTAATTTTAAATTATTAATAAAAAATGTTTATAATTTTATGAAGTATTTTATAGTGATTTTTATTTATTTTTATGAGGTCTATTTTTTACAAGTTGCTTTTTATAGCCTGTATAGGTATATTACCTATATATTTTATTCTTTTATTTTTATTTTGTGTATTTTAATTTTATTATTTTTATTTATTATTTTATAAAATTATAATATACTTTTTATACACTTATCTATATTTTTGTTTTAATTTTCTGATGTCTTTTGTATATTTAATAAAATAAAAGTGTTGTATGTATATGTATATATATATAGGTCTGATACTTGTGTATTATATATACATATATTTTTATTTTGAGTTTTATTTAGGTTTTTATTCTAATTTTATATACATACATATTATAAGTATTATTTACAAAATTATAAAAATATAAAAATACAAAAATAATAAATAAATAATAAATTGAATATTTTAATCTGTACAAGTATACAATGTGGGTCCAAAACTCAACTTTCAACCCGTAGCCCTGCCAAATGTGAATCCACCGCCATTAAATAGCTTATTTTATTCTATATACAATTAAAGGTGAGTTTGCTGCATTTGGAGTTTTCATTTGTGATATACGGGTCTGGGACGTTGGGAATCTGGATTTTTATTCAGACCATAACTTTTTATCTGTACGTTATTTTTGAGTGAAATTAATTTTGTCTTTTTCTTTATTTAATTATATACAACTTTCATGTACAAAGTTTCTTTATTTGATGTATATAAAATGGAACCAAAAATAGGTCCCAAAATGAATAAAGACTGAATGAATATCATAGGTATTTGAACTGTATTTGACCTTATCTTCCCCCTACTTTATTCCTTGTTGACCTATTCATCAAGATGCCTAGGTCTCGGGTTTCAGGTCATAAAATATTTACAATATTTTATTCTTTTTCTTTTCTTTTGTTTATTCTATAATTTTGGCTTTAATTACAGTATTTTATACACTATTTACATGCACATGCATGAATGCTAATATGCTCTAATTAAGGGTATTTACAGGCATTTACTGGGGTTTTTGAGGCCAAAATGATAGAATAAAGATGATGAAATGTGGATTCATCATCCCCCTATACTTTACCTTTGCTAGTTCCTAGCAAACACTTATGCAATAAGTGCAAAAAAAAGAAAAAGAAAGAAAAGAAAAAGAAGAACTTGGATTAAATTTGATTATCAAACTTGTCTTCACAAAATCAAAATTTGGAGCTTAAGTCGAACCTTTGTAGTTTTAGTGCGGGTGGAACCTTAATGAGAACCGAATTTGAAATCCAACGGTCCTTGAGAATCCCAAAACTCTACCCAAGTCTCCTCAATAGCCAGGTCAGAAATATTTCAACTCATACGCAAACTCTTACGACTATGAATCTGACTCGTACAGTGTAAGTGATAGTGGCTCTCACCAACTAGCATGGCAAAGAAATTGACTTCTCCAGTACGACAACCCAATGGTCCCCCAATCCAACAACTCCATCCTCGAGGAGTGGGGTATTTCCTTCTAAGTTCAAGTGGCAACCAGCTCAAGAGGAGGGGGTGAAGAGAAGAATGGACGGTAGCCAGTGTAGCTACCTATCCTGGGATGCAAGACCAGTGTAGTCAAGTCATCCAGCTGCAGGCTCACATATTTGACTTTGGAACGCATGCTTGCTGATTGGCTTTACAACATTTGTACATACTTTACAGGCTTTTTATTTTGTACATGCCTGAACTTTTTTTTGAAATACTATATACAGTAGCATTTACATAAGGAGTTTTTCCTCTTGAGCCAGTAGACTATCCCTCTTTTGAAGCTTTATTGCAACCCATAGCCTCCTGTCTTTAGACTTCCTCATTACTGGACGGGTTGGGGTGCACTTCCCTCCCTAGAGGAGGACAAATGTTTCCACTTGTGTGCGTCTCATACCGGCAAATCCAATCCCCTCACCACTCCAACTGAGTTGAGCCATGTGAAAGGTGCAGGTGTCCAAGTTAGGTCATTATCAACAAGAGTCATGCGTGTGCTCCGAAATAATCTACTTAGGCAATCAAGAATCCATTGAACCAAGTCCCGTGATCCTCAAAGAATTAAGTCAACTAGACCTGAAGTACCTCAAACTCAGTTCCGATAAGGTTCCTGTTATTAGGTAGATTTTAAGGTCCAATCAAGCTCCAATCTCCGGATTTTATTTAGACTTGTTCAACCATCAAACTCAATCCGAAAATGCTCATGCTATGCAATGCGATGCAGATAATATTTTGTGATGCAATTTCCAAAGATTTTGAACTTTTTATGGATTTTTGAAAAGATGATGATGATGCATATGCATTTTTTTGTATTTTTCAAAAAGTTTTTTCAAATGTTTTTGGATTTTTTTAAAAACAAAAAGTTTTGGCTAAAAGCTAAGTTAAAAATATGTACATGGGAGTGCTTCTTATATATACAAGAAGCGAATTTTAAGAATTTTCAGGGGTAAGTGATCAATTTTATGCATATATACAAATAATGGATTTTAGGTATGATGTATGTATTCCTCAAACTTATTTGACACGTGTTTTTCAAACAATTTTGAAAACTATAGTCCAAATAATTTTTTACAAACATTTTTGCAAACATATACACACATTTGAAAATCATTTTGCAAAGGTTTTCAAACAGTATATATAGATTTTTCAAAATATTTTTGCAACCATTTTTCAAACCATTTACAATCATTTTTCAAACATTTTATTTCGCACATAGAAAATAGATTTTGCAAACCACGCATTTTTTCACAGGTTGAAAACGTGTAACAAAACATTTTCAAAATAGTTTTCAATAGATGTTCACACAGATTTTCAAACTATTTTTTCAAACATTTTGCAAAAAAACATTTTCACCTAATTTATTAATCAGTATATACAAGAAGAATTTGAAGAACAAAACATCTTTTTATTAAGGTTTTTAATGAATTTTAAAGAATTCTTAGCCAAATTATTAGGAAAATACGAAAGTACGAGTTATGGCTAAAATATATACACAGTATATACGACCCCCCAATACTTAGCTTGAGCTATGTCCTCATAGATTGGAGAGAAAAGAGAAGACATAACTCGTACTAAGTATAGGCAAATCTAAAGAATAAATAAATAAGAGATGAATGAGTGAGAAGTTGACCGTCCCCCCTATACTTAGGATCAAATAATCCTAAGTATAGCAGACTGTACACAAAGCAGGGAGGGTCAAGGGTGGGAATGAACAGATCGTACTCAGATTGTCTCCCCCTATACTTAGGGTAAGATATCCCTAAGTATAGACAAGAAGAGGAGACAATGGAGATGATCGAAAAGAATAGAACAACTCAGGGTGCACACCCCCTATACTTAAGACAAAGTACGTCCTAAGTATGGAAAACTGTCTACAAGGGCGGCACCTTTTCGGTAGATGAAGAAGATAGAGAAGGAAAAGAAGAAAAGAAGAAAAGAAGAAAATAAATCAACAGATGAAAGAGTGATATAGACAGATGGATCTATACAGCGGAAGATGGAAGTGATCACCATGTACGAGATACAGATGATATGAGTCAAAGAACACATCTCATACCAAAAGAATGGGGGCAGCGTCAATGGTCGGCGGATCATGATCTAGATATAGTTTCAGGCGCTGACCGTTAACACGGAAGGTAGAAGAAGATGACGGTTCGGATATGTCGATACTGCCGTTGTCATGTACCTTCCTGACCACATAAGGACCATTCCACTTGCTCTGTAATTTCCCTGGAAATAATTTCAGCATGGAATCAAACAACCATACACACTGATCTGGCTCAAACTGTTTATGGCTGGTGTGAGAATCGTGCCATGTCTTCACTTTTTCCTTGTACTGTAGGCTGCTGGAAAAGGTTGTATCTCTCGGTTCCTTCAGGGCTGCCAACTCTGCTCTTCTCTGTTCTCCTATACTCTCGGGATCTAACAGTAACTCAGTGACTGCTCAAAAGGATTTATGCTTGATTTCCACAGGAAGATGGCACGTCTTGCCATAGACGAGTCGAAAGGGAGATGTTCCTAATGGATTCTTGAAAGAAGTCCGATAAGCCCACAAGACCGAGTCCAAAAGCTGCGACCAATCTTTTCGGTCTGGGCGGACAACCTTCTGCAGGATAGTCTTTATCTCCCGGTTTGATACTTCGGCAAGATCATTAGTCTGAGGGTGATACAGTGTAGCAACACGATGGTCAATGCCAAACTCGTCTGCAAGGCCCCTAACCTTGTCATTGATGAAATGAGACCCCCCGTCTGAAATCAAGACTCTAGGTACCCCAAACTGTGAAATGATATTTTTCCTAAAAAAATTGCACACGGTTTTAGCATCTGCGGCTCGGTCGAGGATGGCCTCAACCCATCGGCTGACATAATCCACAGCGAGCAAAATATGCTCGAATCCCTGACTCTTAGGAAATGGGCCCATGAAATCAATCCCCCATGCATCAAAAACCTCACAAAAGTGAATGGGTTGCATGGGCATCATGTCTCTCTGTCCGTAGGTCCCCATTTTCTGACAATCAGTACATCTCTTTACGAACTCATCAGAATCCTTGAAGAGAGTAGGCCACCATAGGCCGGATTGAAGCACCTTCTGTGCTGTCCTTTTTCCAAAATGATGTCCTCCTACCTCAAGCTTGTGGCAGTATGTGAGGACGCTATGCTTCTCTTCTTGAGGAATGCACCTCCTCCAGATGTTGTCCCCTCCTTCATGATAAAGGACGTGATCCTCCCAATGGTAAAGCTTGGCCTTCGCCAGGAAGGTCTCGAGCTTCTGCCTGGGCCAACCTTGTGGGACCGTCTTGGCAACAAGATAGTTCACAATGTTGGCGTACCACGGGAGCGAGGTGATAGCCAAGATCGCCTCATCTGGAAACGTCTCTGTGATAGGTGCGCTGGGCTCAGATTCCTCAAGGTTCTCCAATCGGGAGAGATGATCTGCCACCACATTTTTGACTCCAGGGTTATCCTTAATCTCAATATCAAACTCTTGGAGTAGAAGGATCCATCTGGTAAGGCGTGCTTTGGCATCCTTCTTGGCCATTAATTACCGGATGGCGGTGTGATCTGTGTAGATTGTCACTCTAGATCCGAGAATATAAGATCGGTACTTATCCAAAGCAAAGACTACGACCAGCATCTTTTTCTCTGTCACAATATGATTCCGCTGAGCGGCATCCAAAGTCCGGCTGGCGTAGTGAATGGCAAACGACAATCCATCCCTCCTCTGTTCAAGCACAGCCCCAACGGTAAAATCGGAAGCGTCCGTCATGATCTCGAATGCGAGAGACCAATCAGGTGGCTGAAGGACATGAGCCGAAACAACCATACTTTTGAGAGTCTCAAAGGACGCAAGACACTTATCATTGACAATGATCTCGGTGTCTTTCGTCAGCAGATCAGTAAGCAGTCGGGCAATCCGACTGAAGTCCTGAATAAACTGTCGGTAGAAACTGGCATGCCCTAGAAAAGACCGCAATTGACACAAATTGGACGGTGGATTGAGTTTTCTAATGATATCCACCTTGGCAGGATCGACCTCCATGCCCATGTTGGAGACGATATGACCAAGGACCGTCCCTTGAGTCACCATGAAGTGACTCTTCTCCCAAGACAATACAAGGTTGACCTCAATGCAGCGCTGAAGCACACGGTCTAGGCAGTCAAGACAAGCATCAAACCCGGTGCCATAGACCGAGAAGTCATCCATGAAGACCTCTAAACAGTCACCCACCATGTCCGAGAAGATGGACAACATGCACCTTTAGAATGTCGTCGGAGCGTTACATAGACCAAAGGGCATCCGTCTGAAAGCATACGTCCCAAACGGACAGGTGAATGTCGTTTTCTCCTGGTGTTCGGGTGCAATGGCCACTTGATTATATCCGGAGTACCCGTCAAGGGAGCAGTAATGACTTTTCCCAGCTAGCCGCTCGATAATCTGATCAATGAATGACCGCGGGAAATGATCCTTCTTGGTGGCCTCATTCAAGCGTCTGTAGTCCACACAAACCCTCCAAGAAGTGAGCACTCGGGTAGCAATCTCCTCTCCAGACTCATTCACAACTGTAGTGATACCCATCTTCTTGGGTACCACATGTAATGGACTAACCCACTGGAGTCGGAGATGGGGTGGATAAAATCGGCGCTCCACCACCTCGATATTTCTTTCATGACTACATCTCGAAGATTCAGGTTCAGCCGTCGTTGGAACTCACGCGACGGTCTAGCGTCATCCTCAAGATAGATGTGGTGGGATCACAGAGCCGGACTAATCCCCTGGAGACCAGCTATACTCCATCCTATCACCTTGCGGTTTCTTTCAAGAACCTCCATCAGACGAGATTCTTGTTCTCCAGTCAAACCTGCTGAGATAATGACTGGGTGCATATCTGGCTCACCCGCAAGGAATCTATACTTCAGCGACTGCGGCAGAGGCTTCAGTTCTGGACAACTGGGAGGTGGCAGATCTGGCTTCTGATATGTCTGTGTGAAGGCGACCAGGTCTGCATGGGAGAACACACGCTCTACATAAATCTCTACCGAAGGGCGGCCTGTTGAATCATCAATACACTGCACTGGCTCGCACTCGGTCATGGCTGTTGGCTCAGAAGGAATCAGACAAGGTAAATATTCATCAAAATCATCCCAATCAATGTCTGAATCCGAGGGATCTGAAGTAGATGAACAAGAGTGAAAATCATCAGCACCGCTCGTCCCAACACTGTCAGCCTCAGGTGTATCCTCATCTAGGGGTGTGCTCTCCAGGCTCTCGACTGCCATAAGCATTAGATATAGTGAATCTGTAGGCAGTGCAAGGGTCTGTGCCATGAGATCTGTCCAGATAGATTCATCATCTGTCATCACAAAATCACACTCTTGGTGGATGTCTAGCTCTTCCTCTGTCATCTGCGCGGCTTCGCTGGACTACTCCGAGCATTCAAGTTCTCTGGCTCTGGTTTCCTCGATCGTCTCTATTTGTATGGTTTCGCCCTCTACGCGAAAACATACCCTCCCGATATCATGATCGGTCACCGCCTTGGCTGTGGCCAAGATGGACGTCCGAGTATGATGGGGGCATCGGTTACCGATTCAGGGATCTCCATGTCCAACACAACAAAGTCCACGGGGAATTTCAGGCCCTGAATGGTAACGACCACGTCTTTCAACAACCCCTTCGGCCTCTTAATCGACCTATCAACAAACTGAAGGATTGTCCTGCTCCTAAGAAGAGGATCAAACTCGAATCGGTCGAGTAAGGCTGCCGGAAGAAGGTTAATTGAAGAGCCACTGTCTAACAGAGTACGATCAAACTGCTGCTCCTGAATCTCGCATCTGACATAGGGAGCTCCTGCATCTGGTTTCTTGGCTGGCAGTTTGTTCTGAATGGTGCAACAAGTGTCATAGGTGAGCATGTGGATTTGATCTCTGTACCTCTTCTTCCTGCGGATTGTAGTTGTCTCTTTCAAGTTCTTTTTGAAGAGGGGGATATGCTCAAATGCTTCCCGTAGAGTCAGCTGAATGTGGAATCGATCAATCATCTTATTGTTGAACTCTACATGTTGGTCCTTTTTTGGATTTTCTTTTTTATTCTCCTTCCCCCGACGGAGTGCTTCTGGGAAGGGGATGGTAGGGGCCTCCTCAGATGGAGGACTAGGAATAGGTCCCTGTGCCTGTGAAGGAATAGAATCCATACCCTAATCATCATTCAACACATATGGATCTGAAATGTGAACAGAAACCTTTCCTTTATTCATATTTTTGTTTTTCTTGTTACCACAATCCATAGATACAAAAGGTGATAACACCATAGAAGGAAGTTTAACAAAAGTACATGTGGTGGCCTCAGTACCACCATCGGCATCTGTCTTCGCGGCATCAACACCACGTTTTGTTTATGCATCCAAAATGGTGGCATCAGCACCACCATATGCATCTGGTATCACGACGGCCTCAGTACCGTCGTCTGACTCTCCGTCAATGGTGGCATCAGCACCACCGTCTTCAACATCATCATTAGCGGCATCAACACTGCTACCCTGCTCATCTGGCAATCCTGGTTCTTCATGTGGTTGTCGCTCAGATGAGGCACCGCCGGCTGGCATCCTACCGCTCCTAGTAGTCACAAAATCAGTATCGTACAAAGAAGAAGACATGTCACTCAAATAGTCACTAGGAGAGGTATCCTCTGTAAACTCTACCTGCTCAGACTTTCTTTTCAGATTGTTCGGATTTGGTTCAATCTGAGCTGGTATGGTGGCCTTACCCTTGATCAAATCCCTCACCTCCTGCCGGAGCTCATCCATGTCTCGCCGGTAGGATTCTCGATGTTCAGAGAGCAATCGGGCGAGGTCATCTAATGTTGGGTTCTCAAAAGCGGGTGCCTGAGAACCGGACGGGTTCCCTTGCGGGAAGTGAGGTTGCTGCTGCTACTGGTACTGGGGAGGATAGGAGTATGACTGCTGAGGCTGCTAACGCTGCCTCTACTGCTGTCCCTGATAAGCGGGACGAGGACCCTGCTGGTATTGCTGCTGG
This sequence comes from Ottelia alismoides, assembly GCA_037367405.1. Classification (NCBI taxonomy): domain Eukaryota; kingdom Viridiplantae; phylum Streptophyta; class Magnoliopsida; order Alismatales; family Hydrocharitaceae; genus Ottelia; species Ottelia alismoides. Next base: position 713,358 of record JAZKJV010001310.1, read on the forward strand.
CATACTGGGGCTACTGTTGTGACTGCTGGTTGCTCTGATGTCCCTGAGCTAGAGGCTGCTGCTGAGATGAGGAACCACCGTTGCCCCAACGGAATCCGGGGTGATCGCGACGAATCTCGGGCTGAGGGTACCGGTCGTACCAAATCCCATTGACTTCCATCAATGGCTCCTGCTCAAAGGATGGTGGAGGTAGAACTTCCAGTGGCTGCTCCGGCTGATAGACTACCATCTGAGTATCCTGAGATGGCGGCTGTGCTGGGTAGTACTGTAGCAACGGGACCGGCTCTACCTGGATGTGGTTGACCTGGTGGTACAAGGCAGAGGGTTGGGATGAGTTGCTACTGCTCGGATCAGCACGTGACCTGGAAGGCTGCTGGGAAGAAGTCTGTGCCTCCTGGACGCAAAGGATCTGCGTCTTCAGGTCACTCATGGTCTTGGCAATCTGGTCCATCTGGGCCATGCCTTGCATTTGCTTCTTCTCGAGGATCTCGAGACGGTCCAGTTTCTCATTGATAATTCCCATGTCGGCTGCGGCTGATTCAGCTTGGGTTGCGGCTGCCGACGAAGTGTTAGGACCGGCATCGATGCAGGCGATCCTCTAAAATGATCCCGCTCCTTGTGGGGGCTTTTGTTGTGTATAGACGCGGGCTTGGGCCATGCCGGTTGAATTCTCTGCCATGCCTTCATAGATGGCCCAAACATCGTCTTCACCCTTGGAAAAGTACGACCCACCGCAAGAGGTGCTAACAAGCCCCTGGAGCTCCGGTGTCAGCCCACAAAAGAAGTTCTGAACTAGATTGGGCTTGGAGATATCGTGTTGTGGACACCAATCAATGAGCTCTATGAATCGATCCCAGGCTCCATGAAACTGTTCATTAGGGATCATGACGAAGTTGCTGATCATCGCTCTAGCTGCGTTCATCCGGCCGAGAGGGTAATACTTCTTCAAGTATGCGGTCCGGAGATCTGCCCAAGTGTCGATGAACCTCCCCAGGTGTTTCAGCCAGTACGCAGCTCTGTCAACTAAAGAGAAGGGGAAGGCTATCATCTTAATGGTGTCCTCAGTCATCAGCCTGTCATGAATGGTACTGCAGATCATTTCGAATACTTGTAAGTGGAGGTGTGGCTCTTCGGTCGGCAACCAATGAAATTTGGGCAAAAGCTGAATAGTGTGGGGCCGAAGCTCGAAATCTCCATGGATGGGAGGGAGTCGGATCCACCGATGTGTGAGGGAAGCTGCTGGATTGTGCAATTCTCACATGATGGTCTGTGGCGGCCTCTCCTGGTTGGGTTCTCCTCCCTGGTTCTCTACAACAGGTATATCACCTCCACCGCCACCGCCACCGCCCCCAGGTCTGTTCTCTCATATCTGTGCTATTTCTCTCATGAGATCACCCATAAAGACTCCCTGGTCACGAATCTGTCTCTGCATTGTCTCCAGGGATGCTAGCTAGGAATTGTTGATGGCGGCTTGATCAAATAAGAATGGCGGGTGCTCATGGTCATCTGGATGCTCTCCTTTGTCAGCCATGTCTGGGTTCTCTGAAAAAGTAAAAGAACCCATCTCAGGTGCCGCCAAATGCTCTGAGCTCTGTGATGCACTAAATTCTGAAATTCTTGGAATGATGGAAGGAGAAGGGTGGTCGAGGGGGAACATGGTGGATGTGAACTCAGGCTCGGAGAGTAGGTCTGGACTTTCCGAGGTTGCCCTAGATGAATAGGGAGGAGTGCTAGATAGCAGTGCCGACAAAGTCGGCCTAAGAGACCTCCATCCCATCATCTTGATTATTCGGGAAGAGCAAGGTTGCAAAAATGAATAAGAAAGAAGGGAGAAGCAAAATTGCGCACAACGTGCTGTGTTTTTGATCTTGACCTAAAATCGACTAGCAATCAAACTCAAAACAGGGGAGTTCACCAACTCAACACATGAAGCCGTGAAGGTTCGGCTTTTATCTTGGTAGTTTTTAGCTTGTTTTCAGGAATTAATCTTTCAACGAGTCCTTAGAGCTCTACGCCTAAAGGAGAGAGAGTATTGCCGGAAAAGTATTCCCGTACTTGTCCTCCTCATGTGTAACCTGTAGCTTGCGCTTTTTGAGGTCCTTGTAACCCTTCCTGGATCCCTACTCAGCCAAAGAAGAAGAGGGAGGAAGCCGATAGGCGAAACCGATACTTCGGATCTCGCTCGCAACGGAATCACCCGTGAGCATGCAAGACCCTACTCGGACGCAGACGGTGAGACAGACACACCTGTGAAGGCGTGGCCTAAGCTCGGTACTTCGGACAAGGTCGATGCTCACACAATAGTGAGTCACCAATGGTGACCAAGTCTTACTCGCCTACGTACAATAGTAGCGCCAATACTTCAGAAATCCAGGTGATATACAAGGCAGCCACGAGCTGGGTTTTTGGCTCTAATCCTTACAAAGCACTCACCTTACTTGGAAGGAGACCTTCCCATGCAACCTGAAGACAAGTGAGGGTGTTACTCTCCCCAATCAATGAGTCCAATTACCAATTTTATTTAGGTCAAAGTTTTCTTAGCAGTCCCTTTTTTAATTTTTTTGGTGTTATCGCTTCTTTTGAGTAGATTCAAACAAGCGCCTAACGATTTTGTATTTTCTTTGATTCCTACTTTGTCCAAAAACAGAGGGAGAAAAGAGTCAGAAAAGCCGTGCAAGTCGACACCAAGATGGAAATCTCACTTTTGTGCCTAAATGATGGATGCTAAGATAGAAAGACTTACAGTGCCTCCAGCTCTCTCCATGCGGGATGCAAAACAGAAATTTATAAACCTAATCTATATGCCGATATGCAAGCGGAAATCGTCCTAAGCAGGCAATTGCTACGTGAAGAACCACAAGTCAACCACCAATCCCCAATCCTAAAGTCCGGTCTAGGCTCACCCCTCCTCCTCTCGACACATCGAGTTCAGGAGAAGCGCTTGGCGGGATGAGCTCGCAGCGCGGCGGATCGAAGACTAGCGATTAATTATTTAATTAAACTAAGTCCAAATTCGAGTTATAGGTACATGCAATGGTTGTTAAGGTGTTTGGACCTAATCTAATCGATCAAGCAAAAGCCTAAAACTAAGGGCTCAATCCACAAAAGAAATGAAAAATGAAAACAAAATTGGAAAATGACTGCGGAAAACACGAAGGAAACCGCGGTGGGCCCCCAGGTGAACAGACACCTAGAAATTAGGCCCGAAGTGTCTGAGTGTTCAAGTCCCTGTATTATTACAAATTAATAAAATCTCTCTCTCTCTCACAGAAATAAAATGCAAACTATTCAAGCACTCTCTCTCAAGTCTCCCGCTCTCTCCTGCCGGCTTGGCCTAAGAAAAGCCGGCTCCGCTTCCCAAGGTTGCTCTGGATCCCCTAGGCAATCCGCCTCGCACCGCGGTCCCTCGCAAGAAGACAAAAAGAGATGGTCAGAAAGCTCACAGATAAATATCAAAAATAAGAGAGGCAAAGCAAGCAATGGTAGTCAAACAAACACAATCAAACAAAAATGTGATCTATTCGTTGTTGCTCCCTGGCAACGGTGCCATTTGATAAACTAGGAATTTCTAACAGTCTCGTATTCCACACAAGACGGGAACACAAAGTTCGCTGCTATGACCGCTAAAAATCCCTAATTAATCAACAATTAACCCACAATATAAATATCAAGAAATGACAAGCAAATGTGAAGTTAAAATTTATTTTTAACTCTACATAAAAGATGTACAGATGCAAGTACGTAGAGAGTTCGAACACAGGGAGCAAGGCAGGATAGATCCACAGGTGTGTGTGTGTGTGTGTGAATGTGATGTATTGTTTACACTATGCAAATGTAAATGTTTTTGTGGGTTTTTAATTTTTAATTTTTTTTCATTTAACTTTTAATTTTGTATTTTGATTTTTAATTCTTTGAATTTTTATTTTCTTTTTATATTTTATATTTTTATATTTTCTTTTTTAATATTGGAATATATAAAGACTACAAGAAAAGGGGTGATAAAATATTTATAAAAATGGGGGGAAATAGTCAAGAATTAGGGAATAAAATCTTTTTGGTCTTTTTATAAATTTTTACTATTTTTTGTGATTTTTGGGTACTTTTCAAAATCTTTTTGGTATTTTTAAAAGCCAAAATAGAGAAAATAGTGAATTAATGTTCTGGCCGAAATTAAAATGGGAAAGAAAAATATCAAATAATCTCAAAATTTTCCCAAATTAGAATAAAGGGAATAAAATGGGGAACCTACAGGAATTGAGTTTGCATTTTTTGGAGTTTTCTATAATTTTTTTAGATTTTTTTGAAGTTTTAAGGTTTTTTCTAATTTTTAAGGTTTTGGTTTTGATTTTTTTAGTGATTTTTGGACTGACACTAGAGTATAATAAAATAGACAGTAGTTAATTTTTTTGGAATTTTTCTAGGTGTTTTAATATTTTTTATGGATTTTATGATGCAAACAGTGCTGAAAATGGATGTTTTTGAATTTTTATAAATATTAAAATGCAATAAATATGAAAATAAAAATATGCCGTGATAATGCAAGCACACAGGAGCTTAAGTTGATTTTTGGGGATTTTTTAGGATTTTAATGATGCATGAAATAAATAAAGCAAGCAAGCAAAAATGTGTGGCATAGCAGGGGCATATATGCAAATATCAAAACATCCAGGTACAAGGTTGCAAATTTCCAACAAAATATTACACTGAATATTCAATTTTTATGGACCAATCACAAATAGCCAAACCTGCACGGGTACAGATGCAAAATACCCACCAGGGCGCGTGACTAGCACGCGCCTGGTAGGGACTTTTTGTAAAATAAAAAATGCCCGAGGGCTCTGGTGCAAATATCCCCAAAGTTTTACACTGAAATTGAAAATTCTAGTACTGAAACGAAATACACAAATGGCTGAGGGCCTCGCTGCAAAAAGCCCAGCGCCTCACTTGAACAGGTCACGTGAGGTGACGTGGCCGAGGACCTAAACGTAATAATGGGCCACATGGTGCCCTCTGGGCTGCCCACGTGGCCCGTCCCTCCTTCCGCCACCCGGCGCTCTCCTGAGCCGTCGGATCTGATCCTTCTCGCCCGTATCTCAACCGTCCATCTCTACTCAATCACCCACCGTCTGATCCTGCCTTTGATCAAATCTCAACCGCCCCATAGCGCCTTAACCACATCCGCCCAATTCACCTCCTATCCTATGGCTCCCCGTAAGCCACGTCGCCCCTTTCCTAGAGCCGCTCGATCGTACCTCATCCTACGCCTCTCATCACTCCGCGTCACCCCATCCTTCTCCACCGTACGATCAAGCCCGCCTTCTCATCAGCACCGCACACCTCCGCACTCATCTCATCCACTCGATCCACTCTTCCAGATCTAATCCTAACCCTCCAATCGCGTTATCATTCCAGTCGTTGGATCGCAAGATCCAACGGTTCGCCATTCGTCTCCTACCTCCATCTCCCCTCCAGGCGTTACGATAACACCGCCCCCTTCCTATTTTGGAAGGCGTCTCCGACCTCCCCTCCTCATCGTAACGCCACCTACACCTCGCCCTACCCTCCGCCATCCTCGTGCGACTACCATCATTCACTGCCATTACTCCCTCGCCATTTAACCACCAGTGCAAAATGCCTCGCCAATCTCATAACTCCCGGTCGTCCCCTCCTATAAAACCACCCCCTCCGCTCCGAGCAGTGCATCCACCATTTAGGGGGCTGATGAATCTCGTATTCATCATGCTAAAATTGGTCAATTAGGATTTGTTCCTCAGAATTCACATGCATTTAATCATTAATAGAGCATAATTAGCATACATACATGTGTAAATAATATTTGCATTTCATCATGCATAAATTACATTAAAAATTCCAAGTGTAAATTAGCCCAAAAAACCGTTAACTTCTCATATTTTTAGTTAATTCATCCTAACTCTAATTGACCCCAAACCACTCCTTTGTGTAGATATTACTAACAATAATAAATAAAAAAATAAAAAAATTTACTAACTCAAATAAGTGTCAAATAATCCCAAAGTCTGATTTCACATCTGGCGGACTAAAATGAGCATATCTCCCTCATACAGTGTCCGATTTTAGTCTACTCACTTTTGAAGTACTCCATTTCAAATACCTTCAAAACAAGACCAATTTCGTAAAATTCGGAGCTCATGTGAAAGTTGGGTTTTGGGCCTCTTTTGCGCATTTTGACTTTTTGCTATTTTTGACCTGAGTTTTTATGTACATAATTAATCCTTTTAATTTTATTTCTTTTTCACTTACGTTCTTTGATGAAAGTTTTATTAAGCGACAGAAAAATCTAAATCCTGATTAAAACTAAAATCAAAGAAACTGACCGAGTCCAAATGTCCTTTGTGAGTTTGTACAAAAATTGTGTGTTTCATACTCCTATTTTGCTTTCCTATTTTCTTATTTATTAAAAATCCAAAAAAACCAAATTAGTGTGTAATTAATTTCTTTGTAGTTTATCTTATTTTTCCTAGATTTTTTATCCTTTTTAAAACCACCAAAAAATTTACAAAATCCAAAAAAGCTGGTTCTCTACACATGGAGAACCACTAAAAATCCCATTTCGCACGGATGACCTCTTTTGCTTCCAGATCCTTTATGAAAGTTGTAGATCTCGTCGAGACGAATGACTTTCGTGAAGGAAACTTTTCAATCCGAGGTCTCCTTCTATTTCAGAAAATTCGAAAATATAAAAACAAATAAAAATACAAAAGAAATAAGTAGAAGCAAAATCAGGAAGAAGTCAAAACATGAAAGTTTCTCGTCTCGACGAGATCTACAAGTTTCATGTTGGACAAAAAGCTAAAAGAGGTCATTTGTACAAAAAATAATTTTGGGGTATTTTTAAGGGGGATAAAACACCGAGTTTTCGGTTTTGAGTTGTTTTTGTATTTTTAGTCTTTTTAAGGGTTAGTGAAGTTATGGACAATTACTTTATCTAATTTTTAGGGGGTTTTGATAATAAAATGATTACAAAGAAAATAAAGGAAATTATGTACAATTAATTCAAGGTTAATTATACACAATACAATACAATATAAAAATAAGGAATTAATGGTGATTTTTATTAGATTAGTTAAGCCAAGGGTTTAATTAATGAATTTAGCATGATGAATTACAGATTCATCAATAATACTAAATGTTTCATGACAACTTCACTCCAAGTTTGAAGCACAAAAGAGTAACTTTTTGGAGAAATTATGAAGGACAAATGCATAAATGTTTAGCTGATCAAGCACATGTTTTAATAAGGATGATAAAGTCATTTTCAATGTGAAAGTTATACGTTATAAACCATGTAACAAAGAAGAAAGAATACTTTTGTAATAGGTACATAAAAAGTTTCAATATATATGCATGCGTGTCATTTAGCATGTTAAGTGCAAACTACTTTTGATTGATGTACTGTCTTGATATGATCGATCAACTGTTTTTGATTGATCATCATGTTTGATTGATCAACAACTCCTTGATTTAGCAACTTCACTCTAGATTGATGAAGTCATGATTTACCACTTTCTAACCATGTTCGATAGTATTCTAAATATTATCAAACGAATACTTTTGATCGATTAATTGAGATCGACCAATCGATCATATTTGCTCCTAATCGATCAGCTGAGCAGAATCTCCTTGATTCCTTTCTATTCTTGGAGCACCACTACATTTTTGAATGAATGAACCCAATCATTATAAATGAAGCTTCAGACATCATAGCTCTGGACCTCCAACTGTGTGTAAGAAGTCCCTACTTGTTTCTTCATTGCTTCAGAGATCACTAGTCTTTGTCATGTACGGTGATTTGGTATTTCCACGAAGATGGGAAATCCATAATGTGGAAACCCCCGTCCTTGAGAGAAGTTGAAATTATTTTTTAGTTAGATTGATATCATTCCATGTTGAGAAGAAAGACTTCTAACATTATATGAAGGGAATACCAAGCAAGCATTCTAGAAAGAAGAAGGAAGGGTGACATGTCTTTTGATTTATGATTGGAGGAAAATGACGATAAAGAAGTTAACTAAGGATCCCAATCTTTCAATACATGACCCTCTAACAAACAACGAGCCCCATTTTTAGTGATCCATTTTACTACCTCACTAGGCTTACTTTCTATCTATCCACCTATCGAACTTAATCAACTACTCCGCTATAAGCCCCTCGTCTTTCTCCTTGCTCTCCTTACCCTCGAGCCATGTCGTTTGATTGAATCTCTTGCATTCATTTACTGTGCTGTTTAGTCCTTGATTCTTGACCAAATATGTATTCTCTCATCTCCTTTTCTACTTAATCAATGATTTTATTAGTTAATAAGGCATAACAAGTTCAAAAAAAAATGCCTTACAACATAAAAGCTCAAGCCTATATCTAATTCAGTTCAAACTTATAAAGAACACGACCTTCAGTCACACAACAAAGGAAAAAACTAACTAGCATCATTACAAATCACACACGAAGCTACCGACATTCGATAATACAATAACATAAAAAAACTAACCAACACTATTAGCATTACCAATTTACCTATGAAAAACTAAATCAGAAAAATGATGTCATATCTAAACTTGCTTAAAGCCACAAAGAAACAGATATTCAAGCATTCAACCAAGCAAAAAAACTTGTCTTTCAAACATTTAGACAACAATACAACAATTATAATAATTACAATTTTAACTCTGAAAAAGTAAACATGAAACCATCATCATTTTACCTAGAAAAAGTAAAACATAAAAATGACACCATATCTAAATCAGTTTAAACCCACTAAGTGAGCAACATTCAATCATACTACAAAGCAAAAAAAACTAACCAAACTAGTAAGATTATCATTTTACCTATGAAAAACTAACCTAGAAAAATCACACAATATCTAATCAATTTAAACCCACAAAGAAGCCGACATTCATGCATAGAACCAAGCAAGAAAAATGATATAATTATCATCTTAATTGTGAAAAAGTAAGCTAGAAAAAATGACATCATATCTAAATTAGTTTAAACCCACAAAGAAATCAATAATCACATTCATGAAAAAAATAACATTAAACGAACAACATACCAGACAATCATAAGACAAATCACCACATACATGTCTCGAGCAAGACACGAAGCTTGAAGAAAACCAAGCGTGTATAAAGGAAGCTCAGATAGTCGTTAAACATTACACATATAAAGGGGTCATAAATTCACCTCGCCATCTATTGTAGCAAGTAAATAGTCACATATCACACAAACTATGCCGCAGATTATACCATCGCCCAAGAATTTGCATGCATAATGGCTTGTCCACAGTTTCAAGAGCTAAAATAAATCCGCAGAGCACCCCCCAATTTTCTCACCCTAAACTTATACAACAACATATAACCAACCACTACTACAGGGAAATAACAATTATTCATCATTACACTTGCATATCCCATAAGAAGATGGGATTCCCCCCCTTTACCGAACCAAGTGGTAACGCATCACATATGTGTTAACAACATTTAACCATACATGTTAAATGAAAATATAACTATCATCATACCCTACGGGTTATCTCTCAAAACCATGTATAACAATTACAAAGAAGTTATTGTCACAATAAAAAACATGAAACAAACATCATTTTACCTACGAAAAAACAAACCAGAAAATTGACACTATATCTAAATCAATTCAAACCAAGGATCGAGCAACACCTAAGGGCGGCACAAATGCCTTCTCCACCAAGGAAATCCTAACATATGCATGGATGACATGCACACATCCTTTGTTTCTTGTTTATTTCTTCTCTGAATCCGCCATATCCATGAATAAATTGTAAAAAAATTAATATCGAAAATAAACAAACACCGAATCTCCTTAAAGAAAAAAAACACCATCAACTACCATACCCGAGAGGCAAAGGACAATGGCATCTCGAGATAGAAAGCAGCATTAAATGAACAACATACTGGATGATCAGAAGAAGAACAACCACCCATAGTTCTCCAGTAACACATGAAGAAGATGGGATGATGGTTGCCTAAGAACACAAACTAAGAAGCTAAGGATAAAGGCCGAATAATATACTAAAGCAGTGCAAAAATATTTTCTTCGATACAAACCCTAAAAAGCTCATGGCTGGCGACCGGCAAACCTTCAACAATAACAAATGATAAAGGAGCATACGAATCGCAACACGTGTCATCAATACTTTGTAGGAAGGATCGAGCAACACCCAAGAGTGGCACAAATACATTCTCCACTAAGGAAACCTTAACATACACCTGAACGATATGCCCGCAACCGAAGATGGGGAAAAGAAAGGAAAATAAGCCCATGTGGCAGACGAGGGGGAGGACCCCCACTAAAAAAACCCACGTGGCAAACGAAGGGGAGGAAACCCACCATTTAACTAAGGTTGCATGAACCCCCAAGAAATATGTATCCGTAAGAGGTTGATTATATCTTGACACCTGCAAGGGCTGCGGAGGTCCATCACGCGCCAGCGTCGTCCTTCGTCCTTCCTCGATGAAAAAATCTCCTATGGGATAACGTCTTTGAAAATATTGTCCAGAATGGGTACAGTTTGAAAGTAATACCTAGAATGGGCATATATTGGCAAACCATTTGTTGTTTGGTTTGTTGCTTGCGGTAAACGGTTTGTTGTGCCACATGGACGATAAAAATAAGTGCCCGCGATGAAAATCTAGGTTTTCGATCCCCTCCCGTCCGTCCATGTGACACGACAAATCATTATCGCTCGCGAAAACCAAGCGACAAACGGTTTGCCGATATATTCTCATTCTAGTTAATTTTTTTGCCCCATCCCTCTCTTGTAAATACCCCTCCTCGCTCGCCGCATATAGGGTTTTGAGGAATGGAGGTATATACACCAACGAGTGGCCGAGAGCGTCTGGAAATCTCCTCTAGAGATCTTTCTATCATCCCACTCTTACATTTGAAGGGTTTTCTTCATTCGAAATTTCGTGGGGTTTGAATTTGCATGCTTTGACTTCTGATTTCCAAGTTACTTTTTCTTTGCTTAACATGGATCCTTTACTCGATTGGGTTATAGGTTCCCGTTATTGTTTGCTTTCCTTTGTCGTAGCATGCCTAGGCCAGAGTTACATGCTCCGTCAAAAAATTACTACAACAAGGTTGAGATGCACAAATACTCCACCTCATCTCGCATAACTGAAATATAGTTTTCTTCTACAACATGGTCTTTTTGAAGTGCTAAAGACCCCACATTTTCTAGTAGGAGCAATATTTTTGTGGCTAATCTCAAACATACATGTTTCTTCTCGCATCACAGAAATACAGCCCGTTTTCATCAAATCTTCAGGCAAAGATATCTAAAAGAGCTTACGAGTTGCTAAATTTGTCGAGATGGGGTCCTGCCTCTATTGCTTGATATAGGTTGGTTCGTTGGTTTTCTTTCGTTCTGATGATTCTCAAAATGACACAATTTCAATTATTCTTAATACGTGCCATTTCCTGATTTCTTATATATTCCTTCTTTGAAGAACATTACTTCCGACTTCCGAGTGTGCATTTGTGTGCTACGTTCATCCCATTTGAAGACTGTGGCCAATAGGGATGTGCACGGTTTTTGGATTGGATGGGTACCTGATCCGATTCATAATAGTTGGCCCTAAAACCGCTAGTATCCAACATGTACTGACGGGTCGGGTAACCAATGTCATTGACCCATTAAATTCGGTGCACCAGTGATCGGGTACCCACAGGGCAACTTGTGGATACCCTTTTCTGTCGAAACCCGATGCCCCTATCCTGCTACCCTGAGTCGTCGACCATCGAAACACTAGCCATCGTCTTCCCTCTCTTCTCGTCGCCAGCAGGTCCAACACCACCGAACCCTTGCCGCCATATCCAACACCACCGAACTCTTGCCATCGCCTCCCCTTCTCATCCATCCCCTCGTTGCCTTCACCACCACCGAACCCTCGCAACCACCTCTCATGCTCCTCCTCTTCCTCGACGCCTCCTCCACCATCTTCTTGACCGTGCTTGAGGTCATCTTTCTCGTTGATCTTGCCTGAGGTCATCAGGTCGAGATATCCATCACTCCTTTTTTTATCTTTCATTCTTAAGTTTTCTTCTTTTGTGGCCACATGTTCACAAAGTGACAAGACCCGTCTATTCTCATGTAAGGTTACAAGTCTTGTGGCTCGAATTGTCAACAATATTTCTCGTTAGGACTTATAATTCTGTCGCACTGATATCTTTGGATATCTTTACTATGGTACCATAGTCATAATATGTACTAGAGTGGAATAATTATTATGCATCGAGAACATGTTTATTGCTTCCGTCGAGAGAAGTTGGTGGTCTTTAGATGTAAGATAAAGTGCTGCAAAAAATATAAGTGGAACCCTTCCATAAATTCTATCAATGGTGCTAGCCTGCTAGGCTAAAACATTTACTTTGTTTCATTTGAGGGATTAAATTGTTGATTAAAATACACAAAGGATCACCATTTTGAGTTTAATTCGAAATGTGGCTACAAAATCAAAAGACAAGAGTTTGGTACCCAACATTATAAATAGTATCACTTTGATATTACAATTCCCTTTCTTTCGATTATTTCATTCTATCAAAATTGACAATATTCCATAAATGGCCACCATTTTTTGGTCTTTAGCTAAATTGACTTGTAGTAGTCTTCCCCCAATTTATTTAATCAAAGTAACAGCTCAAAATAGGAAGATATCAGACATGCTCTGTTTTTTAACTTTGAGGATTTAAATATCCTTTTTTTCTCAAAAAAAACTATTTATTTTCTCAACTTGTTGAGGTCTATTCAGGGCCCGACCCGATACTAAAGCCCTAACCCCGGGCGTGCTTCGACACAGTGCTGCGCCAGAACCCCGACCCCGTAGCACCCTATCGCCCCCCTCTCCCCTCCCTTCCCTTCCCGTCCCCGTGCCGCCGCGGCGCCGCCCACAGGCCCACCTCCATCCTCGGTCGGCCCTCCTCCGGCCTCTGTTCTCTCCATACGGCTGGTCCCCCCCCCACCCGTCCACCTGAGAAACTGCATCAAGTTCCCAGCCCTAGGCGGCTAGGCCCCTAGCGTCGCCGTCGCTCCCGTTGACCGTGCCTATCCCTAGCCCTCCTCAGCCCCACACAGCATCACAATCGTCAAGGAAGGTATACATTTCTATCTTGATAAGCAATATTATCTATTTTATACAATGTAATAGGTGTTGGTTTGTTTATTTACATGGTTTTAACTAAAATTTAATGTTAAATTAGTTGTTTTTGTTGAATGTATCGTTGATTTGTCTGAATGTCTATCCAATGCATCATTATAGATGTTGTAGCTATATATTGTAGTATTTGTAATGTTCCTCAAATGTTGATAATCTGCCACTAGATTTGTTGCATTTTGTATGCTATGCTTTTTTGTGAAAGTCGCTTTTGGATTTTTTATTGGGTTGCAAAAAGCTATACAAATAATGACATTAGTTTTTTTATTGGGTTGCAAAGCTAAACAATAATCACTTCTGGATTTTTTTTAAATAACGGGCTGGCCCGACCTGGCCTGACCCATTACTAGCGGGCCTTGTTCAGTCTTGGGCTGCAATTCGGGAATTTTGGCGGGCTTAGGCCCGGTCCGAGGGCCTGCTAAGTGGAACCGGGCTCGGGCTGGGCTGGGTTGGGTTGGGCGTGACCCGGCTCGATGTTCATCCTTAATTTGAAGGGTTCAAATTTGCATGCTTTTACGTCTGATTTCCTAGTTTCTTCTTCTTTGCATAACATGGATCTTTTACTCGATTGGATTATTGGTTCACATTATTGTTTGCTCTCCTTTGCTGCAGCATGCCCAGGCCAGAGTTACAAGCCCCACCAGAAATTTACTACAACGAGGTTGAGGCGCACAAATACTCCACCTCGTCTCGCATCGCCGAAATCCAGGTTTCTTCTGCAACAGTCTTTCTGAAGTGCTAAAGACCCCACCTTTTCTAGTAGGTGCAATATTTTTGCGGCTGATCCCGGCTTGTTTTCATCAAATTATCAGGCGAAGATATCTGAAAGAGCTTACGAGTTGCTAAATCTACCGAATGATGGGGTCCCGCGTCTATTGCTTGATATAGGTTGGTTCGTTGGTTTTCTTTTGTTTCCATGATTCTCAAAATGACACAATTTTGATGCAGCGTGGACTCGACATGTAGGGCCGTCTAATTATTTAAATTGTGGCCGTTAATTTTATTTACGTTTTTTAAGTTGTCGTAATTTTAAATAAAGAGATCGCGTGTGATCTCAATTAGTCTTAATTTGAATTTCAAATTTGGTAGTTAGTCGGTTAATTAGTTAGAGTCAGTTTAGGATAATTGGTTGTCGGTTTAAATTATTTTCTATTCTTGTAATGTCATCCCTCCTATATAAAGGGATGAGTGTTCAATGTTTTAGTCAGTTTAAGATGTGATAAAATAGAGATTTATCTCTCTCTCCTCTCCCCTCTCTCTCCTTCTCCCCACGTGATCTACACGTGTTCTTCTTCTCCCAAACCCCTCGTATTCCCGACGAGTCTCTTCTCTCTTCCCCTCGCGGTCTACGCGTTTCTTCTTCTCTAACCCCGCGCATCCGGTGTGTCTTCTCTTCTCAACCCTTCCAGTTTCTTCTTCTCAATCCCTCTCTTTTCTTCTACAAAAAATCCACCATAAAAAGTTTATTATTTTTGTCAACGCCAATTCGAGTTTGCATCAATTGGTATCAGAGCATGGCAACCGAATCGTCCCTACGATTCGACGATCCCGTCGCGCATTGGAAGATGCAATATGATTTGAGTTGCATATCTCATGATTCACGTTCACGCGCATGTCGACACAAGTTCATGAAGCGCCTTATGTCAAGCCTCAAGGTTCAAGCAATTCGTCAGGAGACGAATTTTTTAAAAGCGGAGGAGAGTTGATGCAGCGTGGACTCGACATGTAGGGCCGTCTAATTATTTAAATTGTGGCCGTTAATTTTATTTACGTTTTTTAAGTTGTCGTAATTTTAAATAAAGAGATCGCGTGTGATCTCAATTAGTCTTAATTTGAATTTCAAATTTGGTAGTTAGTCGGTTAATTAGTTAGAGTCAGTTTAGGATAATTGGTTGTCGGTTTAAATTATTTTCTATTCTTGTAATGTCATCCCTCCTATATAAAGAGATGAGGGTCCAATGTTTTAGTCAGTTCAAGATGTGATAAAATAGAGATTTATCTCTCTCTCCTCTCCCCTCTCTCTCCTTCTCCCCGCGTGATCTACACATGTTCTTCTCCCAAACCCCTCGTATTCCCGACGAGTCTCTTCTCTCTTCCCCTCGCGGTCTACGCGTTTCTTCTTCTCTAACCCCGCGCATCCGGCGTGTCTTCTCTTCTCAACCCTTCCAGTTTCTTCTTCTCAACCCCTCTATTTTCTTCTACCATCGAAAATCCACCGTCAAATCTATTTCCCGCGCCGCGCCGAATTCCCTTTTGCATCAAATTTCATGATTCTTAAAACGCGGAATTTACTGATTTCTTATATATATTTTCTTGGGTGCACATTACTTCCGAGTATGCTTTTGTGTGATTTTGAAATTTGAAGTCTGTGGCCAACACTGTGGTTGGGCACATCTCTACTGTCATGAAACCCCACTGCCACACAACTTGCCACTTGACCATAAATCAGTAAGCCAATCTAACCAAACCAAATATTCTATCTATTAGAATCACAGCTTATTATACTATCAATTGTAGGTTACTCATTCGACAACAATATGAACACTTCTATATGGTGAACTTACATCACTTGCATTCAAAATGAAGGGTATAATTTTTCTAGCTGTCTGAAGCGATCTGCATGTCTTCTCAAGGGTGGGGAAATGGATCAAATGCTGTTTTCAGACTCTTAATGCCAAGTATGGAAAGAGATATTGGGCAGATGCTACCCCAATATTGTCTGATGAAAATGTCTCACAGTGACATCTTTAGTGGAAATTAAGTTGCCTAGACCTTTTAAAAAACCTATTATGACTATATGAAGCAAATAGTCATTCTGATTGCATCAACTAACTCTAATTGATGCATGTCCATCACAGTACATTCTTCGTGAGCATGAATGCACCCACACTGAGTAAAAGGTCTTGGCTCTATGAATGACATTCTACATAGTTGTTCTCATATTTTAACACCGTTGCATTCATTTGACTCCATATCAGCCACAAAACTGCGAGAGGGTTCTGTATTGCACTCTTATGTATGTCCCTCACCACCCACCTACCTGCTCTATAGCTTTTCAGTATATGTTGAACCTTGCGGTGTCCACCCACTCACTCATCACTCCATCCTAATTGCTCTCCAAATCTTGATCGAATGAGAACACAAGAACATGTGGTCCACGCTACTCCCCCCCACTCTTGTACATTGGACAGATCTTATCTAGATGTAGACCCCACTAACTTCTGAAAATCTTTGTAATTCTTAAATAAATAAGATGAAATACACACTTCTATATATATGATGCCTTTAAAGGCATTTACTAAGACATATGTCACAACTGCTATGTGGAATGAAAACAATCAATGTAAAATGGATAAAACAATTTATTACAGAGCTGATGATACAAATAATTAACTAAAAAAACACAAGGTAATATTTCGCTATCTGTACCGTACTCTACTATTAACAATTACCATCTATGAGAAATACGAATTAAGGATCAAAATTGTATCTAAAATGAGAACTAATAGTATTCCATACTAACGCTGGCAATATCCAATAATATTATAGCATGTTCCTCTAGGTTCACTGGTTTTAGCTATTACGTTGTGGCAATATATCAGCAGCATGCGGTGATATATTAATAATATGCGGTAATATATTAGTGATACAGAAAATTCCTTTAAAAATTAAAGGAAAGTTTTACAAAGCAGCCGTGAGATCTGCTATGCTCTATGGATCTGAATGTTGGCCTGTGAACCATAGACATGTGCAGAGAATGGCTGTAGCAGAAATGAAAATGCTAAGGTAGATGTGTGGACACACACGTAAAGATAGGATTCGAAATGATGCAATCAGAAAGAAAGTTTGTGTTGCTCCGATCGAGGATAAGATGCGAGAAAACCGCTTAAGATGGTTTGGTCATTTGCAAAGAAGATCAGTTGATGCACCGGTTAGGAGATGCGAGTGTTGGGATTTTGAGCCAGTTAAGAGAGGACGGGGACGGCCCAAGAAGTGTTGGAAAGAGACCATACGAAGGGATCTTTGTTTTGTGGATATAAGCTCGGGATTGACCTAAGATAGATCTGAATGGAGGCGAAGAGTCCATGTAGCCGACCCTACTTAATTGTGGGAAAAGGCTTTGTTGTTGTTGTATATTAGTGATACAGAAGTAGTATGGTATTGATGTTAGTGGATGCCAACTTGTCCATGGTGAATCTAGTGCTCAAAGCTGAGAGCCACAAGACACATCATGTGAGTGCCCACTTTTAATGGGCACATCACACATTCAATTATTTTAAGAGTGCATGATTTGGTATGCTTATTGTAAGTTAACATCTCTGGATCAAATCTTCAGTCAATTGCTTGTTCAGATTACTTCTCATCATTTACACTATGATTTGTATTCAGAATCATTATTTAGTTATTTTTATTTTGTTTATATTTGTTATATGTGGATCTGTAGAAATTCTTATTAACTGAGAAACCCGAACATATTTTAAATAATGCCTAGAATATTACTATGTTGATACATGTTGTGAAGTCCTTAGAAACGTCACGTTCACATATTTTTTTGTATATTTGTTATTTTCCATAATTTAAATTCATTTGACCATATGTTCCCTTTGTTATTTATTCAGGTTGTGGTTCAGGTCTCAGTGGTGAGACCCTTTCAAAATATGGACACCATTGGATTGGTCTTGATATATCTCAATCAATGCTAGGTGCATGAATTTCCAGTTTGCTAATATTCACCCTAATTTTTTTATAAGCATTCTCACGATTTTCATGCATTCGGAGTTCAGTTTCCTGTTGTATATGTCGCAGATGTTGCATTAGATCAAGAAGCAGATGGCGATCTTATTCTTGCTGATATGGGTCAGGTAGATCTTTTGAAGCATCTTATTTGATCAATTTTCTCAAAATTTATAACTTTTATTAACTGTAGTTAGCATCTGTTTCTTGTCATCTGTTGTGATTACTGGCAATATCGATTGGAGTTATAATATGTTTCTTTTCATTTTCTATGATTTTGATCTTCATATCAAATACAGGTCATTCCTTTTGCAATTTTGGTACATGCAAAAAGAATTCTTAGATTCATCTTATCCACAATATTAGATTTTTATGGAGTTATCTGTCCTTGTTTATATGAATTTTGGGCTTGTTATACGAAATATGAGATTGACTGAGTTCAGTACTTGTAAATACTGTATGGTATCTGTCCTCGTTTATTTGAATATCCCTTTGAAGTTGCAGCCTTTTTTTTGTCTTTGGTACAGGGTCTTGCTCTAAGACCTGGAGTAATTGATGGCGCCATCAGCATTTCAGCAATACAGGTTTGTCATCAATTTCTACTATATTAGTAACGATTGATGAGTACTCTAACCGTTTTAAATTGGCACATTTCATCTTCTTGCAATTACAACAATTTTGTGTACTGTAGAACAGATAATGCATCTATGTATAATACCAATTTTCATTATGTTCCACTTCCCTCAAATAAAACTTCTTTTATAATCAATATGAGAGAGAATGAGAGAGCGAGAGGCGAGCGAGGGAGAGCGTGGGGGAACGCGAGGGCGAGCGTGGGAGAGCAAGGGTGTCCGCGACGGGGAGTGAGGGGGTGAGAAGGCGTGATGTGGGTCGGGAGAGGTGTGCATGTTGGCACGAGAAGATCGTGAGGGCCTCCAAAGAGGTGTTTGGTGGTGGAGCTTGAAGGTCGGAGCGGGTGGCAAAACGTGAGGGCGTCTGGGTGATTGTTTCACATGGAAGGGGCAGACCTAGGTGCTTCAAATGCGGCTCTCGGGGTCATCAGGCATCTTGCTGCCATGTTCCCTTGAGGTGTTTCTCCTGTGGCTCGATTGGGCACAAGCGAGCGTCCTGCGCGGGGAGCCAACCGTGTCATTACATCCATGTATAGGTGCTTGGTGGTCTGGTCAATGGCGATTGTCTTGTCTTTTCGCTCGCGTCGGCGGCCGCAAGAGAGGTTATCATTTGCAAGCATTGTAGAGGGAAAGAGGTTGCCTCCTTGGTCTGATTGAGTTCTTGTTGGCTCTCTGGAGAGGGTTCCGCAAGCCCTTGTACGTGCGAGGGAGGAAAGTTTTGTCTGCTCTCGGTGATTTCGCGGGTGATGTTGCCCTGTTGGAGGAAGGTAAGTGTTGTGTGAGAGGTCTCTCTTCGGCTCAGGAGGAGTTATTGCTTGGTCAGAAGGCCTTGGATGTGGTGGCTTGGAGAAGGCCGTGGTTGGCCGACGTAGAAGGACTGTCTAGGTCGCTTAGAGTGGTGTGGGTCTTGGGTGTCCCTTTCCTCTCCAGATCGGTGGTGGTTCTTGGTGATGCGCTTTTGAAGTTTGGGAGAGTGGTCCGGATCCTTTCTGATGGTACTTGCCCAGGCTTTGATCCTCTAACCACCCTGGTTCTGATGGAGTCCGTCGTTGAGTCGGGGACGATTGCTACCTGCATGCTCTCGATCGGGTGGGCCACCTTCTGCCTCTCTGTGTTTTTTCAGTTCCCCCCACATCCATCGTCTTCTCTGGAGAGGTTCTGCCACTCTGCATCAGCATCAGTCTCCGACTCTTCGGGTAGCGTACCTAGTTTTGGGGAAGTGCAAGGTTCGAAAGCTGGAGGGTCTTTTCCGGAAGGAGCGGTGGAGCAAGCGTTTTCTCGGGATCTTGTCTCCATTTCCCAAGAGACACTCCCAGTAATTGCTGCGCACAACTGTGACTCGCACGTGGTGGGTTTACGGGAGGGCGGCACGCGGCTATGCGGATCCGATTTTGGGATGTCCTTTTATTGGGTCCTCGGATCTGATTTTGCAGTCAGTTCTGGGGCCGCTTCGGTTGCCTCTCACGCAGGTGGCTCGTGGCCTGCGTTTGTGAGGGAAGCGGTAAGCCATCCGAGCTTTGGTTTCTTCTTTGCAGTGGGTGGAGTCGGGCTCTCTGCTCCCGCTCGGGAGCTCGCCCTTTCTGGTGAAGCTCTTCGATCGATGGTCCCTATCCAAGCCATGCGTGGAAGTTCGTGGGGTTCCCTTCGGGTCGGGCGACCCTAAAGTCTCCGTAAGGATGGCTAGTTTGGGGGTCGTTGCTTGGCAGCCTGGGTTTCGGAAGGCTATAGGGTGGTTTCTGGCCCCAACTCGCTTGTTTGGTCTTCTGTTGACTCTCGTCCGGTGGAGCCCTCTGGGGAGGTGCGTGTAGTCTTGTCGCGACCAGCAGGCAACCGTTTTGGTGGTTCTTTGGAGTCTGAGCTTCCGACGGAAGGGCTCTTGGCCCTTGTTTTGGACACAGTGAGGTGATGTGCCAAAAGGTACAGAAGGCTACGACACTCTAAATCATGTAACTTGTCGGTTCCGGACTTCAAGGCATCGGTTGCGGCTGTGGCAGGGGCAATCCGCACCTCGGGATTTGCGCCTAGTTACCAATGAAGATCCTTTCTTGGAATGTGAGAGGTTTGGGGGACCAGGGAAAAGAAAGGTTATGGGATTAAGATTCGCGGAATGGGGATGTGATGTGGTTCTCCTCGAAGAAACGAAGCTTTGCTCGTGCTCCGTTTCTACTTGGTGTTTCCTCGGAGCTAACTCTATGTCGAGTTTCATGGCAATTGATGCGATCAGATCTACTGGTGGCTTATTGACGGCCTTGTGGGACTCTTCATTCTCGCTGGTTTCAGAGCCGAAGGGAGCACACACTCTGACAGTGGCTTTTTAGAGCACTCTTTCTGGTGTGGTGGTTTTTATCACAAATGTCTACGGTCCGTGCCTGCAGAGTCGTAGGGAGGAGATGTGGGCGGACATTAGGGTTGTGAGGGTGGCCTTTCCTGACAGTGCCTGGCTCCTGGGGAGGTTCCCTTCTTCTAGGTCTCGCACAAGATCTGACCACATGCCCTTGATTTGGGATGCGGGCTCGTCTAGTCCCTGCAGAGGTTTTTCTCAGTTTTGAGCGGGCCTGGTTGCAGGAGGATTCTTTCCGAGACTTTGTGTCCAATCCGTGGTCTTCTTTTGTGGTGATTGGTTTTGCAGTGTCTCGCTTGTCCATGAAGCTTTCTATGCTTCGCAAACATCTTTCCACGTACAAGGAGAGACGGGAGGCTGGTTTGGCATGCAGGACCGCGGCGGAGGCGGAGCTTGCCTTAATGGACGGGTTGGGGGATGAGAGACAACTAACCGTTTCGGAGCTTAAACAAATAGCGATGACCCAGAAGATTATCCTTGCTGAAGACAGGAAGAAAGTGACTGAATGGATGCAGAAATATAGAGTGACGTGGCTGAAAGAGGGGGATGCGACTACTGCCTTCTTCCACAGGGTGGCTAGTGGGAGACACTGTCGAAACTTTATTCGCTCCCTCGTGCTTGGCGATGAGACTTTTGAGGGGGAGGGGGAAATGGGCGTTGCGGTCGCGAATCACTTCCGTTCGTTCTACTCTAAGGCCCTGGATCGACCTTGGAGGTGGAATGGCCTGGGAGCGAGTCGCCTCTCTGATGCCCATGCTGTGCAGTTAGTTCAGAGTGTCACTTTAGAGGAGGTGAAGGGTGCAGTGTGGGGTTTGAATGCTGATGGCTCTCCGGGACTGGATGGTTTTGTCTTTCTTTAGGGAGTTCAAGCCGGTGCCGGAGGTGGATGTGCTGGAGGTTGTGGAGGAATTTTGCAGGTGCAATGCGGGATTTGACAGGCTCAAACGGACCCTCATCTTCCTCTTGCCGAACCATCATGTGTGCGAAAGGGTGGAAGACTTTAGGCCAATCACCTTATCTAATGCGATCTATTTGATTATAGCGAAGGTTCTTGCGATCAAACTAAGCAGGGTAATGGACCACATCATTTCTCCGCTCCAGTCAGCTTTTGTCCCGAGAAGACATCTTAAACAGCCTGGTGCTGGCTACTGAAATTATTGGGGATTGGAAAAGGAACACGAGGAAAGGGCTGCTCTGGAAGATTGATTTCACAAAAAGCGTATGATACGGTGGACTGGAAGTTCCTTTGAGCAGCTTTGTCTAAACGTAGTTTTCCGGACATTTGGGTCACTTGGATGAAGAGGTATGTTACCACTGCCTCCTTCTCGGTCCTCATCATCGGAGGGTGGCTTCTTCCAGCCTCAACGTGGAGTCAAGCAGTGGTGCCCTCTTGCTCCCCTTCTTTTTGTCATTGCTGTAGATGTGCTGGCTTGCATTGTTGAGTGTGTCCTGGATGGGAGGTATACTGTGGGCTTCTTTGCCGGTGACATTTCTATCCCCTTGCTTTAGTATGCTGATGACACGATCCTCTTCATTGAGGGTGGGAGGGATGAGGCGAGGAGCATGGATACCACTTTGGAGCTCTTTGACGAGCTTTCGGGATTAGTGTTGAATCTTAACAAGTCCATGGTTGTTCCTTTTCGGATGTCAGACGAGGAGGCGCATTCCTGTGGCACTGAGTTGGACACTGCATGCGGTTCCCTCCCTCTGCGGTACCTTGGTCTCCCGCTTGCGTCAGGAAGAACCAAGCTGGCACATTGGCTCCCGATTATTGAGAAGATGGAGAACATGCTCTCGGCTTGGAAGGCCAATTTGCTGTCTGGGGGGGTTGGTTCTTCTGAGGGCGGTCCTCGAGGCTATTTTTGATCTACTTCGTTTTGTCTTGTATCCTACCGACCGGTATTCGACGAAGACTGGAGAAGATTATGAGATGTTTCCTTTGGAGCAAGGCATGGCATGATGTTGGCAACATTCATCTGGTGAGCTGGGACACTGTGACGTTGCCAAAGTCAGACGACGGCCTGGGGATTAAAGATCTAGAGACAATGAATAAGGCTCTACTTCTTAAGTGGGTTGGCAGGATGTGGGGAAGAACGATGACCTTTGCTGCAGGCTTCTTCTTCGAATCTATGATGTGCGTCAACCGAGGCAGCTGAACCATCTCAGGGGCGACCAGGTGTCGTCTTTTTGGAAGGGGATTATCTCGGTCATGCCCCACTTTTGTCATCTTTTTAAACCAGCGCTTGGTGATGGCTGCTCCTTTGCCTTTTGGGCATATGACTGGACGGGAGACAGACTGATTTGCGATAGATTCCCTCGCCTCTTTGCTTTGGCTGGTGATCGTAGAGCTACGGTGGTTGACTGCTGGGATAATGGGAACTGGATTCCCTCTTTTACTGCGACCTTCTCTGACCATCGTCTGGAGGAGTTCCTTGCTCTTCTGGAGATACTGAGCCAACACAGGAGACCTTCTCGCAGCAGAGACCACTGGGTTTGTTGGAAGGACAGTTCTTTTTTGGTGAAGAAAGCTTAGGAGCGATCTGCAGGCCACCTCCTTAGATAACGTATGTAGTTATCAGAAATTGCAACCTAATTTGGAAACTGGGGCTGCCGGGGAAAATCGTTTTTTTTCTTGTGGTTGCTCAGGAGAAAACGAATCATGACAAGAAACCGCTACACCAGAATGTTTGCGAACATATCCAATTCCTGCCCTCTCTGCAATTCCCTGGTGGAAACCATTGAGCACCTTCTTTTCAACTGCTCCCTCACTTCGCAGATTTGGTCTGCTTCCAGTCCGGATTGGATTAATACTCAAAGCCTGGAATTGTTCTGGAATTCGCTGGTGGATGCCAATAATAGACATAGGAAGGAAATCTTACAACCTGTAGCGCTTATCTGGGCAATTTGGTTAGCACGAAACGATGTAATCTTTTCATCACAACGCTTCTACTGAAAATGTAATTTCCCATTCCATGACTATAGTTGAGTCTTGGCTGCTGTAAGTACCACTTTTCTCGCTTTATAATAAAATGGGACGAACACCTTAACGTGTTACCCCCTCTTTGAATCAAAAAACTTCTATTATAATAATTTCATTTAAGCGATTTGGTTGAAGCACATACTTTAGTAATCAAATCATGCTACATACTTTTTCATCTTGTGTTCTTTCTTTGTTTGGGCATATGCACGCAAACAAGAACTATCATAATCACATGCAGACACTATGCAAACACCTCTATATTTCTTTTATTCTTTTTGTATAAGTATGTTAATTTCTCATAAAGATATCCAGAGCCGGTTAAGATCCCTTCCTAGAGGTATCTCATCGCGAGAAAATTGTTGACCAAAGGGCAGATAATGAAAACAGCAGTGCCATCTGCAACACGAGCTAATTATGTAACATCAATCCATGGATTCATACCCTAATGCAAACAAAGTTGTCATTCACGAATTTGTAAAATTGAGCGAGTGCTTTGCTTTGATTTGTGTTTCAATGGTCATTCTTTGTGATCAATGCAAAAATGAAAATATCTGTAAAATCTAAATTTAACCTTATGGTTTATACATGGAAGCAGTGACCTTCTGAATTTGTGAAGTGATATTTCATTTTGCTAAAATGTGTCTTCAAAGTAGGGCCAGTTAAATATTTTTTTTATCAAATCTACGTTGAAAGATCCGGCTGTTTTTTATGCTGGCCACCTTCTACCTAACGCAAAAATCCTTCTCAATGGTGATTTGAACCTTGGTCTTTTAGGTGGTTGGCACATTGCTCTATCACCAAACTATTGAAGTGGGTTTTAAATGGATTCATACCCTAATGCAAACAAATATTGCATTCACGACTTTGTATAATTTAGTGAGTGCTTTGTTTCGTTTTGCATTTCAATGGTCATTCTATGAGATCAATGCAAGAATAGATTTTTTTAAAAAATCTAGATTTAACCTTTCTGGTTTATACATGGATGCAGTGACCTTCTGAATTCGTGAAGTGGTGATATTTCATTTTGCTAAAAGTTTTTTTCAAATTAGAGCCGACATTTGACTAAAAAAGGATCCAACAGCTTTCCCCCCCTGATTCTTCTGCATGGCATGCCATATAAACCGTACCATGCTGTCTTATGTAACTTGTCTAAACGCGTTATATTGAAGTTGATTTAGTTTCCAATTGTGCTATCATGTTTGGCTGTTTATTCAATTTAGCCATACGCATTCTGAATGTACAAGTAAATTTCTTATGCAATTGAGTAGAACGATCTTGGTGGGATATTTTTGACATTGTCGGTATATTTTTTAAATTCAACATGTGGTTTGCACATATGCAGTGGTTATGCTATGCCGACAAGTCTTCGCATCAGCCTAGAATGCGATTAAAGTATGCCATTTTTTTCTTAACTGTGCTAACTGTTTGCTGATTTTCATGATGAGCTGTGCTGGAAATTATCTGATGTCTATTCACAACTATCAATTTCAGGGCTTTTTTTACAACATTATATAGGTGTTTAGCAAGGGGAGCCAAAGCTGTTCTTCAGCTTTATGCTGAAAATATGGATCAGCATGAGATGATTACATCTTATGCCATGCGAGCTGGGTTTGCTGGTGGTATGGTTGTTGACTGGCCACACAGGTAGAGTATAGACTTCAGCCATCCCAATTTTGTTTCTTACGGTTCGTCATCATTAAAATCAATTATTCCTATATCTGGTGGGCAAGCTGGAAACTTCAACTTGTCTGATTATAAGAAGAAAACTTGTTTACTTTGTACAACTTAACTGTCAAGCAGTCCATAATTTTTGATAAATTGACAGTTCTAAAGCAAGGAAAGCCTACCTTGTTCTTACTTGTGGGCCAGTTTCCATGTCCACAGTCCTTCCGGTAGGAAAAGGTCAGGATGGGGAGGCATGCTCTGATGACAGTGAGGAGAGTGACAATGAAGAAAGCCAAACTGTAAGCCTGAAGAAGTTTTTTATTCATCCTCCCTTTTCTGATTCCACTTTGAATTAGTATTTTGTTCTTTAAACAAAATTATTGTTTCGCAGTTGCAAGGGAAGTATTTTTTTATGACCAATATATCTTTCTGATTCCATGTGCATGGCTTATGGAGGAGTTATTGTTGACTATCATGCTTGCTAACTGTTGCAAGTTGGATTATTTATTGCAATTATTTACTTGAGTCTGATTCCCTATTTTTGTTTGGAATCTGGTTGCTCCAAAATTAGGGGTATTGATGCAGTTCCACCTCTAGTCATCTGATAATTTTAGATAACCTGGGATCCATAAGTATTAAAAAATTAAATCATTTCATGTCATTTAATTTGGTATGAGATTGATGGTCCTAGATCATTTATTAATACATCTTTTAATTTTACTTGTCTGAACCAAATGAAAAAAAGGAAGAAACAAGTGCGTTCAAATGTTTGGAGGTCTCTTTCAGCATTTCTACTTGTCATTGTTGGGAAGATCCTCAGCAAATGGTAGAGGCCTCTGTTCCTCTACCATCGCCCTTGGCCTCGCCGCCTGTGATGCTCATTTCCAGTATTGCATGAAAGGATTACTCACACCACCATCACCATTTGCGGTTACCTAAGTGCTTGTGCATTCCCATTGAGTACAAAGGCACCATTGACACTAATCTCATTGAAGTTGCTATCAGCATTTGCGTAGACGAGCTTTGTTGGAAAGGCCCCACTTTGGTGCTACTATAATAATGCTCATCCAATGACGATAACGTCTGAAACTGTCGTTTTGAAATCTAGTGGACTTTTTGCTGATGTCTAGTTCAGGTTGGACCACTCAGGTAATAGTTTTGTTTTTCTCGTTTGGACTTCCTTCAATCTATCTCTTCATATCATGGTTGCAGTGGGACACTTCCAAAGTTTTGTCGGAGGATTTGTACGGGTTGCTGGAGATGATTGTTGAGAGGAGCAAGTAGGTAGAATTTGGAGAATCCTCAGACGACATGCATTGTCTTTACAATGGTGTGTGAGTTGAATGCGGATGGGTGATTTTCTTCTTTAAGGATTTTTGGGATGGTGTGGGGAACGATGTGTATGTTGGAGTTTATATGGGAAAATTTTTAGCTTTGAGAAGTTAACTGGACGCTCACCTTTTCCAAGGCGTTCGATGGTTTGATTGGCATTTTCTTTGGAACTCCCTATAGGATGAGGGGTTCTCAGTCATGAATTCTGTGCGTGAAGAGGTGCATTAGCATCTCTTCTTTTACTGTTTTGATTAATGGTAAGTAACAGGTGTGATTTTTCAACCTTGGCAGGGGTGTGATAGGGGTACCTTATGACAACTTTGCTTTTTGTCTTGGCAATTGATGTGCTTGTTATTGCCTTGCTTCAGTTCAAGGTTTAAAATATTGCGATATATTGCTGATATATTGTCCATATATCGGTATTGACAAGATGGACTTATCAATATATATGTATATCCTTTTTCAGGATATCGGCTGATCTCACAGGATATTGGTGATACACCGCTATATCGAGCCATATCACTAAAAGTGATATGTTTCAGTACAACTTTCTCTAAAATTGACAGATATCGCCTATATTTCACCAATATCTATGTATATCAATGATGTACCTATTGTTGGAGTATTTGGTTGTGCGATGGTAGATGGATACCTCTAGGATCCATTTACCTCATCCATGTGTTTAGTCCCACATCTACCAGTTGGTGGGACTTGGAGGCTCTGTGGAGTCTATATAAGGAGCCCCAGACCTCCTGTATCCATTGAGAAAAAGAAATTCAGTATCCGCCCGTTTGACGGATTCTCCCGTGGTTTCATCCTGCTCCTTAGGGAGTAGGGTTCCACGTAAAATCTTCATCTTCCAAGTTTATTCTTTCTTGATTTAGGCTCTGTTTATCATTCTGCTTCCACATTCCTAGTTTCTAACATGGTATCAGAGCGGTTTTGATTCTTGAGGTATCATTTTATATTTTATTTATTTTGTCGAGATTTGATTTTAGTTCTCTCTCGATTATTTATGTTCAAGTTATGAGATCATTATCAATTGTTCTGGAGTTTTTCTCGATCAAATATTCAGTTTCGATGATCATGTTGATCCAAAGAAACTAGGGTTTTCTTTATGAAACCCTAATCCCGACCGTCATCAGCTCCATGAGGCGATTTCATGTCCATAAGGCGATTGGATTTCCGCGGTGGAACCCTAAAGGAAGGGCTCTAAGTTCCAGGGAATCGTAAGCAACCCCCACGTCTCCAGTTGGGCTCCTAAATATCTAGGCGATGCCGCTGCTCCCTCCTGCTCCCGCCGCACATCGGACCCTGCCAAGTGACGACGACTCTAGGTCGTGGTGCCCATGCTTCAGGCGCCGCAACCCCAGGCGGCATTTGATGAATCTCGGATTCATCACTCCAAATCTCCTTAATTAAGCTCAAGTCCCTCAAGATCTACTGCATTTCTGCATTTATTTCGCATAATTAGCATTTAGGCATGATTTCATAAGAATTGCATTTTAGCATTAAATTCTGCATATTTTAAGAAGCCAAAAATCCAAGCCCAAATTGACCTGTAAATAGCCTAACTTCCCCTATTTTTAACTCCTCCATACTGACACCGCATAACCCAAAACCACCTCTACTGTGTACACATCACTAACAAGAATAAATTAAAAAATACAAAAAATAATTAACCCAGGTAAGTGGACCAAAAACCCAAACCCTAGTTTCAGGATTTTCGGACTAAAAGCCACATATCTTCCCCATCCAGTGTCCGATTTGATCTTACTCACTTTTGAACTAGTGTACATTCAATTACCTTCAAAACAAGACTAAGTTCAAGTGAATCGGTCCTCATATGTGAAAGTTGGGTTTTGGGCCTCTTTTGTACATTGTATTTTTTGCGGCTTTTGACCTTGTATTCTATGTCTATATTTTCTATATCAATAAAAAATCCAAAAAAATTAGATTAAGTATCTTTTATTCATCTTTGATTTTTCCATATTTTTCCGGATTCTATCGTGTTTAAAAGAATAACAAAAAAAATTAGAAAACTCAAAAATCAAGGTATTTTATGTATATAGGAGGATACCCCCAAAATTCACTTTTTACATTTGACCGAATTTGGCTTTAATGTCTTCATAAAAGTTGTAGATCTCGTCGAGACGAGCATTTTTCATGAAGGAACTTTTTCGATCCGAGGTCATTTACTATTTCTTTTTGATTTTACAAAACAATTATTTTTCGATTTTTCTGGTGCTGACACGTGGCAGCCCCAGAGGCCGCCACGTGTCATCGTTTTTTGGGCCTTTTATATACTCGTTTTAAAAAAAATTATTATTAAAGCCACGCACGTGCGTGGCACGTGCCACACAGGCACGTGCTCCGCACGTACCCCGCACTCTCACCCTCTTAGCCACGTGGCCACCACGGGGCCGTTCGATCTCGGCTGATCGAACGGCCGTGGACCACCTTCTACCTCCCGATCGACCCCTCCGCGGATCTCGCAACCACCTCCCCCGCGCCGCGCAACGGCCGCCCCGCTTTCTCCGCCCTCCTCCAAACGGCCGCCGACTCCTTCGCCAACCGCCCCGATATCCTCGCCTCCCGCACCGGCCAACCTACCACCGCACCCCATCCTATTTAAAGAACCCCGGCGACCCCCCGTTCCCTATCCGCCGAAGCTGGAGTTGGGTTCCCCTGTCGGTGGTGACAGCCCGGCGTGACCCCCTTCACGGCGAGATCCGGCATCTTCTCCGACGTCGTCGCAGCGCCGCCAGCGGCCCTCTGCTCTAGCTCCGGTCCTCCGTCGAGCCGACGACCACCGACACGAGCCGAGAGACATATCTTGTCAATGGCCTCCTCCTTGGTGTTGAGAAGAAAACCAAGAGCCGCATAGTGAAGCGGTTGCGCAGATTTGACTGTGAAATCAAAGACACAATTTTTACCCATGCTCGGATTGATGACGATTCACCGATTAATATCCTCCCGACCTCGGTATTTCACGAACTCAAACTCGGACCAATTCGGAAGATACGAGAGATTGTCCAATTGGCAGACCGATCGATAAAAAGGCCGAGAGGAAGCATTTCTGTCATCATGAAATTCCAAGGTGCTCCGCTCAAGGTAGAATTCACGATCATTGATATTGAGCATCAATGAGAATTCACCCATTCTCCAATCATTCTCGGAAAGCCATTCTTGGCATTGGCCAAGGCGAGTATTGATTGTGAGACTCGGGAAATCAATTTCACAGCATTGGAAGCACTTAAATCTGACCCTATTTTTGAGGAACCACGATCTTCTGAGGCAACCCACGAAGTCCCCGACAACCGTAACCATGAAGTGGTAGAAGAGCCCTACCCCGCAACCACACCTAAGATAGCGGTTGTTGATGAGACTATTGGTTTAGAAAATCTCCCCTTTGCTCCATTCCCAGCCGCTCTCACTATGGAGAATCATGTATATGAATCATATGATCCGGAGACTTATGCATGGGCACACCCTGGGTCAACCTACTCTGACTACATGGATTACATCAACTCGACACAGGAATGGGCCAACATCGAATCAATTGAGAAAGAACATGCAGAGACTCTCCCCAGTATTTCAATTCCAGCGGATCTCAAAATAGACAAATCTTTCTACTACGATCCAGAGACATATGCATGGTCACACCCTGGAGCAACATTCTCTGAATATCTTGAACAAATCATCCCAAATCGAGAGTGCTCAAACATTTGAGAGACTAAGAACGAGCACGCAGACCAAGCACCAACCAAGGAGAATTTCAATGGCTATTCATCTGGATACTCAAGTGAACCGACACCTTCACGATGAAATAAAAAGAAAGTCACCTTTGACCTTTCGGAAGAGTAATCAGTTGATGATCCCTCATTAGGTCCGGAAAAGATGGTCTACATGAGTGAAGTCTGTTCGGCAGCCCTAAAGCCATATCTTCGTAAGGATCCAAAATTCAATCCCCGTTGGACAATTCCCGTTCCTAACTACTACTCATCCAAAGCTGATGCTCCTGCATTATTCAAGTACACTGGAATTCTTTCGTATGAGCTGACTGAGACCGATGCTTCTGAGTATTCATCCGAGGACAAACTGATTGACCCCAAGAAGGAACGAATTCTGAGGAAACAATTAAAGAAACAAAAAGACCAGAATACTTGGAGTATGACCACTTTCAATTACTACTCCTCTGAGGATAACTCTGATGATGGATATCTTTCATCTGACTCAAACACTTCATCTATTATCCATTATGATTTTTCTGAGGATGACACTGATCATAGTTGGGAATCTTATGCTTCATCTCCATCTCGTCATTACGATCTCCCACCACAGGCTCACAAAAAGATGAGCCGAAAACTGCCTTAATCATCGGCTACCCACCCTCCCTCCCGACCACATCGGTTCCCTTGTACAGCTTCTTCCTCTACTTAGGCTAAGGCCTAAGTATAGGGGGGGACCGATGCCATCTGTATATACCATTCTTCTCCTTATTCCTGATCGCTTCATTTCCACCCTTCTTCCATACTTAGGCTGTCCAGAGCCTAAGTATAGGGGGAACCGACATCCACCTGTATTTACTCTCTTCATTTCCTGACCGCTTTTCTTTTTCATTTTTTTCCACTCCCTTACGCTTAGCCCGAGCTATGTCTTCCTCTTCTTATGCTATGAGGACACAACACTCGCTAAGTATAGGGGGCCTGTATATATACTTTGTATATATTTTACCCATATCTCATACTTGCGTGTAAGTCTATATGTATTCACGGGGTGGGTACTAACTTGAAAAAAAAACAACAACAAGCACAAAAAAAGAAGTTTTGCTATTAACACTGACTTGCCCAAAATTTTTGAAAAAAAAAAGAAAAAAGAAAAAAAGAGGCTTCTTATTCCATTTTCTGCATAAAAAAAACTCCCTTGCATAAAATGTCACAAAAAAAATTGTGTCTGCATTGCACACACCTGCACTTCACCCAACATCACATGCATTTGCATATGTGAAAAGTCATTGGGTTCTGAACCAAGTTATGAGTAGAAATCGAGAGTGGTCTGAACTTGACCTTAATCCACCTAATTTTCAGAGGAACTTCACCGAGAAATAGGATTTTAAGAGCTTCAGGTCTTTTTGACTTAATTCCTTAAGTTCCACATGACAATGTACAGCGTTTGACTCTTAGTGTCTAACATGGTCTCTTCATTCTGGGTACAACTCTGGAATAGGGAATTAATTCGCACTCTCGCACTATGCACTTAGCTCAACCCAGACGGATGTTGGAAGACTGTGTGAGTCTCTTTTTTGGTAGCGTGGAAATCTAAAGACCGGAGTACGGGTTGAAATAAAGCCTCGGAAAAGGGATGGACGGCTGGGCACAATTTTTTCTAAGACCCCAAAAATGTACGGAACAAAAAGATTCTATATCCGTAGGGGCACAACAAGATCCAAGCAGAACCACCAAAAATTCCAAATACATAGAAGCATTCTACCAAATAAAAATCCGACCAAAAAGGTACAAGCTTCAAAAATCTGCAGATCTTGGTGGAGACTCGGCTACACTGGCCATCTTCACAAGGAGAGGTGACTACACTGGCCACCCTCCAGTTCTTTTCTCTTTTCTTCTATCTTCTCCCTCATTCGATTGTGAACACAGCACTGACACAACTTCTTAACGGCGCCTACGACATTCATTAATTTCACTCACGAAGATTAAGGGATTCATCACTCTAAGTCCATCCCCGGCAACGGCGCCATCTGACGAGTCCGGAAAAGCCGCGTTAAGAAGTTGTTTTTAATCTTCGTGAGTGAAATTAATGAATGTCGTTCGTTGTAGGCGGCGATCGGAAACAGTCAAGAAATAACCACAAATTTTTTCAATTTCAATCAAGTGGTTTTTATGTTTATTTTAGTTGGGCAAGTCCCAAGGTCGATCACAAGGAGGCAAAGGAACAACCTAGATTAATATCTATCCAATTTCAGGTTCGGTTCTCGATGCGGTTTCTTTTTGGAATTTTTTAATGCAATAAGGGATGCACAATGCAAATTCAGCCTATTTTAGGGATTAAAATGTAAATTTCAGTCAAACGATGTCCGAAAAATATGAAACTTGGCCACAATGTAAAATATAATGAAATGGATGCTCTATATTTTTTTTGGAATTTTTAGATGCAATATGAATTTTTTATGATTTTTAAATGCAAACAGAATGAATTTCAATATTTAATTATAATAAATATTGAACCTACTTATTTTCAAGAAATAAAATTATCTAAAAATTATCACTAGGTGACGGATCTCAGGAAAATCCTAAACCTTGAAAATGTGGGGTCTAATACCTATTAAAAATTAAACAATGAAATATGCAAAATGATTTTTACAGAACAAATTATGCATGCAAATGCAAAGATTTTTGGGCACGATGTTAATCAAAATAATCTCTACGATATATGATTTTTGGGGAATTTTTGGAACAACGAATAATCAATTACAAAATTTAGAGCATAAACTGGGTAAACTTCGTAATTTCCACAGAAAAATTGATTATTAATTAACCATTAATGAGAAAAATATCCACAGCATATCACAATGTAGAGAATCAAGAGTTGAACAAAGTGCTATTTTTAAATAAATAAACTAATGTAAACTAAAGGTCTAAAATGCACGAGGAATGCAGGGGTACAGATGTAAATAAAATATAAAGACGGGGACCTAAATGAAATTACCTAAACTGGGGGGATGTTTCTGCAAATTTTCCAGAGAGGCACGTGGCACGTGCCCTCTGGAGGCGGGGACTGATGCGCGATATGGAGGAATCTCCAGGGGGTTTGATGTAAATAACCCAGGGGTCACATGCAAGTCGCGTGACCCCCTGGATCTCTTGGCGAAATGTGGAGAGGCTGGGGGTGCCGATGCAAGTTCCCCCAGACTCACGTGCGTAGCGCGTGAGTGGGGGCCTCGGGCCTTGCCCGGTTCCGCGATGCGGAGGGGAGGGGCGGTCCGGCGGAGCCCCTAGCTGAAGATCGAAGGTGCTGCTGGCGGTGGATCCCGGCCGTGCTCCGGTGGTGGAGGCGAGAGCGTGGTGGCGCTCCGAGCTCTGGCGGAGTAGCTGGAAGATGAAGTCGGTGGCGGGCGTTGGCGGAGATAGAGTCGGGGAAGAAGGTCGATGACGTCGATGTCGAGGCGGAGATGGCGATGAAGATGTTGTCGGAGACGTAAGTTGGGGATGGTCGGTGGAGTTGCGATGTCGTCGATGAAGCTCGAAGCGGAGAGGTTGGAGATGGAGGTCGGCGATGGCGTGTCGGTGGTCGTCGGCTCGACGGAGGACCGGAGCTAGAGCAGAGGGTCGCTGGCGGCGCTGCGATGACGTCGGAGAAGACGTCGGATCTCGCCGTGAAGGGGGTCACGTCGGGCTGTCACCACCGGCAGGGGAACCCAACTCCAGTCGGCGGATAGGGAACGGGGGGTCGCCAGGGTTCTTTAAATAGGATGGGGTGCGGTGGTAGGTTGGCCGGTGCGGGAGGCGAGGATATCGGCGGGTGGTTGGCAAAGGAGTCGGCGACCGTTTGGAGGAGGGCGGAGAAAGCGGGGCGGTCGTTGCGCGGCGCGGGGAGGTGGTTGCTAGATCCGCGGAGGGGTCGATCGGGAGGTAGAAGGTGGTCCACGGCCGTTCGATCAGCCGAGATCGAACGGCCCCGTGGTGGCCACGTGTCTAAGAGGGTGAGAGTGCGGGGCACGTGCGGAGCACGTGCCTGTGTGGCACGTGCCACGCACGTGCGTGGCTTTAATAATATTTTTTTTAAAAAACGAGTATATAAAAGGCCCAAAAAACGCTGACACGTGGCGGCCTCTGGGGCCGCCACGTGTCAGCACCAGAAAAATCGAAAAATAATTGTTTTGTAAAATCAAAAAGAAATAGTAAATGACCCCGGATCGAAAAAGTTCCTTCACGAAAAATGCTCGTCTCGACGAGATCTACAACTTTCATGAAGACATCAAAGCCAAATTCGGTCAAATGTAAAAAGTGAATTTTGGGGGTATCCTATATACATAGAATACCTTGATTTTTGAGTTTTCTAATTTTTTGTCATTCTTTTAAACACGATAGAATCCGGAAAAATATGGAAAAATCAAAGATGAATAAAAGATACTTAATCTAATTTTTTTGGATTTTTTATTGATAAAGAAAATATATACATAGAATACAAGGTCAAAAGCCGCGAAAAATACAATGTACAAAAGAGGCCCAAAACCCAACTTTCACATACGAGCTCCGATTCACTTGAACTTAGTCTTGTTTTGAAGGTAATTGAATGTACACTAGTTCAAAAGTGAGTACGATCAAATCGGATACTGGATGGGGAAGATATGTGGCTTTTAGTCCGAAAATCCTGAAACTAGGGTTTGGGTTTTTGGTCCACTTACCTGGGTTAATTATTTTTTGTATTTTTTTATTTATTCTTGTTAGTGATGTGTACACAGTAGAGGTGGTTTTGGGTTATGCGGTGTCAGTATGGAGGAGTTAAAAATAGGGGAAGTTAGGCTATTTACAGGTCAATTTGGGCTTGGATTTTTGGCTTCTTAAAATATGCAGAATTTAATGCTAAAATGCAATTCATATGAAATCATGCCTAAATGCTAATTATGCGAAATAAATGCAGAAATGCAGTTGATCTTGAGGGACTTGAGCTTAATTAATGAGACTTAGAGTGATGAATCCGAGATTCATCAGCATTCCAGCCAGACCCTCTCGCCTTCTCGCGATCGTGATTCCTGATGGGGCTCGGTCCTCGTCGCCCCTCCCAGTTGGTGGCGGAGCCCTCCTTTCGCGAGGCCTCGCCACCCCTTAGCATAGCCTCCTGGCCTACTGGGCTCCGATGCCACATCCATTTGCAAAGACATCGGTTGCGACGCCCTCCTCTACAAGTCCAGCGGCAAGAACAGTCACGAGAACTTCTCCCACGCCCAGGTCGATCTCCAGATGGCAGATCCTCATTGCTTCCAGGTGACGCGCACCTCCCTCGTGCGTAGCCGTTGCGACCTACTCCAGCAAGCCCTTCGGGGCAGGTGGCTCCCTTCAGATGTGGGCTCATCTCCAGGCCTTGGTGGCGGCGACGGTTTGTGTTTCCAGAGAGAGGGTTCCTGGGAACGCTAGTTGCGATTATGGAAAGGGGTCGATGGCCCTCATTAAAAAAACGAATGAAGGGAAAAGGGGGAGCCCATCGTGTAAAAAAACTATGTGTGTTGCTTTGTTTTGGGCCCAAAAAGGCTACGATCAACAAAAAAAGAGGGAGGTTGGGCCATTTCAAAAAAATATTGAAAAAAATCCGAAAGAAAGAGGCGCGTACAAAAAAAAGCCGTACGCAGTTTGCGAAAAAAATATTTCAAAAAAATATTTCAAAAAAAATTATTTGAAAAGTCGAAAAAATGAATGATCGGCTTATTCGTTTCTTGTTTTCCCCATTATATTGTCTTCTCCCAACATAGTCGATGTCGTGTATTCCGACTAGTATGGGAGAAATATGGAGTATTGTGTAGAATTACAGGTTGGATCCAGATTCCAGATGTCAGATTTTTCCAGACTGGTCAGAAGTCCAGACTCTACAGTTATTCAGACTCGATGTCAGATGTTTCCGAGTCTTCTGTTTCAGACCCGCACATGTATGCGATCTTCTTTTCTGATGTGCACATGTATACCATCATTTGTCATGGTCCCCATCAATCTTGTTTTGTCGGCCAGAGTTTGCATTTAAGCCATATGAACTCCAGAGCAGAGTATCATTCTTTGTGCAAGATGGGAGGCACCCAGTTCTCCGACGAGGAGACTTTCCAGACTCCATTCTCCAGTGATCGTGGACTCCGACGAGGATAGTACTTCCACGGCTTTTCTCAGTTCGGCCCTTTTTCAGAGATGGAGTAGTTGTTCACATGTTGTGGCAGGCCAGAGGAAGGAGACTCATTTCAGTTGCAGTGACTCTGATAGGCGCAGTTCAGAGCACATGCTCTCCGACGAGGAGATTCAATTGACTCACACTCCAGCCCGTTCGTCCTCCTCACCTGCACGGTATAAGAAGCAACATCCTCGAGATCAACCAACAGTTGTGCTCGTTGAGTTGATATTGTCTATAGTGTCATGTATTGTGTGTTGAATTTCTTTCCGTTTGTCCAAGCTGAGCATTGCATGCTCCAGCTTGAGGGGGAGTGTTGGAGTATTTTATTGTGCGCCTATTATGGTGTAGATGGGTAAATGGTTGCCTGCAGGACCCATTTACCCCATCCATGTGTTTAATCCCACATCTACTAGTGGTGGGACTTGAGGCTCTGCGGAGGCTATATAAGGAGCCCAGACCTCCTGTATCTATTGAGAAAAATGAATTTAATATCCGCCCCTTCGAGTGCTTCTCTCGTGGTTTCATCCCACTCCTTAGGAAGTAGGGTTCCATGAAAAATCTTGATCTTCCAAGTTTATTCTTTCTTGATTTATGCTCTGTTTATTATTCCGCTTCCGCATTCCTATTGTCTAACACCTATATAAGCTTAATTTCACCATTTATTTAGCTACTTCTAGTATTAAAACACGTAATGATTTATAATTGGGATTTTTACCCGCCAGACCCTATAATCTTTTCAAATTACCTCTACGACCTTTGAAACATCGTAATTCCTCCCCCGACCTCGTAAACTTGCTCCGTCTTACTCAACAAACCCTGCCGTCAATTTTAACTATATTTGAGTCAAATACTTGGATTAGTCTTGAGTTAATCTAACCAATTAGCCAAAATAAAAAAAATAAGAAAGAAAATGCCCCAGACGTTCTTGGGGCGGCTGCACGGGGGTGGGCCTCCATCGCGAAGCGGCGGCAACAGGGGGGAGGACCGGGCTCCATCGCGCGGTGGTGAACACGAGGTTGGTCTTGCTCTTGGGGACCTCTACGTTCTCGAAGTACCCACCGGCCTTTATGTAGATCACAAACATGGTTGTGCTCTCGTTGGGCGCCGCCGCGACGGCGTCGCCGATGGTGGAGAAGTTCCCCGAGCCGTCCTTCGCGACGAGGTTGGGCATCAGGGAACTGACGTTGGTCTGGAGGAGCCTCCTGTCTTTCCTGGAGATCCACGAAGGGAAGCCGTTGCAAACATTGCCGTAGCCATAGAATGCAGGGGAGGACGATCGCTTGCGACGGGGGAGCATGTTGGTGAGGGGAAGGGAGTTGCTGACCATGCTGGAGATATGGTTGAGACGGGCCTCGAGGAAGGGGCGGAGAGTGTCGTGGGGAGAGGCGTCGGCGAAGCCATCGAGGCAGGTGTACTGGTTGGTTATGACGACGGAGAGAACAATCTGGAGTTTGGGGGGGGCGGTGGAGTTGGGGGAGGATGAGAGGTCGGAGGGGGCATCGTTGAGGAAGTCGAGCGTGTCAGAGAGGAGCTCCAGGCAATCGAGTAGGGCGACACGCTGGATGGGCTGGATGCTACGGAAGGGGCGGCGGAGGGAGTCGGTGCAGTCGGAGGAGGCAAAGAGGACCTCGTGCTTGGTGCGCTTAATGAGAGATGAGATGATGGTGGGGAGGGACATGGAGGAAAGGTTGGGGAAGGTGGAGGGTGGCGAAGCGGCGGCAGCAGGGGGGAGGACCGGGCTCCATCGCGTGGGGAGGGGCGGCGGCAGCAGGGGGAGGATCGGGCTCCATCGCGCGGTGGGTGGGTGTGGGGCTCTATCGAGCGGGGGGGTGGGGTGGGGTGCTCCATCGCGCGCGGTTGGGGGGGGGGGTCGAAGCAGCGGTTGCAGGGGGGAGGGCCTCCATCGCCGGCGGGGGACAGGGGGGTGCTCCATCGCGCAGGGGGTGGGGGGCTCCATCGCGCAGCAGCGCCTCCATCGTCGGCGGGAGGGGGGAGGGGGGGGGTCTAAGCAGCAACGGCAGGGTGGGGACCTCCATCGTCGGCGGGGCGGGGGGCCTCCATAGCAGCATCGTCGGGGCCGTGGGGAGGGGACCAAGCAGCGACGGCATGGGGGCCTCCATCGCCTGGGGGGTCTCCGATGATTGAGTGGCACTCAATGTAAATTTAATAAATAAAATGGGTATAATATAAAGAAATATAACGGAATCTGGTTAATTTTAACGGGTAAATTAACGGGGCTTAATCGCAGGGTCTGTAGGGTAAGGGTTGGCAATTTTAAAGGGTTGGAGGAGGTATTACTATGTTTCAAAGGTCGTAGAGGTAATTGGAAAAGATTATCGGGTCTGCCGGGTAAAAATCCCTTTATAATTTTATATATCTTGTTTTGGTCGGGGATACATGGAGGGTGGCTTCTGTGAAGTCGTCTGTTGACTTTGGTGGACATGTTTGGCGACTTCTCAAGCCTTCATATTTATCAGAAGTCGACTTTTGTTACTTTTGATATGGAGGAGGTGGCATATGGCACCTTCTATGCTCTTCTAGAGCCGAGTTAGTTATGACAACCCATGATTGCCCTTGATGAAATGCGGACTGAGGGTCGGCTAGGGCCCTTCTGTTGGAGAAGCTCTGTCAAAGAAATAACTCTAGTATCGAACTGTTAACTGAAGCTTGTTTCTCGGATAATATATGGTACTTTGTAGCGATATTTACACCCATAACCATGAGTAATTTCGTAATTACCCCAAGAACCCTGCATGATCGTGAATTACATTGAGAACCTCGAATACTGTTTAACCCTTACATGATATAACCCTATGTCAAGTTCCATCCATTTCCACCATTAGGTTTGACGGATTCCATTGATTTTTTGGACAATTTTACCCCTCCAACAAAATCACATTTTCAAAAGAGGCACCTCCAACCTGCCCCCCTGGGACTCGACACACCCGATCGTGCTCATCCCCGCTCCCACCACCTCCTCTCCTTCATCCTCCGACACCCACCACCTCCTCCTGCCGACCTCCTCCGGGGAGCCCCTCCCTTACCCGACCGCCCTCCACTCGTCAAACATTCCCCAACCCTCCCCTGCATGACCGCCGTCCACTCGCCAACCACCCTGATGCTCAAAGCCTCCCGTGGAAGCCCCATTCCCGCTGCTCAAAGGCCCTCCCCCCATCACCCTCCCCACCCCGCTGTTGAAAGCCCCCCGCCCCAAGCCGCCACTGCTCCGCTCTGCAGCCTACGCGTCCCCTCCCGCAAACACCACACTCCTCTGCGCACGGGAGGAGCTCGTAAAGCTTCGAAGGGCCAGAGCTCACCTGAGCAAGCTCAACAAGCCTGCCCTCAAAACAATTGGAGTCGGTCATCCTTCTTAATATTCGTTGGTTTCGGATGATTCCTCCATCCTGACTTGTATTTGATTCCGACCGCAAGGCTTTCCGCGTAGAGTGTCGACGGCGATGTGATATACTGCGTTCCTTCACACCTCCAGCCCGCATTCGACAACCCGATGCTGATCGGGCAAAAACCACTCGAAATCGATTCTTGGGTCGTCTCAACTTCGGTTTTTTTTCACAACACAACTGATCCAAATCGAATTTTTGTTTCCTTCTCTCCAGGATCCGTCGGAGTCGCCGGAGGTCGTGAGAATTACGGTGACCGGAGGACCGAAGAACTTCCAACAGTGGATGGAATCCGGTAAGGAATGCCCTGATGGCTGTGTGCCGATACGGAGGATGACAGAAGCCGACGTGCTGCGTGCGAGCAAGGCGAGGATGTTCAGGAGGAAGCCGGTCGCCGCGATCGTGTGACGCGACTCCTCCAATGGCAGTGGCGGCCATGAGGTGAGTTTAAAGCTCTGAGATATCATATGATCTCATTGTTGTTTGCGTTTATTTGCTTTTGCTTTGCTCTTTGTGTTTGACAAAGTAGATCCCATGTCAGATGCCTTTCTTGATTGGATTTCGCTTCCCCTTTTGACAATCTTACAGTTTATTTTAGTTCGATTCCTCGTCTTAATCAGGTTCTCTCCCATTCGATGTTGAGATCTCTTGAATCCTAACGGGTGTCTATCAGCAAATCATGTGCACCAAGTATTGTGATTCGTTTGCTTGACAAATTCCTGTTTTTGAAAATGTGATTATCAAACATTCATGTTTTTGAAAAATGTGATTTTCGGGGGAGCTTTGACGAGCAACGGTGGGGGAAGTGACAGCAGAGGCCTACCCCTGCTGCTCGTCAAAGCCCCCTGGTGAAGATCTAATCCTGCCACCGCCGCCTTCCACTTCCCGCGCTCTCCACTCGTCCCTAACCTCGCTGCTCCTCAGAGCCATCCGATAAAGACCTAACTCCGCTGCCGCCTTCCACTTCCCTCGCCGCCCACTGTCGTTGCTCGTCAAAGCTCCCCCTGGAAACCCCACCTCCATTGTCACTTCTCCCGTCGCTGCTCGTCAAAGCTCCACCTGGAAACCTCACCGCCGCTGCCCACAATGCTCTAGCTCATCTTCGCATGCAGGTGTTGGATAGGGGGAGGGTGAGATATTTTCCTTTTTTATATTTTGGTTTATCCCGACCGTTAGATCACAGATTGGTTAGATGAACTCAACCATCTAGTTGAATTGATCAACTCAACTAATGGAGGGTTATGGGTGCAAAACGGAGTATTTATTCAGGGTCCTGTGTGTAATTCGTGATTATCGAGGGTTCCTGGGGTAATTACGAAATTACTCAGGGTTATGAGTGTAAATATCCCTACTTTGTAATGATTTAGATCTAAACCGAAATAGTTACCGAGGTAAACTGTTCTGCACAAATAATTGGTTTTGGATCCAATTGGATCAAGTGACAGCTCCCAAAAATACATAGGGTCACATTATCAAGTTTCCATTCAGCACTCTCGTAACCTTATTTTTTTAGTTTTTCCATGTGGGACTATTTTTGGGATAGTACTTCTGAATACCACCTAGTTGCAATTCCTCCACGTTTGACTTCCTATCTTCAGGGTTCTTAGAGTGGTTCTTTTGTAGCTTGCGAGGGTGCATTGTCTTAAGGTGGGAATCATTGTTTTTAAAAACGCGC
Organism: Ottelia alismoides; assembly: GCA_037367405.1. Classification (NCBI taxonomy): domain Eukaryota; kingdom Viridiplantae; phylum Streptophyta; class Magnoliopsida; order Alismatales; family Hydrocharitaceae; genus Ottelia; species Ottelia alismoides. Next base: position 755,235 of record JAZKJV010001310.1, read on the forward strand.
CTCGAGGCGCTGAGGCGTACGCCTCGAGGCGTTTTTCTAGGAAAAACGCCTCGAGGCTATAGCCTCATGCAGTCTCAGTGAGGCTTAAGCCTCGAGGCTTATGAGGCGCGCCTCGAGGCGTAAGCCTCGAGGCATTGCCTCGAGGCGTAGCCTCATTTATGTGCTGATTTTTTGAATTTTTTCTGCAATATTTTTTTCTTTTCTTTTTGATTGTGGGCTTTTCATCTTTCATAGACAAGTATGTTCAAGTCCTTAAGCTCACAATTCACTAAAATGCATTTTTTTTGTTTATTAAAGTATTGAGCTTATTTTTACTTTGTTATGCATGTTCTTTATATATCAACATGAACAAAAATTTGGATCTTGAGATATTAAATCTAATGCCTCTACTCTTAATATGCATCTTGTGTTACATCTATCCCCTTTAGTAAATTTTATTCAAGACTTTAAATTTTGCAGAGAGTTACCTATTATTGTGCTTGCATATTTATATTTACTTGACTCCTTACTGATTTAGAGTCCAAAAAAGAGTGTTATATAACAACTTCAATGTTTAAACCATGATATTAGCCTTAAAATGTCATGGAGTTATGTATTTACTCATAACTATTAAATTTCTAGAACTTGAAAATTGTAATTATGGTTAATTATGATGTTTTATGAAAAAATTTCTTCCACGAATGAGGCTTACGCCTCAATACGCCTCGAGGCTTACGCCTCGAGGCAATACTGGGAAAACGCCTCGATACGCCTCACGCTTTTTAAAACCTTGGTGGGAATGACCTCTGTTTTATCTAAACTTGCCCTGGAAGACACTGAATTTGGGAAGCTGGAAGATGATACTGATTGGTTCCTCCTTTTTCTCTTGAATGGGCAAGAAAAGGTGTTTCCCGGAGTGATTTTCTTTCGTTGGGCTGTCATTATGAACCAAGGAATGCTGTATCGATATCAATATTGTTTCGGTCCGCCCAGAAATGGATATATCATGATATATTGCCGATATATCACGATATTGGTGGAAATGTCAGAAATCGCTCAAAAAACCATTTTTGTCATTTTTCAGAAATTAAGATCATCCAAGATATTTATAAAAAAATCATCCAAGATATTAAAACAACAAATAACCTACAAATACACACTTATGTCATACATATCGGTCATTTATAGCCCATATATCACACATGTCGGTCATATCGAACATATCATTGTTAATGCTTATTCCTGACCTAGAGATATTGGAAATGGATTCCATTCGAGTTCTTATAACATTAAATAACTTACAAATATACACTTAGATGACACATATAGATCATTTATGAAGACTATGATCCTTATATTGCACATATTGGTCATATCGAACATATCGTTGGTATTGTTAGTTGTTGACCTATATATATATATTGAAATTTGAAAATGGACTTCATCCAAGTTCTTAGATCAGTAAATAATTTATAAATATACTCTTAATTCATACATATCGATCATCTATGAGGCTTATATCACATATATCGATCATTTCGAACATATCGATATTAGTGTTGATCCTTGACTTGTAGATTTTTTTGAAGAACTGACTTATAGATATTGGAAATGGATTTCATTCAAGTTCTTACAATATGAAATAACTTGCAAATATATAGTTAGATTTCATAACACACAATTATAGATCATCTATGAATCTATGATCCTCATATCACTCGCTCATATCACTCATATTAGTCACATGACATAGTGAATGACATTGACATGAGTCATTTGATTCAAAAAACGTACATAATGTTTAAGGAGGCAATGTTTCCTTGGTATAAAGATTTATCTATTTACAGAAATAAATGAACAATATTTAAATCATTGTAATATTGTAAAAGAGATTACCTAAAACCAAGAATTCCGTGGAGTATCTGAATCGGCCCCTTGCCCTGTTGTTTCTCATAGAGGAAATAACATTTTTAAGAGACATAATTCATGATAATTTTCTGGAGGGGGGGGAGATGGATTAAAATTGATTGGACACCCCCAAGTTGAAGAACCATTGTATGTACCCTCTTGTCGCACCATACCCTACCAGTACGGGGGTCTTGCTGCCCGGACAGCAAGTCCGGGGGGGCCCAGGTTGCCCCCCCCCTTGCGGGGGTGCGGGGGCGGCGTCCCTGATCCGAAATAAAATATATATATAAACCATTGTGTGTTTTAATACTAGGTGTAGCTAGATATGTGTTTTAATAATGGGTGTAGCTAGATAAGTAGTGGAATCAATCTTACATGAATAATAGCATTGATATATAGAGATATCGGCGAAACATCGGCGATATCGATCGATAACCGGGATTTTTTGTACTGAATCCAAACATTTTTGACCGATATGAGCCGATATGGTGATATATCGCCGATATCCCTGTAAAAGGATATACCGGGTGATATGGAAACCCCTTCCTCGTCGCCGATATATCACAATACGGCCTTCTGTGTTATGAACTATAATGGTATCTATTTTGGAAGGTTGTGTAAATTTTCAAACCTCCATTCCTTTAGTTTCTTTTAATTGCAGGGCGTTTTCTTGTATAGGAACTGAGGGTTCTATTCTTATGGCTCCCCTTTGGAGAAGCAACATGAGAACTCATTGACATGTTTGATGGTATTTCTATCTCTTTGCAGATATGCCAATGTGTGATAATTGGGAGTGGGGTTTGGAGAAGTTGTGTATAGGAAGGTTTTACTGGTCACTATGGGCTACTGCTATAGGATGGACATTGGTTTCTCGCGTGCATTATAGCATAGAAGTTTTACCTGTGCCTTTACTCTTTGCCAAATGGAGAAAAATGCTGCTTTCAACGTGCCCTTTGTGCCACGGAGCTTTTATAGATGTTCTGTTTTTGGTGTTTTAATTTTCAAATGAGATGTGGGAGAGAATGATTGTATACTGGATCGACCTGGATGATTAGTGTTTCCGGATGTATAGAAATGCCCTGTTTTCTAGAAGCCAAGCTATCTTGTGCGGGACGTTGTGGTACTGTCATGCCTGGGGTTATGTACTGCAGCCTGACTTTGTATATTATAATCTCTAAGTAGTATAACATTTACAGAACTAATTGAATAAGTGGTTCCAATTCTTTAGCTAAATATTTTGCTGAGTCATTCAGGATAGAACCGCCGTGAGCACTGAGCACCCATGAACCAAATTATGCCTTCATATACTTTTATCCCGTCTTTCTTTTCTCTTCATAAGTTCCATGTTCAAAATTATTTCCTTTGTTTTCCTCTGCCTTTTATTCTTCATTTAGCTTTACCTGTTCTTCCTCTGCCTTTTAATTTATATTTCTGATATCTTGAACAGTAATAGTTTTATGCCTTGCTCCTTTTTTCTGCTAGATTGAGAGAAAGTAACATGCTTCTTATTCTTGCCTTGGCAAACAGTGCTTGATCCTATTCCAATCATCGTGGCCTTTTCATTTTTCATAAAACATTGCATTCTGTTCAGAAATTTATTGTTACTAACAGCCGTGATGTAATATTTAGGTTTGCATATCGGATAGGAACAGACCAAGGAAGAGGTTGAAGATGAACAAGAAAGGTAAGAACAAAGAATGGGTGCTGAGGAAAAAAGAACAAATGAGAAGAAAGGGGCACGAAGTACCTCCAGACACAAAATACACCGCACGTAAACGGAAATCTCGATTTTGATGCCGACTTTGGTACAGCGACGTCCTTTTTTTCTGCGTTTGATGTGGTCACCGAATCAATTGGTAGGATTTTATTGTAATATTATATCTGGTGTGCTTAAGTTAATTACTACTGAACACAGGAAGTTCTCTCAAGAATGCCACCCCCCCCCCCTACACCCTCTCTATTATCTTACAACATTATCAACATTTTCAATTTGGTTACTGCTTTTGATTAATGGAGATTTCTTTTAGTTGCTTGCTGAGAATCCAATTGAAGTGTTACATAAAGTCCAAGTGTTGGAGCTTATTTATGTGGAAATTGGAATGCGGGGCAGATTCACATCGAATCCGACTTTCTACATTGGGAATAATAATCAGTTCAACAGTTGACATGCTGATTAAATGCATCCAAATCAAATGCTACAGCTGAAACCGTTCCTTCTGTCAAACCACCGATCATTAACATGCTTTTTGTTCATTAACTTGATTATATACATAAGAAGGAAGAAGGCTAAATTTAAGAAAAAAAGACCAATGTGGGAAGAACAGTTCCTGCAAGGAAATGACACTTTATTGAGGATAGGTTTTACCGTGAAAGGAATGGTTACATAAGTTCCGCAAAAAAATCATCATTCGTGCCATAAATGCTGTTTTTTTGAGTAAATGGGCATTTGTTAAGAAAAAGCCCAATTTCAAATTACATAAAAAAAGGTCCCCAAAGTTCTGTTAGTGATGTGGAAGTCCAGAAAGTCCATAACTACGGTAAGCATAAAGTCAACATTTGGGATCTTGAAAAAATTGTGACATTTTAGTGCATGTCTTCTCAACACTAACATTTTGCAAAAAAAAAATAAGATATTTTGTTTACATAGACTCCAAATTGTAGGATCGTTATGAAATTTAATCCTTAATATATACTTTCTTGAAACTTCTTCCCTTTTCTTGTATAATATCCATCTTTTTGCAGTTTGCTGACTTTTAATTAATATTCATTTATTAAATTAATGAAGTCAAAACCCTTCTACCCATCTTAAAAGCTACAAATGCTTGTTTCGTAAATAAAAACAAATCATTTGGATATCTAGATCTCTGACTTTCAAACACAAGTTATAAAAGCTTATCTATAGGTGTTGTTGAGAATCTCAGGGATCGCCATATCGCGATATATCGTCGATATATAGGCGATATATCGGTATCGACAGGTCACCGATATATCGCCGATATGGACGATATCGGGTATCGACAGGAGAAAATGCCTAATGGATATCGGATTTCGGCGATATGCGTCGATATATCGCCGATATATCGGCGATATATCGGTATCGACATTGTATCGAAACGATATCGATATCGATATTTCCTTCCTTGGTTGAGATCCTTTAAAAGATATCCAAACCTTAAATACTAAAAGATATCCAAACCTTAAATACCAAGAACACATCCTTAGGAATGATCATTAGATATTGAGATCAATTCCCTAACGTGTCTTGCTATACACAAGGCTGTTGGGACTTTATGTTAGGTAGGAACATCGTTTTGAAAACTTAACTAGACGGGTGCAATCGATTAGATTGGTAAACTGGTGTTGGATCGATTTGGTTAACCCATTTTATTGGCTCTGTTAAAAAGTTGAGTTTGATTAAATCATCGATTTAATGAGTATTTCAACCCGGTTTAGCCAAGCTCAACTGAAATTATGCCGCAACACAATTTTGAATTAATTAAACAATACCAATGTTGGTGGAGGTTAAAAACCTTTGGTCACTTATCACTAACTCCCAACCAACCAGTCCACAACTTCCTTAAAATATGGATTTTAAACATTATTAAATTATTATTATTTTGTAGAGTATTTAATTTAAATATTATATATATATATATTTATATTTATATTTATATGTAAAATATTTGATGTTGCATATGAAAAATATTTTATGTATATTATAAGATATATACATTTATGTTCGTAATATATTCAAGTGTGTATTTTACATTTTATTTTATTCCGATTTGATTAGCCGGTTCAGCCATCTTATTCCACCAATTCAGTTTAATTCGATTTTAAAGAATGGCGACGTCATCTTCCAATCGAATTAGTTGATTATGTTGTTTAACTCGATCTTGCCTTTTCAGTAAGATTTATGATTCATTTCTGTTTCAAAAATGGTGGTTGAATGCCATAACATATATCCAAAATAGATGCATGGACAAGCAACCATTAATATTGAGAAGTCCACCGAAAGTGGGAGGACTATTCCATATGACGTTCAACAACTTAGTCCAATAAGTACAATTTCTTATAAATCAATCAAGGATGTGAATCAAGAAAAAAATGTGGCTACCCCTGGCTGCCCCTTTCTCATTTTTTCCGCATTTTTTTAATTTTTTTTGCAAAATATTACCACATATATTCATCTATATATCCCTCATATATGTCATTCGAATTTCGTCAGAAACAAAAACCCTTATGCCCTCCATCTAGAACAGGTAAACGGTCTATATATTGTTGTAAATGACCTGTTCTAGATGGAGGGCATATGAATATCTATTTCTGACGAAATTCGATTGACATATGGGAGGGATATATAGATGAATATACATGATGATATCTTTCAAAAAATAAAAGAACACCCGAAAATGGGACGGGGGCAGCCAAATTTAACCCATATATGTAACATAGAAAAAGTATACACAGATAATAGACAATTATACTTTGTTATATGTTCCAAAGGCATTACATGATCCGACTCCAGTGAAGGATATGGGAAGATTCTTAAGCGCATCACGAAAGCATGTGGATCGCATCGTATGCGATCAAGAGCAACTAGTCATACTAGTAGCTCGAAGCAGCGGAATTTAAAATTTCATGCGATGAAACCACATGATCCAAGAACACTTCTCGGATCATTTCATCTAAACCACAAATAAGTATTAGGGTTACCACTTGAAGCGTGGTTGCGATCGAGTATCTAAATGAAGAGACCTCATGTCTCAAGTCTGATCCGACGGAGGAGATGCTTGCGAGCGCGTTAATGAAATACGTGCTCCTCGCAATCCATGTTGATGTTCCAAGCGACGAATCTCCTAATCTCATCACACAATATCCGACGTCTTCTTCACGAGCTAGACACACCAAAGGAGACAGAGATCCACGAGTAAACAATCCGGCAGCATAACGACAACGCTGCTGCGATGGCGACTCTCTCTAGGGATCCATGGTGGACGGCCACAATGAGAGAGGGAAAGAGAGGGTTGACATTTAGAGAGAGAGGGAGAGAGAGGAGAGAGAGCCTTATGTTCTCATTATCACTTTCAAGAGTAAGAGGCGCCTCTTCTTATATAGTATTTTGGGAGTCCATGGATCGCAATCCATGGACTACACAAAATCAATGGATGAGATTGATTTGTGCTTCTTTCAATGGCCAATATTTTGTTGTAAGATTACGACAATAATTAATTTAATTTAGATTAAATATATATTGATAAATTAATATAATTTAATCTCTAAATTAAATCAATCAAGCTTGGAGACAATGGAAAGGAGATTGCCTCTTCCATGATGCTGGAGTGGGCGACCACCTTTTCCTAATAGGAATTGGTGTCCTACCCCCTCTCCTATTAGCAAGGAGACAATTCTCATGTAATCTTTTTAGATTACATTGTTCCATGTATCTCCAATATTTACAACAATAATTATTGTAAATTATTCTACAAAATAAATCATAATTATTTTGTAAATATTGCAATGTTGCCATTGGAAAAATGTGAATCACATTCACAATCCAAAATAAATGTAAGTTACATTTTCAATAAATTGTCCAATGTGAATCCAATTCACATCAATATTTAATCTGTAAATGTTATTTACAAATAACTTTCTCTTATATATTATAAATCACATTTATAATATATATGAATAATTAAGATAGTGCTGTCCGCATTATTCATATTCATGATAATTAAATCACATTTAATCATCTTGGATATCTATTCTCATGTATCCAAATAATATGAATCACATTCACATTATTTGCATCTTTGATAATTAAATCACATCTAATTATATTAGATAACTCTCCTTGAATCAAATTCATATTATTCATGATAATTAAATCTCATTTAATTATCAATTTTCTCAATGCTTGGATACATATATCAATAATGAAATTACCCTTGAACTCTTTCAAGGATAATGTGCTTTCTCCGCAGATACTTGGAGATAAGGACATGACGATTCTATTGTTCCACGTATAGTGACTTGGATATTGAGATCACATATCAAAATCCAGATCTTGCGGACTCCCTAGATGCTTGATTAAATCAAGGTCGTAGATCCAATCTTCTTATTGCATCTGAATCACATTCAGATAAGTGTCCAACATTTAGACCAAGATTAGATCACTTCTCTATTGAGAGGAGTCACTGAACTCCATACCCGTTTCATCACTCCCTAAGAATGGAAGCGTCATGGTTATACAATCGCTTATGATCACATCACCCTCAGGTATTCCTAAAACTTGTACATCCGCATACTGGAAGACCCATAATAAACCCTAAGTATTAGATCAATTTTACACTGTCTACTTCAGGGTTTTATCATTAAGTTTCTCATTCGATCATTAAGAGTTGGTATCGATCATATACTTTCCAAAAGCATATATCATACCTAGGTGTTGATAATATACTTTCCAAAAGTATATATCAAACCTATAAATTCAGTCAAGCTTCCAAAGCGAGACGACCATGCATGTAATTTGATCCTTCCCACTATCTCATGAGTGTGCTCATGTCTTCCGGTTCAATAAATGAACCTGTATGATCCCTTTGAGAGATCGTATTACTCATATGCCCTTGCATGCACACCAGTGTGCCGGTGTATGGACCTTGATTAGGTCATCAACCTATTGGTCTGCCAAATGTACATAATCGGACATATAGTAAAACATCTATCTCCGGTCAGAGGATGTGTGCCTTTATCGTGATAGCATACGACATAGGACTTTGGTTATCTCGATCTCGCTAAGTCAATTCTTTGACCTAACTTATCTAACACCTTCGAATCTTGACTCCTATGTAGTGGACTTGCATCAAGAGGTTGGTTAGATATCAACCTTTAGAGAAATGATCGCCATCTCCTTCTCGTGATGGAGATCATCTCTTAATAATCATTTGACGGTACTTGATGAGTCCTCAATCTAAATCTTTAGATATTCATCCAAGCACCAGCTTCTATGGATCAATAATTGAATCAACAACTGTATGATCAATAAGATGTTCATGTTACAAAACCCTAATTGTTCTGAGGAACCTATTATGCAAATTAATTACTCTCCATTTCAGATTAGGGAATGATATTTGCAATAATATTTATTACATAATGGCTCGCCATGGACTCGTATGTCCAACATCCATTATAAAGCCTTGAACTTGGCCGTCTCTCGGATCTCGTGTCATAAGAGCTGGCTCGTTAAGAGGAAACCAACGGAGTTTGTTTCATGTGAATCGGACTTCGTTTCGATTTGTTATGATTTTCGAAAGAAAGAGAAGTAAGATGGTTTAAGACGTCATTAACCCGTATTGATCGTCATTAAGACTAATTAAACCTGATTAAATAAAACTAATGATAGATTGAGCATCGTCAATCGTTAGCAAATGTCAAGCGTGAGCTACGGAAGATAAATTGTGATTAGTAAAAATTAATCACGATTAGCGGTAATTAAACGTCATTAATGAATCTATAATACTCTGGAAAGTTCTAACTTAAGCCTTAAGTTTTGGACAAGACTTGGCCAAAACTATGGGCTAAAACCATGAGCCGCTAACCACAGTAAATGTATAAACCATGGTTTACTAACCGTGGTTAGTGGTTTTCTAGAGCCTATAAATACCCCCTCCCACCTATTCATTCTCTACGATTTCTACTACCACAACTAACCTAAGGGCAAGGGTCGAGAGGTTGGGAGGAGGAGAGGGAGGCGAGGAAGGAACGCTAGCGAAGCGTTGTCGGGAGAACGAGGAGGAGGAATGTACGATCCTCTCTTAGTTTGCTTCGTATGCTAGGTTTTTGATTCATCTTCTTTTTTCTAGCTTTGTTTTCGATTCATCTTTCTTTTCTGTTCATTTTCTGTTGTGGTTCGAGGAGAAATTTGTGTAACACCCTACTTAGGTGCGAGTGGCTATGCACGTCAGTGTACCCTGTGTTTCGTCACACTTTCCCTCACCTAAGATGCGTGGTGTCTACGATTCTCCATCGCTTATGTGTCTATTCTTTCGATTCCACTTTTATAATTATTTTGAAGGAGAAATCCGTGTAATATCCTACTTAGGTGCGGGCGGCTCTGCAAATCAGTGAACCCTATGATTCGTCACACTTTCGCTCACCTAAGACGCGTGGTGTCTACTGATTCTTCATCTCTTGCAGTTTGATATATAATTTCATATTCACCGTTGTTTCCCTCTTTATGATTCTATATAGGAAACTTTGTTCATTTTTCTTTTTAAATATATCCCGATATAAGGCGAAACTCTGTCGAAATTTTTATAGAAATATATCCCGATATAAGGGGAAACTTTGCCGAAATTTTTATAAAATATGTCCCAATATAAGGGGAAACTCTGCCAAAATTTTCCTAGAAATATCGCTCTGTTTAAGGGGAAGCTCTGCTAAAATTTTAAGAGAAAAATATGTTATTCACGTTGTTCGTGTTCTTTGTGTATTCTTCGTGTTATTCATTCGTTCTTCGCGTTCTTGACACGTTCTTAACATATTTGTTATGAAAATGCAATTCGATCGTTTTAAGAGTTATAAATCGTCCTTTTTGAAAAAGAATCACGATAAAACACTGCATACGCGAGAGAGAGCTCGATTAGGTAATGGAATCCTTCCTTTTGTTGTTGGGTTTTTTATATGAGATCGTTGGGATTTCTGATATTATGCTTGTTGTTACGAAGAACCCTAATTTGACTAATCTTGAGAAGATATGAAAAGTTGCATTGTGATGTCAACTAAAATAAGGTCTAAGCATAGTATTTGATGTAGTGGCTTGTAAACTTATGGTTTATAAATTAAAATGTGCATAAATATGAGTATATAAATATATGAATTAATATATATGTGAGGCTATACTCAATGTCGATGATTATGCAAATTGAAGACTTAACGGAAGAATCACATCATGGAAATTGATGTGTATTAAGGTGGATCCTGAAAAAGATGACGTCTTACGTTAAGAATGAGTGGGAGTAGAACTACAGGTCGGAAATGTAACCTATAGGTTTATCGGAAGGAACCCGTATTGCCGTTGTCCACCTAAGTGGTACATGGTTTCTCTGGTATGATAAGTGCGCATGAAATGAATGATCTGCAATGCATAGTAACGTGTGCCAATATATTCGGTTGAACGATATAAGATGTGGTCGTGATATGTGGACACACGTGGTTCTATAGCGGCTGAGACACGATAACATGTATTTAAAGCCGCTACGCTATGTGATTAAAGGTTAGCCTGAGGTTTTAAGCAGTCAGATCCTCGAGGATGGTGTGCTCCTTTGTTTGTCAAGCTGAGGGTTTGAGACTATGATTAATAAAAGAAAAGGAAATTGTCAGGGTAGTATCGGAGGATTGGTTGAGGCGACGTGCAACGTCATAAGTTTACTAGATCAACGCAATCTCCAATACCGAAGTATCCACAGCTTCGGAGTCCATATAGTGCTGAGGTAATTCTCTGGACTAATCCCTGATGTGGAATAGAAATGAATACGACTTAAACTAATGAGAAAGAATGAAATTTTTTGTGATAACAAGTTTTGAAAAAAATTACACCATTTGTTAGCTTTTCTCTTCTTCGTTACTTAGCATTCGCTAATTGTTATCCTATGATTTATGGAAAACCCAACATGTGTCGGTGAGCCATCACAAGGACTTTAGTAATCCAACCAGCTAACATAGTCGCCATCCAGTCAACCATAATAGCTTTGCTCTATAAGGTAGTTGGTAATATTTTTGTGTGTTTTCTTTCTGGCTGATGTATATGTAAATGGTTATAGAGGGAAATTGTATCTGTAAACTTTATTTTGTGAATGGAAATGTATTAAATATTCTTTCTTAGTATTTTTAATTACAGTTTGTTTCTGAATGTTGGTTGTGATTGCTGAATAAATTATTGCTGAGTAACCAGATCCGTATATGGGAGGATCCGACAGCCCGGAAATGGGATCATGCCATCCCTCTCTCAATCTCTCTCTCTCTCTCTTAATCTTTCTCTCTCCCTAATGAAGCAATCAACAACATACCTCAAACCTTCACAAGTCACCACATATAGGTCTCCAACAAGATCTGGAGCTTGAAGAAAATCAAGCGTGCATAAAGGAAGCTCATACAGTCATTAGACATGACTCATATAAGGTGACAAAAATTCACCTCGCCATCTATTATAGCAAGTAAATAGTCACATATCACACAAACTATGCCATAGATTATACCATCACCTAAGATTTTGCATGCATAATGGCTTGTCCACGGATTCAAGAGCTAACATAAATTCGCAGAACGCCCCTCAAATTTCTCAACCATCCATACAATCCTATATAACAACATATAACCAACCACTACTATAGAAAAATACAAAATATTCATAATTACTGTTGCATATCCTATAGAAAGCTGCGATTTTTCCCCTTTACCGAACCAAGCGGTAATACATCTATATCTGTGCTAACAACGTTTAGCCATACATGTTAAATGAAAACAAACATATCATCACAGACTTGGATTATCTCTCAGAACCATGCATAACAACTACAAAAAATGCTATAGTCACAATACAAAATCATGAAACAAATATAATTTAATTATGACAAAATAAACAAGAAAATTGACACTATATCTAAATCAGTTCAAAAGCAAGGATCGAGCAACACCTAAGAGCGGTGCAAATACCTTCTCTGGTGAGGAAAACCTAACATACACATGAACGACATGCACACAGACTTTGTTTCTTATTTATTTATTCTTCAAATCCTCCACATCCTTAAATAGATTGAAAAAATATTACAAACAAACAAACAATGATTCTCCATAAAGGAAAAAATCACCATCAAAATGCCATACCTAAGAGGCAAATGACAATAGAATTTGAGACAAAAAGCGACAATAAACGAACAACATATTGGACGATCAGAAGAATAACAACCACCACAGTTCCCCAGCAACACACGAAAAAGATGAGATGATGGTTGCCCAAGAACACAAACTAATAAGCTAAGGATGAAGGCCGAATAATATACCAGAGCGGTGCGAAAGGTTTTTCTTTGATATAAACCCTAAAAGCTCATGGGTGACAGTCGACAAACCTTCGACGACAACAAATCTCAAAGGAGCGAACGAATCACAATGCATGTCATCAATACTTTGCAGCAAGGATCTAGCAACACCCAAGAGAGACACAAATACCTTCTCCACTAAGGAAACCTTAACATACACATTGACGATATGTCCACAATCAAAGAGGGAAAAAAGAGAGAAATCAAGTCCATGCGACAAATGAGGAGGAGGGCTCCCATTAAAAAAATATGAACTATGTAACCGTAAGAGGTTGATTATATACGGACACCTGATAGAGATATGAAGGTCCATCACGCGCCAACATCTCCATCCTTCCTCGTTGGTAAAATCTCCCATGGGGTAACGTCTTTGGAAACTATTACCCAGAATGGATATAGTTTGAAAATAACATCCAGAATAGGCATATATGGCAAATCGTTTGCCGCTTGGTTTGCCGTGCCACATGGATGTCAAAAACAAGTGCTTGCGATGAAAATCTAGGTTCCTGTTCCCCGTCCGTCCATGTAGCATGACAAACCATTTGCCGTTCGCGGTAAATGTTTTGCCGATATATGCCCATTCTGCGTAATTTTTTTTCCCATCCCTCTCTTGTAAATGCCTCTCCTCGCTCGCGACATCTAGGGTTTTGAGGAGCAGAGGTATATATACCCCGACGAGTGGCTGAGAGCATATGGAAATCCCTTATGAAGATATGTCTATCCATCCACTCTCACATGTGAAGGGTTTCCTTCGTTTCAAATTTCGAAGGGTTCAAATTTTCACGCTTTTACATCCGATTTCCAAGTTTCTTCTTCTTTAAATAACACGGATCTTTACTCTATTGGGTTATTGGTTCACATTATTGTTTGCTCTCCTTTGTCACAACATGGAGTTACAAGCCCTGTCAAAAATTTATTACACGAGGTTGAGGTGCACAAATACTCCACATCGTCTCGCATCGCCGAAATCCAAGTTTCTTTTGCAACATAGTATTTTTGAAGTGCTAAAAGATCCCACCTTTCTAGCAGGTGCAATATTTTTGTGCTTGCTCCCAACTCGTTTTCATCAAATTATCAAGCAAAGTTATATGAAAGAGCTTAAGAATTGCTAAATTTGCCGAATGATTGGATCCCACCTCTATTGCTTGATATAGGATGGTTTGTTGATTTCTTATATATTATTGGAAGCACATTATTTCCGAGCATGCTTTAGGTGCCGTTCGGCAATCGGGTTTAACTCCCCTACCCCATATTTTCTCCCTCCACGTGGGTCCCACTTTTTATCTTTTTAAAAAAATTAAATAAATCAATTCTTCATCATCAATATCATCAAAAAATAATATACTATACCATCATATCATATAAAAATTATAAACTACTCCACTTCTACTCACTTTTTTAAACTCCAATACAATCACATCACAATAACTACTCACTTTTTAAACTCCAATACAATCATATCACCCCAAACCCACTTCTAACCCACCCCCAGTTTAACCCTCTATCCAAACACCAAAACTCAAAAATGGGTTACATACAACCAGTTTAACCCACCTAAACCCACTATCCAAACACATAGGGTGGATCATTGGGCCGGGCCGACCCGGACCCGACCCTGACCCGACCCGAAAAAGCCCGGGCCCTTATTTTTCAAAAATATTATGATCGGGCCGGGCCCGAACCCGAGATACAAATGGGCCGGGCCCGGGCCCTCATATTTCAAAATATCATATTATAACTAAATTAGGGGACATGGATATATAGTCACAATACATCCAATATTTCCTTCATCCATCAATAGCAATACTATATCGTAATAATACATCCAGTATTCATGTGTTATGGATGAATTATATCCATAACAATAAATTAGAATCAAAGTGCAACTTCATGGAATCAAAATAAGTGCGGGTTGAGCCCGACCTGAGCCCGATCCTGACCCGAACCCGAGCCAGATCCTACAGGCCTTGGGCCGGGCCCAGGTCCTCAGTTTGTTGAAAAAAGCAGGCCTCGACCCGTCCCAAGGCCCACGGAAAATTGATGGGCTCGGACCAAGCTTTCCCGGGTTGGGCCGGATCGAGCCCAATGCTCCACCCTACAAACACACCCTACAAACGGGTTGGCGGGCAAGTTCTCAAGAATTAGTGTGGTGTGTTCATGGCATTTGAAGTCTGTGGTGTGGCCATTTGAAGCCTGTCAACGCTTCACCAATGGCCCTCCGCCGCTCCCTCTCGAGGTCGCTCTTCTCCGCCGCCAAGTCTGCCCTCAGATCCCTGCCTTCTCCCTCCTCCGCCTCCCTCCCCCGCCCCCCACCTCCCCTCACCCCTCCCCCGCCGCCGCCCTCCTTTCCGCACCTCCAGGTCTCTCTCTCTCTCTCTCTCTCTCTCTCTCACGCGCGCGCGCTCACTCATCCTAAAACCCTAAATCCCTCCCCGCTAACCCCTCTCGGCTTTGTCCGTACAGGTCGACGGCGGAGCTGGGCGGCGTGCTCTCGCTTTTCCCGCTCCACGGTGCTGTCGCGGCCGCACGCCTCCGTTCGCACCTTTCCGCCAGTTCCAGGGCTTGCTGCTGCGAGCTCTCTCAGGGTACCTTCTCGAGAACTTGCCGAGATCCTTAGTTTCCATTCGTGAGTTCCGTTGGTCCTCGGTTTTGTTTTCGTGTATTGGTCGGCTTTTTTTGCGTCTCCTTCCTTTGTTAGCCAAAGATTTGAGCTTTGGTTGATTGGAGGAACTTAGGGTTGGAATTTTAATAGGGGGTGGCGAGGACGGCTGATGCGAGATGGGAGTGGATGATGCTTCCATTCGAGGATTCCACAGTTTTTTTGAGATATGTAGGTTATTTTAAAATGTTTAATTGATAATTTTTTTACCCGCAATGACATAATGGGTCAGGAAGACTTCTTGGGCGGATGGGGAGTGTTATTAATTTGGTAAAGGGAGGTAGAGGTTTTACAATGATGAAGGTAGATGAGGCATATTTCTTGTGCGCAATGGTAAATGAACGGTACTTGTGATCATGATAGCTACTTCTTGTAGTAGTTCATTGAAAGGATGGACGTTGTTTGCTTCTACCGTGTTTTTTTCTTAATAGATGAACCGGACTGATTGAATGTATTATGATATGCAAATTGATCACTTCTTTGTTTGGTTCTCATGCTTCTAGTTATCTATATGCTCTTATATTGTGTATGTACAAGTTAATTTCATATACTAGAATTCTAACGATGTAAACACACTGAAGGAAGTGTTTATTTGATGAAGAAGATGGCGGTGCTGTCTAAGCTCAGTGGCTAAATATGGAATGCTTTTTACAAGATTTACTATTGTGAATGATATTGTCCTAATACCCACGCATCTGTTTTTATTACGGTAAGCACTAGGAGCTCTATAGCAACTTTGTTATCAGGTGTAGATAGGCCAACCACAGGGGGAACAAAGAAGATATATAGGCTGGTATAGTGCATACAGATTTTCCTATCATGTTCAAGTGTCAATAACTTGTGTACCAGGGATATTCTAATGTCCAACTTCACTACTGTCGATTGATGGTGCATGCATTTTGTACCTCTTTCCGTACCCGCTTACATAATCCTCTCTCCTCTTTTTCTTGGGACGTAATGTTGTAATAGTCATACATTTCATTGTCACTTTTACGTGGAAAATGCAATTCAAATTAATTGTTGACGGGTAAGCTGATAACGGATTATGAATTCTTTCTTCTGTGCATCTATTTATGCCTACTTTAGATAAGGTCCTCCTACTACAGATGTGAAATATGTTCAATCATTATGTTTTGCATGCATTATGGTGTTTTCATGGTTTACATTGTGTTTTAACTATTTATTAGGATGTGATTTCTGTGTCAAATTAGGTGAAAAATCCTCCTATTGAGAACATAATAGGTCAGATTGCATTGATGAACATGTTTTGCTATGAGGCTTTGCTTGACAAATATATAATTTTATTTTTCTAATTTGTTGTATCATTATTTTGTATTTTAAATATAGTAAAATAATCAAAAGTTACAATATTTGGATGTCCTTTTAATTTGGATGTAAATTTTGGATGAAATGACGTGTCTTTTAATGGGTTAATTTCATATATAAAGCAACCTACATCTATGTAATAGAGGAGAAGAAAAATGAAGCTAAATTTGGTTTAGCATTTGTCTTTACGCTCCTTCCTTTATCGAATATTCTTTGTCATATTTAATCCTCCAATCCGATCTTCCTCCCATTCTCAAGTAGCTGTGCGTGCTCCTCCTGATCTCTTCACCCCAATTTCCTTGCTCCAACCTTGATTTTTTCCTAATTTTCATTTTGCATCATTTGGAATCAAAATATGCAATTTGAATCGTTCCAATGACCCGACAATCCTATTCAATACTAGGCACTAGCAAAGATGTTGATGTGAGCATAATAGCCAACATATTATATTCATGGAAAAGAAGTTGAAGAATTACCTATAATCAAGCTGGAAGAGACATCATTGGCGGGAGTCATTGATCGATATGGACATTCTTTTAGGAAAATGATTTGGCCAATACAACATCTATACACTGCATATTCGATGAAGACAAAACATAAAAATAGTAGAATAATCTTTTTAAAGCCCAAGTGTTGCACTGTCAACAAATGAGCGCAACAAGGAAGAAGGAAATGAGCGGTCTTCATCGACAATGTCTTCATCTCCTCTAGAGTCCTCGACATTGATCCATGCACTGTTAGGCATCCCAGGTTCACGTTTTGCATCTCATACTGCACATGCTATCTGAACCCTAGAGATACATTCGTCGTTATGGAGCCCCCATCACCACAAACGATAGTCCCCCATGGAGCAAATGGGCGTTGCACCATAATCGGGTTCGACGAGGTTCACCTATTGGTACGGTTATTTACAGGGGGATTGCTGCAACTTCATATACTAAGAAACATTGATAGTCAACATCTTAAACTGTCATCACATCACCAAGTATCACAATCAATATATCGTGATTAGGAGTGCTAATCGAATCGAATACATTCAAATCCACCCAAATAGATTCACTTCATTTTGAAAGTTTTGAATTCGAATTGAATTTTAAACAATCTTCTAACTTAAATTCAATTTGATTTATTTCGAGTTTTGAATATTCAAATTGATTCGTTTACTTTTGAATTTGAAATGTTATTGATTATTTTAAGCTCATATAAATTATTTTATATGAAAATATAATAATTTTAATATTTTATTATATAATTCTAATTTTGAATATAGATTGCTAAGATAGGGTGAAAAAGTGTATACTCAAGGAAAATATCAAACAGATAATATACAATGGATGAAAATATCTATTTTTTACAGTTATTATGTCACTTACAATATGAATATACTTTTTTTAGTGATGAAAAGAATATATAGATATAGTGTAATTATATAATGCCTATTAAACTGATGGAATATTCTTAACAAAAGAGTTGAATGCGTTATCATTATCGTTGCATGTTAAAGCAAGGCAAGATCAATCTCATATATAAAATTAATGCAAACTATTTTTTATGAAAAAATATAGTAATAGTTTGTTCATCGTGAGGATAATCGATATCTAAAAATCAAGGTTGCAGAAGTCGGCAGTGGGTACTTGACCGGTAGGGTCACTGACTAAGGATTAATCGGTAGTCGAAGAGTAATCAGATTTAGTTGGGCATTAGTCAGTTTGGATTTTTTTAAAATTATTTTAAATATATAAATCATTTTAATAACATATACTCTCATTTATATCCATATATTTAGCAATTTTAATATTTTTAAGAGCTTAAAAAAATATAGCATGAGAAGAAAAAATGAAGCAAGTTAAGAACAAAATGTTTGGTACATAGTACGAGCAGATGCTCAAAAATAAAAAACATCTACAACATGCTCAAAAAATAATACAAGTGAAAAGTAAGACAAGTGTCACAAGTCAACGGATTCAATCCTCAATGTCATCAAGTCATCATCCAAATCCAACTCTTCTTCTTCATCATCAGCGCCTTCTTCTTCTTCTATATCCTCAAGATGTAGCTCCTCATCCTCATTCATCGGCGTAGCATTGGAGCTTGATGATGAAGCTCCCCTTCCACGTTCAACTCGTTGGCTCCTTCTTGGTTTCAAATTCTCTTTGACACCACTAGCATGTGCTACAACTTCCCATGTCAGCTCGGAACCTAGAAAAACCTCCTCATCATGAGCATCAACATCTCCGGTCCATTCAGCCATGTGTGCACGATCACGAGATGAGAGAGGACTCTTTCTTTATCAACTCGATGTTCCTGCAGGTTGGAAGTGAAATAAACGTACACAAGATTGTTCAGCTTCTTAGTCTTCAACATGTTTCTCTTCTTGGTATGAATGTGAAGACCAAAAAAATTTAAATTTATATCAATTACTAATTTAAATTTTACTATTACTAATCGAATTGGGTGGGTAGAGTGGTGTCATTATCGAGTCAAATGTACTCCACTAACGCTCACATCCCGATGATGAATATGCCAAGCTCAATAATTTGATAGCCGCAGTTTTCAAATGAAGCGTGTCATCTCCATGATTATACCACCGATTAGCTATTGAAATAGAGAATTGGTCAAAATAATAAAATAAATGATTAACATTAATAGAAAACAATGATTGAAATACATGGATCATAATTGTCATCATTTGACATCCTCTGTCTCAGCTAAAGGCTTGCCAAAATCTTCACGACCAAGTCTATTTGTCGGATGCTCGTCCCTGGTAATTGCATCTTGTATATCCAAATCTAAATAAAATTTTCCATTTACTCCTTAAACCCTCTCCTCACCACAACATCTAGATCACCATGTGACTCAATGTAGAAGAAAATTGGGTTCAAGTAATAAGCTGTTAGATGCAATGGAGTATTGAGCCTCTCTTTGGTCTTGGAGGTAACAACAACAACAACAACAACAACAAAGCCTTTTCCCACAATTAAGTAGGGTCTGCTACATGGATTCTTCGCCTCCATTCAGATCTATGTTGGGTCAATTTCAGGCTTATATCCAAAAAACTAAGATCCCTTCGTATAGGTCTTGGAGGTAACAACATCCACAAAAAAATTATAAGATCACTCCACGCCATTGACTGCTGCAATTATCTCCCGCTTGGCCTCTTCAAGCCCTCCATAGACAAAGCCCATGGATGAGCATCGATCTACATCAACCACACATAATAAACGAACCAATGGAGTGAAAACTGTGATAACATGTGATGTATGGTTCCATAATGTAGGGCTGAATACTATGGGGCTTGCTGCTTCTGCCTTTTTGGTCTTATACTATTTGCAATTTCTCCACTCTTATGAGGAAAACATCAATCTTAGCTTGTCTTTCTTCTCATTTAGACTCTCAAAAGTGAGAAAAGTGGTTGCGATTCTTGTTTGGCCGAGCCTTGCAATGCCCATCTTGCTGGTGAACTTACGCATCAAGCGTAGAGTTTTGGTGTAAGAGTAGATGAACATTGTAAGCCTCTTCGCCTTTGTGATCGCACTCCTCACCTTTGTCTCTCTGCTTATCTCCTCCAAAGTAAGATCAATGGAGTGTGCGGCACACGTAGTCCACCAAATCTGCCGATATTTGGTGACCAACAATCTTCTTGCTGCTACATTGGCGGATGCATTATCCACCACAATCTGAACCACTTTATCCACTCCTACTTCATTCAGACACTCATCCACCAACTTACAGATGTATTCCGTAGTGTAAGCCTCATCTGAGGCATTTATGGACTTAAAAAATGAAGTCCCCAAGGTGCAATTGACACAAAATTGATGATGCTCCTTCCTCGCTTGTCCGTCCATGCATCAGTCATCAAAGAGCATCCCGCCAACATCCACGATCACGATGGCATTGCAAGCCATCGTGAATCTCCTTCACTTCATTCATCAGACTTGGACCACTAAGCTCATACCTCGTAGGAGGCTTTAGTCCATGCTCGTACTTCTCAATCGCCTCCACCATCTGCAAGAAGTTTTTCATCGTCAATGCATTAATTGGAATCGCCGATGTATATGCCTATTTGGATATGTATGGGGTAACTCTGTCACGATGATCCTTGGAGAATGCAGCCTTGATGGTCATCTGACGTGATGACCCTTCCATTGCGACAGTCTGCTCCAAGGATTCAGAGACTCACGATCGCTTCGTGGAAACCACATGTCCAGTGATATCAACTTCCTACCTCATCGCGTGAACATCAGTGGCTTTCTGGGACTTCTTCCTGGAAACATCATCAAGATACACAATCATCTTCTTTTTCATTTCCTCATTCACCTTGGGACATACAGATACGTTCCCTCTTCCGTGTGTTAGATGTTGCTTGAACATGTACACACCACCCTTGACAATCTTCTTTCACAGTCTGAAAGTGACCGTATTTGGATTCGTACGGTTCACAAGGTAATCGTGTTGCCATGCATGATCATTTGATCCCGACGGCACGTAAAAAGACGAGTCGCTACCGGAAGCGACGTTTGCTGGAGGTGTAGCCATTTACATAGTAATCAAATTCACAATTTAGGTAATTAACAAACACAAAGCTAACTAATCTCACAAGTTGAACTTCCTAATTAACTAACAAAATCACAAGTTGAATGAAGAGATTAAATAACAAGCAGACCAATGACAATCATATAAGAATTTCTAAGTTGAACAAATTGAACATATAAGCTAACCAATGCCAATTATATAAAAATTTCTAAGTTGACCAAATTGAATATATAAGCTAGCTAATGCCAATCACAGAAGAATTTCTAAGTTGATCAAATTGAACATATAAGATACCCGATGCCAACCATATAAATATTAAATATAAGCTAACAAATGCCAACATATAAGCAAAAAATTCTAAGTTAATCAAGATTTAAAGAATAATAAACATAAGCCATCAATCAAGCAAAAAATATCTAAGTAACATGCACATCATCAATTAAATCTAAGTTTTACTAAAAAATAACTTAACAAGCTAACATTTTTTAACCTAAGATGCAAATTAACAAGATAATCTAATCATTAATAACCAAAATCAAGCAATAAACCAAGCAAAAAAGTATAAAAAATCGATTTTTTTGAAACCCTAACTAGCTCAGGGGGCGACGAGTCAAGATCCAAGTTGCTATAGAGGATGGCGGTTGAGGACCGCCTCCAAAAGGAGTCGTCGCATGATCGTTGGCGATGGAAGGAGGAGGCGACGATGCGGTGTAGGTCCAGGAGCTCTAGCAGCTCATGGGCGGTGAGGGAGTCAGGAACGAAGGTTTAGGATTCTGTTTCGACAGAAACCCCAAAACCTTATTTGGGAGGACAATCGGGTATTCGAGCCGTTTTATTTTTTTTGAAATTTCCATGTAAAAATCGACCGCTTAGTCGGTCGACTAAGCCGTTTAGTCGCCTGATTAATCGGGTCGACCAGACTATAGGCCGATTTGGCCTAGTCGAGTCGACTACCCCCCACCCCCCGACTCGACTAGTTGGTCGACTTTTACAACAATGCTAAAAATTAAAACCATGAAACACACCCGATTTCGATAGATAAAGGGACAAGTTACATTATGGTGATAAGAGCAGCAAGTGCTTGTAGATTACTCATGTGATGATAAATATTGTTCGGACATTTATTGCCATCATCATGAATATGTCATGCAAGGAAAATCAAAATAATAAATGGAGGGATATCTGAGTAGGCCAGGAAACATAACAATTGTTAATGAGGAACTTGCAGTACCATGACCATTGTGTTCACGTGGGAGGAGAATGTGCACCATTGTCTACAATGAGTATATGGGATCTTAGTCAACAATAAAAATGGGAAGGGAAAAGGTAGGGTAAGGATTGAGAGAACATGGAAATAAATATGGTGTGTCAAATTGGAATATCAATCTTAGAACTTTGTTCTTTCCTAATAGACATTATGACCAATATTTTTCTACTTTATTTTTTATTGAATTTTTATCTTTAAGTAATTGGATTATAATGCATTGATATTAAATAGAGAACGGCTTAGAGTGTTTTGTGATTCTCTTAGTGCCTCGAAATTTCTAATAGCATATTAAGATTGACCATCATACTTATACTAAGTAACTTATACTTAAATTAATGTCACTAGGGTAAAACACAAAGTAAAAATGAGAACTTAGATATTTTATTTAACCAATGCATCGATGACCATTGTTGGAGTTAAACAACTTAAACTTAGTTTAAGATATTTGCTAATATTTTACTATGGGAATTGAGAAAAACGAAATGCTATAAATTAGTAATTAAATTGGGTCTAATACTAAGAGTAATTGGTCTAATATGATGATAATAACCTACGTGTCATGAACTTGGGGGCTTTTGGGTAGATTGAGTGACGGCTCAACTTGAACTTGTAAATAGAGAAGAAAAGAGAATAGGTCACACTTCGATAGCCTAATATCAGTGTGGTCTAGACGTGACAAATTATACCGGTGGAGCCTAGGTATGAAAATAAATTTAAGAGTAACCACTTAATCACACGTAGTAAGGGGATTTGAGAGTACCTTTAGGTGCTTGCTACAACATGAATCAGGTGGAACTTTCTTCTCTTGCACTTAGCAGTTAAAGTATAATTACTAGCTGTGTGAATGAAGAAATACAAATAGAAATGCAATCGCTTAATTTCGTTTCCATACTTTGACATGTTATGCTTAGTGATATATAGCAACTATTAAATCATTCCATGTGAAGTAAATGACGCTCGTGAATTATTTTTTACATTTATTTATTTGCAAATGACTTTGGATTAAGTTCATGCCAACTCTTTGATGTTATTATGCTATAACTCCCTATATGAGAACATTCAGACATAATTTGGATCGGTCCAGGACATTGTTGTTACATGTACGGATTTAAATATGATGGTGCTCTTAACTAATTTTTTTAATGAAAATTTTGGTGGTGACCCCCTGAGTGGGGGCTCACCCGAGTTACCATAAAAAAATATGTATGTATTGTATGCATGTTATAATATGCTGATATGTTTGTGTGTTTATGCATGTATGTACATATTGAATCGAATTATCATCTGACATATTTCGATTAATTCAGATTCGAAATATGTATGCAAATGGTGCTCTTCACTGCCTAAATGGTCCAGGACATAAATATATATGTAAATGGTGCTCTTAACTAATTTTTTAATGGAAATTTTGGTGGTGACCCCCTGAGTGGGGGCTCACCCGAGTTCCCATAAAAAATGTATGTATTGTATGCATGTTATAATATGCTGATATTTTTGTGTGTGTTTATGCATGTATGTATATATTGAATCGAATTATCATCTGACATATTTCGATTAATTCATATTCGATCCATTTAGTAATAGAATCCTAAAGTCAAATTCCAAATTAGTTTGTTTTATATTGAATCAAACTTTTTTTGAATATTTATCGAACAAATCCTAATCAAACTCGAAAGAAATTCAATTGGCACCTCTAATCCTGATCCTCACGGACCTCTGTTATCGTCGGGATCATTGAAAACTGAAGTCAGACGTGGTGGTAGAACATGAGTCTCTCCCCCATTGCAATAGATTATCGGCTATTCGGCATTCTCATCGACACCTATTGATTGACATCCATCACTACGCATGGTCCCAAAATCTTGGCATCTACGAGCATCGAAGGTTGAACTGAGCACCATTGTGCTTGTGATGGGGACGACTACCATTACTATTGTGTACTCCATTGTTGTCCTTGTGTATGTCACAACCGTAATTGCCGTTGCAATCGTCGTTTGGGGAACTAGCACTGTAACCCAACCATCAAGGATCGATCCCTTCACTTACTGATGCTTACAAATCAACATCCTCATTGGTGTTGGGAAAAAAATCCTAGCATGCATCTCTTTATTGAGAGAACACCATCATTTAAGGTGGATATCTTGGGAATATTTTAATGATGCCCCTCAATTAAAAGGTCTTTATGTTGAATGTTAGAGGTAAGAAGTATTTGTGGAAACATGAATATTCAAGTGGAGGGATATAATTTTCCAATTACACCACCAAGTGCATTAAAATTCTAAGCGAACGGTTGAAAAGAAGAAGAAAGTCTAAAATCTATTAGAACCATCCATTGAATTGATATTTAATACAAAATTCTTCAACGCCATACCCAATTCGCAAGCAACTCATTAGGAAATGAGTTTTTCGAGTTGAGATGAATTGATGCAGCTCGAAATATCTATATTCATTTTTCTAATTTTGTTATAGCTTTATTGTATTTTTAAATATTGTAAAAAACCCACAGCACAATGTTTTAAGTTTTAACGTGTTTTGTTGGTTTGGATGTGTCATTTGGATGAGAGGACATTTTTTAATGGTTTAGTCCCCTATTGAAAGCAACCTACATTTATGTAATAGAGCATATAAAAAATTAGGTATGTCATATGTCATATGGATATCTTTCACATTTTTATGTTTTTGGTTGCTTTAAGTTATTTGAAAAGATGCTTTAAGAAGTTGGCTCCATTCAAACATCTTATGGAGCTTTTCCTTCAAAAGCCTTATCTTTTGGATTAATTAGGAAAAAAACCATCTAATAGGAAGCATTGTCTCCCTTGATTATTGAAAAAGCTAACTACATATTTTAAGGCCGCCATGGCATGCATGAAGCTGACTAAAAAGACCGCCGTTTCCTTTCAGTTGTAGCTTATCGGAAGATAAACCTAGTATTGCTCCTAGAAAAGAATAGGCCTTAGGAGTTTGTATCGTCGATGTCGTAGGTTGACTTTGGTTGACCTGTTTGGTCATCCTTTATAGATCTTCTAGTGAAACACCCTTGTTGCAACTATGAAATAACAAATATGGTGTGAGAAAAAGGGTAAGGAACCTCATTTAATTGGGTTTCATCTGTTCTATCATAAAATTATATAAGTTGCCCTTGTGGTTGAATGTGAAGCTGCCTCTGGAGATTTTCTCAAGTTTAGCAAGGATCCTCTTGGAGTGAAAATATAAATGACAACAACAACAAAGTCTTTTCCCACAATTCAGTAAGGTCGGCTGGGAGCAAAATTGCTTAGGGAAATTTCTAGCTTTATCAGTCACTCCTATGCGATTATGCATTAATAATTTTTGACTTATTTCCATTGATCTGACAAGTTTCTCTTTAATTTCTTTTACTTTTATGGTGAAATCATTGTTTTGAAGGACACATATTGAGGTGATGCGGCAATATCCTTGAGGTGTTTCGACTAAAAACTACCTTGGGGCTTAGTCCTCATTCAGATTATGTGAGGAGTGCACCTTGGTGCGCCTGTTAAGCAAGGACTAGTGAGGCTGGGATGCGATGGTGAGGCTTTGCCATGACCACCTAAACTAATTATATGATTTGTATCCACTTAAATGGTTTGGTGGTAGTGCAGTGTGCCTACCACTCAAAAGACCAGGGTTCAAATCCCCCCTTGTGGGGGTTGCGTTAGGTGGTCGGCATCCTACATAAAAATAATCGAATCTTTCAACATGGATTGAGCAAGAATCCATGTAGCCGACCCTACTTATAGTGGGAGAAGGCTTCGCCATTTTTTTATAACTTTTAAATCCGAAAACTTCTCATTCTTTTACCTTAATAGATATTTCATGTCCAATATTTGGTATTTTTGCTATTCTGTAGTAGAAATAAAGTTATAAATTACTCGAACTCAATATAAGTTTTGAATGGGATCAGCACTATTAGTTACTAGTTCATAGTAAATGTGGTATTTACCTGATTCATCCTGCACAGAAATAATTAATAGAAGAATGTACCTACTTTCCAAACTAACAAAAAGCAAAATAAGCAAACACTCTTTCGTGTATATTGATGGGTTTATATGGCCATCTGAATCCGTGCCCCTTTTCTTCTTTTGGATTATTTATGATCATGTCGTTCTTTGATCTTATCTCATGCTTTGATTTTTGGTATGAGTATGGCGATGATTAAAATTTAAGAAGCATTATCTTTAATACGTACTAGAAACTAACCAGATATGTAGATACATGCATGATACACCGATAATATGAGGTGCAATATTATAAGAATTGGGGAGATTGGAGTTATTCAATGTCATAAATTGACTTTAAATAAAGAAAAACGATGTTTAAAGTGTCATATAATTATATTATCTCAATGTGATGATTAGATTGATATGGAAGTCATTTTGACGTTTCCTCATATTCTTATCTTATTTCCCCAATATTAGCATAATGTATTTGAGGAAAGGGAACCTACTTTGTGAAGTAGGTAACATTATCTACTTCACATCCATTTTTTGCAATTTTTTTTATTTTTTTTGAAAAATACCATCGTGGATTTTCATAACTATATCCATCTAAAATGTCATTCAAATTTTGTCAGAAACAGAGACTCCTACGGCCTCCATCCAGAACATGTATTTTTAACGGTCTTATATTTGCTGTAAATTACCTGTTTTGGATGGAGGCCGTAGGAGTCTCTGTTTCTGACGAAATTTGAATGACATATTAGATGGATATAGTTATGAAAATCTACGGAAGCATTTTTTCAAAAAAAAATTAAAAAATTTGCTAAAAATGGATGCGAAGTAGGTAAGGTTACCTACTTCACAAAGTAGGCTCCCTTTCCTCAATGTATTTTTGCTTAATTTTAGTTTACATAATATGTTTTTACTTAAAAGTTAGGCCTATGCCTAATCTTAATGATGTGGAAACTATTGCATTTCACTCACACTGTTTAAAACCTTTGGTTAAATGATAGTTAGTGTGGAGATCGATACTAAAAAGTTTCATTAATGGTAAAGCAACATCATATGGACACTCCCAATAAGATGTTAGATGCTCCCTGGAGAAGTATTCTCTACAAAAGAGCCAATTTTTGAAAAACCAAAGGATGGCCATTAAAGGTTAGTTTCATTCATAAATTTTAAATAAAGAGGACAAACAAATGCTGTACAAAGAGTTGCAAAACAAAGCATTATGACCCCCTTCCAACCACAATAACGTGATATGCAACCCATCACATTCCAAACATGCGGTATCATATACCTAATCATCACATGTTGTCTTTGCCACCGAATTGTACCTATCATTAGAAGTGCTTTATAATATTCTGATATTCTAGTTGATGGGGTGACCCGACTAGGGTGGCTGGGTGGTCGTCCGCAGGAAAAGGGTGGGCCATTGCAAGGGAGAGAACGCCAAGCCCCGGTCCTTCCCCAACCCATTCGGAAGGGGATGCTTCCGCTGTGGCTCCCTTTCTCACTGGTCTCGGCAGTGCCGGGAGCCCGTTCGTTGCTTCCGGTGCCGTGGTTTCTCGCACAGAAGCTATGTTTGCCCGATGAAGCGGACCTGTTCGCATCATGGCCTCAAATTTCAGCGAAATTTGGTCGAATTTCTGTCGAATATCGATATCCATCCGAAATCGAAATTAGACCGAAATGACCGAAATATGGGGGTCCTAGTACAAAAAATGATCGAAATAACCGAAATTTTGGTCGAAATTCCACCGAAATTCCATCGAAATCCTGTTTTGGTCGATACCGAAATGGTGACCGAAATCGACATCTAAGGCCTTGGTTTGCATGAGTCGCGATGGAGGGGCTCGCGTGTGCTGGTGGGAGAAGGCGGTGGCCCGGAGAAGGCTCTGTTCTGAGGAACCTCAGACGTGGGACTGGTTTCGGCATGGTTATTCAAAGGTGATATCCTGAAGCTGTCGCCATGGCGCGTAATGGCGAGGGGTCTTGAAGAGAAGGAGTCCACGGAATTGCTGCGATGGTCTAAGGAGGGATGGACGATGCTGAGATGGCGAAATCCAAGGGTTGAGGATGGTCTGGTCCGTCCAAAACCATCGAATCGGGTATGTGTCAGAGGTGTTCCATTTACTATGCGAGGTCTACCGCATATGAGGCGATTGTTGGGAGGCGTAGTGGATGTAATTGAGGTCGAGTCGTCGGGATGTAGACCTGGTGAACTGATGGACCCTATTCTGAAGGTGAAGAACCTTGTGTCTGAAGCGTTGGGTTGGAGGAGGTTCAATGTCGCTGGGAGAAGCTCGCTCCTGGAGATTGTTGGGGTCGACCAAGTGTTACGTCGCAACTCGGTGGAGAATCGAAGGCCCCCAGCAACGGAGAGGTTTCCATCAGGCCTTGCCGGAGATCCGCCGCGAAGTCGTACTCTGCATGAGCGAGTTGGAGCGACGCTCCCAATGAAAACACCCCTTCATATTCCCCAGGCGAACCGCTTTGGGGCCTTCAATGTCGAGGGATCTTTCAGCTTCCTATGTGTAGGGCCTCGTGCCGTTATTCGAACTCATGCTGCTGCGGGTGGAGACGGACGTTCCAATGACGTGGCCATTCCTGGTGCGGGTGTCGTCACTCCAGCAGCACAACTGACATGGACCCGGGTGCATGCGTCATCATTGGTGGGTCTAATTCGCTGCCCTCTGCGGATCCTCTGCCGGAACGACTTTCGGATCTTGAAGGTGGACCCGAAAAGCTGGGTGCTTCGGGGGTCCGGGTTGGAAACTCAGTCGGTATTCATCAGCCCTGGATTGAAGGCGTTGAGCTGAGAAAGCCTTTGCCCCCTAAGGCATCATGCTCGGCTCTACTTGGGGAAGTTTTGGAAGAGAACAGAGATGAAACTGGCTCGCGGAGAGGATGGGGGGAAGAACCTTTGGGGGACCGGAGCGGTTGGCTTCTGTCCGGTGATGGACCTCTCTAGTGATGGGGAAGGGCTTAGCTTGGAAGGGGCGACTGAAATTGTGGCTCTGGACAGGGTGGATGCCCAGGAGGAAAAAGTGGACCGGTCGGGTCCGGTTGGTGAAGGGGGCCCGACTTAGGCCGCTACCCATTCCGACGGATGCAAGAGTTCGAAGGGGTGTGGTGACCTCGGAGGGCTTCGAACCAAGGCTGATGGAGCTGCCAGATTCGGAGCATGTTACTTCAGGAAGGCCTCGTACAGGAGGAAACTGAGGAGAGCGTCCTTGCTGGAAGAGGTGGACCGTGTGGAGAGAGACCAAATACATGTCTTTGCTAGCGTGGATTGCCAGGACTATCAGAACCGTTTCCGTATTTTGGATAGGGTGGTTGCCGAACGCCTTGGGTTGATCCCGCCAAAGATGTCAAAGCAGGTTTTATGTCTATGAATATTCTTTCCTGGAATGTCAGAGGTCTGGGACGCCCTGAAAAGCGGTTGGGGGTAAAAACCATATAATGGATGTGGGAGCTGACATCTTTCTACTCCAAGAGACAAAGCTTGCCGCTGGCTCCAATAAGGTGGCAAGAGGTCTGGATGGAGGTGGTCGGTTTGAGCTAGCTGAGCGGGAGGCGCAAGGCGCGTCGGGAGGGATGTTGTTGGGCTGGAGGAAGGATCTTTTTGATCTTCTGTATGTTTCGAATTCTCAGTTCTGTTTATCTACCTTGCTCCGAAGACGGTCAGATGGACTGGACATTCTTGTCACGAATATGTACGGGCCAAACAACGATGAAAGGGGTACCCTTGCTGCCGAACTTGAACAGTTAAGCAACTCCGCGGAGACTGGCATCTGGCTGGTTGGTGGTGACATCAATGCCACTCTTTTTCAAGATGATCGTCCTCAGAAGCGTGGCGGGACATACCCTGGTTCGGAGGAGTTTAGAGGGATGATTCACCGTTTGGGCTTCTTTGTTGCTGATGCCGCTGGTTGTGCTTTCACGTAGTGGAATACGAGGTCGAGGTCACGACTGGACAGATTTTTGGTCTCTCCTGACTACGCGGAGAGATTCCCTCTTTCGCGGGCTTGGGCCCTTCCGCGTGTTCTTTCTGACCATACACTGATTCTTTGGTCGTCTGGTGAGGAGGGACGTAACAGGTACTTCTTTCGATTTGAGCGAAGCTGGATCTTGGAGCCGGGTTTTCGCGAGATGGTGACTGGGCATTGGAGAGGGGTGGCAACTGAGGGCTCGACGGTCTCGAAGCTGGCGGCCATGCTTATGTCTTTGAGATCTTTCCTTTCATCCTTCGGGAAGGAGGTCAGGGCAAGGCAGAAATCTAAGAGGATGGACACCCAACTAGAGGTGGCCAGACTGGACGATTTGGAGATGAGAGAGGTTTTTCTGAGTCAGAAATCAAGGCTCGACAGGACATCATGGAGGAATTGTTGTTGGAAGACATGAAAGAAGAGCTGGAGTGGAGACAAAGATCCAGGCTGAAGTGGCTTAAGGAGGGGGACACCAATAAGAGATTCTTTCATTCTATGGCCTCGGGGAGGCAGAGAAGAAACTACATCCATGACATAGAGGTTGGGGGCGTATGAGTTTCGGGAGAGGTGACAATTGGGAGTGCTCTGAGAGGACATTTTGTGGAAGCTACTCTAAGAAGAAGAGTGAGCAGATGGGGTTGGCTGGGGATCGGGGTTGAATCCTTGTCGGACATTCAGGCGGAGGGCCTGCTGGCTCCGTTCACGGGAGAGGAGCTGAAGAGGGCGGTGTGGAGTTTGAATATAGATGGATCTCCTGGCCCGGATGGTTTCCCGGTGCTGTTCTATCGAGAGTTCTGGGACCTGCTAAAGGGGGACGTGATGGAGGTTCTGAATGGATTCAGGGAAGGAAACTTTGATTGGAGAAGATCAATCGCTCGCTTATTTTCCTGCTGCCCAAGAAAGACACCCCAGTGAGGGTGGAAGATTATAGGCCTATTGTGCTTTCAAATGCAATTTACCTTATCATTGCAGAGGTTCTGGCTAATAGAATGAAGTGGGTAATGGACTCTGTGGTGCTCCAGGGACAGTCTGCCTTCATCCCTGAAAGGCATATGGCGGATGGTCTGATGCTGGCGTCTGGGATTTGTCTCGAATGGAAATAGAAGAAGGTGAAAGGGGCCCTTTGGAAAATCTACTCCAAAGCTCATGATTGTGTACAATGGAAGTTTCTTTGGTAGTCATTGATGAGGAGAGGATTCCCAGATACGTGGGTGAACTGGATAAAGAGATATGTCACCACCTCGTTCTACTCGATCCTGGTGAATGGAAAATCAGAGGGAGGCTTCTTCCAGCCGCAACGGGGTGTGAGGCAGGGTTGCACGCTTGCTCCTATGTTATTCGTCCTGGTGGCGGATGCTTTGGGAGTACTTTTCATGCAGGCCATCGAGGCAGGCTGGTGTGAGGGATTTCGCGTGGATGACATCTCCATCCCTCTGTTACAATATGCAAATGATATGCTCCTCTTTTTGGGTGGAACGGAAGCTCAGAACTCTAATGCAGCTCAATTGGTGGATATCTTTGGGCAACTTTCTGTCTTACAGGTTAACAGGAGTAAGTCAGCGATCATTAGCTTTGGGATGGACGAGACAGAGCGCCTCAACATTGCGACCATATGTGATTGCGCCTTGGGGGAGCTTCCCATCCCTTACTTGGGACTTCCCCTGGTGGCAGGGAAACTTAGGAATGCAGATTCGGCGGAGGTGGTGCAGCGGATAAAGCAGAGACTGGCAAGATGGAAAGCGATCACTTTATCTAGAGGGGGAACATTGGTCCTCCTGAAGTACGTCCTCTCGGCTATTCCTATCTTCTTTTACTCTATTAGAATTATGCATGTTGGAGTTAGAAAGAAAATTGAGTCCTTGATGAAGCGATTCTTCTGGTCCGATGGGAAGCATCTTGGTCATGGGATGGATCTGGCTTAGTGGGAAGAAATCACGAGGGAGCGCAAGGAAGGCGGTCTTGGCGTTAGGGATATTGTGTGTATGAACAGGGCGCTCATCGCCAAATGGGTCGTCCACATATGGGGTTCCTCTACGTCGCTGGCAGCTAGACTGTTGAGAAGGATCTATGGTGTGGGAGGGGACCTTGTGATGAGAAGAGTACGCTTTGAGTCTCCGCTTTGGGTCGGTATTCGTGAGGTCTTACCCCTGCTGTCTCACAGGCTATGCCCTAAGGTGGGGGATGGCCACCTTTTCAGATTTTGGCATGACGATTGGAATGGTGAGAGTACGTTGGAAACTAGGTTCCCACGTCTGTTTTTTTTGGCGGAGATGAAGGATGCAACGATTTCGTAGGTGGCGGGAAGGGGAACGTGATCACCGACATTTCTATCAGATCTCTCTGATCAGCGATTGGATGATTTCATAAGGATGCAATCAGATCTCCCCCCTGGGGAGTTTTCGAGGGACATGGATCATTATCAGTGGACGAATAACAAATTCTCAGTGAAGAAAATATACAAGGAGCTGAGATCGAGAGAGGAGGAACTTGACAGAGTGCTGTGCCAGGACGTGAACGTTATATGGGCGGTGAAGATCCCGAATAGAGTTAAGGTTTTCCTGTGGTGCATAAGAAGGAACCGCTATGTGACAAAGCACAGAGGGGGAGAATTTTGGGCCTGCCAGATACGCAGTGCGACATATGCGGGGAGGCGGACGACGACTCGCCACTTGTTTTTCAAATGCCCGACCTCGACAAGAGTATGGAGAGAGGCTGCACCAACATGGGTGGCGAGTGCAGACACACCGGATTTTTGGAGATCAATTAGATTTGTCGCTTGCAACTCTAATGATGATCGCTCGAAACCGTTTGCTGTGCTCTGGGCTATTTGGGCCGGAAGAAATGATGTGATCTTCAACAACCAGAGGTTTTATGTTGAGAATATTTTATCACACTGTAATGCGCTTTACAATTC
Organism: Ottelia alismoides; assembly: GCA_037367405.1. NCBI lineage: Eukaryota > Viridiplantae > Streptophyta > Magnoliopsida > Alismatales > Hydrocharitaceae > Ottelia > Ottelia alismoides. The sequence continues at coordinate 788,865 of JAZKJV010001310.1, forward strand.
CTGGATCTCACGGTAATGTACTCTAAATCTCTTTTAATGAAATATCACCCTACTTACTCTCAAAAAAATTCCGATATTTTAACAAATGTAAAACCAAGCCCATTTCTTCTGCCAACTCGTAAAGACCTTCAGGAGGCTTAATAGGAAATGGAGTCCAACCAAGAAATATGTAGGACATCCCATACCCCATTGCAAAAGGATAGCTATAAGAAAAATGATCTACATTCTCCTCCCACTCCTGCATATGTGACGTTGTCAACCATTAAACCCCACCTCTGCTTATAGACATTGTCGATAATCTGCTCCCTTTTGTCCAACCTTAGTAGAATTTCTACCTCGACAGGGCCTTGACTTTTCATATGCATATGCAATTTCGCAGAAATTTTTGGTCCACTTCCCCACCATTCGAGGATAATTTTTGTAGACGACGATTTATCCTATCGTACCTCAACTGCCTTGAGTATTATAAGGTGGCTTGATCTTTTCAGTGAGATATAACATGTTGATGACGTCATCCCACCAAGCTTTAGAAAAAAGAGAAACAAAGGTCGGTTTCAAACACACCCATGAGTATTTGTAGTAGAATAAGAATATGCCACAATAACTCGAGAATCTTTTGCAAGGTCTATTAGGATTGGGACATCTCTCTATCTTGATTGTGTATGACCAATTAACCAGTTATATGTAGATAGAGACCCTTAGGATATTTGTAGCAAGAGACGACATCTTCGCCACACCTTTCATGGATAAGGAAGGTCGAGACAAAAGGTTTTACACTCTCCGTTAGTTCTAATGTTCGACCATGGCAAGTAAACAAGATATCGAGGTTAAAAAATTTAATATAGGGATATGTTCAAACATGTCATCATATAACGATAATGTGATATGCAATTGAATATGCAATTTTGCTTGGTTTATATTATTAAATTTAAAACAATCTAAACTAATTATTACTGTTTCATTTTTTGAATATTGTAGATTATTCAAGATTCAATAATAAAATTGAAAATTAGGATACAATGTCTACCATTTTTACAATAAACCATTTACATGTCTTAAATGCAAGCATTAATTTGTATAATATAATATACAAAAACTCAATTGTTAGAACAAGTAAATATGAAGTTTATGTTTCATATTTACGTGAACAAAATATACAACCTTGTCTGCATAAGCCAATGCTAGGAGAAATGCAGTTTAGTCGACCTACCTCATAGGCATTTGCGACCAACCATATCTCCTCTTTCTCTCCCTTCTTTCGGAACATCTGATAGCAGACCACGACTTCTCAAGTGACTCGTGACACAAGATGTATCTTTTTCTTGGCTAAGAAAAGTCGAGAATTGGATTGACGGTGTGGTGGCATTCCAAAATACTGTAAGACATTACCGAAAAAACCGATCCTGTTCTGAAGTACTATTGAAATCCACTTAGATATTAGTGCAAAACTTGCGCCTCATCTAGTCCTATGAGACCAAGTCTCCCCTCCACTATATACTTTAACTCATAAGACAACTCTTCTTCGTGAAGCATTTTCCCCCTTAGCTAAACCTATAGGGACCAAGAAGGTCAATAAACGAGATGGAAAACATAATTGATCATGGTACCATTACCTGCATGTGCACCTCTCCATTTGACGCTCCATATGCTATGAGGTAGCTCCATATGCTATGGGGTGTGTTCCCGATCAACTATTATGGTTCAAAATTGATTAGCATTAGCCCTATCCCCGATCTACTAATTTGGTTTCAGAATTATTCTGCGCAGGTCCCATGTAATTAATGGGTAAGAGAGAGCTCAGTGTAGAAAGCAACATAAACATCTAAACGTAGTTTGATCATCCCTATGGAAAGGAATGAAGCAAGATTTCTGATGGTTCATCCACAAGCCCGATTCATCTTCACATATATCTAGGAGAACTCATGCTCCACAAAAGTACATTTAAAAATCCTTGAAATGACAAAAACATGTTTATAGCCAACAAAAGATGATAAACTATCAAACTTGTACCTAGAGATTGCCTTCTAAAGTGGTTCCTATCAAACTTCTTAGTTCTGCCTCATCTAACCACTTTAAGATGTAAATACCTCCGCATTTTATCTCAAACCTCAGGTCTAGATGAACAACCACGATAAGACACCACATCTAATTTTCCCTACCATCCTTTTTAAGGTTTGAATGGGTGGCTTTGTTGCAATAGGTGGATCGAGTTCATTTAAAATGGTAGGTGTTGATCTAATCCTATTATTGATGTAGATTTGAAGGCGATTAGCCCCTACTTTTTGACTCCGAGTCACTTGATATTGTGGGGTGTCTTCACCGCTTTGTCCCCTATATGACCGAGGAAATTTTGGTGGTCAGGTGATCATGCAGTTTGGTGTAGTTGGCGATGTTGGTGGCATTATACAATGAGATTTTCAATGGGGTTGGCGGGTTTGTTTGCGATACCTTGGGTAATGGTTTTTGTCGAGCCAACAATGTGTTTGAGGATGTTGCATTGAAATGGAATGGTTCAATGGAACTAATTGAAGCGATGAGTTTGCATGCGCTGGGGTTGACATATTGTGGAACAAGGTATGGTCCGTTTGATGAGGTAGAGAGATTTTTGTTGAAGGAGATGGCTCATTTTGCAAAGATGTGGGAGCCAAACCTTCGTGCGCATGGGGTGTTTTACTCACAAAAGGAGGATGAGTGAGAAATGCACGTCCATTTGGAGCAAGGCCTTAAAAGTCGGATTTCGGTTTCGTTTCGGTGAGGGACCGAAACGAAATTTCGGCCGAATTTCGGTCGAAATTCGACCGAAATTTCGGTCATTTCGGAGGTTTTTTGAACTAGACCCCCCATATTTCGACCGATATAGCCATTTCGGTCGAATTTCGGTCACCTACCGAAACCGAAATTCGACCGAAATTCGGCCGAATTTCGGCGAAATTTAAGGCCATGATTTGGAGTACTGATATACATTTCCTATGGAGGACATGCTCTTTGGAAAAGATAATTGGTTTTGTTTGGAATGGTGGATGAGGTGAGGTTATGGTCTAAAAGATGGGATGGGTGGTTTTATCATGAGGATTTTGACTTGTAGTGTATGGGGTAAGGGATGAAGAGAGGACACATAGGAAGTACTATACTTGGGGATTGATGTGGTATATGCTTGCAAGAAACTATGATGGAGGCTTGCGATGATTGGTTATAGCGGCAACTGAAGGGTGATTTGCTTAAAAGTCATATCGGGTGGTTCAATGTAGAGATTTGGGGAGCATGTTCTAGCATGGAGGTCTATATTCCTTGAGGAGGGCGGCGATTTGATGGATAGAGTTGAAATAGTCACCGAAGGTGATGCGTGACATGCGCCCTTGATTTGCTGTGGGGATATCTTCTCAATTTAGAGGATCACCCTATGGTCGACTATCACATAGATGTGGTGGTGCATGTGTTATGGGGCACCCTTGGGGAGCTTGGTTGGGTTGACTTGTCGGTCACATATTCAGTGCTCACCTAGAGGATGGACACATCGAAGGGATTTGTGTTGCGACTATTTAATCTCCTTTGCTTTTTGACCTTTTGTTGAGACTTCTTTGGTATCGGGTGTATGGGACATTTCATGCTTGTTTTTAAATCTTACTCCCCTCTGGTGCTTAAGTAAGAATCAGATTTTTGGCAAATATTTAAGTTTATTGAGGCATGCCAACAAGAGCCCTCAGGAGAGGATGGATACGCTTTGGAGAGTTGCTTGGTGACATGCACTGCAACCAGGTGTATGGCTTCCTAGTTGACACGACTGCGCGTGTTACTGATGGACTATAAGGTGAGACTGTGGAAGAGGGATAGCAAAGGGATGGGGTCCTCTGGATGATTGTGTGCTTGGATAGGGTGAAGAACAATAGGAGACTGTTGGCCAAGGAAGTGGAGATGCAGAACGTTCATATGGCGGCGGTTCATGAGGATTGAAAGGTTAATAAGTCTTTCGAGCACTGTTGTAAAAGTCGGCCGACTAGTCGAGTCGGGGGGGGGGTTAGTCAGTCAACTTGACTAATCGGGCCGACTAGTCGGCCTCGTCGACCGACTTTTACATAGATTTTTTTTGTTTTTTGATTTTTTCAAAGCAAACATTTTCTAACATGCTTAATGTTATATTTATAGATAATTACTTCTTTTATTTCATTATGATAGTATAGAAAATATACAAATCGATGTAAATATATAAGAATATGTGTATAAAAATTGATTTATATATTTAAATAATTAAAAAATTCAAAATTGACTAATGACCGACTAAATCCGATTAGTTGGCCGACTGCCGATTAATCCTTAGTCAGTGACCCCGCCGACCGAGTGCTACTACCGCTTTCTGCAACCTTGCTTCAGAGGACCTTGCTGCACGAAGGGGATGATAACTCCAGAATTTCACCTTAGCAGTGAGCCATAAATGGAGAACGGACAAGATGGACAAGGTCAGGTCTAACACGGAAGTGGTTAATGATCACCCGGATGTAAAGAGGCCATGATCGAACATTTTCACCACATCTAATTGAGGGTGCTTGGTGGTCTGTGGCAAAAGCATGGCTCCAGGACCTGATAATTGTCCTTTTGAAGGGAGAAGGCACCGGGAGGGATGTCGTTGTTGAGGACAATAAGGGCAATGCTTGGGCTGAAGCAGGTTGACTCCCTTATCTCATATAGCTTTCTCATTCTTTTCTTCAATAATTTTGAGGGCTTGTGGGTGTAGAGGTGGCTAATATGGTCATGGAATTTTGGCTTGCGAATTCAAGCTCTGACAAGATTGACATATTCTTTCTCTTCCTATTGCCAAGAGGAGTGATGCTTAGATGGTGGAGGACCTCATGCCAATGGCTTTATTAAAATACATTTATTTGATCATTGTTAAGGAATTGATCAACAAACTGCAGAAGGTGGTGATCTCGTCAATGTAGAGATGTCTTTCATGCACGAGAGGTTCATTTTGGATGGTTTCATTGTGGCTTCGGAGGTGGTGGCAAAAGATGAAAGACCAGTGCTTTCCTATGAAAACATGGATAAAGTAATTCATATGATACACTTGATTGGCACTTCCCATTGTTTTCTTGAGAGGGATCTTTTCTGAGTAGTGGGTGGCTTGGATGAAGCACTGTTTTAGTAGTAGCTCTTTCTTCGAACTGGTCGACAGGGGCAAAGGAGAGGACTGCCAACATTTTAAAAAGGATTGGGCATGGGTGCCTTCTTGCCATGTTGTTAAAGTTTTGGCAATCAACACGTTGGCTGTGTGCTCCTTTTGTTAGACATTGGAAGGTGGAGCACAGAATGAGGATCATGATGGACATTTTTAACTCGATATCAAGGTTAAGAATCAACCTTTAGAAGTGGCTGTCTGGTGTTTGGGGACTCTCCAGATTCCCTGTGAGTGATTGCCCTTTTTGTATTTTGTTTATTGCCACATATCATGTTTACATGGGGAATGGATTAGTCTCCTGCCTTGGGGAAACTGGAGAGGAGGTCGGAGATCCAGGCTTCCAATACATTATCACGAGGTTACAGGCTGGTGCTGCTTATCTCTGTGTTGACGACCATCCACTCTTGTAATTTTTCCATTTTGCGGGTGTCAACTTGGGGGGTGAAGAGGTTTGGTGCTGATAGGATACGATTTCTCTGATAGGGGTCTCCAGAGAGGGGTTGTGGAATGCCTTCAGTGAAATGGAGGGAGGCTTGCAGGGACATCTTGGAAGATGGGGGTTTGGGTGTCACGACCTTTGTGCGACGAATTTGTCACTGATGTCAAAGTAGGTGATGGTTCTTGCCACTTCTGTTTGGTGATCTACACATGCTACGGTCAAATTGTTGATTTGGTTGGTAGGAGTATATGCAGGATTAGATCTCTGGCTATCCGGCGAGAATTGATGAATGTGATATTCTTTGGTTATCTGGCGATACTTGATGAATATGGTATTTCTGATTTTACTGTTGCTAAAAGAAGGCTGGGTAGTGTGGTAGTGTGTTTTAGTGGTCGTTTGTTTGATGATGGAAGGATGGGGGAGGGGTGCTGATGGGATGGTGTTGAGGCAAATGCTAATGCGGATGACGTGCATATCCTCTTGTCATGTTGCAAAATTTTCAAAGGTATTTTTTTTCGAAGGATTTTTATAGAGGTTTTATATTATTCTCTAGTGACCATCATTTGCCTTTAAAGAAACATCCTAAGCAGTCAAGTACTCTGAAGTTGGTGAATTTACTTGGTCTTCCTGCCAAAATGTGCGTATTCATGTTTGATTTTTATCAGCCTATCTTTGTCAAAGATAGTTTGCCAATTAGGTTGTTTTCAATTGTTTCTGCGCTGTCTAGATGGTAACATGATTGTGTCTGTTTTACATTTGGCTTTGATTGTCTTGCTTCTTTGTTGTAGTCTTATTAATTAAGCCAACAACGACAGAGCCTTTTCCCACATTAAATAGGGTCGGCTACATGGATTCTTTGCCTCCATTCAGATCTATCTGCGGTCATTCTCGGGCTTATATCCAAAGAACTAAGATCCCTTCAGATAGTTTCATTCCAACACTTTATAGGCCTTTCTCGCCCTCTCTTAGCTGGCTCAATGTCCAAATCTCGCATCTTCTAATCAGTGCATCAATCGACCTTTGCAAATGGCCAAACCATCTTAACCAGTTTTTCCACATCTTATCATCTATCGGAGCTACACCAACATTCCTTCTGATCGCATTATTCTGACTCCGATCTTTGTGTATGACCACACATCAATCTTAGCATTTTCATTTCTGCTACCCTCATTTTCTGCACATGTCTAAGGTTCACATCACATGCCAACATATTATTTTACCCGTTTTTGGAAATTTTAAATTACATGTTTTAATTTCCCTGAGCATGGTTCTAGGGTTGTATTGTACGACCTTTTGAGTAGTCAAATTTACTGTAAAGGGGGGGTTCAATGGTTGGCTGGTGTGGCCTCTGTTTTGCGATGAAGGAGGTCATTCGTAGTTTGGATGCGCTGGAGGACCTCAGGGATCTCACGGCTTTGGAGCTGGAGTGCCGCGCGGCTACTCATGTGAAAGTTTCCTTGGAGGTTAAGAAGCGCGTCACGGAGTGGAGGCAGAGGTCGAGAAGTGTTTAGCTTCGGGAGGGGGACGCGAATACGTCTTTCTTCCATCGTATTGCTAGTGGGAGGCGCAGTTCCAATGCGATGCGTTCCATCTCGATTGATGGGGTTCACGTGGAGGGGAACAGGGAGATGGGGAGAGCTATTTCAGCTCATTTCAAGAACATTTCGGCAAGAACTATTCCGCGGAGGTGGATGTGGTTGGGACGGGATACTCGTGTTGTGGCGGAATCTTCCTGTAACGCTCTCATCCGTGAGGTGACCTTGGAGGAGATTAAAGAGGCTGTGTGGGAATTCAATGCTGATGCTGCGCCTGGCCCCGATGGTTTTCCGGTGTCTTTTTACAAAGACTTTTGGGACCTCGTGGACCACGAGGTGTTGGAGGTGGTCTTGGAGTTCTGTCAGGGGAACGCGAGATTCGATAGAGTCAACCGTGCGCTTATCATTTTGCTGCCCAAGTCTTCGGCGTCGATGTCCATCGATGATTTCCGCCCTATTACGGTATCAAACGCCCTTTATCTTATAACTGCGAAGGTTCTTGCTACCAGGTTAAACAACATTCTTGGGAGCATTATCTCCTCGGTGCAATCGGCCTTCATTCCAGGGAGGCAGATCTCCGATTGCATCACTCTGGCTTCTGAGATCATTGCTGATTGGGAGAAGAGAGAAAGGAGTGGGGTCCTTTGGAAGGTGGATTTTGCGAAAGCCTACGATAGCCTGGATTGGAGATTTCTTTGGTCGGTGCCTAGGAGGAAGGGTTCCCAGAGAATTGGATTTCTTAGATGCGTCGCTGTGTCACCACGACCTCTTTTTCGGTCATGGCGAATGGGCGTCCAGAGGGGGGATTGGTTCAGCCGTGCAGGGGGTGCGTCAGGGGTGCCCCCTGGCGCCCAAGCTTTTCATCCTTGCGGCCGATGTTCTGTCCGATATTGCGACTAGTGTGGTCAACTGTGGCCTCTCTTGCGGCTACTCGAGGGAGGGTGTGATGGTTCCGCTCCTGCAATACGCCGATGATACCCTTTTCTTCATTGAAGGGGGTGTGGAGGAGGCTAGGGGCATGGCCGTGGCTCTGGAAATCTTTGGCGAGTTGTCTGGGATGATTAAGAACGATAGCAAGTCTATGTTCGTCCCTTTCGGCAGTGCGGTGTAGGAGGCGGACGGGATGTCGTTGGTGTTGGGGTCAGGTCACTCTAACTTGCCGATGGATTATTTGGGTATGCCCTTGACCATGGGCAGAACGAGGGTGAGGGATTGGTTAAGGGTGGTGGAGAAGGTGGAGTCGAAGTTGGCTGGTTGGAGGGCCGCTGTTCTATCGAGAGGGGGTCGGCTGGTCCTGTTGAAGGCTGTTCTCGTCCATTCCCATATATTTTCTCTCCAACTGGCAGTTGCCAAAGGGGATTCGGGCCCGGTTGGAGAAGCGGATGCGCCATTTTTTGTGGGAGAAGCCTAGGGGTGGAGACAGAGGGGTCCACCTTGTGGGGTGGGAGGATATTACACAAAGAAAGGATCAGGAGGCCTGGGGGTGAAACCGCTCGAGCAAATGAATGATGCGCTATTGCTTAAATAGGCTAGCAGGGTGTGGGGGCCGGGGGAGGATCTCGTTTGCGATGTGGTTCGAAGGATCTATGATGTGAGGGGGGCGCCGCCTTCGCAGTCTGACCGGTTTGCTTCCCCCACCTCTTTTTGGCGTGGGGTCGTGAAGGTTTTTTTGAGGAACATTGCGCTATTTAGGCCGGTCCTTGGGGGGGGGGGGTTTCCATCTCTTTTTGGGCGAACGATTGGTCAGGGGGAGGGGCCCTCTGCTCGTGCTTCCCTCGGTTGTATGCTCTGGCGGAGGAGAAACATTGCTCGGTTGTGGCGTGCTGGGTGGATGGGAATTGGTGTCCAACATTCTCTGCTAATTTCTCCGACCAAAGATTAGAGGATTTCTTGGCACTGCTTGATGCTGTGAGGGTGGTGGGGTGTCCATCTTGGGGACAAGATCACTGGTGTTGGCGGGAGGGACCGTTCTCGGTCAGGAAGGCTTTTGGGGCCATCTCCAGGGCACCGCCCTCGCAATCGGAGTTGCTGATCAGGGATTATGCTTTCATTTGGGCTCTCAGGCTTCCTGAGAGAATTGGGTTCTTCCTTTGGTTGCTCAGGAGGCAGAGGTTGATGACGAGGGACCGGTGTGCCAGGCTACTGGGCGGCGTGTCTAACAGGTGCCTGCTGTGCAATGAGGCGATTGAATCTGTGGAGCACCTCTTCTTCTCGTGCTCCATGGTCATTCAAATTTGGCAGGAGGCTGGCTTGGGGTGGTGCCGCATTGACGATCTTCAGACTTTCTGGAATGCGATCCAAGCGAATAAGGATAGGCCAAGGAGGGAGATGCTTTATCCGTTGGCCATTTTGTGGGCGGTTTGGCGGGGAAGGAATGACTTGCTGTTCTCGGGTCAAAGATTTTATCGGGAGAACGTGGGGATGTATGCCAAGCGCATGGTGGAGGATTGGGTGTTGTAGTGGGCCTGTAGTGCAGGCGTGTGTTTGTTTCTCCCCCCTTCTGTTTATTTTTGCCATTTGAATAAAAACCGTGGGGCGAGCACCATCGAGTGTTTCCCCCTCTTTTTTGGACTTAAAAAAATTGATTTATATATTTAAATAATTAAAAAATTCAAAACTGACTAATGACCGACTAAATCCGATTAGTCGTTCGACTGCCGATTAATCGTTAATCAGTGACCCCGCCGACCGAGTACTGACTACCGCTTTCTTCAACCTTGCTTCAGAGGACCTTGCTGCAAGAAGGGGATGATAACTCATGAATTTCACCTTAGCAGTGAGCCATAAATGGAGAACCGACAAGATGGACAAGGTCAGGTCTAACACGGAAGTGGTTAATGATCACCAGGATGTAAAGAGGCCATGATCGATCATTTTCACATCTAATTGAGGGTGTTTGGTGGTCTGTGGCAAAAGCATGGCTCCAGGACCTGATAATTGTCCTTGTGAAGGGGGAAGGCACCGGGAGGGAGTCGTTGTTGAGGACAATAAGGGCAATGATTGGGCTGAAGCAGGTTGACTCCCTTATCTCATATAGTTTTCTCATCCTTTTCTTCAATAATTTTGAGGGCTTGTGGGTGTAGAGGTGGCTAATATGGTCATGGAATTTTGGCTTGCGAATTCAAGCTCTGACAAGATTGACATATTCTTTCTCTTCGTATTGCCAAGATTAGTGATGCTTTGATGGTGGAGGACCTCATGCCAATGGCTTTATTAAATTACATTTATTTGATCATGGTTAAGGAGTTAATCAACAAACTGCAGAAGGTGGTGATCTCGTCAATGTTTCATTTTGGATGGTTTCATAACTTTCATTTCATTGTGGCTTCGGAGGTGGTGCCAAAAGATGAAAGACCAGTGCCTTCCTATGAAAACATGGATAAGGTAATGCATATGATACACTTGATTGGCGCTTCCCATTGTTTTCTTAAGAGGGGTCTTTTCTTCATATTGCCAAGATATTGATGCTTTGATGGTGGAGGACCTCATGCCAATGGCTTTATTAAATTACATTTATTTGATCATGGTTAAGGAGTCGATCAACAAACTGCAGAAGGTGGTGATCTCGTCAATGTAGACGTCTTTCATGCACGAGAGGTTCATTTTGGATGGTTTCATTGTGGCTTCGGAGGTGGTGGCAAAAGATGAAAGACCAGTGCATTCCTATGAAAACATGGATAAGGTAATGCATATGATACACTTGATTGGCGCTTCCCATGGTTTTCTTAAGAGGGGTCTTTTCTGAGTAGAGGGTGGCTTGGATGAAGCACTGTGTTAGTAGTAGCTCTTTCTTCGAACTGGTCAACAGGGGCAAAGGAGAGGACTGCCAACATTTTAAAAAGGATTGGGCGTGGGTGCCTTCTTGCCATGTTGTTAAAGTTTTGGCAATCAACACGTTGGCTGTGTGCTCCTTTTGTTAGACATTGGAAAGTGGAGCACATAATGAGGATCGTGATGGACATTTTTAACTCGATATCAAGGTTAAGAATCAACCTTTAGAAGCGGCTGTCTGGTGTTTGGGGACTCTCCAGATTCCCTGAGAGTAATTGCCCTTTTTTATTTTGTTTATTGCCACATAGCATGTTTACATGGGGAATGCATTAGTCTCCTGGGGGAAACTGGAGAGGAGGTTGGAGATCCAGGCTTCCAATACATTATCACGAGGTTACAGGCTGGTGCTGCTTATCTATGTGTTCTCGACCATCTACTCTTGTAATTTTCCATTTTGCGGGTGTCAACTTGGGGGGTGAAGAGGTTTGGTGCTGATAGGATACGATGTCCCTGATAGGGGTCTCCAGAGAGGGGTTGTGGAATGCCTTCAGTGAGATGGAGGGAGGCTTGCAGGGACATCTTGCAAGATGGGGGTTTGGGTGTCATGACCTTTGTGCTATGAATTTGGCACTGATGACAAGGTAGGTGATGGTTCTTGGCACTTCTGTTGGGTGATCTACACATGCTATGGTCAAATTGTTGATTTGGTTGGTAGGAGTATATGCAGGATTAGATCTCTGGTTATCCGGCGAGAATTGATGAATGCCATATTCTTTGGTTATCTGCTGAGAGTTGATGAGTATGGTATTTCTGATTTTACTGTTGCTAAAAGAAGGCTGGGTAGTGTGTTTTAGTGGTCATTTGTTTGATGACTGAAGGATGGGGGAGGGGTGCTGATGGGATGGTGTTGAGGCAAATGCTAATGCGGATTACGTGCATATCCTCTTGTCATGTTGCAAAATTTTCAAAGGTATTTTTTCAAAGGATTTTTATAGAGGTTTTATATTATTCTCTAGTGACCATCATTTGCCTTTAAAGAAACATCCTAAGCAGTCAAGTACTCTGAAGTTGGTGAATTTACTTGGTCTTCCTGCCAAAATGTGCGTATTCATGTTTGATTTTTATCAGCCTATCTTTGTCAAAGATAGTTTGCCAATTAGGTTGTTTTCAATTGTTTCTGCGCTGTCTAGATGGTAACATGATTGTGTCTGTTTTACATTTGGCTTTGATTGTCTTGCTTCTTTGTTGTAGTCTTATTAATTAAGCCAACAACGACAGAGCCTTTTCCCACATTAAATAGGCTCGACTACATGGATTCTTTGCCTCCATTCAGATCTATCTTTGGTCATTCTCGGGCTTAGATCCAAAGAACTAATATCTCTTCAGATAGTTTCATTCCAACTCTTTTTGGGCCTTCCTCGCCCTCTCTTAGCTGGCTCAATGCCCAAATCTCGCATCTTCTAATCAGTGCATCAACCGACCTTTGCAAATGGCGAAACCATCTTAACCAGTTTTTCCACATCTTATCATCTATCGGAGCTACACCAACATTCCTTCTGATCGCATTATTCTGACTCCGATCTTTGTGTATGACCACACATCAATCTTAGCTTTTTCATTTCTGCTACCCTCATTTTCTGCACATGTCTAAGGTTCACATCACATGCCAACATATTATTTTACCCGTTTTTGGAAATTTTAAATTACATGTTTTAATTTCCCTGAGGATGGTTCTAGGGTTGTATTGTACGACCTTTTGAGTAGTCAAATTTACTGTAAAGGGGGGGTTCAATGGTTGGCTGGTGTGGCCTCTGTTTTGCGATGTGCATAACTTTGCCGTGGTTCCTATTACCTATTTATTTTCCTGTGAATCTGTGATTGGAACGGTGATCAGCTTTGTAGGTGGATGCTTTGTATAACAAGTCGATTATGGGATGAATTAAGCATTTAAATTGAGATCGTACTGCCTAGTCTTAAAATGGATGTCAGAGCTATATAAAACTCGGTATTCTATCTTGGAAATTCATAAAAGCGATGATGGTTCAAATAACTTCTAAACGAATAAGATGGTGGTGGGGGTGGGGTTGGGATACAATGAGTATGAATCAAGTACAGATCATATAATATGTATGAAGGCGTGTTAAAAATTGCTTGAGATACCAAAAAGAAAGTTCTAATGTGAAGCATGAATTAGGGAAGTAGATTAAGGATTTCTTTATTTTCTGAGTTATATCGAGATTGAGATCTACAGCTGCTGAAGGGGTTTGATGTTGCCGTGCCTCCTGAAATTAAATCTCCTTCCACATTCATACTTAAGACCAAAAGGCATTTGATCCTTTCTTTTTGTTATCAACATGGCCATACCTTACCTAGTGCTAGATTTGGCATGAATTTGCACCATGCTTATTTTGTTAAGATATGCTTGCCTTGCAATTGCTTGCAGGTCTGTTTTGTACCACCTGGTAGGCTGGTAGCCACCACCATTTCAGGAGTCTCGTCTGACTAACATTCAATATTAAACAGTAAATGTCTGCGCAATCATTGTTATCTTTTTGGAAATGTTGCAGTATTTGATTTTATATCTGGTGGCAAGTGGGATTATGCACGTGGACCTTCTAGTTTCATTAATCAATGTGGCGCAATATATCAGCAATGCCCCTTGATATGTCATTGTCATGTTGTCAAACACGATCAATAAAATTATAGATATCTATATGGTTATCCCGCATTGCAAAACTAGCAATATGTTGATGATATATCAGTCTTTTTCCATACTTTGGATGTAAAAATGAAAGAAATGTATAGTTGATTCACATGATGGTTTCTGAAAGAAAAATATAATTAATTCATGATTTTTTTTGAGAGAATTAATTCATGAAATGATTGATTTTTTAGATATCTAAGTTATGTATGTCCGTATTTATTCCACGATGTTAGCGAGCCTCCCATCCCACTTGTTGTAAAATTCTCCTCTTATGGAATGTTATTTTCACAAGAAGCATGCAATCTGTTTTAAGTTCTGCTATTGCCTGCAAGTTGATATGCAATCTTGTTTTGCTGGTATGCTCTTGATCTTAAGCTTCTCAAATGCAATTTGTGCGTATTTATCTTCTCATGTCTATTATACAATACTAAGACCGAGAGATGTCCTGTAATGTTCTATATGCCCTTGGTGCAGGTAGCTGAATGCTAGAACAAAGTGAGCTATAGGAGTGCTGTTTTTCTTCTATGGCTGCCATCCAGTGTCTGGAGAACCTGGTATGATATTTTTACCAGGAGGAACTTTTGTGGATGTTGAGAAATCATGGATCCTCTTTGTTGTAAACGAGAGGAAATAAATTAGAAAGTTAGTCTATTTTGCTGTCCCATTGACCAGTAACGAACCTCACATCTTTGACCATTAATAAAGGTCAGTTATGTATGACCACAGCCTCATATGTATGTCTAACCTTGCATCTTTGACCATTAATAAAGGTCAGTTATGTATGACCACAGCCTCGTATGTCTAACGAGAATGCCTAATTATAACGGAAATGAAAACCCTGTGGGTTACAGGACATTGATCAATTTTTGGTCGGGTGAAACAAAGGTATAATAATAGTCCGCCTAAATCTATGAGGTTGGGACTGCAACAAACGGATCATAATCAGCGTATGAATACGATGGTGGGACTGAGCTAGCTGATATATGCAGATTGTCATGATAGATCAAACAACAACAACAACAACAAAGCCTTTTCCCACAATTAAGTAGGGTCGGCTACATGGATTCTTCGCCTCCATTCAGATCTATCTTGGGTCAATCTCGGACTTAAATCCAAAAAACTAAGATCCCATCGTATAGTCTCTTTCCAACACTTCTTGGGCCATCCTCGTCCTCTCTTAGCCAGCTCAACATCCCAAAACTCGCATCTCCTAACCGGTGCATCAGTTGACCTTCTTTGCAAATGACCAAACCATCTTAAGCGGTTTTCTCGCATCTTATCTTCGATTGGAGCGACACCAACTTTCTTTCTGATTTGTCATGATAGATGGCATTACGAAAAACCAGATCTGGCTATTGGTATCTTTCAGTTGGGGTCTTTTGAGGTCATATAAGGATAACAAATGAGAGTTTATATTTGCATTGTTTTTGAGTCGAATGCTGATTCTAGAAGTGGGCAGCATATGCGGCCATGACCGTGGGTGCCATTGTATGAGGGATAGACATGAGTACTAGGGGCTCTAGAAGATAAGAAAACGTAATGTAATGTAAAACAGGTCTCTTATTTCTTATTTTTTCCTGACTAATTTCTGTGTGGTTTGTGGATTCTTTTGGGACTTTCAGCTTCTCTTGCAAAACTAGGGGTGGGACTGAGGTAGCCAGTAGCTGAGATATGCAGATCAGATATTAGTAATAGATGACATTATGAAAACCAGATCTGGCGAATTGTATCTTTCAGTCGGGAGTCCTTTGATTCGTATACAGATAACAAATGAGACAATTTATATGTGTAATGCTTTTGAGACAATTTATATTTGCAATACATAGTATATATGCTATGGGCGGCCATGACTGTGTGTGCCATTGTATGAGGGGTATATACGAGTACTAGAGGCCTTAGAAGAAAAGAAGACCGAATGTTTGGCGAAGGTGATGTTCAGGCTCGAGTGTATGATCCGATTGTCGCTCCTCGGAGGTTGGGTTCGGGGCAAAGGAAGGTGCCTCCTTCCTCGGCTCACCCAAAGATGGAGCTGGTCACCTCATCTGCTCGTCGCTGTGATGGATGCCCCCTCCTCATTGGAGATGCCCCACAAATGCGTGCAACACCTCCATCATTGACTGATCTCACAATGATCTCGTTTGTGTATATAGTCTAAGCCAAGATATGTTGTTTTGTAGTTATTAGAGTTTCAGAGTGTGGTAGGGGTTTCAATAGCTTTAGTGTACAAATTGCGATGCGGTGTTGGGTTATAGTCATCAGATCTGTAATGATGGATATGAAGTTGATGTTTTGTTTTATTTGGGTGTTTGATCTGGATGTTTGATCAGTTGTCTGCGGCGATTGGAGTTGCACGATGGTTATGATTTTTGATTGATTTTGATGTGGCACTTGGTTTATGAAGTTTGCGATAGGTGGTGGTTTTTATAAAGAAGATTGTGCACCGCATACAGGATAATTGATGCTTGTTTGATTCCGTGGAATGTAAAAATCGAGGCCTTGGTTTTGGAAGCTTTAACTTAGGGCTGTTTGTTGCTTACGACTGCAACTATGATGAATGGTAGAAGGTTTGATCTTCTTCTTGCGTCAGCCACCATCGATGCCAGAGGTGGGGTCGATGGGGGTCGGAGGATGTGGGAGCTGAGGAGGAGGGGGCGACGGTGGAGGGGGCGGGAGGAGGTGAGCAATCTACCTTAGATATTAGTTATAAAGTACTTTTGTGTCCAAAAGTTAACGTCCATTTGAGACGTGGATGGACGACCAATAACTCGAGGGATACAAGTGATAAAACTGGAATATGGTAGAAGCAGAATTATATTCCAAATAATGGAGGGGCATAATTGATATTGCAGAAGTTAAGAGGGGGCACAAGCAATGTTTTTGACAAGGTTGCAGAAAACGGTAGTCGGTACTCGATCGGCATGGTCACTGACTAAGGATTAATCGATAGTCAGGTGACTAATATGATTTAGTCGACCATTAGTCGGTTTTGATTTTTTTAATTATTTTAAATATATAAATCATTTTTATACATACATTCTTATATATTAACACAGATTTGTACATTTTCTATACTATCATAATGAAACAAAAGAATTAATTTACTTTAAATATAACATTAAGCATATTAGCATAAGTTTGCTTTTAAAAAAAGCAAAAAACTAAAAAAAATAAAAAAGCTTGATGTAAAAGGTGGTCGATTAGTCTGGTTGACCGACTAATGGTCGACTAGGCCTAGTCGAGTCAGCTACCCCCCGATTCCACTAATCGGTCGACATTTACGAGCTTAGTTTTTGAAATCGAACCGGACACCGAACCGAAAACCTTACCGAAATGGTCGGATCGGGTTGAACCATGTAATCAAACCGGTTCAACCGGATGATGACATCATCATTATTTAAAACCAGATTAAACCGAACCGGTGAGAAAAAAGTGGTTGAACCGGGTAATCAAATCGAAATGAAACAAAATGTATATAAAATATACACTTAAATATACTTAAAATAGAAATAAATACACAGACAATGTATATATTTCATACTATACATAAAATATTTTTCGTATGCACCATCATATATTATTTGAACTATATGCTCTATAATATAATAATAGTTTAATTATATTTAAAACCCATTACATGCAAAAAGTTGTGTTAGAGTAGTTAGTTAGGAATTTGAAATAGATAACTAAACGTCATGGGTCCAACTCCCACTACTAACATTATTTTTAAATAAATTAAAAAAATTTAACGTGGTTCAACTTCGGTTGAACTTGGTTAAACCGGGTTAAAAATCGGTGGAACCAATAGGTTGATTAAAATTTGAACATTTGAACAGAATCCGGCAAGAATCGGTTAACCGGACCGGTCCAGGCCTGGTTGTCGAAGTGGCTAGTCCGGTCCGTTTTTCAAAACATCGGGCACAAGTGATGAAACCTCTTATTTTTTGTATTCATTTCTTCGTAGTTTTAAATCTCCTTTAAACCCCCTATATAAATCCAGATTTAATCTTCCTACGGGGACTCGTAACTTTTGCCCTTACCCATTGGTAAAAATTTGAGGTCCCATACTTGGATCTGTGCATGGAGGTTTGATCCGTTTTTACTGGTTTTTTCCTGCTGATATTTGGTTGCATTGTAAATGATGGAATTGTTGTATACCTATCTCCATCTCCATGTACACTTCCCTTGTGCTATGCATTTTATTTTGTTGCTCAGACTTTCTTTTCTTTGTATGTCTTCTTCTTATTTTGCTGCTTGCGTTTTCCTTTTATTTGTTACTGTTGATTTGGGAAATCATTTGGGATTTTAGTTTTCTTGGATCTTTTTTTAAAAGGGAGACATGGAGGAAGTCATTCTCGCCAGAAAAGAAGAAGAGAGGCATAGTTCTTGAATCTGTTTGTTCTTATCCTTCATAATGCTATTATATGTCAATGATGACATCTTCAATAATGCCATACTCACTCCTAAATCTGTCTATTGTTAACTTAAAACTTTTGGGCATAATATTTACCCCTAAGGGTACACATGGATCAACTAAAATCCGTAACCTGATCCGATCCAATGTTACTGGATTGGATTGGTTTGGTTTTGATATTCTAATGGATTGGATCAGATTGAGATTATGAAAATATGTTAAATTATGGATTGGATTGGATCGTTGCCAAAATTCAATCCCATCCACTCAATTAATATTATATACAATAACAATGTTGTATATTTGTCATATTGTGCCCCCTATGAGATATCACAATTTCAATTATGTCGCTCCCTTTTTTGGAATATCAGTTGTGCCTCTGACTTCTTGCCGTTCTATCACTTGTGCCCCGCCGTTACTTTAATCATCAATAAGTTGAACTTAACCATGATTTTTTCAAATCACGGTGAGGTTTAGAGGGGCATAACTATATAAACACCCCCCATACCCATTCTCCTCCTCTGGCCTATCGTCCTCCGCCACATGCCGCCTCCGGACTCCTCCTTCGTAGGTTTTTGGGGAACTCTAGCGAGATGCTCTGATATCTAGGTGCGCCTCCGGTGATTCTTGATCTTGACGTGGCCGAGGAGTTAGCTCTGAGCTGTTGTTGCTTGTTGGTGACTTTTCATTTTCAGCAAGGATAAGATGTTGCGCAGTGGACTCCGATGGTCGAGAGGATCATGGAGGTGGTGGGTTGGGTCTCTGGCTAGCGGGCTGTAGAGGAGGGGCCACTGAAGAGGAGGAGGAGGTCCTGAAGGGGGAGGAACGACGGAGGAGACCTGGAGGGGGAGGGGCTGTAGAGGAGGAGGGCTTGGAGGGAGAGGGGTCGTAGAGGAGGAGGGCTTGGAGGGAGGGGGGCCACGGAGGAGGAAGTGGAGGTCTTGAAGGGGAAGAAGCAGTGAGGGATGGAAGCCTGGAGGGGGAGGGGTCGTGGAGGAGGTGGGCCTGGAGGGAGAGGGGCAACGACATATGAGGTGTCCGGGGTAGAGGAGAGCGGTTGTCGGTTGAGATGATGTCACCTGTAAACCCAAGTGACGAACTGAACAGAGATTAGGGTCCTGTCAGACCGAGTTAGAGCGACTATCGGTTGAGATGTTGCTCTAGTCGGATGGCATGTGCATCAACTGAATGGTCCTATGCAGGAGAACCTCAAGCTCCTACTGCTGCTGGACATCGGTGGCGATCAGTTCGTGCAGAAGAGGTCAATCTCTTGATTGTTTTGTTGATGAAGTATCAACCAGAGAATATTTCTCATGGGAGCATCTCGATGATTCTGTGGAAGGCAGGGGAAGTTGAAGGTGTTACTGATGTTGTAGTGTCTCCGCGCATGGTGTGTTGAAGATTTGGGCTTCAACAACCTACAAAGAAGGGTTGTAGGTCGAGTTCTCTGGGGGGTGGGGGGGGTGGGGGGCTTGAGGGAGGAGCAGCAGGGCATGGCCTCAAATTTCAGCGAATTTCGGTCGAATTTCTGCCGAATATCGATATCCAGTCGAAATCGAAATTCGACCGAAATGACCGAAATGATCGAAATATGGGGGTCCTAGTACAAAAAATGATCGAAATTTCGATCGAAATTTGACTGAAATTCCATCGAAATTCTGTTTTGGTCGTCACCGAAATGGTGACCGAAACCGACATTTAAGGCCTTGCAGCAGGGTAGGAGGCACCTGAGGAGGGGGAGGAGGAGGCTGGGCTAGGGGAGGAGGGGAGAAGGTGAGGAGGGGTGGAAAAGACCTCTATGCTCTTTTTTAAATTTAATTACGCTTGTGTCTCCAAAGTTAACGTGCATTTGCGTTGGGGATGGATGACAACTAACTCGAGGGGCTCAAGTGATAGAATGACAAGAATTCAGGGGCGCAATTGATTTCCAAAAAGGAGGGGCATAACTGAAATTGCAATATCTCATAGGGGCACAACTGGTAAAAATCATTGTCATAATGTGGTCTTTGACTATTGAAATTTAGTTGATCATTTTTTTCTAACCTTAAATCTCACTAACTCAAAACCGTGTTGAAACAAATATTAAAGATTGAATACCTCGTTGTTACCTTTTAAAATTCAGGTATGACATTAAAATCAACTATATAATTTAGGGACTTTTATGTAATTTACTTTAATAACTATTAACATTTCCAACTTTCTTTCTTTTTATGAATTCCACCAACATCTTTTTTTGTGAAGTAGCACTTTAATTTTGATTTAATATGTAACATCATGTTAGGAATAAAAAGAAAAATAACTTTAAGATTAGAATATGAATACCTAGCTATCCTACTCCGCATCTTACAAACCAACCTCACAAAGTTATAATGCTAGCATTTGGACCTTGCATCTCCTTCTCAAATGGACCTTCATCTTAGATCAATTACCTATGCTCCAATCTCAAGTCCATAAGGCCACCATCATTGGCTTCATTCGTTGTTCCGAGATGCGTGATACAACATGCTTTCACATCTCATTTTGTAGTCACAAAATGCAAAGCATACATCGGATGTTGATATTGTTGCCTTCTAGGCCAAGTTCTTTCCCAGTTATGTGCTACCTTTGAGTTACATTCTTTTCGATCAATAATACAATAATTTTCTTCAGTTCTTTTATAAAATATTTACAATTATTTTAGTAGAATTATTAACAAGGCTAAATCCATTGCAGTAAGCATTCTTTTAAGTATCAAATATATGTTCCATTGTAATCTGATGGATAGGATTGATTTTGATTTGAATATTTAATGGATCAGATTGGATCGAGAATTGCTATAATCTGTTAATGTTGGATTGGGCATGCATTAAGGTAAAATCCGATTCAATCTGATCCTTGTGCACCCATCCATACCCATGCAAAAAAGTGTTGTTGGTCTTTCTTTTGATGGTGAATGAACTCATTTTCGGAAAAAAAACCCATGTATTTTTTTTATTTTGATGTTAATTCCTCTATAGTTTATATTTGCATCATGACCTTTGTAATGTTTCTCTGACTTACTTGTGTACCTCAATTGTTACTGCACTAGGCTAATCTAATCGATTCTTGAGTTGATCTAACCATGCACACATCTTAAATCATATCTAATGGTATTTAATTTTTTGATTATTTTATCCTCTCCCTTCCCTCTGACGTCCCCACTATTGTCACGACTCTCCAAACCCCATTCTTCCTGTGTCATCACCACACCTCCTCCCCAAACCCTACCTCCATTTGTGATCATTTGCTCTTCCCCCCATGTCACAACTTGCCAAGGGCTCCCGCTTCGACTAAGATTGCGCTGCAAAGTTTCGTCATTGCTGAAGACCTCATGGACAAATGAATCTACTCCATAAACCCCTGGCCAGCAGAGCCTTGAATCGTGGAAGGTGGGCCCGTGTGACATAAAGGTGGGTGAGTTCGAGCCCAATCAAAACCATAGCTTGAGAAGTTCCGCACCTGCGTGGTAGTGTAAAGGTGAGGACTTGACTTTGAATTTCGATAACTTGGTCGAACCGGAGGTCCTTGAAGAGGTAGCCATCATGAAGGTGTCGGTGGATCCCCAAAAAATGCTTCATCAGTGACAGATGCGATTGAGAAAGGTTGTGGGTTCCGAGTGAGCAGTATAGTGGGTTGGAACGACTCATGGTAGTAGGAAGGCTATACCTCCAAATCACTTTCCTCCTTTGCCATACCTCCAAATCCCTTTCCTTTGCTTCCTACTGCAACCATGACTATTTGCCCTTTCCCCCATGGCATGACTTGCTGAGGGCTTTCGATCATGATAACTATGTGGAGGTTTGTCGCCACAAGGGCCTCGTGGACGATCATGCTGCTTGGATATGCTCCATATAATCTGTTGTTCCATGGATCCTCGAGTCCAAAAAGGTGGACCCAATTGATATTGAAGATAGCTAATTTGAGCTCAGTTTAGACCCTCACTTTAGGATAATTTATGCTGGTTTATTTGAAGGACCAAAAAGGTGACTTGGCTCCGAATTTTGATGGCTTGGTCAAACCGGAGGAGGACCTTGAAGAGGCATTTTGTTTGTGAAGTATTAAGTGGATCCCCAAAAAATAGTTGCTTTGCTGATACGATTAAGGAAAAGCTGGGGGATTTGGTCCAGCAACATAGTGAATTGGAAAGGCCGGGGTTTCAACAAAGCTCTTATGATGTCATATTTGAATGAGTATAATTCTACAATGAACATTGACATGATGGAAGGTCTATTAACGTGGGTTCAAGTTGGTCTTATGCTCTGAATCGATGAAGCTAGAGTAGTTGAAAATTGGTTGGATCATTACAAGTTAGAGAAAGGACCCTAACCATCGCTACCGCGCCTCTGGATCCCGTCCTCCTCCATCATAGGTCAAAACCTCCTTCCTTCTCCAACCATGACCATTTTCCCCTCCCCCTTGTCACAACTTGCCATGGCCTTCTATTTTGACCATGATTACCTTGCAGAGGCTTGTCGCCTCAAGGGTCCTTGTCGACAACCATTCTTTCAAGACATGCTCTCTTACCCGATGTATCTCCGAGTCCAGGAAGGCGTACACGAGTGGCATCAAGGAGGGTGAATTCGAGCTTGATCTAGACCCCTCATTTGAGGAGAATTTGTTCACATATGCGGAGGGACCGGAAGGGCAATGACCTATCATATTTTGTTGGTTCGATTGAATAAGAGGACATCTTTTGTGAAGATGTCAGTGGATCCTGAGTAAAAGTGTTTCAGTTACAATTGCGATTAACTGAAGCATGAGGTTTTGTATGAGCAAAATAGTGGATATGAGAAGCTTGGGGTTTCCGAGAATTCTTCTACCCTTAAATGAGGAAAATTTTAATGGAAGGGTTGTGAACATGGGTTTGAGTTGCTCTTTTTCTTTGAAGAAATGAAGCTGGAGTAGATGAGGTGTTGGTGGGATCATTATAGGTTGGAACAAGGATCCCCATTGTCGCTACCACACCTCCAAACCTACTTCCTTCTTGCCGTATTTCCAAACCCCCTTCATCTTCTAACCACCATCGTATGCCCTTCCCTTGACACCCTTACTTGCCAAAGGCTTCCATTTTGACCCCCAATCACCTTGCAGAGTTTCGTCGTCCAAGGGAACTCGGGGACAACCATGCTGCTAGGATATGCTCCATAGACTCCCTTGCCCGACAAAGCCTGAAATCTAGGAAGGTGGGCCAAAGGATGCATCGAGGAGGGGAAATTTGAGCATGACCCATGCCCCTTGAGAAGAAGCTGTGCACCTATGTAGAGGACTGGAAATGTGAGGACTTGTTTTCAGATCCCAATGGCCTGGTTGAACCAGAGGACCTTGAAGAGGCATCTTTCTTGAAGGTGTCATTTGATTCAAAAAAAACAGCTTCAGTGATGGGATGCGATTGAAGAAAGGTTGGAGGTTTCAAGTAGGCGATATATTGTATTAAAAAATGCTTGGGGTATCGGGAAGGCTCGTTCGATGTTTCCTTCGATTGGGGAGAGTTTCATAGTGGACAACGGCATGATGAAGGGTTGAGCAACAGGGTTTTGAGTTGATCTTTTGCTTTGAACAAATGAAGCTGGAGTAGATGAGTGTTGGTGCCTGGTGGTATCGTCAGAAGGTTAAAGCAAGGCATGGATTGAAAGTTACCGAAATTCCGCCGAAATTTCGGTTTCGACATGTTTTGGGTATCAAAACTCCCTTAGATGTCGATTTCCTAGATTTCGACTGAGATGGGTCGAAATATCAGATATTTCGACATATAGACACATATCGGTCGAAATTCATGGTTTTCAATACAAAATTTCTCGGATTTCAACTGATATCGGTGAAATTTCATTAATACATCTGTAAAACAGTGATAATATCCATGTGAGCTTGATTTTACTACTTATTTACCTATTCCCAATATTAAAACTGTTTGGTAGGGTATGGTGCGACAGAGGGGGTACAAACGATGGCTCTTCAACTTGGGGAGCTTTACCCCCTTTGGGTTTTAACAATAGAAAAAACTCTAGCTTCTATATATCCGCTATAGCTTGTTCATTTCATTGTATTTTCATTTATCTCCGTAAATAAATCATCTTTATTGTAAGTTTGTAATTAATTATGTAAATCATTAGAACTTTATCTACGACAATTATTTCTATGGATTAAACATTGTCTCATAAATCATTATCTACATTTTAGAATCAAATGCTCATCTATTTTTATGAACAAAAGACGTCTTCTAAGTGTTGTGAACTTAGTTATTTCGATTTCCATTTCCAATATCAATCAGTCAGCTCAACGATATTCTGATATGACCGATATGTGCGATATAAGGCGTATGAATGAGAGCAACATCATGATGGATATGGTGATCAACAAGATTTGAGTCGGTTTTCCACTCTGAAACTATGAAGTTGGAGTAGATGTGTCACTGAGATAGTTATATGTTAGACCAAGGATGAGAAGCCTAAATTGGAATTTCTCGACTTCTCGCTTGGGCTGTTTAACTTGTGCTTTAGTCTCCAGTCCTGTCTTCCAGAAACAGAATTCACAAACCCAATTCTTCTCAAAGAACACGGAATTGTCTGCATAAATTCGGGACGTCACCACGTCGAGTTCCTCTTCCATCCTTTAATGTTTGACAAATGTGTTCTCTTCATATTCGATGCAATCGTCGTATCTTATAATGAGTACTTTCGTCCAAGAAAACATTCATTAATTTCATATTCACAGAATATAACGCATGGGCTTGTCATGGAATGGTTAGTAACTATACAAATGTTAATGTAAATATAAATTATAGAGGTGTCAGCATGTAAAAAATTTACAAGCTTATGCGTGTGAATATCCCATCTTTTTTCTTTGTTATATTTTTCTACTGCTTTTTAGCTCATATATCTTGATTTTTCTTGTTGCTACGGCTGCTCTCTGCCTTTTTTTTCCCAATGATTAGTTAATTCTATATGGATTGGTTTGGATGCACGAATTTCATATAGCTTCCATTTTCTAACGTCGTACATTTTAGCCGGCGGCGGCTTGAGAAAAATGCTGCTGAAGGAAGCACATGACGCACAGTGGGCTGGTCATCCAGGAGTGCAACGCACACTGGCACTCCTCTCCTCAAGCTACTTCTGGCCGAAGATGGAGGAAGACGTTGAAGTCTATGTGCGTACATGTCTTGTGTGCCAACAAGACAAGACAGAGAGGAAGAAGACGGCAGGATTGCTGGAGCCCCTGCCTATCCCTTCACGTCCGTGGGAGAGCGTCTCCATGGACTTCATCACTGGGTTCCCAAAGGTGGATGTGAATAATGCGGTGATGGTGGTTGTTGATCGCTTCTCCAAATACGCGATCTTCGTACCAGCACCCCAGGAGTGTACAACGGAGACCACAGCGAAGTTGTTCTTGCGGAACGTGGTGAAGCATTGGGGGATACCATTGGACATCGTGAGCGACCGCGATGCTCGGTTCACAGGTCGGTTCTGGACGACCTTATTTGAGATGCTGGGATCCGATCTCAAATTCTCTACCAGCAATCACCCGCAGACGGATGGTCAGACGGAGCGGATCAATGCCCTGCTGGAAGAGTACCTGAGGCATTACGTGACGACCACTCAGCATAATTGGGTGAGTTTACTGGATACTGCCCAATTCTGCTACAACCTACAACAGACCTCCAACACAGGCCAGAGTCCATTCGAGATCGTGATGGGTAGGCAACCCGTGACACCGCACGAAGTGGCTAAGCAGAATAGCCAAGGACGGTGCCCTGCTGCACATCGCTTTGCATTGGAGAGGCAGGATCGGTGGGAGGAAGCGAAAGATGCGTTGGCTCATGCTCAACGTAGGATGAAGAAGGCGGCTGACAAGAGCCGTAGGCCGGT
This sequence comes from Ottelia alismoides, assembly GCA_037367405.1. NCBI lineage: Eukaryota > Viridiplantae > Streptophyta > Magnoliopsida > Alismatales > Hydrocharitaceae > Ottelia > Ottelia alismoides. The sequence continues at coordinate 814,775 of JAZKJV010001310.1, forward strand.
CGAGTTCCAGGTTGGGGAGAAGGTGCTGCTGAAGCTCACGCCCAGATTTGGAAGAAAATCCTGAGGAAGACTGCGCACAAAGGGTTGATTCCTCGGTACGATGGACCCTTTGAGATAGTTCGACGCGTGGGACCGCTCGCCTATCAACTACGTCTTCCAGAGAGACTGAAGCTGCATCCCGTGTTCCATGTCAGCTTCCTGAAGGAGTACCATGAGGACAGAGAAGATAACACCAGAAGGGCATCGAAACGTGCCCCTCCTAACGTCCGGGTTCAACATACGAGGGTTGCTGAGAAGATTCTTGACATGCGCGTGGAGGGCCAGAGCAAGAAGAACCGGAGGATCTTCTTCCTTGTCAAATGGAAGGGACTCCCAGAGGAGGAGGCAAGCTGGGAACGTGATACAACCTTGTGGCAGTTCGAGGACCTCATTGAGGATTTCCTGAAGACGCAGGATCAGTCGCGGACGCCTGATGGATCAGTTGGGGAGGCATGTAACACCCCCAACTCCCGTGATACGGTAATACCGTGCGATAGCGGTATCGCACGACCGTGTGGTTCGGTGGCCACACTATGAAGTTCTGGAGGACTTCACCTTAGCTTACGGACGACTAAGAATGGGGTTTACTGCATGACCGCGGGTTCCCCTTGGCATAACACAAGTTTTCGGCGGCACTTGATGAGCTTGAGCTGCAACATCCTACGTAGGAGCGTGGGGCCCACTGATGACGTGGCGTGATGACATGGCGTGCTGAGGAGGCAGACGACATGGCATGCTGACGGAGCGGGCGACGTGGCGTCGGTTGCAGAAGACGAAGGGATTGCACGGAAGATGAAGAGCCAAGCGCACGAAGAGTCATCTAGGAAGACAAAGGGTCTCCATAGAAGACTAAGAGTCCTTGCATTCATTGTACATGTAATAATGGTGTCCCTTCGTATACCCCCAGGATGTCTATATAAGGAGGGGTAGTGCTCATTTGTAGATATCACACTCAGAGTGAGTCTCTTGCAATACAAAGAGGGTTTAATGCCAAAGCTCTTGTGTCCTTGTGCTTGTGTGCTTGTGTACGAGCATTCTAGCGGCGTGGTTACTTAGCGTGCTGGTGTACGTCTACACGCATCGGGGAAGGCTGGTTAGCTTGCGAGAAGCTAACGCCGCACATGTTAGTCTCAAAAATTAGAGTTTGAGATTTACCCCTGTGACAATAGCCATCGTGAAGGTGTTGGTGGATCCCCAAAAAAATGCTTCATCAGTGACAGATGCGATTGAGAACGGTTGTGGGTTCCGAGTGAGCAGTATAGTGGGTTGGAACGACTCATGGTAGTAGGAAGGCTATACCTCCAAATCACTTTCCTCCTTTGCCATACCTCCAAATCCCTTTCCTTTGCTTCCTACTGCAACCATGACTATTTGCCCTTTCCCCCATGGCATGACTTGCTGAGGGCTTTCGACCATGATAACTATGTGGAGGTTTGTCGCCACAAGGGCCTCGTGGACGATCATGTTGCTTGGATATGCTCCATATAATCTTTTGTTCCATGGATCCTCGATTCCAAAAAGGTGGACCCAAATGATATCGAAGATAGCTAATTTATGCTCAGTTTAGACCCTCATTTTAGGATAAGTTATGCTGGTTTATTTGAAGGACCAAAAAGGTTACTTGGCTCCGAATTTTGATGGCTTGGTCAAATCGGAGGAGGACCTTGAAGAGGCATCTTGTTTGTGAAGTATTAAGTGGATCCCCCAAAAATAGTTGCTTTGGTGATACGATTAAGGAAAAGATGGGGGATTTGGTCCAGCAACATGGTGAATTGGAAAGACCGGGGTTTCAAGAAAGCTCTTATGATATCATATTTGAATGAGGATAATTCTACGATGAACATCGACATGATGGAAGGTCTATTAACGTGGGTTCAAGTTGGCCTTATTCTCTGAATCGATGAAGCTAGAGTAGGTGAAAATTGGTTGGATCATTACAAGTTAGAGAAAGGACCCTAACCATCGCTACGACGCCTCTGGACCCCGTCCTCCTCCATCATAGGTCAAAACCTCCTTCCTTCTCCAACCATGACCATTTTCCCCTCCCCCTTGTCACAACTTGCCATGGCCTTCTATTTTGATCATGATTACCTTGCGGAGGCTTGTCGCTTCAAGGGTCCTTGTCGACAACCATGCTTTCAAGACATGCTCTCTTACCCGATGTATCTCCGAGCCCAGGAAGACGTACACGAGTGGCATCAAGGAGGGTGAATTCGAGCTTGATCTAGACCCCTCATTTGAGGAGAATTTGTTCACATATGCGGAGGGACCGGAAGGGCAAAGACTTATCATATTTTGTTGGTTCGATTGAATAAGAGGACATCTTTTGTGAAGATGTCAGTGGATCCCGAGTAAAAGTGTTTCAGTTACAATTGCAATTAACTGAAGCACGAGGTTTTGTATGGGCAAAATAGTGGATATGAGAAGCTCGGAGTTTCCGAGAATTCTTCTACACTTAAATGAGGAAAATTCTACACTGGACGGCGACTTAATGGAAGGGTTGTGAACATGGGTTTGAGTTGCTCTTTTGCTTTGAAGAAATGAAGCTGGATTAGATGAGTATTGGTGGGATCATTATAGGTTGGAACAAGGATCCCCATTGTCGCTACCACACCTCCAAACCTACTTCCTTCTTGCCGTATTTCCAAACCCCCTTCATCTTCTAACCACCATCGTATGCCCTTCCCCTTGGCACTCTTACTTGCCAAAGGCTTCCATTTTGACCCCCAATCACCTTGCAGAGTTTCGTTGTCCAAGGGAACTCAGGGACAAGCACGCTGCTAGGATATGCTCCATAGACTCCCTTGCCCGATAAAGCCTGAAATCTAGGAAGGTGGGCCAAAGCATGCATCGAGGAGGGGAAATTTGAGCAGAACCCATGACCCTTGAGAAGAAGTTGTGCACCTATGTAGAGGACTGGAAATGTGAGGATTTGGCTTCAGATCCCAATGGCCTGGTTGAACCAGAGGACCTTGAAGAGGCATCTTTCTTGAAGGTGTCATTTGATTCAAAAAAACCCAGCTTCAGTGATGGGATGCGATTGAAGAAAGGTTGGAGGTTTCAGGTAGGCGATATATTGTATTAGAAAATGCTTGGGGTATCGGGAAGGCTCATTCGATGTTTCCTTCGATTGGGGAGAGTTTCATGGTGGACAATGGCATGATGAAGGGTTGAGCAACATGGTTTCGAGTTGGTCTTTTGCTTTGAAGAAATGAAGCTGCAGTAGATGAGTGTTGGTGCCTGGTGGTATCGTCAGAAGGTTAGAGCAATGCATGGATTGAAAGTTACCGAAATTTCGTCAAAATTTCGGTTTCAACATGTTTTGGGTATCAAAATTCCCCTAGATGTCGATTTCCTAGATTTCGACTGAGATGGGTCGAAATATCGGATATTTCGACGTATCGACACATATCGGTCGAAATTCATGGTTTCAATACAAAATTTCTCGGATTTCAACTGATATCGGTGAAATTTCATTGATACATCTGTAAAACAATGATAATATCCATGTGAGCTTGATTTTACTACTTATTTACCTATTCCAAATATTAAAACTGTTTGGTAGGGTATGGTGCGACAGAGGGGGTACAAACGATGGCTCTTCAACTTAGGGAGCTTTACCCCCTTTGGGTTTTAACAATAGAAAAAACTCTAACTTCTAGATATCCGATATAGCTTGTTCATTTCATCGTGTTTTCATTTATCTCCGTAAATAAATCATCTTTATTGTAAGTTTGTAATTAATTATGTAATTCATTAGAACTTTATCTACGACAATTATTTCTATGGATTAAACATTGTCTCATAAATCATTATCTACATTTTAGAATCAAATGCTCATCTATTTTTATGAACAAAAGACGTATTCTAAGTGTTGTGAACTTAGTTATTTCGATTTCCATTTCCAATATCAATCAGTCAGCTCAACGATATTCTGATATGACCGATATGTGCGATATAAGGCGTATGGATGAGAGCAACATCATGATGGATATGGTGATCAACAAGATTTGAGTCGGTTTTCCACTCTGAAACTATGAAGCTGGAGTAGATGTGTCACTGAGATAGTTATATGTTAGACCAAGGATGAGAAGCCTAAATTGGAATTTCTCGACTTCTCGCTTGGGCTGTTTAACTTGTGCTTTAGTCTCCAGTCCTGTCTTCCAGAAACAGAATTCACAAACCCAATTCTTCTCAAAGAACACGGAATTGTCTGCATAAATTCGGGACGTCACCACGTCGAGTTCCTCTTCCATCCTTTAATGTTTGACAAATGTGTTCTCTTCATATTCGATGCAATCGTCGTATCTTATAATGAGTACTTTCGTCCAAGAAAACATTCATTAATTTCATATTCACAGAATATAACGCATGGGCTTGTCATGGAATCGTTAGTAACTATACAAATGTTAATGTAAATATAAATTATAGAGGTGTCAGCATGTAAAAAATTTACAAGCTTATGCGTGTGAATATCCCATCTTTTTTCTTTGTTATATTTTTCTACTGCTTTTTAGCTCATATATCTTGATTTTTCTTGTTGCTACGGCTGCTCTCTGCCTTTTTTTTCCCAATGATTAGTTAATTCTATATGGATTGGTTTGGATGCACGAATTTCATATAGCTTCCATTTTCTAACGTCGTACATTTTAGCCGGCGGCGGCTTGAGAAAAATGCTGCTGAAGGAAGCACATGACGCACAGTGGGCTGGTCATCCAGGAGTGCAACGCACACTGGCACTCCTCTCCTCAAGCTACTTCTGGCCGAAGATGGAGGAAGACGTTGAAGTCTATGTGCGTACATGTCTTGTGTGCCAACAAGACAAGACAGAGAGGAAGAAGACGGCAGGATTGCTGGAGCCCCTGCCTATCCCTTCACGTCCGTGGGAGAGCGTCTCCATGGACTTCATCACTGGGTTCCCAAAGGTGGATGTGAATAATGCGGTGATGGTGGTTGTTGATCGCTTCTCCAAATACGCGATCTTCGTACCAGCACCCCAGGAGTGTACAACGGAGACCACAGCGAAGTTGTTCTTGCGGAACGTGGTGAAGCATTGGGGGATACCATTGGACATCGTGAGCGACCACGATGCTCGGTTCACAGGTCGGTTCTGGACGACCTTATTTGAGATGCTGGGATCCGATCTCAAATTCTCTACCAGCAATCACCCGCAGACGGATGGTCAGACGGAGCGGATCAATGCCCTGCTGGAAGAGTACCTGAGGCATTACGTGACGACCACTCAGCATAATTGGGTGAGTTTACTGGATACTGCCCAATTCTGCTACAACCTACAACAGACCTCCAACACAGGCCAGAGTCCATTCGAGATCGTGATGGGTAGGCAACCCGTGACACCGCACGAAGTGGCTAAGCAGAATAGCCAAGGACGGTGCCCTGCTGCACATCGCTTTGCATTGGAGAGGCAGGATCGGTGGGAGGAAGCGAAAGATGCGTTGGCTCATGCTCAACGTAGGATGAAGAAGGCGGCTGACAAGAGCCGTAGGCCGGTCGAGTTCCAGGTTGGGGAGAAGGTGCTGCTGAAGCTCACGCCCAGATTTGGAAGAAAATCCTGAGGAAGACTGCGCACAAAGGGTTGATTCCTCGGTACGATGGACCCTTTGAGATAGTTCGACGCGTGGGACCGCTCGCCTATCAACTACGTCTTCCAGAGAGACTGAAGCTGCATCCCGTGTTCCATGTCAGCTTCCTGAAGGAGTACCATGAGGACAGAGAAGATAACACCAGAAGGGCATCGAAACGTGCCCCTCCTAACGTCCGGGTTCAACATACGAGGGTTGCTGAGAAGATTCTTGACATGCGCGTGGAGGGCCAGAGCAAGAAGAACCGGAGGATCTTCTTCCTTGTCAAATGGAAGGGACTCCCAGAGGAGGAGGCAAGCTGGGAACGTGATACAACCTTGTGGCAGTTCGAGGACCTCATTGAGGATTTCCTGAAGACGCAGGATCAGTCGCGGACGCCTGATGGATCAGTTGGGGAGGCATGTAACACCCCTAACTCCCGTGATACGGTAATACCGTGCGATAGCGGTATCGCACGACCGTGTGGTTCGGTGGCCACACTATGAAGTTCTGGAGGACTTCACCTTAGCTTACGGACGACTAAGAATGGGGTTTACTGCATGACCGCGGGTTCCCCTTGGCATAACACAAGTTTTCGGCGGCACTTGATGAGCTTGAGCTGCAACATCCTACGTAGGAGCGTGGGGCCCACTGATGACGTGGCGTGATGACATGGCGTGCTGAGGAGGCAGACGACATGGCATGCTGACGGAGCGGGCGACGTGGCGTCGGTTGCAGAAGACGAAGGGATTGCACGGAAGATGAAGAGCCAAGCGCACGAAGAGTCATCTAGGAAGACAAAGGGTCTCCATAGAAGACTAAGAGTCCTTGCATTCATTGTACATGTAATAATGGTGTCCCTTCGTATACCCCCAGGATGTCTATATAAGGAGGGGTAGTGCTCATTTGTAGATATCACACTCAGAGTGAGTCTCTTGCAATACAAAGAGGGTTTAGTGCCAAAGCTCTTGTGTCCTTGTGCTTGTGTGCTTGTGTACGAGCATTCTAGCGGCGTGGTTACTTAGCGTGCTGGTGTACGTCTACACGCATCGGGGAAGGCTGGTTAGCTTGCGAGAAGCTAACGCCGCACAGGTTAGTCTCAAAAATTAGAGTTTGAGATTTACCCCTGTGACAATAGCCATCGTGAAGGTGTTGGTGGATCCCCAAAAAAATGCTTCATCAGTGACAGATGCGATTGAGAACGGTTGTGGGTTCCGAGTGAGCAGTATAGTGGGTTGGAACGACTCATGGTAGTAGGAAGGCTATACCTCCAAATCACTTTCCTCCTTTGCCATACCTCCAAATCCCTTTCCTTTGCTTCCTACTGCAACCATGACTATTTGCCCTTTCCCCCATGGCATGACTTGCTGAGGGCTTTCGACCATGATAACTATGTGGAGGTTTGTCGCCACAAGGGCCTCGTGGACGATCATGCTGCTTGGATATGCTCCATATAATCTTTTGTTCCATGGATCCTCGATTCCAAAAAGGTGGACCCAAATGATATCGAAGATAGCTAATTTATGCTCAGTTTAGACCCTCATTTTAGGATAAGTTATGCTGGTTTATTTGAAGGACCAAAAAGGTTACTTGGCTCCGAATTTTGATGGCTTGGTCAAATCGGAGGAGGACCTTGAAGAGGCATCTTGTTTGTGAAGTATTAAGTGGATCCCCCAAAAATAGTTGCTTTGGTGATACGATTAAGGAAAAGATGGGGGATTTGGTCCAGCAACATGGTGAATTGGAAAGACCGGGGTTTCAAGAAAGCTCTTATGATATCATATTTGAATGAGGATAATTCTACGATGAACATCGACATGATGGAAGGTCTATTAACGTGGGTTCAAGTTGGCCTTATTCTCTGAATCGATGAAGCTAGAGTAGGTGAAAATTGGTTGGATCATTACAAGTTAGAGAAAGGACCCTAACCATCGCTACGACGCCTCTGGACCCCGTCCTCCTCCATCATAGGTCAAAACCTCCTTCCTTCTCCAACCATGACCATTTTCCCCTCCCCCTTGTCACAACTTGCCATGGCCTTCTATTTTGATCATGATTACCTTGCGGAGGCTTGTCGCTTCAAGGGTCCTTGTCGACAACCATGCTTTCAAGACATGCTCTCTTACCCGATGTATCTCCGAGCCCAGGAAGACGTACACGAGTGGCATCAAGGAGGGTGAATTCGAGCTTGATCTAGACCCCTCATTTGAGGAGAATTTGTTCACATATGCGGAGGGACCGGAAGGGCAAAGACTTATCATATTTTGTTGGTTCGATTGAATAAGAGGACATCTTTTGTGAAGATGTCAGTGGATCCCGAGTAAAAGTGTTTCAGTTACAATTGCAATTAACTGAAGCACGAGGTTTTGTATGGGCAAAATAGTGGATATGAGAAGCTCGGAGTTTCCGAGAATTCTTCTACACTTAAATGAGGAAAATTCTACACTGGACGGCGACTTAATGGAAGGGTTGTGAACATGGGTTTGAGTTGCTCTTTTGCTTTGAAGAAATGAAGCTGGATTAGATGAGTATTGGTGGGATCATTATAGGTTGGAACAAGGATCCCCATTGTCGCTACCACACCTCCAAACCTACTTCCTTCTTGCCGTATTTCCAAACCCCCTTCATCTTCTAACCACCATCGTATGCCCTTCCCCTTGGCACTCTTACTTGCCAAAGGCTTCCATTTTGACCCCCAATCACCTTGCAGAGTTTCGTTGTCCAAGGGAACTCAGGGACAAGCATGCTGCTAGGATATGCTCCATAGACTCCCTTGCCCGATAAAGCCTGAAATCTAGGAAGGTGGGCCAAAGCATGCATCGAGGAGGGGAAATTTGAGCAGAACCCATGACCCTTGAGAAGAAGTTGTGCACCTATGTAGAGGACTGGAAATGTGAGGATTTGGCTTCAGATCCCAATGGCCTGGTTGAACCAGAGGACCTTGAAGAGGCATCTTTCTTGAAGGTGTCATTTGATTCAAAAAAACCCAGCTTCAGTGATGGGATGCGATTGAAGAAAGGTTGGAGGTTTCAGGTAGGCGATATATTGTATTAGAAAATGCTTGGGGTATCGGGAAGGCTCATTCGATGTTTCCTTCGATTGGGGAGAGTTTCATGGTGGACAATGGCATGATGAAGGGTTGAGCAACATGGTTTCGAGTTGGTCTTTTGCTTTGAAGAAATGAAGCTGCAGTAGATGAGTGTTGGTGCCTGGTGGTATCGTCAGAAGGTTAGAGCAATGCATGGATTGAAAGTTACCGAAATTTCGTCAAAATTTCGGTTTCAACATGTTTTGGGTATCAAAATTCCCCTAGATGTCGATTTCCTAGATTTCGACTGAGATGGGTCGAAATATCGGATATTTCGACGTATCGACACATATCGGTCGAAATTCATGGTTTCAATACAAAATTTCTCGGATTTCAACTGATATCGGTGAAATTTCATTGATACATCTGTAAAACAATGATAATATCCATGTGAGCTTGATTTTACTACTTATTTACCTATTCCAAATATTAAAACTGTTTGGTAGGGTATGGTGCGACAGAGGGGGTACAAACGATGGCTCTTCAACTTAGGGAGCTTTACCCCCTTTGGGTTTTAACAATAGAAAAAACTCTAACTTCTAGATATCCGATATAGCTTGTTCATTTCATTGTGTTTTCATTTATCTCCGTAAATAAATCATCTTTATTGTAAGTTTGTAATTAATTATGTAATTCATTAGAACTTTATCTACGACAATTATTTCTATGGATTAAACATTGTCTCATAAATCATTATCTACATTTTAGAATCAAATGCTCATCTATTTTTATGAACAAAAGACGTATTCTAAGTGTTGTGAACTTAGTTATTTCGATTTCCATTTCCAATATCAATCAGTCAGCTCAACGATATTCTGATATGACCGATATGTGCGATATAAGGCGTATGGATGAGAGCAACATCATGATGGATATGGTGATCAACAAGATTTGAGTCGGTTTTCCACTCTGAAACTATGAAGCTGGAGTAGATGTGTCACTGAGATAGTTATATGTTAGACCAAGGATGAGAAGCCTAAATTGGAATTTCTCGACTTCTCGCTTGGGCTGTTTAACTTGTGCTCTAGTCTCCAGTCCTGTCTTCAAGAAACAGAATTCACAAACCCAATTCTTCCCAAAGAACCCGGAATTGTCTGCATAAATTCGGGACGTCACCACGTCCAGTTCCTCTTCGATCCTCAAAAGTTTGACGAATGTTCTCTCCATATTCAATGCAACCGTCATATCTTATAATGGATACTTTTGTCCAAGATAACATTCATTAATTTCATATTCACAGAATATAACGCATGGGCATGTCATGGAAATGTCAGTAATTATACAACTAGTATTGTAAATATAAATTATAAAGGTGTCAGCATGTAATTTTTTTTACAAGGTTATGCGTGTGAATCTCATTTTTTCTTCGCTATATCTTTCTACTTCTTTTCTAGCTCATATATCTTGATTTTTCTTGTTGCTACGGCTGCTCTCTGCCTTTTTTTTCAGTGATTAGTTAATTCTATATGATTTGGTTTGGTTGCACGATCTTATATAGCTTCCGTTTTTTAACGTCGTACATTTTAGCCGGTGTAAGATTTAGGGTTTAGAATAAACGTAATTGACTTATCTTTGTTATTTATTATGATGAACGATTTCTTATATAGTTAGAACTATCTTCACAAATTGGGCATAATAATATGTTAAGAATCAACTGTATTGAAGCTATAGTAGAATCGTCAACTGGGATCGCACGCACCATATGATCCAAATAAATTTCTTAAACTTCCATCCTCGTGACAATCGATCGATATACAGAAATGAGACTCTTTAGACTTCCATCCTCTAATTCAATCTATAAGATTGCCGTAAAACATTACGGGCGTCTTGCTTTGGATTTGCTAGTGCAAGTTCCATCTTTCATCTCAATCTTGTATATATTTTTTTAAAAAGTGCTACATGCTTCTTCGAAGATAAGAAATGAACTTGAGAATTTGATCTAACATTCATAGTAGCGTGAAGGAACGAATGCAACCACCATAAAACTATCGTAGTTAGAGAGTCGATATCTAAGTTGGATTTTGACACTTTTCGAGTTTGTCCTCAGCAAGAGTGCGAGGTGCTTAGATTCAAAATCTATGCATTAAAATTGGTGATAAAGGTGTGGAGGTTAGCGGAGAAGGGAAAGAAGCTAGAGGATGAACGCAGCCGAAGTGGAGGAAGTTGAGAGGTATGGGCATGGAAACTCTGACTGCGAATGAAGCTAATTAACAATAACCCGTCCTATCACTGATCTATATTATTAGCCTCAAGAGCTAGCCGAAGTACGAAGCGACCCTGAGATCCCAATCGTGGTAGAGGAATAGGTCGACTCATCGGGCATGATAGATATACATGCATTGTTGGTGTATCCTTTACTAGAGCATCCTTGCAATCCACTTCCAAGACCGCTATGACAATGACATACCCGTAGTTGATGCCAACGTACATGATACTTGACCTTGTACAAGTACGCTAATTTGTATATACGATTTACATGCCATTTTGGAATATTTCTTAATGTTTGAAGTATATCCATGTTAATGCCATTATATTAGATTTCTTTAAACTTCTTGTGTGTTTATATCCAAGATTTTTAAAAAAATGAACGGAAGAACGGAGCGATTTTCTTGAAATTGAGGCGAGATGCTCTCGCTTTTCCACTAAAATTCATTATTTTAATCTAAAATATTATATGATATATATAAAAATATAGTATAAAGTAAATCTCCATACATTTAAAAGTAAATATAGGAACTTTAGTTTGATTCTTCAATGTCAGAATAAGAACAAATAACACTGCTAATGCTAAATAAATTGTTGATAATTCACAAGCAACATGACTATCACAAAACATGATATAAGTTCCATGTTTTAATTACTGTATCACAATGAATACGTGCGTACAATATTATCAAATAATTCCTCATGCTCAGTTCACAATGTACATAATTGGGTTTTTTATCATGCTTCTTTATGCAACGAAACTTTTTCACAAGTGATTTCTCAGAGATTAATACATAAATTTATGACTTCCTTCTCCAATAAAGACTTCTCAGATAAACTCTGTCTCCGTAAATACAATATTTATTTTATTTTCAAATAAATTAATGCCATGTGCAAGTCCTACATTCATGTATCTTTGCTTTAAAGTGTACCATTGGAATAAGGAATTTTTACTCCCACGAGCCTTCACGAGCCCTATAAACGTTGTAAATTACCTTCTCGATCTTTGAAATATCGATATTCCTCCTTCGATCTCGTAAACTTGTTCTGTCTTACCCTACGATCTGTACCGTTAATTTGGTTAGATTTAAGTCGAGTTAATCAAAACACATCAAAATCAATGGTTGATTTTAGGATATTCTCCCTCCTTCCATCTCTCCTCCTCTTCCCCTTTTGCACAATTGGACCCAGCGACACGTAGGGCCTAGCTGGGGTGGAGCAAGGTGAGGGGATGAGGTGGAGGAGCAAGGGGATGAGGAGGTAGTTGGAGGCGGAGCAGGGGGAGGAGGCGGTTGGGGCGGACCAAGGTGAGGGGAGGAGAGGAGGAGGCGACACAGGGGAGGGTTGGGAGGTCGAGGGCGGCATGGGGAAGGTAGGCAGCAGCGCAGGAGAGGGATGGTAGGTCGAGGACATCACTAGGAGGTCAGTAACGACACATGAGAGGGTTGAGAGGTCGAGTGCGATGTGGGATAGGTCGACAATGGCAGAGGGGAGGGCTGTGAGGTTGACGGCAACGCTTGGGAGGTCGACATCGGCACATGGGAGGGTTGAGAGGTTGACGACGATGCTGGGGAGGTCAGCGGTGGCACATGGGAGGGCTAGGAGGTCGTGGGTGGTGCGGGGGAGGTCAGGGATGACATGTGTAAGGTGGAGGGGAAGGGAATGTAAGGATGATTAGTTAAGAAGAGGGATGCCATTGTTTGTAAATTTGCTAAACAAAGAGGGTAATATGCACCCCTTTTTAATGGAATCTAGTTAAATTTAAAGGTAATTAACCACATGTCCATTGGAGTAAGGGCTGTCAAGTTTACAGGATTGGAGGAGGAATGCCAATGTTCCAAAGGTCGACAAAAGGTAATTTATAAAGTTTATAGAGTTAATGGAGTAAAAATCCCTTTAATTAATTGAGAAGATAATATTTAAATTCATGATGCTTCGCACACGATCTTTACTAAAAAAATCCATTATGTGGATAAATCAGAAGAATTGTTGGCAATCTTTAACGTCATCTTGTCATGTGTTATGTGACTAGTGGTTCGGTCTTAAAGTTCTCCTCGGGAAAGCATTCCTTCGACTTTGCTTATGTTTAAGCTACGTTATTCTTCGGATTGCAATAAATCTAAGTTTTGCAGTCTCATTTTCTTGATATCTTATATAAAATAAGGCAACAAAAATTTGAGACTATCCATCTTCATATTCTAGTGAAGAATACGTCCAAGAAAAAAAACGTCAAAACATTGTACAGAAGTTGAGGCGGGTGCCCTTAGGGCCTGTTTGGTTGCCAGGGTACCTCGGGGTGCCCTAGCATATCCCTGGCTCCAACCCTGCATTCCTAGGTTGGGATTACTTGTATTGGACATACAATTTCTTTGGTATAATGATTTTTAACCTTGTTCAAATACACTTATTAACATAAAAAATATATTATAATCATTAAAAAAGTTAATATAACACATAACCAATGTCACATCACATCACAATTATGATTCCAATCACCTCAACCCTCCAAACAACTATTATTCACAGGAGGATACCCCAACCCAATCCAACCCAGTCCCACCTCAATACCTCGGTCCCACTCTATCTCGATGTTTATTTTACCAACTGTCAAGATAAAATTGTCAAACTCGATATTCAAATAAACGTCAAGACAAGATAAACTATGCCGGCGCTTAAGTAGGTAACATGGAGACTGGATAACATAACTCGACATTATAGCAAATCTCGACGTTAAAAGAAAATGTCAAGATTGATGTTTAACGGTCCAATTGTTATTTATTATAATGGTTAAGCTATGCCGACGTTTATTACTTTACCGTTTATATAGGTCTCCACACGGGAATCTTGCTTTTAGTATTCGAGTTTGTTGACTGCCGCCATACTATAGAGAGAGCCCCCTCGCTGCCATCGGGGAGTAGCCCAGTCAAAGATGAACCTCATAAACCCCCTGTCTATTCGTTGATCCGTCTTCTACTTACGCTACACGCACCGGTTACTTGTTTACGGAAGGAGGCGCATCATCGAGCGTCTCTTTGCGGTGAAGGTTCGGACTAGGAGGTGCATCACCGAGCGTCTCTTTGCGGTGGAGGTTAGGACTAGCCAGGCGATCCCTTGAATTGATCCCCACTCCAGTCATTTTTTCGGCCAGTATGCAGTCCATGTCCAGAGACATGACATGTTTAGACCACTGGCAGTGGTTTCTGCAAACTTTGGTCCCCATAGGAATGAAGGTCGTTTTTAGATGGACAAGGCCTCCAGTTATTAGACTGCTTAGGACGGAGAATCGCTAATAAGATCACCTTAAGATCTACGTCAGTCAAATCTTGCTGTGCTTACAATTTCTTATTCTAGATTTTTATTTGAGATTATCTCCCTGTCTAGTGTCTATTGCATATTTGAATCCTATTCAAGCAATTGAAGTGGCAATGCAGCCATCCGGAGTGTAGCTCAACCGGTTTTGACGCATTGCTTTGATAAAAAGACCCGGATTCGAGATCCCCGGGCTGCAGTTACCCGGGGTTCTAGCATGTGTCCGAACCAGTCGTCTCAAGTGTCAAGCAAGTGATCCTTGATGTGTGATGGGGAAATGGTCATGTTTACAATCAAAATAACAAATGAAATCTTGTTATACCTCCAATGAAATGATTATACATACCCAGTAACACCATTACTTCTAGACTCCTTTATTTTCTCTATCCAGCTTGTATCACTATATCCTTGTAGTGCAGATGGACTACTGACGAAGCGCAAAATCGGCCCATTAACAATGCTAAATTAGCACTTGGAAATGTCAGTGCAGTCGGGCCGATTTCGGGTCGTCAAAGCGATCACCTCATTTAGAGATATACGGTGGTCAATCAAAATGAGGTGATCGTAAAAGTATTTTTACTTGGCAAGAAACCAAGGTCGAACTCAGGGACACGAGCCTTTCTCGTATTAATCGTATTTGAGTCTATTTAATTAAGTGTTGAGTTCAAGGTATATAGGTCAAAGCAACAACATGACAATGCAATTAAAATAAACATGCATTTTTTTATAAATTTTTATCATGCAAATGAATGCACATGCAAAGCATCACAACTATGCCCTAGTCACAAATTTATGAGCAAAATATTCAATGAGTTAATTCCAGATTTATTTGAAGTGTCAGAGCTTGATCGTCAAAGTGAACAAGGCATGAGAACTTAATAAAAGCCACTTAGATAACTTAATATTTCATTAAAACTCAAGTCTCTAAGATAAAAGATTAATCATGCCATCAAAAAGTACATCAAACAAGCTCTCAAACGAAACTGAAATCAACTAAAACAGAGGTACGGTGCTCAAGATATGCAAAAAGGAAAGCAAGGGCATAACTGAAAGGAAACATGAAAAGATAACTACAAAAAGGTCCCTGAGAGGGACTAAAAAGAAATAAAATTAAGGCGCGAGTCCTTCCCTGTAATTTTACCAAACGCGCGGGGACCTTTTTGCAAATTGAAGAAATCCGTGGGGAGTCTCTGCAATTTGCCCAACTACGCACGTGCCAAGCACGCGCTGTCTCAGGCTCGGAGTCAGGTTCGGCAGAGGCTCGGCGTAGCTTCGGCTAGGCTCGGATGGTCCGAGGCTTGATGCAGGCTTGTGGAGGTTCGGGAGCGTCCGAGCCTGAAGGCTTGGCATGAAGGCTCGGGAATGCTCAGGCTCTGACGCGTGGCCGAATATGAGCCATCAGATCAACCTGATCCGATGGCTTGGATGAGCTCCGCTGCAAGCGACGTGGTTGCTTTGAGTCCATCCGATCCCAGCGATCGTATGGCTCCTGATCTTTCTCCTCCATCGAAGGTTGGCGGCGATTTTGGAGCTCCGGCGAGAAAGCTCCTCCTCCGCCGCTCGTCCTCAGCTGCGCGAGACCTCCCCGGAGCTCCCTAAGCAGTTCTCGATGGAGAAGGAAGCTCGGGGAAGATGTTAGGCGTCCTGGCTCGGGCTGATGGAGCTCCGAAGTCGAGGGCGATCTTGATGAAGTTTGCGCCGGCGAACGTCCGGCCATTGAAGGCTCTTGTTGACCTGCAGGGTTAGGCCTATAGCCGAAGCAGGAGATCGCGGTGTGCGTGCGAAGTGGAGTGAACGGAGAGCTAATCGAGCGAAGAAGGTGGAAGCTCGTAGCTCCTCCGCCGTGAATGGCGGAGGAGATGGGTCGGAAGCGCTATGGGGTCTGGAGGAAGGAGGAGGTGAGCGGAGAGTTGTGCGAGAAAGAAGGATCGAGGGTGGAGCTTAAACGGTGGTCAATGGAAGGTGACAGCGGCCCGAGAGGCTTAATTAAATCGAGCAAAGAAGATAAAAAAATTAGAGAAGAGATCGGAGACTTACCTGAGCGATGGCGGCGTGAATGGTTTGGGCTCGAGCTCCGAGGAGGAGCTCTGGTCTTCGCTGAACACGGGCAACCATTCCATGCAGCTCGAGCGGGCTGAAAGCACCGCGTCTCCGCCTTGAATGACGGGGGGTCGACATCGGGGAGGGAAGTCGTCGTCGCTCAATCCCTGCGCCCCTCTCTGTCACAGAGAGGCGGAGGAGGGCTGGGCCTCCTCCCACGTAAAGGTGGACGACCGTGAATAGTGGGGGAGGAGGTGTATTTGAAGGGGAAGGTTGCCGGTCATGGAGCGTGGCGACGTGGGTTTGAGGGCAGATGTGGGACGACTGGAAGGGTGTCGAGGTTCGTGGAGAAGTGCGCGAGGGAGACGGAAGAGTGGGGAAGACCGTGGGACGGTTGGCGATGTGAGATGATGGCTGGAGTGGCGAGGAAAATAGGAAGGGGGAGAGGTTCGCGCGAGTGGAGATCGTGTGCGAGAGGGAGTCTGCTGGAGGTTGACGACGACCTGCAGCCGTTGGATCTGAAGATCCAACGGCTGTCGTTGAGGCGCGAAGGGATGGCCACGATTAGATCGGGGGCGGAGTGATCAGATGGCTGCAGAGTAGCCACGTGTCATGACGAGGTCGAGGCGCTAAAGGACGGTGATGATGGAAAGCTCAGGCCTATCGAGCGGTTGAGGGGCATCAAGGGAAGGAGCGGCTGAGATGCAACATCTGAGACGCGATCGATCGGTCTTCAACGCGCCACGTGGCGAGCCCTGCTTAAGGCGCTAAAGGACGGTGCAGATTGAAGGCGGAGGATGATCTAACGGCCGAGGCAGAGGGGCGTGCGTGGAAAGCCTGGAGTCGTTGGATCTTAGGAGAAGATCCAACGGCTGGAAGATGAGGCGGATGAGACAAAGGGGCCGGGCCACGTGGCGCCCCCAGAATGGGCCACGTGGCCCAATCAGATTATTCCGAAAGTAATTTTGATTTTTGGAAGTTAATATGGCCGAATTTGAGAAAACTCAAAACATGAAAGTTGTAGATCTTGATGAGATCTACAAGTTTCATGTTGACCAAAACTCGAAAAGAGATTAAACAAGGGCCCGAAATATTTTTGAAGGTATTTTTAAGTCTAAAAATACCACGAATTTTGCTTTGCCATTTTTTTGTGGTTTTTAATTTATTTAGGGCTCTGTTAATTATAGGACATTAACAGGGTTTTATTGACAAACTTTTAAGCAAGGGGGTTAATTATGGGAAATAAAGATGATGAAACTGAGGTTCATCACCCCCCTATACTTAAACTATGCTCGTCCTCGAGCATCAAAAAGAATGACTAAGTTGGATTAACCCCCTTGTGCATGTGAATACAGGATCCAATCAGATCAAGTCGACTCAGTTTCAGAGATCCAAAATTTTAGAGTTCAACCCAGCCTTAATCAAGAGGCTTCCAATTCCTCTACTTCTCTAGACTCTCTCTGATGTACATATAAACTAAAGGATATGAAGTTTAGTGTTGACTGCAATTCTGAGAGTAGAGTCAATTTGTCACCCAAAATCTTGGTCCGAGAAAATCTCCTAAGGACCCAATCCTCAGCACTAGGGAATAAATCAAATCTTGCATTCAGTCCACCGTCTCTTTAGTTGTCAGACTTAGAAAATGTAGATGGCAGGCCAGAAATGGAGGGCATGGGATTGTGTCAATTCTTCTCTCCCTCTCATTGGAACAAGGATTCTCTCTAGTGCCTTTTTACGCAACACATTTTTTTGGTGTTGATCAGTGCGTCCGTCAAGAGAAGTTGGAGCCGTCTGCACTTGTTTTCCTGGGAGTACACCGGGGTGTGTCTCTTTTGAGTACCTATCGTACCTTCGACACCCAGACTTGTAGCATTTACGATGCAGAGCCCTTTTTTGGTGCAAGCCCGACTCCTGGTCCTAATAGCGGTGGTCCAAGTGGACACTTTGAAAAGTTTGGGAGCGCTCGCCTTTGGTGGAAGCTCTTTGATATGTAACTTTGTGGAATGAGAGCTTTTCTTTGAAATTCATTGACTTGTATAATTTGTGGCTAGCTCCACTGCTTTTACCAAGAGTTGGCGCACACTGATCAACAATTTTTTTTATTTATTTCACACCCTGGCACTTAGGTCAATATCAAGAGATGAGTATAAGAATCAAGTTCTCATACTGGCTAATATTGCTGACACTCAGGTTTCATGAAGCCTCCAAAGATTTTATCCCATCCTCGAGCATCATTAGATCAAATCCAAACTCGACTTCCTCATCCCAATCCCTCAGGTGAAAAATCAACTCATCTCATCGAAAACCGCAGTCGTGCATGTGATGTGCTGATCATATTCTTTCTGTCTGAGACTAAGCATGGAATATAGCATGCAGATCTAGAAACTTAGGGGAATGTGGATGATTAAGTCTAAGACCCTGATGGCTAAGGCTGGTTAACCTAGAATCTCAAAGACCTCAAAAAGCTGAGTCTCCTTGACCAATTCAGATCCTGGGTGAAAGTGAAAGTGTAGAGGACTAATCCAACTTCTTCATTCAAAAACAAGACACTTTTTTTTAACTTCAAGAGATATTAGAACTTTCTAAGCTCAATTGAGCATCCGCGATTCAGCCAGTATGGATGTAAGTACAGGCCGAAGCCCGTTGCTTGAGGACGGGGCCTTGCGTGATGTCCTCTAAACCATCCAATCTGCTAAGGGCGAACCCTCACTGAATGCGGCTGACTTAATTGGATTTAGTAGTGACCAATGACTCTTAAAGGATTTTAAGAATTTTCTAATTTTTATGGATTTTGATAAAGTTAAAACACCAGTTAAACTCAACTTTCCTTGAAAAGAGATGGCGATTTTTCAAAACCCATGTTACACAAAATAAAAAAAAATTCAAAACATTTTCAAAAAATCATTTTCGAAAATATTTTTATAAAAATAGCGTAACATAGTATCGAAAAGCCGCGAAATCACTTGAGTTCTCTTAGTCCAAAGAATTTTACCTTAGCCAAAAAGTTTTTAATTTTTCAAAATTTTCAGATTTATAGCTAAAGTAAATATACGGTATATACGGTATACCCCCCTATACTTAAACTTTGCTATGTCCTCATAGCACTAGATGTTACAAGTACATAGGTCCATTTAAATATAGAAGAATATACGGGAGCTAAGAGGGGCTCCCCCTATACTTAGGTTAGAAATAACCTAAGTATAAAGGCAAGAAATGAAGAGTAGAGAAAATCACGGGGACTCGGGTCCCCCCTATACTTAGGCTGAGATTAGCCTAAGTATAAAGATGGGATTTGATGTTGGAAGGGACCCAAGGTGAACGAAGAAGAGGGATGGATTTACAAGTGAGCGGTTGAATCTTAAGAGATGAAATGGAGGGACTAAGGTTCTAGGGTGTGTGTCGCAACAAAGGCTCAATTCAAGCAAGCAAACCCTTAGTTTCACCAACTCACACATGAAACCAACCAAGGTTGGTCGATTATCTTGTCGGTTTTATTGGTGATAAAACGTTAGATAATTACGCGAAGAAAATGTGAATTGAAAATCAAGGCGTATGCGCGGGTGTTGCTCTCCCAAAACCAAATTTTACTCCATTTTTGGTTGACTTGCAATTAACAGTCCCAATTTTATTTTAAATTATCACTGAATTAAGGTTAGCACATCAATCAGAAAATCATCGTCTACCGTTCATTCCATTTTCCATTAATCCTAGGTGATCAATCTAGGAAATGAAAGCCGTGAAAAACATGTATTCGATGAAGAAAAACGCGATCTAGGCTAAGCGAGAAATCATGCAGTGATTTGACGATAAAAGCCGCGAAAAAACTGAGGCCGTTTTGAAAACTCAAGTCCAACATGTATGCAAGTCGAAAAAGCCGCACCTAATCATGCATCTATTAGCGGTGATTAATCTTCATTAATTTTAGCTAAGTGATGCGAGATTAAGTGCGTCTATATTTAAAGTGTGTCCTACCTACGATCAAGCACAAGAGAATATGAAAATGAGCTCGGAGAGCCGCGTGCCTATCCTAGGTCGACACTCAAGTGGGGACAATCCCCACACAACCACGATCGTTCGATTACAATCGCGAGTCTTCAATCGAAGACCGCTGTAAAAGACGAATTATTAAAAAATAAAATGCAACAAAAATGAGAGACACATTTTTTTTTTCTTTTCTTCCTCCTTTGCTCCAAGCATGCTCCTGCGGCTCCTCGCAGCGGGGAACGTCCTGCTCCTCGCCTCCTTGATCCATCAAGGGCCCTGCCACAAAAACAATGATTAGATATCAAAAAGGAAAGAAAAATTTTATATGCAAAATATGCGGTTAATTGACCTATTAAAAAGGAACACTAAAGTAAACACACAAAAAATCCAAAAAAATAAAAGAAATGAGCCGTGTCCCCGGCAACGGCGCCATTTGACGAAGCGCAAAATCGGCCCATTAACAATGCTAAATTAGCACTTGGAAATGTCGGTGCAGTCGGGCCGATTTCGGGTCGTCAAAGCGATCACCTCATTTAGAGATATACGGTGGTCAATCAAAATGAGGTGATCGTAAAAGTATTTTTACTTGGCAAGAAACCAAGGTCGAACTCAGGGACACGAGCCTTTCTCGTATTAATCGTATTTGAGTCTATTTAATTAAGTGTTGAGTTCAAGGTATATAGGTCAAAGCAACAACATGACAATGCAATTAAAATAAACATGCATTTTTTTTATAAATTTTTATCATGCAAATGAATGCACATGCAAAGCATCACAACTATGCCCTAGTCACAAATTTATGAGCAAAATATTCAATGAGTTAATTCCAGATTTATTTGAAGTGTCAGAGCTTGATCGTCAAAGTGAACAAGGCATGAGAACTTAATAAAAGCCACTTAGATAACTTAATATTTCATTAAAACTCAAGTATCTAAGATAAAAGATTAATCATGCCATCAAAAAGTACATCAAACAAGCTCTCAAACGAAACTGAAATCAACTAAAACAGAGGTACGGTGCTCAAGATATGCAAAAAGGAAAGCAAGGGCATAACTGAAAGGAAACATGAAAAGATAACTACAAAAAGGTCCCTGGGAGGGAGTAAAAAGAAATAAAATTAAGGCGCGAGTCCTTCCCTGTAATTTTACCAAACGCGCGGGGACCTTTTTGCAAATTGAAGAAATCCGTGGGGAGTCTCTGCAATTTGCCCAACTACGCACGTGCCAAACACGCGCTGTCTCAGGCTCGGAGTCAGGTTCGGCAGAGGCTCGGCGTAGCTTCGGCTAGGCTCGGATGGTCCGAGGCTTGATGCAGGCTTGTGGAGGTTCGGGAGCGCCCGAGCCTGAAGGCTTGGCCTGAAGGCTCGGGAATGCTCAGGCTCTGACGCGTGGCCGAATATGAGCCATCAGATCAACCTGATCCGATGGCTTGGATGAGCTCCGCTGCAGGCGACGTGGTTGCTTTGAGTCCATCCGATCCCAGCGATCGTATGGCTCCTGATCTTTCTCCTCCATCGAAGGTTGGATCTCAAAGACTTCTCCTGAGCACCGCGTCTTCGCTGGCTCCTGAGCGATGGCGGCGTGAATGGTTTGGGCTCGAGCTCCGAGGAGGAGCTCTGGTCTTCGCTGAACACGGGCAACCATTCCGTGCAGCTCGAGCGGGCTGAAAGCACCGCGTCTCCGCCTTGAATGACGGAGGGTCGACATCGGGGAGGGAAGTCGTCGTCGCTCAATCCCTGCGCCCCTCTCTGTCACAGAGAGGCGGAGGAGGGCTGGGCCTCCTCCCACGTAAAGGTGGACGACCGTGAATAGTGGGGGAGGAGGTGTATTTGAAGGGGAAGGTTGCCGGTCATGGAGCGTGGCGACATGGGTTTGAGGGCAGATGTGGGACGACTGGAAGGGTGTCGAGGTTCGTGAAGAAGTGCGCGAGGGAGACGGAAGAGTGGGGAAGACCGTGGGACGGTTGGCGATGTGAGATAATGGCTGGAGTGGCGAGGAAAATAGGAAGGGGGAGAGGTTCGCGCGAGTGGAGATCGTGTGCGAGAGGGAGTCTGCTGGAGGTTGACGACGACCTGCAGCCGTTGGATCTGAAGATCCAACGGCTGTCGTTGAGGCGCGAAGGGATGGCCACGATTAGATCGGGGGCGGAGTGATCAGATGGTTGCAGAGTAGCCACGTGTCATGACGAGGTCGAGGCGCTAAAGGACGGTGATGATGGAAAGCTCAGGCCTATCGAGCGGTTGAGGGGCATCAAGGGAAGGAGCGGCTGAGATGCAACATCTGAGACGCGATCGATCGGTCTTCAACGCGCCACGTGGCGAGCCCTGCTTAAGGCGCTAAAGGACGGTGCAGATTGAAGGCGGAGGATGATCTAACGGCCGAGGCAGAGGGGCGTGCGTGGAAAGCCTGGAGTCGTTGGATCTTAGGAGAAGATCCAACGGCTGGAAGATGAGGCGGATGAGACAAAGGGGCCGGGCCACGTGGCGCCCCCAGAATGGGCCACGTGGCCCAATCAGATTATTCCGAAAGTAATTTTGATTTTTGGAAGTTAATATGGCCGAATTTGAGAAAACTCAAAGCATGAAAGTTGTAGATCTTGATGAGATCTACAAGTTTCATGTTGACCAAAACTCGAAAAGAGATTAAACAAGGGCCCGAAATATTTTTGAAGGTATTTTTAAGTCTAAAAATACCACGAATTTTGCTTTGCCATTTTTTTGTGGTTTTTAATTTATTTAGGGCTCTGTTAATTATAGGGCATTAACAGGGTTTTATTGACAAACTTTTAAGCAAGGGGGTTAATTATGGGAAATAAAGATGATGAAACTGAGGTTCATCAACTACCATAATACAAACTAAGGGAAATAGTTCCCTTCAAGTACTTCACTACTCGATGCAGAGCCTCCTAGTGAGCATGATCAGGACAACTAGTGTATCCACTCAGCTTTGCAATCGAGAATGAAATATCAGGTCTCATACAATTTGCAAAATACATTAAACTTCTTATTATTTGTGAATACTTTATCTAAGTTACGGGTGTTCCACTTTTGTTCTTAAATAACATTTTGGATGACATATTACGTTTAATTGATTTTTCTGATCATTTAACCACTCTTTGTCTAGTGAAAACGCATTGGAGACATGCTGCAATGTACAATTATTTTCTTTGCAAACCATAATTGAACTTGAGTTGATTTCTAGACTAAAAAAACACTTGCAACCATGGCGGCAACAATCATCGAGAGATTTGATTACCTGCGTTAAAGTGTACGGGAATCCACCTTGAAACCAATTAAGCATCCTGCTTTGGAAGCTTAATATCGATAAAAAATTCGTGAAAGACCAAACCTTAGTGATGCTAGAGCAACTCTTCAAATTGAACTTCGTGGCATTCTTCTGCTTCTTGTCGGTGAATCATGGCGGTGGCGACTGCTTGACCTATGCCTGCTGCTCCCGCTGCCTCCTCTTATGGAGGATGCGGATCGCTGGTTCGCCCTTCTCGTCCTCCGCCTATGCGGATTCCACCCGGAGTCATTCAGCGCAGCTCTGGTAACTCTGTCTGTCACAGACTCCCTGGCATTGTTCAGCTTGATCGCTTGCTTGTTAAGGTACACCAGGTGCGGCAGAAGCCCGCTGACCGCCTTGCGGAGCTGATCGTCACTGATGTTGCTCTGTATAGGATTTCCCAGCAGGTTGAGGGCCTGAAGGGAGTGGTAATTCGCCACCAGCTGGCCGAGGGATTTGGCGGTGCATATCTTGTTGAAGCTCAGGTCGACAACGGTGAGCTTGAGGAGCCTGTGAAGTCCCTCCACATTGCTGATCTTGTTCCCCGCAAGGTAGAGCTCTTTGATGATCGTGCAGTTGGACAGTCCTGTAAGACGTGCCGATGAAATCTGTGATCATTGTCCTCTGACTGAAATCAAGAATCACGTTTTAATATCGCTTACCATGTCCAATTCTGGAGATCTTATTGTAGCTTAGATTGAGCACGCGCAATCTCGTCAGCTCGCGGAGGCCATTGATGGTGGTTATCTTATTTCTAGACAAATCAAGAGTGTGAAGACTCTTTGGCAATGCTCCAGGAGTGATGTGAACTGCATCATAAGCACACATTATGAATCCACATTCAATAATTATTGAAGATCTGAAAGCTATATATCGACTAGTGATTTACCTATGAAGTTGCTGGAGAGGTTGACGGCTCGTAGATTGGAGAAAGCGGAGATGACAGGGATCACCTTCAATCCCGTGCCAGAGATATGCGCTACGGCCGAGAGGGAGTTCAAGGACTGAACGATATGGTTGGCCTGCAAGACCTCCTCTTGAAGATGCCTCACGGTTCGGGAATTGCGTTCCTTCCCAGATGATTCTCCAACCTCAAAAGAACGCTGGCATACGAGATCCTCCACCATCAGGTCATCGTCATAGTACTCGTCGTGTTCTACTGGATTAATGGGGCCATTCTGAAGTGTATTAACCCATGCATTCACGCGATCGATTGGGGTTGTCTCCATAGCAAATGCCACCCATTGATCTGTTCTTTTGCCATGCTTGCCGGAAGAGTTATCCGGTTCGAGTGTATCAGAAGAGTAGCCATATTTTGGATTTGAATAATTTTTGGCAGGGAATGTCGTGGACGGCTTTGCAGCCCAAGGCTTGTGCAGATTCCTGTGACTCCAGAGGAACAACTTCCACCAGATCTTTCTGCTCCTCGAAGGCAACACCTGTCTCGACGATCGCTTCTTCAACATAACACGATCCGCGCTGCATGAGCTAAGAGCTGAAATTGGGCTACTAGCAATTCCAAAAGAGACCCCTTTCCTTTGTTTATCTGGCAAATTCTGCAGATCATTGCTGGACAACGGCTTCGCCGATGGCAATGAAGGCCTCACGGCGATCCTTCTCTCGATATTAGAGCACGATCGCTTCAGTACCGGTGAACCCCAGAAGGCGGTAGATTGTCTGATCCCTGGATCACTAAGATGCCCACTCTGCATCATCAAATCCACGGTTGCATCATCTGCCGCAAGATTGTGCTTCTCAACGATGGCGGAATTTGCTACTGGATCACCTCTGATCTCATATCTGGTTTGGAGGTCAAGATGAGCGAGATTCCTTGTTACCGACTGGACCTCGTCGTGCTCGTCACTGCCATCGTAAGCCGCTTCCAGCACCGCAGTCTGAGCAATCGGACTCTCGACAACACCAAAACCGCTCCCCGCATACTTCTGCTCATACGTAGGACTGGCCTCATGAGATCTAACAGGAACCACTTTGTCCAAAGTGTTTTCTCTGAACTCCTTCTCGCTCGAGCGCACTTCGAAGCTCACCAAACTCAACTCCGAGGCATAGCGCCCCTTCTTATCACCATAATACACAGATTTTCGAGAGTCCTGACATAGAGTATCATCAAATCAAAACCGAACTCCATAGATAATGAAACAACTGAACATGAGCAGAAAGAGAATCACACAGAGAATTGTTACCTTTCCATTATTTCTCTCCTTGCTCGTCAGAAGCCCGCAGAAGCATCCAATTCTCCCCATTATGAACACAATTAATACAGGGATAAATGGAAAGAAAGCTGTACCCACTTCAGGTACCGCCACCAATTTCCTCAGGGAACAGGAAAACAGAGGAGGGATCTGAAAATGGGATGGGAATTCTCACTTCAACCGTTTCAAGGCATCAACCATTGTCGTAGGGAGAGCCATTCACCATTCGGTAGATGGTCGCATCCTCCGCAACCCACACCCTCCTGAAGGTGCGAGGAGGTCTACAAACGAGGACGGCCAGAGTGGTGATCAGAACGATATATCGATCTCTCCTTTAAGCATCATCGTCATCTGCAGAGCAAAATTAGAGATCGCTCAGGATACCCAAAAAGCAAGAACTGGACTTCGGAAGAAATCTAATTCACAGAAACATGATTTAAAGGAGAACCCAACACGGCATGCTGTAGGAATCAACCCAAACATCCGGAAAGCAGTGCTGTGTTGGATCATCCTCGGTACTCCCCATACGAGCAAGGAGTTCATCGTACAAGTCAAAGGAGAAGGGAAAACATACCACGCTTCCGTGTCACGTTTACCTGTCAGACGGCATCCACCGCCACGAGTTGCACGAGAGGGAGAGGAAGGGAGGGGAGGGAGATATAAAGGTGGTGGAAGGCTACTGAGACGCGCAAGCCACGCGGCGATGAAAACATGATCAAGGGCCTTTGTTTAGGCGTTGGTCCCTACGTCTCCTCTGGCAAATATTTGCTGCCATATTGTCAAAATGGCAAGTTTGCCCCCTGTCTTTCTAAAAAATTAGGGTTTGAGTTTTCATAGTTAACCTATTCCTTACTTTTTTTTGCAATAACATTTATGCTTTTATATTCTTATGTTAAGGTAAAATAGGGACATAAGTGTAGTAACAGAAAATGAGGAAACTATGAATTTTGTGAGAATACAAAGCACACAAATATTATTAGAAAAAGTAGGGGTATAACTGTAATATACTAAAGCTGGGTTTTCACCCAGCTTCTTCTACTGTAAGACACGTGGCATTCCTATAGCGCAGAATTCTGTCCCACTCGATGCCTTTCTCCCCGTGCTCTCTCTCCCCACATATCCTGCGCTCTCTCTCCTTCCACTCATATTCTATGTTTCTCTCTCTGGAAACAACTCTGTACCACGATCCACGTGGTTCTTCTTTTCTCTGCCGGAAACACCTTTTTGGCCCATCTCTCTCTCCATCGACTTTCTCTTTTGCATATCCCATGTGACTCTACCCTTTATCTCTCTCTCTCTCTCTCCCATTCTAAAAGTCACCCTCTCTTTCTGTGATGGTATAGGAAATTTATATCATAGCAATTACACCCAATCTTACCTATAATCCCTACTAAATTTACATTTCTCTATCTATATCGGTTTTATAAATACATCAACTCTATTGTCATTATGATATAGTATTTTAGATATTTTTAATCATAACAGATAAATACGCACAAAAATTTAAATAAATGAAAGATATACATTTTTACAAATTTATGGGTAAACATGGTATTCACCGGTATATAGACAAGATGTCATACATGGAGAAGAAAGTTAGTTTCTTCTCCATTTATTACCATGAAGTTGCGTGTGAGATATATTCTCTCTATTTTTCCGATCTATAACAATTTTATTTTTTTTCAAGTTCCAATTCGTTTCTTAGCTTTCCATTAACAATATTGTTCTACCATTAGTCAATGTATCTCATATTAAATTTTTATTTAGATTATATATTATATGTAAAAAGGCTTTCATTCTTTTACAAAATTGTGATGAATACACCGGTCCTTTCAAAAAACTAATGTTGTTAATATTTCTGGGCCATGACCTCATCTTTATCGATTAGAATTTGTTTTTAGATTTTTCACAAGTTACATGATTCTAGCATTACCTGATGTAACTAATGTCATGTTCTTATTTGGGTTACTATATCTTATGTAAAAAAAGATACCATTTTAAACCTGTGATGAAGACGACAGAATTTTTAAAAAAGGAAAATTATCAATATTATGAGAAATTCGGTATTATGAATGAAATTAGTAGTTATTTTCCATGACTATTTAAATATTTAAAGAACATGGTTCTCACAATTTATTTTTAAGTTTCTCCACAGTAACATGATCCTAGCATTACAAAATCCGACGTATATGTTATTTCTATTTAAGTTATTAAATTTATTCTTTTTCTTTAAGATTCATCACAAATCAATAATGTTATCAATATTCTGGAAAAATACATTTCTTAGTTGTTCTACTATATCGTTCCTTCTGTTTTATCTGATACAATAAAAAGTCTTACTACCACGTATTAGCAAATTTGTAAATAACAAATGATGTCTAAATTAATGGAGATAGAAAAATATTATCGGATAAATTTTAGAATTACAACGCTATCATATATCATTTTTCGTTGGTAATGTTCTTCCCATACATGATGTTCTACTAAAAGGTAAAAAGACGTCTCTAACCACTTCCAGACATCGATATTGTTTTAAAGTATTCCATATTTCTCTGTTGCTTTTCTTCGAAATTCCTTTCAAAGAATAAATCAAGACAGTAACTTTTTTTGTATCCTCCATGTTCCTTGGTATATTAGCTTTATAGAGTTGGTGAATTCTTCATTGACTAGGATAATGGAAATTTTATGTTTGTTTATATGCGGTAATATTATTATTATGTATTTAATAAATAAAAAAATCTTGCTGATCCTAATATATGATATAATTTTTTTCGTTAGTGAAATTAGTGTATTAAATAATTCTGCAAAGACTCTCCCCTTCCACTTATTAAAGATAGTGAAAAAACTCTTTCATAATTTGAAATGCTCTGCCAGTTTAGAAAACTATTCTAGGAATCAAATTATAGACTTTTCAAGTTCAATACGAACAATTGTTGAAATAAGTGGTTTTGAATATAAATTTAATTTATGCATAAATAGTAACTACGGCCATAATATCATATAACATACTGTCTTATTTCAATCAATATCCTTCTGTGCTTTCCGCCGCGAAGCGCGGGTATGCACCCTAGTAACTGTAATTACAGAATCTTGGAGGCACACGTGTTAGAGTGATGGAGGAGTCTACCCCTTCAACTCCCAATCTTGATAATTAAGTTCAAATCATAACGATTATTCCACAGCCATTATAATCTTTGTAATTTACAGTACTAAGACATATATCCATATT
The DNA here is from genome assembly GCA_037367405.1 of Ottelia alismoides. NCBI lineage: Eukaryota > Viridiplantae > Streptophyta > Magnoliopsida > Alismatales > Hydrocharitaceae > Ottelia > Ottelia alismoides. The sequence continues at coordinate 843,745 of JAZKJV010001310.1, forward strand.
CAAGGATTGTGGTGACATGTTGGTAATGTTATATGGTGTAATTAAAGAGATTATAAGAGTTATCACGAGTTAACGTTTTAATTGATAATTAATCCATATGATAATGCAACACCCAGTACACGCGATTTTCTTCTGGGATAAGGAATAATTAAATGGAATTTATTCTCAAAAACTTATTTGATAATTGGATAAAGTTCATTATTTCTAGGAATTTTTATTCTTCTACCTTCCTGAGTTTTTGCAATTATACTTACTCCCTTACTTTTTGTAACAACACTTGCAACCCTATATTCTTAAACAGTTCACCACATTGCCTTTCCGTTTATTATAAGGGTATTAACGGAAGGACAATACTGAGAATTTTGTAAGAATACAAGGGTACAACAAGTGTGATTCCAAAAAATGATATAAAAAATCGTGTATAGTAAACAAGGTTTTAAAAATCGGAGCAAACATTCGGTCTGAACCAGTCGGATCGGTGATGATGTAAGCATGACGTCATCATTCCTATAGACTCGAAAAAACCCGGACCGAGCTTAATTTACTGGTCCGACCGATCAAACCGATTTTTTGAACCGATAAAATCAGATACATATATGTAAATATGTATTTATATATCAATGAAATAATCATTTAAAATATCAAATCTTTCAATAGAATGACGTGATTGTCTATTTCGACTAAAACTCTACAGAAGGTAGTCTCATTTTCTAGCATTATATATGAATATAATATTATAATAATTTATTTATAGATTCTTTTAGAAAATTATTCTATGAAAGTAATTGCACAAGTTATATTCCAAAAAGAGAAGGACATAACTGAAGTTGTAGAAGTTAAAAAGGACACGAGTGATAAAAACTATATTATTTCATTATCTAAACCTTTATTTTTTTGAAAATATACTAAACCATTAAAATTGGGTCAATCCGGTTCAACCCAATCCGACCACCAATCGAACCCAGTTTTTTATTTTCTTTTTTTTAAATAATTACATAAAACCCGACCGATTTGATGCCGATTCCCGATCCAACCGGTTCGACCGGCCGGTCCGATCCGATTTGTTAAACCATGATAGTAAAATCATACCCTCTACAAATTTTTAATTACACAACAATCCTCTTGGAAAGGGACACACATGTTAAATAAAGTTGTAGGGTCGTGATGTGACTACAAACTAAGGTCATAAGGGTTGTGTTTCAATTTGTACTAGTGTATGAGACCCGCACTTCGCGGCGGATTAAAAGAAACTCGTCTATTTGTAACTCTATCAAAAATATTTATGCTAGTTTTAAATTTGTTAAATGTACTTAACAATTTTTTTTAAAAAAGTCTAAAAACGGCTCATTTTTTTAATATAAAAAGGCTTAGACACTCATTAGATAGATTTTACCAAAAAAAACCGAACAAATGCTTCTACTCAAAATGTTGCAGATCACCTCGCCAGTTGAGAACTGTGTTCTGATGAACATAACCGAATAACCACATTAAATCATACTAATTATGTTCCAAAGCATGTCTTTATTCCTCAAACATACTGTAATATAGTTCATTCAGAGATCCATGCATAGATATATTGCATCAGTGTAACCAAGACTTAGCCATACATATTAACATTAAAAAGATGCATCATCACAACCTTCACAATAACATCTAATCGAATAGATTACACAGTTATCTTTGTAATTAGTTTTGAAGTAAACCTATCCCTTTACTGGAATGCACTTCCACTTAAAGGGCAAGACGGAAGGGTCTCTTAGGAGACCACCTCAACGCTTGAGTTTTTGGTTACAATTCCGCCAATAGACTTGGCGATGCCTATATCTGAATCCTTTATGGCTACATCTAAATCAGTTACAGTTGAATTTGGAGAAGTTACAATTGAGCTTGGAATGAGTCGTAAATAAGTTGGACTAGAGTTTAGATGAATTACAGATCTAAAAATCCCCCTATCAACTATTTGAGCTTTCCTATTTTCAGCCCAAGAATATACTTCTGTCATCAAAGGCCAAAATTTGGATGAAAACTGAGATGCAAATCTAGGGTTAACCCATCAGGTATTCAATTTATGTGCCTCCCCTATGCCAACATACTACCTTAGCGCTTTCGAGGTTCCTGTTAACACAGAGAAACATTGACAGGAAGAATCTCTTAAATATGATCACTAATAAATCTGATTTTAACCTTTCAAAATGAGTTTCCACCATTGATTCAAATCTTCTTATGGTTTGGGGATTTATTAAAATCTCTTTTTTTATAATTACTACAATTTTGTAGAAGTATTTTTTCAAGTTCGTAGTGGTGGAAATAAGATATCGGTGTTGCATTATCGAAGATAAACAACATTTAAATTCCACTTTCATGAGGTTCATGAAGTCTTCCAATTCCTAGATAAATCTTGCTTTTAAAAGTGGAGAGAGGCAGTGTAAATGGTTCTACTTAAAACAAAAAGCAGCAGCGAGAGGAGTATTACAACAGGGTTCTACTTAATACAAAAGGCAATAGCAACGTGAGTATTCCAACTTTTTTTTCAAAAAAAAATATTCTACGGGCTTTTATATTGTTTTAAGTGTGTAAATCGGATTCCATGTGTATTGCCAATTAAAAAAGAAGAGAGAAAAAAGAACATGAATATAGATTGAAAAAGGAGAGTTGAAATTAGGGAAAAGGAGGGAAATTCGGAAAGAAAAATATGGTATACATTCCAATTTTGTACGGCCCATGGTCTATCGATGGTCCGGGACCATTGCTAAGAGCTCGGGCCCTCGTGACGGAGGAGGGAGAGGGCGGTGCTTGCTGGGGGAGAAGCCATTGTTGGATTTGTGCATAGCTGGAGTCATAAATCCGCTTTTGTAGCCTTCGCCGACGATGTTACGACGAGGAGGGATGGAGTTGGAGAGGCGAGCTCAAAGAAGGGCAAGGGGGTTGGCCGGGTCGGAGTTGGAGGGACGCAGTAGAGATGGTGTGGCAAAGGAAAGGGAGAGGAAGTCTCCTGTTTTGGACATGAACGCCATTGCCAAATGCTGCAAGGTAAAATCGAGATTTTTGGGATGGAAAATTAATATGTCGTGTATCCCTCTCGGCTTCTCCATTATTTTATACACTACAACCATGAACTCGTGGCCGACGATGAGTTAAGGAGGGATAACTGAACGAGAAGGTGATGATAAAATAAAAAGAGCTTGCCACATGGATAGTAAAAAGGGACAGCTGGAGCCATGGAGATAATTTATAACAGCAGTAGAAAATTAGGGGCAAATAAAAAACCGGGGTGGGCGTGAGGGAGAGAGAGATTTGAAGCGGCAGAAACTTGAAGAGGGAAAGGCCTACGTGGCCAAATTAGGAAGAAATGGGTTGTGATTGTGGCTGAGAAAGAGCACAGATAGGAAAACACGTTCTGCGATTGTGGTTGAGAAAGAGCAAAGATTGGAAAACACCTGTCATAAGAAGAGAGAGCCGAAGAGATCCTGGGGAGAGCATCCACCTATGAGAAGAAGGGAGAGAGCTGAACAAAACTCAATTTTAGTATATTTATAAAGATAAAGATAATATTTTGGAGGTCTTGATGTAATAATGAATTATGCTTTTTAACCATGCAATCATGTGATTAGGAGAGTAAGTAAACATCTCATGTTACGATCGTTCTTTAATTTCTTGGCTCGCCTTTCATGGCATATCGCCTCCCCATGTGATTTGGCACATACTTCCAACTCACTAAATAAGGATAATTACAACATGCTCCCTAACATCTTGTTCAGTTATACCACTAACCCTATAATCCTCATAACTACACCAAGATCTTTATATTTTGCTCCAATATCACCTATTTTCCTCTCTACCAGTTGTGGCGTTAGAATTAGTAAGATTGCAGGGGGAGGAGTGCAGGGACAAATATTTTATAACAATCGTATTAACTGGACAATATTTTAGAGGTCATGGCTTAAAAATCCCAATCAATTCATGATAGACTGGTCCCATAACAAAAATAGTTTTTATACAAGGAAAAAGGAGTATGTTGTCTCGAAGCATTCGACTTACATGTTAATGACTTTTTTCTCGTATTTTTTTTATTTTTAAAATGAAACCAACACTATAAGAAAATTAACTTAATGCAACGAATAATTTACTAATCGTTGCCGTATCTTCCATAGTTAAATATACAACAATGAATATTATTTGTCTCTCACTCCTTTAAATTCACAACGAAAAATGGTATTCGATTCTATTCCTCGCAACGAATCATATAACAATGATTGTTTGTTGACTTTTTCTTCTGATCGTTGTTAAATTTAGGAATGATTAGTACAAATTTTAACGAATAAGTCAACGGAAAAAGTATCGTTATATGAACCTTTAACAACAAAAATGACACCCATTGCTAAATATAAGTACAAAAGATGATTTGACAACGAATAATATTAATTGTTATATCTTAAACATATGAAGATATGTCGATGAATATTCAAATTATTTGTTGTCTTAGATTCAATTTCTTATAGTGCTAGGAGGTATAAATCAAAATATATCATCATGGTCTCATTTCAAATTTAACATAAATCAAGATTTCTATCCCCTCCATCATGATACTAATTTAATGTTACTAGAATCGTGAAACCATACTAACATGATCCTTTCAGATGGACATGTTAGGATTGCATGTTTTACGTGAAATTTGAAATACATATTGTATTTTTTATTCTTAAGTAAAACCTCAAAGGTTTTATTTGAAAAAATGAGGAAAGGAGTGGTTAGGGATGCAAACATATGGATATTGTGTTACCATATCCTTTACCAATTTAAAAATACGGATACTGATACGAAAATAGATATATTGATGATATCGGATATTGCAAACCATACCTTCAATATAGATACAGATATGGAAACCGTACCTTAATCACGATCTATAGTTTGCTTTTTATTGTTAAAAATCCTAAACTTTTGTATAAAAATATCTTAAATTAGGATTTTTATCATTTGCGCCCCTCTGAGATATTGCAATATCAAATATATCCCTTCATTTTTTAAAATATCAGTTGTGCCCCTACCTTCTTGCAAAATTTACAATTCTACCATTCTTTTTAGGTAAAGTAAGGGCATAATTGATATTACAAAAGGATAAAACTGTGAATTTTCAAGAAGGTAGGGAACAACTGATATTCCAAAAAAAGAGGGACATGACTGATTTTGCAATATCTCATAGGGATATAACTGATAAAAACCTTTTATATTATTATCCTCTTCCTTTCTACTGTTTTGAATTTGAAATATTATCAATGATATGTTAAGGTAATATTTATTTATTGTTACTTTCATAGAAAGCATTATACTATTATTTTGAATTTAAATTACAACCGAAGTAATTGATCATATGAAATAGGAAAGATGAAAATATTGTAATGATAACAAACGTTTCTTTTCTATTCCAAATGACAGGGCATCAAATTTGCAAATAAAATGTTAAAGTTCAAGTTTTTTAAATTAAAAATTATAAATAAAACGTCATCATATTTATAAATAATATTTATTTATTATCAATAAATTCAAAACTAGTTAATACACTGCTTTTACTTATTATCCACCCCGTTTTATTTTTAAAATTTGAAATTTAATACTGATATGTTGAGGACTGCGATATGTATTTTTTTACTATATTTAGAAAAAGCATGGCAATGTTTTTTGAATATTAAATTACATAAGAAATAATGTAGCATATCGAATTGGCGAAAAGTAAAAAATATTGTAACAATAATGTAAAAAGAATTCTGTAAAAAATCACACGAACATGGGTTACATACTTATGATTAATTAACATTTAACAAATAATCGGTTAGAAATAATTAAAATTTAAGTTGTAACCCGTGAGAAATTTAATTTAAGTTATAATTACATGGTTATACTTTATTTTTGCATTGCATCTTTGGTGTTTTTACATTTTCTTCTGTTTATACGTTTGCTTGGTTTTATTCCCAAAATTCATAACTTGTATTAGTAATTCAATTTTAGATTTATAAATAAACATGTCATGTAGATCTTTAGGATCCCTTCCAAAAACATCTTGTTTTTAAAACCACTAATCTTTTAATTTTAAATAATTCAAAAACATGAAGTAAACAATAATATATATAAAAAATAGAAAAATCAAATCCATATTTTTCCATACTTACAAACATACATGTAAATATTAGTTTTAAGAAAATATTACAGTTGAATACAACATCAACAAGGCCTTTTCTCACATTAAGTAGGGTCGGCTACATGGATTTTTTGCCTCCATTAAGATCTATCTTGGGTCATGGCATGGCTTAGATCCAAAAAACTAAGATTTCTTTGGATAGTCTCATTCCAACACTTCTTGAGCGTTCCTCGCTCTCTCTTAGTTGGCTCAGCATCCCAACACTCGCATATCGTAATCGGTGCATCACCATACCTCCTTTGCAAATGAACAAACCACCTTAAGCAATTGAAATGTGCAAATACTACAATGAATATTGTTATAAAAATCAAAAAATTATAAAGAAGAAGATGGATTTATAAATGGAATCTAATATTCAGTATTTACAGTATTGGGGAAATATTTACTCATGGGTAGGTCAAGCTCTTCTATTCCGGTTCATGATTTCTCTTGATTATATGGCTTATCTGAAGGGGAGATGGAGCTTAAAGATTTATTGAAAGACTAAAACATACAATAATAGTTCCAATAAATACATATTACGTTATACATTCGAAACATTATCTTCACTTAGTATCACCATAACATATCCTTACATTGATTTATATCTTAAAATTATAAAAATGTAAAAAGACTTACAGAATCAAAACAAACCCCTAAAAAATGAAAATACAGTCACATCTGCATTTTATCCTTAGTACTAAATTTAATACAACAAAAATATCCTTACCTACATCTGTTACACAGAGATACATAAAACCGAAATAAAACTTAATGAAACCTTGTTTTCTTATCAATACAAACTGTTTTACTTTAACAATGATAAAAAATTGAGATAAATATATCAAACTTTGAGAACAAAAGTAGTAAAAAATACATTCAATTACTTATAATGTGTTGATATCGTTAAGCTTAACTAATCCAAAACCACAAAAAGTTTAAAGGAGATCAAAATTCTTAATAAAAATATGAAAATGTAAATAAATTCATAAAATTATAAAATACAATTTTTTAGAATATAAAAATATTAAAATTATAATATCCAATACCAAAATATGTAAGATCGGCATACCAAATCCGCGAACTCAACAAGGAATATTCATATATACCATGAAAACATATCAAAAAGGGTTTTTATCACTTGCCCCTCTGAGATATCGCAATTTCAGTTATGCCCCTATCTTTTTAGTAATATCAGTTGTACCCCTCATTTCTTTCTCCGTTATCACTTGTGCCCTTCCGTCAGATTGACCGTCAAAAAATTAAAACAACCATGGTTTATTCAAACCATGGTGTAGTTAAGAAGGGTATTATGGTCAGAATTATGGGAGCTTGGTTGCTTGTTCGGTCGATGACGATTGATGAAGAAAGGCGATACTCCATGTGTTAAGATGTGCTCCAGACGCGATGCAGACTAGCAAGAGGATGATTTGTTGCTCGATTCATGTAGGAATCGGCTAATAATTAAAGACAAAGCAGATCTAATAGGGTTCCAGGCTGCAATCTTCAGTCCAATACTCGACCTTCCTGTACTCCTTCATCACCCAGATCTCCTCCCTTTTCCTGTCAAGCAGGAACCCTTTCACTGCAAGGTAACGTCCCATGGAGAAGACCAACTTGATGAACATATTGGAAGGGCCTCGAAACTCTGCAACGCTCTCCGTTCCTATGTCGAGAGAGACGATGGAACATGTTGGAGGGCCAATTTTGACGAGCGGGAGGGGGGCGCGGGGGTGGTGGGGGCAGGGGCGGGGGGAGGAGCAGCGGGAGGGGGTGGGGATGGTGGGTCGGTGGGGGCAGGGGCGGGGGGAGGAGCACGGGGTGGGGTGGGGGAGGGTGGCGGGGGCAGGGGCAGTGGGAGGGGGCGGTGGGGGCAGGGGCGGGGGGAGGAGCAGCGGGAGGGGGAGAGAGGAAGAAGAAGAAGAGTTGGACATTTTAGTCCAATTTTTTTAATTAATTCCACTTGTGTCCTTGAAGTCAACGTCCGTTTATATTAGGGATGGACGGAAACTAACCCGAGGGGCACAAGTGATAGAATGGGAAGAAGTGAGGGGCACAACTGATATTACCAAAAAGATATGGGCATAACTGAAATTGTGATATCTCAGAAGGACACAAGTAATAAAAACCCTATAAAAAATGCTTACAATCTATGCCTAATTTCTAATTTGGTAGTTGCACAATGTAACAAATTATCAAATGAAAAAGAAAAAGGTAAAAATTAATTTTAATGCTGTTAACTGAGTATTGTGATCGATTGATAATGAATCGTTAATCTCATGCATCATTTATGCATATACATGTAAACATCATTCACAAACACATATATAAATGTACCCATTACATATACCCATACATATATTCAAAAAAATCATATAAAAATTTAGGAAAATAGTGATTGTATATAAGCATAAAAATGAGGGAACAAAAAAACAACAATTGAGACATGACTGACGGTTTGGTGGAAACGACAAGTGCTTCCAGAGGTGATGATGAAGATGACATAAGGGGAGGGGAGTGGGACATGAAGGTGAGGGTACGGAGAGGGAATGAGGCATGTGTGTTGGGAGGTGGATAGAGGGGATTGTGAAGACGGAGAGAAGTGATCGCATGGGAGATGATTGGAGACAAGTTGAATGGACGTGTAACGTCCCGGGCTTAGGTCCCCGGTCCGTTAACGGAGCATTACTGGCCCTGACAACCTCTTGGAATCGGGCCCATACGGACCCGATTAACCACCCCCAAAATGCTTAAGCCGGGTTATTCGGTAGTAACGTCCTCGCTATTTATCCCACCCGGAACTTCTCATGTTCCACGGTATGGGACTATTGATTTGGGGTTTTACAACCTCCCCCACTTATATTCGCAACGTCCTCGTTGCGACATGGCACATCACTTCTTCCCAGTGACAGTGGCGGCTGCACGCTCCGGGTAACCATTTCCTCCAACCTCTTTGTAGGGGCGGCTCCACCTCTCGGGTAGCCCTTTCCACTGTCAGAGGGCGTTCGGCTCTGATACCATTTGTAACGTCCCGGGCTTAGGTCCCCGGTCCGTTAACGGAGCATTACTGGCCCTGACAACCTCTTGAAATCGGGCCCATATGGACCCGATTAACCACCCCCAAAATGCTTAAGTCGGGTTGTCAAGTAGTAATCTCGTCACTATTTATCCCACCCGGGAACTTATTATTCCACGATGTGGGACTATGTTGGGGTTTTACAACCTCCCCCACTTATATTCGCAACGTCCTCGTTGCGACATGGCACATTACTTCTTCTCAGTGACAGTGGCGGCTGCACGCTCCGGGTAGCCATTTCCTCCAACCTCTTTGTAGGAGCGGCTCCACCTCTCGGGTAGCCCTTTCCACTGTCAGAGGGCGTTCGGCTCTGATACCATTTGTAACGTCCCGGGCTTAGGTCCCCGGTCCGTTAACGGAGCATTACTGGCCCTGACAACCTCTTGGAATCGGGCCCATACGGACCCGATTAACCACCCCCAAAATGCTTAAGCCGGGTTATTCGGTAGTAACGTCCTCGCTATTTATCCCACCCGGAACTTCTCATGTTCCACGGTATGGGACTATTGATTTGGGGTTTTACAACTATTTGTAACGTCCCGGGCTTAGGTCCCCGGTCCGTTATCGAGGAAAACTAGCCCTGACAACTTGTTGGGTTCGGGCCCAGATGGATCCGTTGGCAACCACCCAAAATGCTTAAGCCCAAGTTGTCAAGTAATAATCCCCATCACTTATAAACCACACCTACACTTCGTGAGTTTTAGATATGGCACTATGTTTGGGGTTGGGGTGTTACAACCTTCCCCATTTATGTTCGCAACGTCCTCGTTGCGACATGGCACATTACTTCTTCCCAGTGACAGTGGCGGCTGCACGCTCCGGGTAGCCATTTCCTCCAACCTCTTTGTAGGGGCGGCTCCACCTCTCGGGTAGCCCTTTCCACTATCAGAGGGCATTCGGCTCTGATACCATTTGTAACGTCCCGGGCTTAGGTCCCCGGTCCGTTATCGAGGAATACTGGCCCTGACAACTTGTTGGGTTTGGGCCCAAATGGACCCATTGACAACCACCCAAAATGCTTAAGCCCAAGTTGTCAAGTAGTAATCCCCACCACTTATAAACCACACCCACACTTCGTGAGTTTTAGGTATGGTAATATGTTTGGGGTTGGGGTGTTACAACCTCCCCCACTTATATTCGCAACGTCCTCGTTGCGACAAGGCCCATCACTTATTCCCGGTGACAGTGGCGGCTGCACGCTCCGGGTAGCCATTTCCTCCAACCTCTTTGTAGGGGCGGCTCCACCTCTCGGGTAGCCCTTTCCACTGTCAGAGGGCGTTCGGCTCTGATACCATTTGTAACGTCCCGGGCTTAGGTCCCCGGTCCGTTAACGGAGCATTACTGACCCTGACAACCTCTTGGAATCGGGCCCATACGGACCCGATTAACCACCCCCAAAATGCTTAAGCCGGGTTGTCAAGTAGTAATCTCGTCACTATTTATCCCACCCGGGAACTTATTGTTCCACGATGTGGGACTATGTTGGGGTTTTACAGGACGCCTTGCAATGTCATTGGTTTAGATGCTAGATCGTTATCGAGAAAAACTAATTCTAATATATTGTTAGATTCATATCTGATTAGATCCGTCGACAACCATATTAAATAGTATAACCTAAGTTGTCAAGTACCAATTCCCAATTCTACAATTCATTCTCAAACTTCGTAAGTTTTACACGTGTGACTATAATTGGGGTCACACCTTCCAAAAATTAAAAGTTTGGAGCAATTAGAAGTAAATAATCGTATTATTTACAGCACGCGTTGGTGGATGGGTCCTGTTGGAGAAATTTTGAGTACAGTGTAAATATATTGTCATTTACGACAGTCCTATGATCGTACGAATTAACTAGTGGGTAATCTACGGAGGTCACCACAAATCCATGTAAATTGATGGATGTCTATATGTTTTCCGATAGTAATGGATCATATATGTGAGAAATTTGGATTCATTCAAGTAACTAAATTAAAATAACTCCGTCCAATAAATGTTGAATTGAACCAATTTGTGCATTTTACCAGATCTGCTGCAGCCATACTATGCTAATTTAGGCACAGAGTTGGAAAATGTGCAAAAACAAAGTAAATGATAAATAAGCAATCGACAACATCTCTGTCTATGGGACCATAAAGGTGGAGTTGTCGAAGAAAACATCGAGCATCTTAACATATGGAAAATGCTCCAAACGATGACCTTTCCTTTTTATTTTGAAGGAAATAAATAAATAAGATACTCCAAATCTATAATAAAGTAACGTTTCTTTAACTTCTCTCAAGGCGATTTCTTTGTCACGATACAAACCATGGGAATTCGGGTTCATCTCTTTGATTGAACCTTATGTCGACACAAAAATATCTCCGTTGATTTGGCGAGCCAAAAATAATTGGTCCAAACAACTCAAAAATAAAACCTCAATTAGCTACTTCACCAAATTATGGGCTTAAACAAACTTCTATAAAACTTATTCAACTCCTTAAATCATTTGGGAAATGACCACCGTCTCATGACTTCCTTAATTTGTTCGAAAAGAGTGAAGTACCCTAAACAAAACTATCTACAATCATGACTATAGCGACGTTTATACAGACCATAAACGACGTTTGTAAACGTCGAGATAAGAGCAGTTGCACTAGTATTCTGGTCGATGGAGGGGTTAAATCTTTTTTCCGTGTCCTCTGGTCGAAGCTGTTCAATCCTGTTAATTACTTTGATTGTTAGCTTACAAACTAGTGATCAGCTCTGTAAATATATATTATTCATGCCACCCTCAATCGGAAAGCTCTACGACCACCTGTTTGATTATATGAAGCTTTTCGAGATTTTTGAATCCATCACGATCTGAAAAATTTCAACTCCTTTCATCAGTCAATGAATCTTGGCAGCTCACATATATAGAACTGGAGTGAATGCCATCTTTTCGCTATTTTGTGATCGCTGAAGTGAAAATTTATACTCACCAGTCACAAAAGGAAACTAAAACAGACCCAAGTTTCTTCATCTGAACCGTTTGCCAACCTCTGCAGCAATAAATTCTACCTCCACCCACACATGGACGTCATTGATTACAATAGAATTAAGCCAGACAGATGCATAAACCTTCGAGTACTGCGAAATGCATCTGCCACACATATGAGCACATGCACGTACATGCCTCCGCAGGTAATCTTTTCTATTTTTTGTTCTACCCATGTGCTCCGTGTGTTGGTCCGTATGAGTACAGATCCCAGTGAAGGAAGAGAAGACGAGATCTGTAAGCATCGCCCGATCCACCGCCCCAACCCCACGTAGAGCCAAGGGAATTAAGGTAACTGTACGTGAGACTTCTGATCACCAGCAGCTGACGATGGTGGGTGCAGAGAGTGGTGGTCGGAAGCAGATCCTCAGCTTCAAGGGTATGCATGGCGGTGCCCATCTCTTCCAACGTACGTACCCCTTCCACAATCCCTTTCGCCGTATTTGTGTATGTTAGTTTGTCCTGTTTGCACGTCGACCGTGACAGGGCTATATATCTATTTGCGCAAGCATGCATGTGGCGACGAGATTTCGTTTTTGGCGACGTTTAATTAATTTGGTGAAGGATGGGTGGAAATTGAACGAACCAAATTCAAGTAGAGGTCATCCAGATCCGGACACAAAACCCCCCCAAAAGAGGCCATCTCAGGTGCTGTCGAATGAGCCGAACTTTGTGATGCACTGAATTCTGAAACAATTGGACTGAGAGAAGGAGAATGGGACGGGTGGTCGAGGGGGAACATGGTGGATGTGAACTCAGGCTCGGAGAGTGGACTCTCCGAGGTATTCCTAGATGAATGAGTATGGTCCATGTTAGATAGTGTCATGTCATGCATCCTTCTTATCCTAATGTAGTCAGATCTCATTGGAAAATTTCCTATATATATTTAGGGGTTGATGGGGCTGCCCCTAGGCTGCTCCGCCCCATTTTTGGGCAAATTTTTTATTTTTTTTGAAAAATATCATCATGTATATTCATCCCTATATCCCTCCTATATGCCATTCGAATTTCGTTAGAAACAGAGACTCCTACGGCCTCCATCAAGACATGGTCGATTTAAAAAATCATGCGACCGTTAAAAAAATGGCGTCTGGATGGAGGCCGTAGGAGTCTCTCTTTCTGAAGAAATTCGAATGACATATTGGAGGAATATATTGATGAATATATATGGTGATATTTTTTCAAAAAAAATTGTGAAAATAGGGTGGGGGCAGCCATGTTGGCTACCCCTAGGAGGCAGCCATGTTGGCTATGATATGTTGTTAGCAATACAATAGAATAACGAATAATATTTGTTGGTACATATTTAAGTCCCGTAAATATGGTAGTGAATATCAAACTATTAGTCACCATAGGCCCCTTCTATTGCAACGATTTCATCAAACATAATTATATATTACATCGAACTCATATAGATTTTATGAGACAAAAGTATTTAACATATTTATTTCATCTAGATATTCGTAATAACAACTTTTATTTGCAAATGAATATGGATTTATCCGTATCCAATCCGCTGACATATCTATTATGTACATATATTGACATCTATATTACTATATATTTATTTCAAATGGATACAAATACTGATAACATATTGATATCCATAAGTATTTGTACATATATTCATTTTATCAATAGTTTACAATATTATAAAATAAATACAATTAGTATATTTGTTTCATTTAGATATTCTTCATATGGACTTTAATTTGGAAACTGATATGAATAGTTACGTGTGTATCCAATCTTCTATCCTATTACTTTATACATCCATATCTGCATTCATTTTAGGATAGAAAAGAACAATGTTATAAAAGTCGTTCGAATGGTCCAACTAGTAGTCCCGACTAGTCTAGTCGATGGAGTGGCCAACCAAGTATTAACTAATTCTGACTAGGTACAGTAGTTGACCGATTTTTGCTTGGAGATGCCATATTTTTTTACTTTTTTAAAAAGCAAACTTATTGTAATATGCTTAATATTTTATTTAAATACAATTACTTTTTATTTCATTATGATAGTATAAAAATGTATAAAATCTATGTAAATATATGTATAAAAATGATTTATATATTTAAAATAAAAAAATCAAAGTCAGGTAAAGCTCGACTAATCGTCCGATTATCGATTAATCCTTAGTCACTGGCCCAAAAGACTGAGTACAATCTATCGACTTTTGCAACATTTGATAAGAATACAAATATCACTTTGATCTGCATCCACTTTATAAGTATTTAATTAATTTAAATGACAATTGTCATTATTTATATATGTATATGTATATGTATATGTATATTTTAAAAGGGTAAGGTTATCATATCCAACAATTTGCATTGCTAAGGAGATATGTTTATAGCAATAGCGGAGGAAGATCGAAGAAGAGTATATCCCTTGACATGAACGCCAAGGTAAATGAAATGATGCAATGAATGAGAAACAAATAATAATGCAAAGTTGAATTGAGTTTCTATATATACTGATAATTATTCATACCTTATTATGCTTTAACAAACATATGAATTAAATCAATAATGAATGATGGTTCATTACAACAAAATGGGTTCATAGTGATGTTTATTTAAATATGTCAGTATATACCACAACAAATTGTGCCTATAGGGATGCTTATTTTAAATCCGCCACTAAGTCGCCTGTTGTTAACTATATATAGCTAGGAATATTATCCATTGTTAAATGATTCTCATATGAACGTAATATATACCGTTATATTATTAACAACTCTCTGTACAGCAATCCTTACATGCTGCAAGTTTTCGAAATTTGAGCTAACAACCGCTAATATTTTTAGTTCAAAATTTGTTAACTATTAGCTCAAATTTAGAAAATAGGATATAGAGTGCTGCAACGGTTGTGACTTGTGTCGTTAATTCTTAATATAAAAAATTATTTTTAGCAACAGATAATATTCGTCACTGTATATTTACAATGAAAGGATTTTGTGACGTATTTAAAATAACCATCATTATCGACCTGATTTGTTGTAGTAATATAGTTTATTGTTAAATTTATAGTGACAGATAATATCCGTTACAAAATAATCTTTATATCAGATTTTAGCAACGAATGTCATCTCCGTTGCCATATCATTAGCAACACCTTATATGCAACACTTACTTGTTGCTATTTATCAAAATTTGCGCTAGTCATTGCTAAAGTTTGAATTGAAAAATTAGTGATGATTAGCTTATACTTCGAAAAATATCGAAGGATAAACTCTGCTATATAAAGCGATGCTAATGATATAGCAGCAAATATGACTTTCGTCTCCAAATTTCTAGTATAAAAATCATTTAACAACTAATAATCTTCGTTGCCATATATTTAACAACGAACGGCCATCACTATAGATATAATCTTTCATGAACATAATTAGGATCAGTATACTCATATTTAAATATGGAATATTGCAAATAGGACGTTCATTATCCTATTAAAAACGGAGTTTCCACAGTAAGAGAACCCATTGCATTGCTGCATGGGCTTGAAGTGGATTGCTTCTAACTTAATAATTTTTAGAACTTGCAGAGATGAGAATTGAGATCTATTCCCAAAGGAGAACGTTTATCCCACAGGCACGTACGACTGTAACCATTTTAGAAGGGATCGATTTTTTTATAGACAAATTGGGACTGCAGTGGAGATAGTTGACAGGCTTTTTAATTACCAGAGGAATCTGATCATCATGGGCTTCGGGTATGATATTCGAGAGCTCCGAGAGAACAGTGCTGCAACCAAAGTCCTTGAAAGCATGCATGCCCTCTATTATTACAAACAAAATGGGTCTTGTTCTAGACTTTTATATCTTGGGGCTCATGTAGTGCATTTTTATCATTACAAACAGCAATACTTGTGATTAGATTCAAAGAAGAGAAATATAACTATATAAGTAATATTTGAATGATGAATAAACCATATAATGATGATATAACCATACTTTAACTGTTCAGATTAGATCCTAGAAATGTGACCTTATCCGAGGTCAATGATAAGCCTTCAACCGCTCCAGGTATGCCTCTAGACTTTTTGATGAAGACATGTTTGTGTTGGTTATTATCCGGTCTCAAAATAGGAGGGGATTGTTGGATAATTATCCTCTTGTGGTCCTATTCCAAATAGGATTAGAGGGAGAGAGATGAGGCAAGAGTAGTATAAATAAGATCCAATGCATGGCATTAGGGATCATCCCAACTCAAGCCTCTCTCACTCTCTTCTTTTTTAGTTTTGTCTCCTCAAGCAAGGAGAGAAGTAGCGCACACAAGGCGTAAGGAGTAAGTTCGCGCAAGGCGGGAAGAGTTAGCCCGTAGGGTGTGAAGAGAAGTCGCATTTGCGAGAAGCGTCTGCGTTGGAGGTGCGAGGAGCAGCCGTCGAGGAGGTCCGTTCTCGAGGAGGGGCATCACGCGACGAGGAGAAGCAACTGTATCATATTCTCCAAGTACAAGGTGACAATTGTCTGATTTTATTCGTGTAACTGGGTCTCAGGTTTGTTGGGCAACAAAACTAAGAAGACAATATGCCCTCTCATTTTTCCGACTTTGTGGATTTTGTTGCAGGTCATCGTGCCCCGTGGGTTTTTCCTCTCTCTCATATCGAGGTGGGTTTTCCCATGTAAAATTTATCATCTTTTGTGGTTGCTTGATTATTGTGCTATAATTATTTCTATTGGTTCCCATGTGAGGAACGTTCCGCTGCTAGTCATCCTTTGTAGGACATGTTAAGGGAACCCCTCGATTTCCAACAAGTGGTATCAGAGCATGCGTTGTCGAGATGAGGAAGGATGACGAAGGCACGATCATCAAGCTGACGATCACGAACTAGCAAATATGAAAGGACAAGATGGAGGACATCTTGTATTGCAAGGACCTCCATGATCCAGTGGAGGGAAAAACATCCAAGCCTGAGGGCATGTCCGTAAGTGACTGGACAAAGCCGAACAGGAAAGCAGTCGGTACCATCCGAAAGTTGCTGGACTTATCAGTATTCCACAATGTCTCGCAGAAGAGACATATGCAAAGAAATTATGAGAGAAACTGGCGGAGCTCTAAGAGCAGAAGGCGGCCACTAACAAGGCGTTCTTGATTGGGAAGTTCGTGAATCTGAAGTACAAAAATGAGATGAAGGTTGCTGAAAACTTGAATGATTTTCAGAGTCTCATCAATCAATTGAGTACCATGAACATGACGCTAGATGATGAATTGCATGCGCTTCTTCTACAGGGTTCCCTGCTAGACAGTTGGGAACCATGGTGATTACCGTGAGCAACTCCGCGATGGACATAGTCCTCTTATTCACATGTGTACGCAGTTGAAAGAAGAGGCATGCCTAATATCAGGGGAAAATTATGAAAGAAAGTCAGGGAGAAGTCCAAGGACAAAGGAAAGCACCATCATTGCAACAAGCTTTGTCACTGGAAGAGAAACTGTAGGGTCTTGAAAAGAGAGCAAGCAGAAACCAAAAAGAATCGAAAGAAAGATGAAGATGAGAACGTTGCTGCAACAATAACTGATGATGATGAGGATCAGTTGGTTCTCACTATTCAGGAGCAGTGTCTACATGCAGGAGATGACTCCGAGTGGGCCATCGATGCGGTCATCTCCTACCACGTGACTCCACATAGGGGGTTCTTCATTTTCTATATAGGGAGATTTTGAGAGAGTCAAGATGGGGAACAACAATTACTCCAAGATTGTTGGCATGGACACCATATCAATTCAGAGTGATATTGGATGTGCAGTAACTCTATAGGATGTCAGACACGTTCCTAACTTACATCTTAGCCTCATATACGGTTCTCAACTGTGTGGGGAAGGCTATCATCTAAAGTTTGGCAATGGCAAGTGTAAGATCATTTAGGGTCTCTTATCATGGCCAGAGGCAGGTTGTGTTGCACGCTCTACAATAGTAGGTAAATGTCATGGATGCCAGCCTACATGCTAGTGAGGCTGACACGTCAGATCTTTGGCATCATTGACTCAGATACATGAGTCAAAAAGGATTACAAATTTTGAGCAGGAAGGAGTTGATTCCATACCCCACTGACATCACATTATTACCTTGTGATTCATGTGAGGTTGGAAAGAACATGTGTGCACCTTTCAAGGCCAGATCAAAGGTGAAGGAAGACCTCTTGCAGTTGATTCACTCTGATGTGTGTGGTCCCATGGACACATCGCCTTTGAGAGGAAACATGTATTTTTTGACCTTCCTTGATGCAAGGAAGGTGTGGGTTTATATGCTGAGGATGAAGGATCAAGTCTTTGATTGCTTCAAGAAATTTCATGCCATGGTGGAGCACGAGTGATAAGCCTCCCGCACCCTTAGTTAATCCGGTCAAATTAATGTCCAAATCAATTAATGATATTCGTTGCAGTCGGATACGAGGGATTAATCAAAAATCACTTAGCTATTAATGTTAAGTGATGTAGTTTTTTTTTACTTGGTGAAGTCCAAGGTCGATCTCAGGGAGGCATCTGTCTCCTTAGGTTGATTACATCAATTCACAAGTGCTCGAGATTCGGGGAACGATTTTTTTTTTTTTTTTTTGGTCTTTTTAATTACTATGTAGACAATGCAGACAATCCTTAGCCAATTTCAAGTTAGATTTAATTGATATATCAAATTCAGTCCAAAAATTATGAAAATTGGCCAGAAGGTTGCTTATGATGAAAATGACCTACACTAATTTTTTTGGAATTTTTTGACTCAAAATGAATATTCTATGAATTAACTAAACAAACAGTGTGATTTTCAATGTTTAATTTTTAATAAATATCAAAACACAATATTTCTCGGAACTAAAATTATCCTAGGAAGGTCTAATGATCAGGAACCTAGGAAAATTGACAGAACTAAAAAAATGTTGTGAAATGAATTAATTAAAATTAATCAAAGGAAATCACTAAACTATTTATTCAGGCCTCGTTATGCGTGCAAATGATGTGAAATTTTTATGGGATGTTAAAAACAATGTCCTTAAGCTACTGTGATTTTTTTGGTGATTTTTGAAGGCACAGATAATTTACTAAAAATCAAATGGCATCTCTGGGCAAAATATGACTCAAATCAACCAATTAATTCATTAATAAATCAAGAAAACCAACAAAAATACAACACGTGTGCTAACAGGTAGAGGACAAAGTTCTCAACAATATGCAACTTTTAAAATTCAAAAATAATCAAAAATGCATGCTATGGACACGTGCAAACATAGGGGTCTAAATGCAATACTGAAAAATAAATGTTCAAGAAATAAACATGCTGACAGGGACTAAAGTGCAATTACCAAGACTATGCAGGACTTGAATGCAAATTCTCCACGAATCACGTGCGCCTCACGTGATGTCTGCTTCACAGGGACCTTTCTGCAATTTTGGAAACCTCCAGGGGTGTCGGTGCAATTTACCCAGGCCGCACGTGCTCCTCACGTGGGGCGGCCTAGGCTCGGAGGCGTCGGAGGCTCGGATCGAGGGTCGGGGCTTCTGGAGGCTCGGGTTAGCCTCGGATCTGCTTCGGGGGACCCGAGCCTAGGCTTGGGTGCCGAGGCTCGGATCGGGCGACGTGGCGGCCTGAGGGCCCTTGGATCTGGATGGATCCAAGGGTGGTAGGTGAAGACGCGTGGCAGCGGGTGGAGCGTCCGATCCTTGGTGCGATCGACGGTCGAGGACGAAGGCGGTGAAGAGACGCGTGGCGGGACGAGGGCCGTTCGATCAGAAGATCGAACGGTGGCTGCTGTTTCTCCTTCAACGCTCCTCCGCCGCCTGCGGAGGAGGGGCCTGTGCTCCGGTGAAGGGGGCTGACCTCCGCCTGCCTCGCTGAGCTCCGTCAGTGAGCTCTGTCAGCTCCCAGCTAGCTCGGAAGCAGCGGATGAGGACGGCGAAGCCTCCGGTGGTCTCGGATTGGCTGGAGGAGGGCTGGAGCACCTGGTCGATGAAGCTCGAAGAAGGATCCGATGAAGCTCCGGCCAATGATGATCGGGTACCTGCAAGGGTTATGTGGATAGCCGAAGCGTGCTGATACGATCGTGGAGAGGATGGCGTGGTCGGTGAGGCCTGCGGGTGCTTGAGGTGATCGGGCGAGGTGGCTCCGGACAAGCGGCGGAGCTGCTAGTCGACGATGGTCGAAGTGCGGTGAATGGCGAAGTGGAGAAGCCCGCGAGGATGCTAGCACCGTCGCGGAGCTCGTCGGGATGTCGAGGAGGTGTGGAGATGTCCGTGGAAGGCGAATAAAATCGGAGAAGATCGGAAGAAAAGAAGAGGATGATCGGAGAGGGGATGAAGGAGGTTACCTGGGGTTTGGGGCTCGGTTTTGAGCTCCAGGGGTCGTCGCTCCAGAGGTCGGTAAGCCTCGAGCTCGTGCAGCTACGCGGAGGGCGGCTGCGGCACGGCGGTGCACCGTGGATCTCGCCGGAGAAGAAGGTCCTTCGTCGCTCAACAATTCGGCCGCTTGCTGTCACCAAGAGGAAGCTTGGAGCTCGGGGTTCTTTCCTGGAGTGGCGGATGGGCTTGAATGTGGTCGGAGAGGGTGTATTTATAGGTCGAAGGTGGCGGCAGAGCTGGGTGAGTGGCGAGTTTCATGGAGGTGGTGGAGCGAGTGTGGCGGAGATGGTGATGTTCGAGGGTGTTGGCGAGGGAGAGGGAAGAGTGGGGAAGATCGTGGGAGAGTCAGTGGCCGGCGAGGGGGGCTGGAGTGCGGCCGAGAATAGAAAGGGGCGGCCCCTCCCGCAAGGCGGAGATCGTGGGAGAGAGGGGCTGCCCGAGGTAGGGGACGAAGTCCTGGCCGTTGGATCTTGTGATCCAACGGCCAGATGGAGGCGCGAAGCGGGCGGGTGAGATTAGATCTGGAGTGCCCAGATGAAGGGCTATGAGGGTGACACGTGGCGTGACGCGGGCGAAGTGCGAGCGGGCGGCTAGGATCGGGTCTAGGTGATTGATCTGAGGGTCACGATCCGCTGGAAGACGAGCGGTTGTGATGAAGGGATCGGGGGCGCGATCGGGCGGCCTAGAGGTCGCCACGTGGCTCGTTGAGGATGCGGCGCTAAGGAACGGTCCAGATGGAATGCGGGGTGGATCTGATGGCTGTAGAAGAGAGCGGACGTGGTCAGGCCTGGGCCGTTGGATCTGAGGTGCGATCCAACGGTGGAGGGCGCGGGCGGAGCAGACAAAGGGCAGCGGGCCGCGTGGCGCAATCAGAGGGCGCCACGTGGCCTGCTGTGAGTGGTCGAAGGGAAAGACACGTGTAGAAAGAGGAGGAGGCCGAATTTGGAAAAACTCAAAACATGAAAGTTGTAGATCTTGATGAGATCTACAAGTTTCATGTTGACCAAAGACGGAGATGAGGTCAAATATGATACATAAATACAAAGTTACATAAATATACATATGTAGTATACAAAATGACCCAAAAACCCAAGTTCCTCATACAAGCTCCAATTTCAATGAAATTAGTCTCATTTTGAAGGTCTTTTGATATGTAGTATTCTAAGAGTGAGTAGACCTAAGTAGGAGTTTGTATGCGGGCTTTATGTGTGTTTTAATGTACAAGGGTGCTCAGGGTATTTAGGCTCTTTTACAAGGGTGATTTGTGGCTTTCTTCCCTATATTCTTAAGGAGTATATACATATATTATAGAGAAGGAGTTATTTGATGAAGAGGTCTTTTACAGGTGATTTTTGGCTTCTTATTTAAATGCAGATGAGCTCCTAAAATGCATGAATTATGGATGCATGCATGAATGCTATTTATGCAAGATAAAGGGAAATATGCCTCTATTTTCTCGGGAACAAGGCTCTATTTTTGACTTTTGATGTGATGAATCACAGATTCATCAACCCCCTATACTTAAACCTTGCTCGTCCCCGAGCAACTAAATGAAATGCGAGAGTGAAATGATTTTGGGTTCCATACCAAGGTCATGAACAAAAGTTAAAAATGGAGCCTGACTCGACCTTTGGATTAATTGTGTGGCGGAACCTTATTTGGACCTGAACTTAAGAGCTAACAGACTTCAAGTTCCACAAGTCTTCTATTCAAGACGCCTCAATAGCCAGGTCAGAACAAATCCTCAAACGCAAATTTCTGATGACTATGATTCTTACTTGTACTGTGTAAGTGAGATATAGCTCTCCACATCAGAAATGACTCGGAACCAGCCTCCTCTAACAAGGTAACTCAATAACCCGGTCCAGTAACTCTTTCCTCGAGGAGCGGGGTATTCCCTTCTAAGTTCAAGTGCGACCAACTCAAGAGGAGGGGGTAGAGAAAAGAATGGACGGTGGCCAGTGTAGCCACCTATCCCGGGATGCCTGACCAGTGTAGCCAAGTCATCCAGCTGCATTTCTTCGTACTCCGACAGGTAAAAATTTTTTTTCTTTGACTTGGACCTGTCTGATTTTTTTGGAGTTTTCTTGCAATTTTTTTTTTTTTTTTTTTTCACTATATACAATGTGCAGCATGTACATCAGGAGTTTTTCCTCTTGAGCCAGTAGACTATCCCTCTTTTGAAGCATTATTGCAACCCACAGCATCCCGTCCTTAGATGTCAACACCACTAGACTAGGTTGAGATGCACTACCCTCCCTAGAGGAGGACGGATGTTTCCACCCGTGTGCTACTCCAAGCTAAAGGATTCTACCTCCTCACCACCTCATCAATGAAGAGCTACGTGCATTGTGCTTGTCCAAGTTAGGTCATTATCTAAGAGAATCCTGCGTATGCACGAAATATTCTACTTAGACTAATCAAGATGACATGTGAACATAGACTTGCGGACTCAAAGAATTAAGTCACTTGACCTGAAAAATCTTAATTCCAGTTCCTATAAGGTCCCTCTGAAATTAGATGGGTTAAGGTCAAATCAAGTCCATCCTCAATATCTACTCATAACTTGGTTCAGAACCCACTAGCTTTTCACTTTGCATATGCAAGATATGCAGATGATGTGCAGATGACATGCTATGAATGAAATGCAAGACTTTTTTTTTTTTTTTTTTTTTTTTTTTTTTTTTGAAAATGCAAGATAATATGCAAGAGTAAATAAGAAGCCTTTTTGTTTTATTTTTCTGGTATACAACAATCTTTTTTTTTTTTATTATTTACAACAATCTTTAGTTGATATAATTTGTACATTAATTTATTATTAATTTTTTTTTAATTTTTACAAAAGGTTTACAAGTAGTATACAAGTGTACAATTTTTTTTTTTTTTCAATTTTTACCCACCCATAATTATTGCAAATATATATATACAAAAATATGCGAAAGTACGAGCTATGGGTAAAGTATATATGTAATATATACACGCCCCCCTATACTTAGCGTGTGCTATGTCCTCAGAGCACAGAGAGCGAGGAAAAAGACATAGCTCGTGCTAAGCATAGGAGAGCCAAAGAGGAATAGAAAGTATAGAAGTCGTCTTGCCCCCCTATACTTAGGCTCTGGCGGCCTAAGTGTAGAAGAAGATCAAAAATGGGGCGGACGAGGAAAGATGGGAATGGATGAATATACAATATGGGCATCGGTCCCCCCTATACTTAGGCTTAGGTCAGCCTAAGTATTGGTAAGAAATGCGTATGAGGACCGATGTGATCTGGAGAATGTACAGTGAAACGACTCGGGTGACCCCTTCCCCCTATACTTAGGATCTGGTCATCCTAAGTATAGTCCGAGATAATGATTCGATGATGTGGGGATGGGTTACTAGAATCGTGGAGGTAGAGGAAAGGATATACAGGAATGATGATATATGTACAAATGAGTCGGTCTGAATCTTCTGAAGATGCTGCTGATGGCTGGAGTTCATTGCTGCAAGGTCTCATGCACGGCTTGAGATGTATCTGCTGTATCTGTCTCGCGCATGAATACAATCTCCTCCACATGGACTAACTGTTCATTAGATTCAACGAAGTGCTTCAACAGCTGCCCATTAACCAGGAATGTCGGTGCGTCATCCGCGAGATCTGAGATCTCGACACATCCACTATCATGCACCGTTCGGACTACAAATGGTCCCGTCCACTTGGATTTCAGCTTGCCTTGGAAGGTCTTCAGCCTGGCATTGAACAACCATACCTTCTGTCCAGGAACAAAGGTCTTTCGTCTGATAAATCTATCGTGCCAACGCTTCACCTTGTCCTTGTACACCACACTGTTGTCGTATGCGCGGTTTCTGACTTCCACAAGCTCATTCAGATCCATGTCTCTCTGTTTTTGGCCCAGGTGTGTGTTCCAGTTGACCTTCTTTATTGCCCATTCTGATTTATGCACTAACTCTGCGGGCAAATGGCACGGCTTTCCGAATACCATTCGGAATGGGGAGGTACCTAACGGTGTCTTGTAAGCCGTCCTATACGCCCAGAGGACCTGATCCAAGATCTGAGACCAGTCCTTCCTGTCTGGGCGGACGAGCTTTTGCAGTATTGTTTTTACCTCCCTATTTGACACCTCAGCCATACCATTGGTTTGTGGGTGGTAAGGACTAGCGACACGGTGTTCGATGCCGTAATCCTTCAGGAGTTTCTTCACCTCCCGATTCACAAAGTGGCTACCCCCATCTGATATCATCATTTTGGGGATCCCGAACCTAGAGATTATGTGCTCTCTGATAAACTTACAGACAGTCCTGCTGTCTGCGGCTCGGGTCGGGATAGCCTCCACCCATCTTGACAGATAATCCACCGCAAGAAGGATGTATTCAAATCCGTGGCTGACAGGGAATGGGCCCATGAAGTCGATGCCCCAGGCGTCAAAGACATCACAAATGATGACCGGCTGCATCGGCATCTCATCCTTGGAACCAACGGTTCCTCCCATTCTCTGGCATACTGGGCACGACTTCGCGAAGGTGGTGGCATCGCGAAACAGAGTCGGCCAGTAAAAGCCACACTGAAGCACCTTCCATGCGGTCCTCTTCCCGGAGTGGTGTCCTCCTGCCTCTAAGCTATGGCATAAAGAAAGGACACTCTGGTATTCCTCCTGAGGAATACAACGTCTCCAGACGCAATCCGGTCCTTCAAAGAAAAGGATCGGATCCTCCCAATGGTAGTGTCTAGCATCCGACTTTAGTCGGTCAATTTGGCTCTTGGGCCAATCCTCGGGAACCTTCTTGGAGACAAGATAGTTCACGATATTGGCATACCATGGGAGTGAGTCGATAACAAAAATCGACTCGTCAGGGAAGGAGTCTCGAATTGGGGAAACCTCGGAAGTATTAATATTTTCGAGACGAGAGAGATGATCAGCTACTACGTTCTTCTTTCCAGGTTTATCACGGATGTCCAAATCAAATTCCTGGATAAGTAGAATCCAACGAAGAAGACGCGCCTTCGCGTCCTTCTTCTCCATCAAATATCGTAGTGCCGTGTGGTCTGTGAACACAGTCACCTTGGATCCGATTAAATGCGATCTGAATTTGTCCAAGGCAAACACTACCGCCAGCATTTCCTTTTCGGTAACTGTATAGTTACGCTGAGCAGAATCAAGCACTTTGCTTGCGTAGTGGATTGCAAACGGGACGCCATCTCTTCTTTGTCCCAATACAGCCCCAACAGCATAATCTGATGCATCCGTCATGATCTCAAAAGGGAGAGACCAATCTGGGGCTTGTAAAATGGGTGCGTCCATAATCATTCCTTGTAATAGCTTAAAGACCGCAAGACACTTGTGATCGACAATAAACTCCGCGTCTTTGCCTAAAAGCTCAGTTAGCGGTCGGGCAATTTTAGAAAAATCTTTGATGAACCTCCGATAAAATCCGACATGCCCGAGGAACGACCGCAACTGCCGTACGTTGGTTGGTGGCTGGAGTCGTCTGATCACATCCACCTTGGCAGGGTCAACCTCCATTCCTCTCTTGGAGATGACGTGCCCCAACACTATGCCCTCCGTCACCATAAAGTGACTTTTCTCCCAGGAGAGCACCAGATTGACCTCACAACATCTTTTGAGGACTCGGTCCAGATTCCTAAGGCAGGAATCAAAAGAGTCGCCGTGGACCGAAAAGTCATCCATGAAGACTTCCAGGAATTCGCCGACCATTTCGGCGAATACAGCAATCATGCACCTTTGAAAAGTACCTGGAGCATTGCATAACCCAAAAGGCATGCGCCTGAAAGCATAGGTACCAAAGGGGCATGTGAACGTGGTCTTTTCCTGGTCCTCTGGAGCTATGGCTACTTGATTGTAGCCCGAGAACCCATCAAGGAAGCAGAAGAATTCTTTCCCTGCTAGTCTCTCTAAGATCTGATCAATGAACGGTAGGGGGAAATGATCCTTCTTCGTCGCGGCATTCAGGCGTCTGTAATCCACACAGACGCGCCACGACGTGGGTACTCTCGTCACGATCTCCTCTCCGTCCTCGTTGGTGGTCGTCTGAATTCCCGACTTTTTCGGGACAACATGGATTGGGGCCACCCACTTAGAGTCGGAGATTGGGTAGATAAAACCCGCGTCGCACCATTTTTCTATCTCTTTCTTGACAACCTCTCGTAGATTTGGATTCAACCGACGTTGGAATTCACGAGAGGGTTTGGCTTCATTCTCCAAATATATATGGTGCGAACACAGAGCGGGATTTATCCCGTGGAGATCGGAAATGCTCCAGCCTATTGCCTTGCGGTTCTTCTCCAGGATCTCTAGCAAGCGAGATTCCTGCTCCTCGGTCAATTGCGAACTGATAATGACCGGAAATTTCTTGGCTGCGCCCGCAAGGAAGGCATACTTAAGGGTTGTGGGTAAGGGTTTGAGCTCAGGGATGGTATGATCATCTAAGAAGTCTGGCTCAATCCGATCTGGTTCGGTGTTGGAAGTGGCTGGATCTTGATCTGCAGTGGCTGCCACCAAGCTTGGCTCTGGAGTCGGATCGTCAAAGGTCTCCATGCAATCGGCAAACGCCTCGTCCGACTCGTCTTCCTCATCTTCCGATTGTCCTAAGGATGTAAGGACTGACAGGCCCTCTTGGGCCTCTATGTCATCGAAGATGTAGGGTGATGCAGGCTCAGAGCTGTACTCGTTCCTAATGATCTCGCAGACTGACTCATGTACTGGATCATCTTCAAAGGAGATGGACATATCGGTGCTGGCTGGGTTCTGTCTCCATGGCCCAACTAAGTCTACATGTGCACTGTCTGTTTCGATCGAAGAGTACTCGGTGCTGGATTCGGAGTCCGGTCTCTGCCATCTGGTCTGCTTCATCTCTAGTTCCTCATCTCCGCCTGGAGTTTGGAACTGAATCTTCCCATTCTTATAATCGAATAAGGCCCCTGCTGTTCTAAGGAAGGGCCTACCCAAGATAATCTGGGAATCTCTCCAATTACGAGGGGTCTCCATATCAAGGACAGTGAAGTCCACCAGGTATTCCTGACCCTCGACTTTGATCACAATGTTCCTTAATTCTCCTTGGGACCTCTTAGTGGATTTATCTGCAAACTGCAGAATAGCTCTAGATTTCCTAAGAGGTCCGAGATCAAGCCGCTCATAGAGGGCTGTGGGCATCAAATTGATCGAGGAACCATTGTCAAGGAGAGTGCGTGCAAACGCGATGTCATCAACATGACTCACTACATAGTGTGCACCCATGTCTCTTCGTTTCCGAGGAAACGAGTTCTTTATTGCACAAGTCGTGGCTACTGATAGAACGTGTTTCTCAACACGGCTTTTGGTCTTCCTGCTAACCCTAGTAGGTGTGCATCGCACCTTAAGGTATTTCTGGAATGCAGGGGTCATTTCCACGAACTTGTCGAAAGGGATTGTGACCTTGATATGTTTGTTACAAAATTCAGCCATCTCAGGGTCATCTTTTTGGATTTTTGTGTTTTTCTTCTTCCCACCCTTAAGAGCTTGGGGGAAAGGGATTATTAACTCAGGATCTGGAACTGAAATATTTTCATTAGAAACTGAAACTGAGTTCTGGACAGGACTCTGACTCGGACTTTTGTACAGACTCTGATGCTGACTCTGACGAAAGGGAAAATGCTTGGGCGAAACCGGTGATGCGTCTTCCGCTTCTTCTGACTGGTCCTCCTCAGATGGAGGTGCGGGCTCATCGGTGCCGTCGGACTCCAGGTGGATGCGGGGGTGCTGCTTCGAGGACTCAGATGTCCTCTTCTTCTGCTTGCGGTGGTGGTGGTGATGCTCCTCTTCCTCCTCCTCCGAATTCTCCTCAGGTCGAACTTCGGAGGTTCCTTCCTGTTGTGCCCGTGCCCGATCAGGTATGGTCACGGTCCTTCCGCTCCTGAGGGACATATGGTTAACATTATCATACGAAAGGATCTCATGTTCAGATAAATAATTATCTGAATAGTCTACCTGATCTCTAGGTCGGTTCTGGCCTTGGTGTATGCTGTTCGGGTTGGCCTGAACCTGTGCGGGAAGTGGAGTCCTTGGCGCCGTTTGTTGGTCTTGAGCACGAGAGACCCGATTGATGTCGGTTCTCATGTCCAAGTAATCGTTCTGCATCTGCTGGACCCTATCAGACAGGGTCTGGATCGCCAAGGTGAGGGACTCCAACTCGGTGGGCTGGGCTGGCTGCTGCGTGGATGT
Organism: Ottelia alismoides; assembly: GCA_037367405.1. Classification (NCBI taxonomy): domain Eukaryota; kingdom Viridiplantae; phylum Streptophyta; class Magnoliopsida; order Alismatales; family Hydrocharitaceae; genus Ottelia; species Ottelia alismoides. The sequence goes on from JAZKJV010001310.1 coordinate 872,561, forward strand.
CGTCCTGAACTGGCCCTGCTGGCCGTGCCGATACTGCTGCTGATGGGGTGGTGCTGGCCCCTGCTGGTAGGTTCGCTGCTGCGGCTGGTACCCCTGGTCTGGCCTGGACTGGTATCGCGGGATTGTGACTGGTCTGGTCTCCTGGTATACTGGGGTTGGGCGGTGTGCCTGATCCTTCCCCATCTCAATTTGCCGGACTAGTGGGTCACGGCTATACCAGAGCCCGTTGATCTCGTAGACGGGCGGAGGCTCCTCGTATGCTGTCTCAACTGGTGGGGGTGCTTGATGGTTCTGCTGGGTGTAAGTCTGATCCCAGCTGCTTTGAGACCCCGGTGCCTGTTCCTGTACAAGATGAACTCGATGTACAGGTACAGGTGGTGCAGAAGGGGTGGGTAGCTTCATCTTGGCTACCTTTTCAGAGAGTTCCTCCACCTTCTTGGGAAGGCTCGAAAGAGACTCCATCTCCGCGACTCGCTTGTGGATCTGTTCGACCATGGTGAGCTTGTCTGCAATCATCCCCATGCTGGGGATGAGGTCCTCTGTCAGATCAGCAACAGTCCTTTTAGTTGTCTCGTTGGATAGAATCGAGGGAGACAACTGATAGGCCCTTGTGGCCTGTGACCTGCCGGTTTCTGCCATCTGCTCCAGGATCTTCCATACGGCGTGTTCGTTCTTGTTCAGATAGCTTCCTCCGCAGGCGGCGCTGACTAACCCCTGCATCTCTGGGGTTAAGCCGCAGAACAAGGTCTGGACTAGGATCGCCTTTGAAATGCCGTGGCATGGGCATTTCTGCACTAAATCATTGAACCTGTCCCACGCCTCGTGGAACGGTTCGCAGGGTCCTTGGGCGAAGCTGGCAATCTTCGTACGCATCTGATTGGTTCTACTGAGTGGGTAGAACTTCTTCAGGAAGAGGTCCTTGAACTGCATCCAGGTAGTACAAACCACCCCTAGGTTCTTCAGCCAATGTGCAGCCTTATCTCCTAAGGCAAAAGGGGTGGCTTTCAGTCTGATATAGTCTTGGCCAACATTGGGATGGCTCAGATTATTACAGACTAGTTCGAAGTCACGGAGGAAGGTGTACGGCTCTTCGCTGAGGTTTCCGTTGAACTTCGGCAGCAGGCTAAGGAAGTGGGGCTTCAGCTCGAATGCCTGGTCGGGAACTGCAGGTGCTAGCCAATTCTGGATCTCGTTCTCCGCCGGGTTATATGTATCGACCATTGGCCGGTCGATTCCTTCTGCTACTATAATCTGCCCCATTCGTGCAGTGAGATCGGCATTCTTCTGTTCAGCTTCTGCCAGACGTCTAAGGATCTGTCTCATCTGGTCCTCGTCGGGCGGCATCCTTGGCGGCATTTCTCCCTCCAGTTCTGGGATATGGAAAATAGGTCCGGTGTTAGAGGGTAAATCAAGGAATGGATTACCGAGGCAATGGTCTTCCTCGGTACTCTCAGAGGAGATAAAAGGGTTGGTTTGAGGGTAACCACCCTGAGCAGGAGGGAACCAGGACTCAAGAGGGTCATGAGTCCTGGGTGGTCCAAAGTGCGTTTGGACCGAAAAAGACGAGTTATCTGGGGGACTCATAGAGGGATCAGTGAATTGTGTGTCGAGATCTCCCCATTGACTCATCTTGATAAGCGAGAAGAAGATAGGATTTTACTCCTACCTGAAGCAAGCAAGAAGAACAATCCAAGACCCTGGTTTTCACACTCAACACAGTGAAGGACTCAAATTGAGTCCAATTTATCTTGTAATTTTTAAGTGTGAATTTCAAGCAAATCTAGCAAGGATTACGCGGCCTAGAGGGAAGTCGGCTCAGAGCCGGATGCGTCTTCCCTGTTTATCCTGTCGTCTAAGATACCGCCGCTCCTTCCTTTCTTCGCTCCTATCCCAAGCCGAGGGATTCAGTGACCACGCCCCTATCTACCTGCAAGCAGGCGGAGGCTGACAAGGCCGGAACTTCACCCCGGGGGGTTACTGGCAGCTTGTCGCGAAGTACCGCAATTTCGCCCCTATCTACCTGAGACAGGCGGAGGCTACTTGGTACTAGTCAAAGAATCTGAAAGTATCCGGCTTGTGATATTTGCTAGGATCAGTCAGAACGATGATATGGAAGACGGGGATTTGGGCTCTACCTTAGGGTGTTCACACACACTCAGGTACCCTCACTCAGCCTGAAAACAAGGTCGGGGTTACTCTCCCGCAAACAATTTTCAGTTTTATTCCCTTTTTATTGTCAATACTGTTAGCAGTCCCAGTTTTAAAGTAGGTTATCACTGAAATTTAATCACCACAAAGCACGCCTATCGGACAGTCCCAATTTCCTTTAATTAAGTGAGAAAATCAGAGGGGGAAATCGAGAAAAGCCGATGCAAGTTAAAATCTATGATGCGTATGCTAAGTAGAGAATACTTACAGTGATCCCTTCGCTTGTCGATGCAGGATGCTATACAGAATTGAAAACTCTATCCTATATGCAAATGCAGGCGATAAAAGCCGCTCCTAGACAGGCAGTTCTATTAGCGTGAAGAACAGATTGATTTGAACTAAGTCCTGCGGTCTAAGTGCGTCTTTTAAATGTGTTGTGTGGTCCTATTGATTACGAGCACAAACAAGTCCTAGATTGGCTCGAGGAGCCGCTAGTGCAAGCTAAGTTACCAATCAACCACACAGCACACGGGACACGGTTTCCACTATTTTTACACGCGCGAGAACCCAAACGGGAACCGCTGGAAACGATGCAAAAGAAATAAAATAAAATGAAAATTACAAGGCCTCTCTTTCTCTCACACAATCTAAGTGCTAAGTCTTCGAAGCGTCGCCGACTCCTCGCGTTCCTCGCACAAAAATTAAGATAAGGTCAGAGAGTGACACAAAAATAAAATAAAGCAAAAATAAATGAGAGAAATAATTACAAGAACAACCGGGGGTCAGACTACCCGGGGGTTAGAAAATCAAACACTCAAAATGTGATGTAAATTAACCTAAGCCGTGCCTCCCCGGCAACGGCGCCATTTTGATAAGCCTCCCGCACCCTTAGTTAATCCGGTCAAATTAATGTCCAAATCAATTAATGATATTCGTTGCAGTCGGATACGAGGGATTAATCAAAAATCACTTAGCTATTAATGTTAAGTGATGTAGTTTTTTTTTACTTGGTGAAGTCCAAGGTCGATCTCAGGGAGGCATCTGTCTCCTTAGGTTGATTACATCAATTCACAAGTGCTCGAGATTCGGGGAACGATTTTTTTTTTTTTTTTTTTTGGTCTTTTTAATTACTATGTAGACAATGCAGACAATCCTTAGCCAATTTCAAGTTAGATTTAATTGATATATCAAATTCAGTCCAAAAATTATGAAAATTGGCCAGAAGGTTGCTTATGATGAAAATGACCTACACTAATTTTTTTGGAATTTTTTGACTCAAAATGAATATTCTATGAATTAACTAAACAAACAGTGTGATTTTCAATGTTTAATTTTTAATAAATATCAAAACACAATATTTCTCGGAACTAAAATTATCCTAGGAAGGTCTAATGATCAGGAACCTAGGAAAATTGACAGAACTAAAAAAATGTTGTGAAATGAATTAATTAAAATTAATCAAAGGAAATCACTAAACTATTTATTCAGGCCTCGTTATGCGTGCAAATGATGTGAAATTTTTATGGGATGTTAAAAACAATGTCCTTAAGCTACTGTGATTTTTTTGGTGATTTTTGAAGGCACAGATAATTTACTAAAAATCAAATGGCATCTCTGGGCAAAATATGACTCAAATCAACCAATTAATTCATTAATAAATCAAGAAAACCAACAAAAATACAACACGTGTGCTAACAGGTAGAGGACAAAGTTCTCAACAATATGCAACTTTTAAAATTCAAAAATAATCAAAAATGCATGCTATGGACACGTGCAAACATAGGGGTCTAAATGCAATACTGAAAAATAAATGTTCAAGAAATAAACATGCTGACAGGGACTAAAGTGCAATTACCAAGACTATGCAGGACTTGAATGCAAATTCTCCACGAATCACGTGCGCCTCACGTGATGTCTGCTTCACAGGGACCTTTCTGCAATTTTGGAAACCTCCAGGGGTGTCGGTGCAATTTACCCAGGCCGCACGTGCTCCTCACGTGGGGCGGCCTAGGCTCGGAGGCGTCGGAGGCTCGGATCGAGGGTCGGGGCTTCTGGAGGCTCGGGTTAGCCTCGGATCTGCTTCGGGGGACCCGAGCCTAGACTTGGGTGCCGAGGCTCGGATCGGGCAACGTGGCGGCCTGAGGGCCCTTGGATCTGGATGGATCCAAGGGTGGTAGGTGAAGACGCGTGGCAGCGGGTGGAGCGTCCGATCCTTGGTGCGATCGACGGTCGAGGACGAAGGCGGTGAAGAGACGCGTGGCGGGACGAGGGCCGTTCGATCAGAAGATCGAACGGTGGCTGCTGTTTCTCCTTCAACGCTCCTCCGCCGCCTGCGGAGGAGGGGCCTGTGCTCCGGTGAAGGGGGCTGACCTCCGCCTGCCTCGCTGAGCTCCGTCAGTGAGCTCTGTCAGCTCCCAGCTAGCTCGGAAGCAGCGGATGAGGACGGCGAAGCCTCCGGTGGTCTCGGATTGGCTGGAGGAGGGCTGGAGCACCTGGTCGATGAAGCTCGAAGAAGGATCCGATGAAGCTCCGGCCAATGATGATCGGGTACCTGCAAGGGTTATGTGGATAGCCGAAGCGTGCTGATACGATCGTGGAGAGGATGGCGTGGTCGGTGAGGCCTGCGGGTGCTTGAGGTGATCGGGCGAGGTGGCTCCGGACAAGCGGCGGAGCTGCTAGTCGACGATGGTCGAAGTGCGGTGAATGGCGAAGTGGAGAAGCCCGCGAGGATGCTAGCACCGTCGCGGAGCTCGTCGGGATGTCGAGGAGGTGTGGAGATGTCCGTGGAAGGCGAATAAAATCGGAGAAGATCGGAAGAAAAGAAGAGGATGATCGGAGAGGGGATGAAGGAGGTTACCTGGGGTTTGGGGCTCGGTTTTGAGCTCCAGGGGTCGTCGCTCCAGAGGTCGGTAAGCCTCGAGCTCGTGCAGCTACGCGGAGGGCGGCTGCGGCACGGCGGTGCACCGTGGATCTCGCCGGAGAAGAAGGTCCTTCGTCGCTCAACAATTCGGCCGCTTGCTGTCACCAAGAGGAAGCTTGGAGCTCGGGGTTCTTTCCTGGAGTGGCGGATGGGCTTGAATGTGGTCGGAGAGGGTGTATTTATAGGTCGAAGGTGGCGGCAGAGCTGGGTGAGTGGCGAGTTTCATGGAGGTGGTGGAGCGAGTGTGGCGGAGATGGTGATGTTCGAGGGTGTTGGCGAGGGAGAGGGAAGAGTGGGGAAGATCGTGGGAGAGTCAGTGGCCGGCGAGGGGGGCTGGAGTGCGGCCGAGAATAGAAAGGGGCGGCCCCTCCCGCAAGGCGGAGATCGTGGGAGAGAGGGGCTGCCCGAGGTAGGGGACGAAGTCCTGGCCGTTGGATCTTGTGATCCAACGGCCAGATGGAGGCGCGAAGCGGGCGGGTGAGATTAGATCTGGAGTGCCCAGATGAAGGGCTATGAGGGTGACACGTGGCGTGACGCGGGCGAAGTGCGAGCGGGCGGCTAGGATCGGGTCTAGGTGATTGATCTGAGGGTCACGATCCGCTGGAAGACGAGCGGTTGTGATGAAGGGATCGGGGGCGCGATCGGGCGGCCTAGAGGTCGCCACGTGGCTCGTTGAGGATGCGGCGCTAAGGAACGGTCCAGATGGAATGCGGGGTGGATCTGATGGCTGTAGAAGAGAGCGGACGTGGTCAGGCCTGGGCCGTTGGATCTGAGGTGCGATCCAACGGTGGAGGGCGCGGGCGGAGCAGACAAAGGGCAGCGGGCCGCGTGGCGCAATCAGAGGGCGCCACGTGGCCTGCTGTGAGTGGTCGAAGGGAAAGACACGTGTAGAAAGAGGAGGAGGCCGAATTTGGAAAAACTCAAAACATGAAAGTTGTAGATCTTGATGAGATCTACAAGTTTCATGTTGACCAAAGACGGAGATGAGGTCAAATATGATACATAAATACAAAGTTACATAAATATACATATGTAGTATACAAAATGACCCAAAAACCCAAGTTCCTCATACAAGCTCCAATTTCAATGAAATTAGTCTCATTTTGAAGGTCTTTTGATATGTAGTATTCTAAGAGTGAGTAGACCTAAGTAGGAGTTTGTATGCGGGCTTTATGTGTGTTTTAATGTACAAGGGTGCTCAGGGTATTTAGGCTCTTTTACAAGGGTGATTTGTGGCTTTCTTCCCTATATTCTTAAGGAGTATATACATATATTATAGAGAAGGAGTTATTTGATGAAGAGGTCTTTTACAGGTGATTTTTGGCTTCTTATTTAAATGCAGATGAGCTCCTAAAATGCATGAATTATGGATGCATGCATGAATGCTATTTATGCAAGATAAAGGGAAATATGCCTCTATTTTCTCGGGAACAAGGCTCTATTTTTGACTTTTGATGTGATGAATCACAGATTCATCAACGAGACAGGCAAAGTGTTAAAGTGTCTGTGCATGGACAATGGAGGGGAGTACACATCTCACAGCTTCCAGAGCTACTATGAAGATCAGGTGATCAAGCATGAAAGGATAGAGCCTGACACATCCCATTACAATGGTGTCGCTGAACGGATGAATAGGAGCATTGTGGAGATAGTTCGTTGCATGTTGAAGACAATAAAGCTACCCAAGACCTTTTGAGTTGAGGCGGTTCGGAATGCCTGCTACTTGATTAATTGATCTCCATCTGTTCCCTTGAATTTTCAGGTCCCTGAGCTTATTTGATCTGGGAAAGATCCCTCATATGCTCACATGAGGGTGTTTGGATGCAAAGCTTATGTCTTTATACCAAAGGAACAGAGGAAGAAGCTTGATGACAAGGCATTGCCCTATATTTTTGTTGTTTATAGAGATCAATAGTTTGGATACCAACTTTGGGATCCAAAGAAGAAGATCATCACCAGGAATAGAAATGTGATTTTCTATGAGAACCAGACTTTGGCTGAGGATGACAGTGGTGATGGTGACTCAGATGGGATTACTATGGATGATGATAGTAATGAGGACTCGGATTCTTCTCCAGTACAGAGTACAGACAGAGAATATGCACAACCATAACAGCATGAGCCAGATGTAGACCCCACTGCTGCAGGTCCAGGGGATCCAGGGCAGGGGAGCAACCTCATCAAGATACAACTGAGTCTCAAGTTAGGAGATCTGGGAGGGCAAGTCATCCATCATCCCGCTATCCTACTTCCCAGTACATGATGCTGATCGATCATGATGAGCCATGCACTTTTGAGGAGGCACAAGAGCATAATGAGTGAGATCATTGGCAGAATGCAATGAATGAAGAGATGTAGTCCCTGAAGGAAAATCATACATATGATCTTGTTGAGCTTCCTCCAGGCAAGAGAGCACTGAAGAACAAGTGGGTCTACAATCTGAAGACAGATGATGGTGGCAAGTAACTGAAGTACAAGGCCAGATTGGTTGTGAAGGGATTCAACCAGAAAGAGGGCATGGACTATGATGAGATCTTCTCACCAGTCGTGAAGATGAATTCTGTGAGAGTGGTGCTAGGTCTTGTTGTGAGCCTAGACCTTGAGCTAGAGTGGATGGATGTGAAGACGGCTTTTCTTCACGGTGACCTGAAGGAGATATCTGCATGGAGAAACCATAGGGATACCAAGAGAAGGGGAAAGAGGGCATGGTTTGCAAACTGAGGAAGAGTCTTTATGGCTTGAAACAAGTCCCTAGACAGTGGTACTTGAAGTTTGATACTTTTATGATGAACATAACTTCAAGAGGAATACAATGGATCCATGTGTGTATGTTCGACATCTTCCCAATGGTAGGTATTATCCTATAGATCTATGTCAATGGCATGTTGATAGTTGATCACGATCTCGGATTGATTGCAATGCTCAAAAGGGAACTCTCCAGGGAATTTGAGATTAAGGATTTGGGCAAGGAAAGCAACATGTCTGGGATGCAGATCACTCGCGACAAGAAGAAGCACGGGTTGCGGTTGTCACAAGAGAAGTATGTTGAACGCATTCTGAAGCGGTTAAACATGAAGAATGTGAAGCTTGTTAGCATGCAATTTGTCGCTCCTTTCAGGTCGACGAAAGAGACACGTCCGTCTACTTCTGAGGAGAAAGCTGAGATGACTATGATTCCTTACCAGTCCGTAGTTGACAGCCTTATGGATGCTTTAGTTTACACCAATCCCGACATTGCTCATGCCGTGAGCGTAGTGAGAAGATTCATGTCAAATCTAGGGAATGATCACTGGGAAGCCGTGAAGTGGATTCTGAGATACTTGAAAGGGACCTCAAGTATGTGTATGATTTTTGGGAGGTCAGATCCCAAACTATGTGGATACACAGATGGTGACATGGTAAGAGATGTGGATTAGAAGAAATCGACTTCCAGATACATTTTCACTTTTGCAGGGGGAGCTATTTCGTGACAGTGCAAGTCACAGAAATGCACTGCACTATCAATGACTGAAGTCGAGTACATTGCAGCAGCAGAAGCAGAGAAAGAAGTGCTATGATTACATCGATTTCTTGGTGAACTTGGATGCGAAGACAGTGAGCCGATTGTCTTCTGTGACAGCCAGAGCATCATTGATGTGAGCAAGAGCATGATGCACCATGCTCGTACAAAGCATATAGTTGTGTGATATCATTGGATGAGAGATGCTATTGACAAGAAGCATCTAATTCTGAAGAAGGTCCACATAGATGAAAATCCATCAGGTATGCTGACGAAGACCATGACTCGTGACAAGCAGTGTCACCTCTCAATGACCATCTTCTTGGCGACATCTCCCCATTGGGACCAAATAGGGAGGTTGTTGGTCATTATCTAGTCCCAAAATATGAGAGGGTTGTTGGATAATTATCCCCTTGGGTTCCTATTCCAAATAGGACTAGGAGGAGAGAGAGAAGGCAATAGTAATATAAATAAGGCCCCATGCATTGTATTGAGGATCGCCCCAACTCAAGCATATCTCACTTTCTTCTCTCTTAGTTCTCTCTCCCCAAGCAAGGAAAGAAGTAGCCCACACAAGGCATGAGGAGGAAGTTCGCACAAGGCGCAAAAGAGTTAGCCCGCAGGGGTGTGAAGAGAAGTCGCATCCGCGAGGAGAAGAGCATATGCTAAGGAGGTTGTTCTCGAGGAGGGGCATCATGTGACTAGGAGAAGCAACGGTATCATGTTCTCCAAGTACAAGGTGACCGTTACCTGATTTTATTCTTGTAAATGAGCCTCAGTTTTGTTGGGCAACAAAACTCAGAAGACATTGTGTTCTCTCATTTTTCTGACCTAGAGGATTTTGTTCTGGGTCGTCGTGCCCCGTGGGTTTTCCCCTCTCACATCGAGGAGGGTTTTCCCATGTAAAATTTCTCGTCTCTCTATGGTTGATTGATTATTGTGATACGATTATTTTTTTGGTTCCCGTGTGGGCAACGTTCTGTTGCTGGTCATCCTTTGCAGGACGGGCTAAGGGAATCCCTCAATTTCCCAACAGTTTGCTCCAAGAATTTTTCTTCCTGCAGCAATTAGGATGATTACTTTAGTGATAGTACGGAAAAGATGTAATGCCAAACACCTTTAAATTATCAAGGGAGACTTCACATAATATATTGCTTTTGTTTAGTAAGTCATTGCAAAAAAAAAGATGTAACTCTCAGGTTTGGGTGTCAAAGAATCAGAGCTTTTGTAAGGAAGAGGAACTCTATCACCCATACACATTTCCTATTGATGAATCTCATATTCATCATGCTAAAAATCAATTCTTTATCCCCTAGCTTAAATAATCTAATAAAAAACACTAATAATTCCTTATTATTATCTTGTATTATATTGTATATAAACTGTGTATATTGGCATATACTATAACTTTATTTATTGTATTTAATAACTGCTTTTTCTTCTTTATTTTCTTTCTTATTAAAAACTCTTAAAAATTAGGTTAAGCAATTGTCTATAATGGTACTAACCTTTAATTAAAAAAATACAAAAAAAACATCTCGAAAATCCAAAACAGGTGTTTTTATCCCTTTAAAAACACCCCCAAAAATAAACTTTTGTACAAATGACCTCTTTTGATTTTTTGTCCAACATGAAACTTGTAGATCTCATTGAGATTTACAACTTTCATGTTTTGACTTTTTCTAATTTCACATCTACCTATTTCTTTTTAATTTTTCTTTATTTTGGTATTTTCTAATTTTTCTATTGGGCCATGTGGTGCCCTCTGGGCTTCCCACGTGGCCCTCTTCTCTCCTCGCCATCGACGCTCCTCCTGGTTTCTGGATCTCCACAAACCCGCTTCCATCATAGCCGCTCATCACTCGCTCCATCTCCACCGTCTGATATAATCGCCGCCCCATCCGCCTCAATCTCAGCCACCTGATCCCCTTATCATCCTACAGCTACCCTCACGCCACGTCTTCCACTCACCCTCTATCATTGGATGGACCCTAGTCCCATCTAAACCGTCCATCCCCGCCGTTACCCTCGCTGTCAGATCAAATCATATGATCTGATCTGAGGCATCCATCCGTGCCTTAATCAGAGCCTTTGGATCGAACGGTCCAACGGTTGGAACTTCATCTTCCTCCTCAATGCCCCTCTCTTCCCAGGCGTTACGACTCACCAACTCTGTGCCCCCTTCCATTTTTAGCCTTCACATCCGGCTATCTCCCCGCTTCATAACGCCTCCCGCATGACGTTGTTATACGCATCATCTTCGCGCACCTCAGCAACGCTCCCACAACCACCTACATGCCTTTAATCGTCCCTTCAAACATTCACCATGACCTCTGTAATCGACGACCACCTCCACCTATAAAAGTGATCCCTCCGCTACTGTTCACCAAGGTCCACCATTAGACGGAGCTCCACCTAGCCCTCTTCCCCTCCTCGTGACAGGAGGAGGTGGAATTGTCCAGCGAAGATGGTCGAACATCTAAGGTGTTGACCCACGGCACTAACGTGCCGCGGTTCCTTTGGCCCGATAAGCTCCTCGGATCAGTTGATCAGATCGAAGCGATGACCCGGGCTTCTTCGAAGCCCAACAGAAGCCACCTCCTATGTTGTATTTCTCTCCGACGAGGTACTCTGCCCTTTTATTTTCTTTCTTCTTTTCTCTGAATTATTCCGACACCCCCTCTTACTTCCACCGTCCCCTGACCATGCCCTTAGCTCCACCACGCCACCTTCATATTCACCAACACCTCCGTTCACACCTTTCCCTTATCCATGTCCTAATCACCCTTTGCCACCTTCTCCTCTGCTTCGTCGGAGAAGAAGAACCTTGGTCCTCCACTCCATCCATCTCCATGAACCTCCACTTCACTCGCGCACACCGTATATTACTTCGGCTACCATCTAACCCCTGCGGGTCTTCAATGGGAAGAGTCCACACCCCCACTCAGATCTCTTGCTCCAACTCCGATGACCAGGCTTCGCCTTACCTCTTTAGTCGTCGATGAACCTCCGTCATGGCTCCAGCTCCTTCGCTAGCACTTCAGCAACGTTCCACGATCTTTGGCAGACCTCTAGGATCAAGGCGGAGCTGCAGGACACTCGCCGGAGCACAACCTTCCTCGGTGAGGGCAGTGGAGCAGAGAACCTATAGTTACCTTCCGATCTTCTGGATCAGACAGTCTAGAGAGCTCCACGTCGCCCACTGGACCTACAGGCTAGGGACATCGAGCCAAGAATCAAGCCATGATACAAATCTCCAGCACACACCACGTGCCTGCCCAAGTCACAGCCTTCCAAGATTAGTCCCTCGCGTGCCTTGCATGTGGGGGTTTGCGCAAATTGCAAAAGAGTCCCCGGTGATTTCTAGATTTACAATGAGATCCCTAAGCGCGTGCCTCACGTGCATGCCTGGGAATTTTGCATAAGTATCCAGTCGGGTTTTGATATTTACATACATGTACTTGCACGTAATGGAGAAATTGCAAAGGACCCCTGTCGATTTTGCCATATTGCAAATAGGTCCTCAAGGGATCTATTTGTGATTATTTATCCTTTTATTCCTCGCATTTTTATTGCATTTATGCCCCTTCATTGTTTCTTCCATAACTTGAGCATCGTAGGTCCAAATTGCATGATTTCAGTGTCATATTGTTCCTTATTTCATCACCTACCTAATAGTGTGTTAATTTTCTCATCTGACACCACATGAAACATAAATTTTTTTATTTTAGATAGTATCCCTTGCTCAATTGCCTTGCCATTAAATATGTGTTTGCACGTAATTTTATGCTCAAATTAACTCTGAATCTGAATCATATTTTATGCTCATTTATCTAAGGCATACTTGTAATACATTATTTACATGTTTATCCCTTGCACTCATTCATACATTATGTTCATGGATCACCTTATAACTGCATTGAAAAAATGACTAAAAATACATGCATCGTATAATTGCGTTGTGTAATCTATATTTTATTGTGTGTGCATGAAGGCCTAGAATTGAGACAATAATCACACATCAAACAAAATTTGACAAATACATTAAAGACGCTTGTGTCCCTATGTTCGACCTTGTAGACTTCTCAAGTATAAGTATTCCACAACATTCAAAGATTGTGATCTCTATTGAATCAAATTTGCCTCCTATACTACGATAACACTTCAATTCCCCATTAATAAATGAGGTAAATTTGACGTACATCAAATGTGGCACCATTTGATGTACGTCAAATTTGCCTCTTTTAATAATGTGGAATTATCGTGTTATCGTAGTATAGGAGGCAAATTTGGTTCAGCAAAAAACACAATCTTTGAATGTTGTGGAATATTAATACTTGGCAAGTATACCAAGGTCAAACATAGAGACACAAGCATCTTTAATGTATTTGTCAAATTTTGTTTGATGTGTGATTATTGTCTCAAATCCAGACCTTCATGCACAAACAATAAAATGCATATTACACAATGCAATTATATGATGCATGTATTTTTAGTCGATTTTTCAATACAGTTATAAGATGATGCATGAACATAATGTATGAATGAATGCAAGGGATAAACATGCAAATAATGGATTACAAATATGCCTGAGAGAAAATGAGCATAAAATATGATTCCGATTCAGAGTCAATTTGAGCATAAAATTACGCGCAAACACCTATTTAATGGCAAGGCAATTGAGCAAGGGACACTATATAACCTAAAAAAGTCATATTTCATTTGGTGTCAGATGAGAAAATTAACTATGCCATTAGGTAGATGATGAAATAAGGAAAAAATGAAACTGAAATCATGTAATTTGGACCTTCAATGCTCAAATTATGGAAAAAACATGCATGGGCATAAATGTAATAAAAATACGAGGAATAAAAGGATAAATAATCAACAATAGGTCCATGGAGGGACCTATTTGCAATATGGCGAAACCAGCAGGGGTCATTTGCAATTTCTCCATTGTGTGTAGTGACATGTATGTAAATATCAAAATCCGACTGGATACTTATGCAAAATTCTCAGGCACGCACATGAGGCATGTGCTTAGAGATCTCATTGTAAATATCGAAATCGTCGGGGACTCTTTTGCAATTTGTACAGACCCCCACGTGCAAGGCACGTGAGGGACTAGGTTCGGAGGGTTGTGACTTGGGCATGCACGTGGCGTGTGCTGAAAATTCGTATCATGGCTTGATTCTTGGCTCGATGTCTCCTAGCCTGTAGGTCCGGTGGCCGACGTAGAGCTCTCTAGACCATCCGATCCACAAGATCGGATGGTAGCTGTAGGTTCTCTGCTCCGTCGCCCTCACCGGGGAAGGCTGTGCTCCGACGAGTGTCATGCAGCTCCACCTTGATCCTAGAGGTCCGCCAAAGATCGTGGAACGTTGCTGAAGTGCTGGAGAAGGAGCTGGAGCCATGGCGGAGGTTCGTCGATGAATGGAGAGGCAAGAAGGATCTTGGTCGTCGGAGTTGGAGCAAAAGATCGGAGTGGGGGCGTGGACTCCATCCATTGAATACTTGCAGGGGTTAGATGGTAGCCGAAGCAATGTACGGTGTGCATGAGTGAAGTGGAGGTCCATGGAGATGGCTGGAGTGGAGGACCAAGGTTCTTCTCTTCCAGTGAAGCAGAGGATAAGGTGGTGGAGGGTGGTGAGGACATGGAGAAGGGAAATGTGTGAATGGAGGCATTTGCGAATATGAAGGTGGTGTGGCGGAGCTATGGGCATGGTCAGAATAATTCAGAGAAAAGAAGAAAAAAAATAAAAGGGCAGAGTACCACGTCGGAGAGAAATACAACGGAGGAGGTGGCTTGTGTTGGGCTTCGAAGAAGCCCAAGTCATTGCTCAGACCCGATCAGTCGATCCGAGGAGCTTAGCGGGCCAGAGGCACCGCGACACGATGGTTAGCATCGTGGGTCAACACCTTGGAGGTCTGACCATCTTCGTCGGCCAATTCCACCTCCTCCTGTTACGAGGAGGGAAAAGGGGCTAGGCAGAGCTCCGACTAATGGTGGACCCTGGTGAATTGTGGCGGAGGGATCACTTTTAAAGTGGAGGTGGTGGTCGGTTACAGAGGTCATGGAGGACGTTTGAAGGGCCAATTGAAGGCCTGTGAGTGATGGTGGGAGCGTTGCTGAGGTGCACAAAGATGATGGGTATAATGACATCGTGGGGGAGGCGTTATGAAATGGGGAGATAGCCGGATGTGAAGGCCAAAAATGGAAGGGGGCACAGAGGTGGTGGGTCATAACGCATGGGAAGAGAGGGGCGTCGAGGATGAAGACGAAGTTCCAGCTGTTGGATCTTGCGATCCAACGGCTTTGATTAAGGTGCGGATGTACGCCTCAGATCAAATCATATGAACTGATCTGACGGTGAGGGTAACGGCAGGGACAGACTATTTAGATGGGACTAGGGTTCATCCAATGGTGGAGGGTGAGTGGAAGACGTGGCATGATGGTAGCCGTAGGATGATAAGGGGATCGGGTGGCTGAGATTGAGGCGGATGGGGGCGACGATCAGATCAGATGGTGGAGATGGAGCGAGCGATGAGCGGCTATGATGGAAGTGGGTTTGTGGAGATCCAACGGCCCGAAGGAGCATCGGGTGGCGAGGAGAGATGCAGGCCATGTGGGCAGCCCATATACACCACGTGGCCCAATAGAAAATCAGAAAAATATGAAAATAAAAAAAAATAATAGCTATAGGCAAAATTAGAAAAAGTAAAAACATGAAAATTGTAGATCTCGATGAGATCTACAAGTTTCATGTTGGACAAAAAACCAAAGAGGTCATTTGTACAAAAGTGTATTTTTGGGGTGTTTTTAAAGGGATAAAAATACATGTTTTGATGTTTTGAGATGTTTTTGTATTTTTTAGTTCTTTTAAAGATTAGTGCCATTATAGACAACTACTTAACCTAATTTTTAAGTGTTTATAATAAGAAAGAAAATAAAGAAGAAAATGGAGTTATTAAATACAATAAATATAGTTATAATATATGCAAATATACACAGTTTTTATACAATATAATACAAGATAATAATAATGAATTATTAGTTATTTTTATTGGATTATTAAATCTAGAGGATTAAGAATTGATTTTTAGCATGATGAATACGAGATTCATCACCCATGTCTATATAGAGATTAATATTACATCTTTCCCTTCCCTTGATCACTTTGAATGTCACTCTAAATATCTTGTGTAAGACTTGAGGCATGTTACTAGATTATGTCTTAGTTACGCTTGTGTTTATATAGAGATTAATATAGGTCTTAGATTACGCTTAGGTAGATGTTGCTTAGGGTAGGTTGACAAAACTTGATCGTGCCTTCGTATATACTTCATTACTTGAGATCACCCTCAATTAACACTAACACTCCTCTACGTAAAACATTCTTGGATCACTGCCCATTAACGATCTCTCTTTCAAACATTAATATAGCAAGTCATCCTTCAAGATTGAAAGATTCTAGATTAACAAATCCTCCTTTATAGATTTGGTCTCAACTTCTTAAGAGCTCCTTCCCAGCCTACAACCTTTTTCAAGGTTGGTGATGCAAGATGCGTAGGCTTAAACAATATATTATCTTTTGTATAAAGGAAAATATTCCCAATAGAAAAAGAAGATACGTGCCCTTGAAATGCTCGTCTTCCTTTCTATCCTTCTCCTCTTTCGTTATCATATTTTTTTATACGAAGCACATTTTCTCCTGTTCTTCTCATCTTTTCCCCTCTCGTTTATATCTTTCCCTCTTATTAATTTTGGTGTGCCTTCTTCCCGTGTACTTTCCTTGTATTACACCTCAAATTCAAGTGCATAAAAGCACACTTCGCATATGGTAGAACTAGACAAGAAGAAAAACATAGCAAGATAGTGAGCACTTAAATAGGCAATACATCAAAAGAATATATGACAATGAAACATCAACAAAGAGAATTATTATAATAAAAGTTCTTGCAAAATTACGTTTTTAGAACTTTTTGACTCATATCTCCCCCTTTTGATGAGTATCTCCCTCATCCTTGTCGGTAGTTCTACCGAAACAAAATTCATATCCAACTACTTGTCGTCAATAAGAAAAAAAGTGAGTACATTATTTTCAGATAAAAATGTGTAACTAACCTAGTGAGTTTGTTCTTTAAAAAGAAAAAGGAAGATTTATAAAAGATAAAGAAATCTTAGAAGTTTAGTGGTAATCTAAAATTAATTCACTTGCTAGTAAGACTTCTTTTTATTAAAGATGCATTAAAGATATAATAGGGATATAAATAAATATGTATCACTTATATTTCACTTCTTTCCTTTTTCTTACAGAGTAGTCATCTCATTATCATTGATAATGGTATATCTTTCTCTTCTTCCTCATCATCCTTTCCTTATCTGCTACATAGTGTATTTTTTGGATGTCATTTCTTCTTTTTACCAATTGATATATTTTAGAATGCAAAGTATATTCCTTCCACGTCACCCTTTAAACAATTTATCTGCTATGAGTTCTCTTCATGGAGATCTTCTCTCGGTTTTGAGTGATTGTCGATTGGTCCATGCTACAACGAGAACATATTATTTTAGCTGATTGACGATTCATCAGACTTACGAGTCCATATAGCCATAGTAGAAGTTCAATGAAGGGGTGACTGCAACATGTAGCCGTAGTAGAAATGTCAGGTAGCACTGGTTTTAGAAGGTGGGCTATGCCCCTTGTAAACCGTACGCCCGCGACCATAAAGAAGGGAAGGTTGTTCTCGGTGGCCTTTATGCCTCACGAGTGATTTTTTTTATTTAGGATTTTATCACTTGTGTCTTTCTTAACTTCTGCAATATCGTTTATGCCCCTCCTCCTTTTTTAATATCAGTTGTGCTCCTGATTACTCACAAAATTTACATTTTGGCCCTTTGTTAAGGTAAAGCAGGGGCATAATTGATATTACAAAAGAGTAAAATTATGAATTTTGTAAGAAGTCAAGAACATAACTGATATTTTTTTGAAAATGGAGGGGCATCACTGATAGTACAGAATTTAAGATAAGCCACCTACCAGCAACTCATCCGCTATCTCCCTCCCTTAGGGGCAAAGCCTCTCATACCCTTACCAAGGGTCGAGAAGAAAACGTTCAACTCTTCCTCCTTGGTTTGGTGCTCCTCTATTTGTGTTTGATCGATCAAAGAGTATTTATTTGCGATCCCAAGTGCATTCATATTTTATGTGAAGCCTCTCATAAGGTGCTAATTTGAAAGCTGGTTAATGCCATTTGGAATTTCTTTAAGTAAATATCTACCTTGTAAGTCTTTCTTTTTATTAGATATTGATTTCTACAAAGAAAATGAATACTAGTAAATTATCCCTCCTATAAGTGCCAATAATTAAGTGTCTACATGCAACTAACTCCATCTTCAATAGCAATTTGTTCCCCATCAATCATCGTGGACATAACGGTGGCACCTCCAAAAGAAGGTTCATACATATATGCTATCATACATCATATGATTATAGTTAGATGCGTGTACATGAAATCCTATGTGAAGGGGATAATCAAAATGTCGTCAATAAGATCAAAGATTGTCAACATACCATAAGGGAGGGAAGTGCAACTAAAAGCCCATCAAGGTGCCTCCATACCTCTTCCTATTGCTATTTTATTCTTCTTTGTTATTGCATAAAAATAAATCGAAAATTCGTGGTTCTGGTCATTTAGCAGGAGGGAAGGTCACGTAGATTATGCTGCGTGTGCGTTTTCCCCTATTTATGTCCTTTATTCTTCTTGGACGACGGATGCAGTTAGAGATGGAAACGAATTTAAATATATTCTCATCCGTTCCGCTATCATATTCATTTATCATATATTTTGATATTCGTATTCGTTTTAAAGTGGATGCAGATATGAATATCACTTGATATTTGTTAATATTCGCATTCATACATCAGTTCTCGTGTATAAATATAGTCATAGATTTATTTATAACTATGTGTAGCAACATTTTATTATTACATTCACCGTTGCTAAAAATAATTGTTATAAAATGAATATATTTGGTATATCTATTTTATTTGTAAATCATCGTAAACATGTACGTTTTAGTAGAATTGAATATTTTTGTTATCATCCGTATTCGTTTTATATTCCTATTCATTTTTAAGGATACGATAACATATATTTCATACTCGTCAATTATCATATTCTTTTAGATAAAAATGGGATCGTACCTACATTCATGACGTCACCCTTAACAAAGATCGTGCGGGATTTGGTTTTATCTTCTATTGGATCCTTGATCACTGTAAAATTTAAAATAACTTGATAAATTATGCAAAGTTGGGGAAAGGGATGCGAGAAAATGATGGAATAAAAAAACAAAATATCCCACTAAATTAAATTATTTTTCCCTATGGGTGGACCCTCCAATATACGTCAAGATTGTCTTAACATTTTTAATATAAAAGTTGGGAGATATCTTCTCTTTCTCTCTCTCCCTCTCGCTCTCTCTAATTCACCTCATCATCGCACAACTTTCCACTACAGTAATGAACTATAAAATAACAAACAGTTAACATGTGAAATGTCTTTTTTGACATATATTTTGCATGCTTTGATTGAACTGTGATGGTTTGTTATCCTTCGTTGACGATGTGAGAACTGCTGCAAACATGTATTGAAACATCAAATTTAGAATTGCAATGATAGATTACACTAGAAAACTTTCATATCTTTTAGTTGGTGTCCAAATCCATAATATTAGGTCTTGTAAAATGCAAAATGTATATTATTGTCAAGAATCTAAAGACCAAAAATTTCTCAATTCTAATGTATGATGTAAAAGTTATGGTTCAATGCCAAAATCTTTCAAGTGACATATATATGGTCATTTGAAACCTTCTTATTCCTAAACACCTTGAGCTATTATAGGATAGCTCACTGAAATAAAATGCATTTCTGGTGACAATTTTTTTAAATATGTCATTATATCCTTCATTGTTAAAAATATAATGATGATATTATTTATTGTGAAATTATTTTTTATAGTTAAAATTAACGACCAAGGTGATCATATCCTTTGCTATATCATTAGTGACGCTTTATATAATAATGCATATCCATTATTTTTTAAATAATCACCACTAATTAAACTAAAAAATAGTGGAAATTAACTAAAATTTCACAAAATAGCAACAGATAAGCATTGTCATATACTCCATTTGTAATGATATAACAACGGATATGTCATTCTTCTCTAATTTCAAGTATATAAAAATAATTTCGTAATGAAGAGTAGATTATTATATCTTTAACAACGGATGGTATAGTAAAGGATTTTTTACCCACCAGAGTTCACCAAAACCTTGGATCGTCATAATTTTTGTGGAAGAGCTGGGCAAGTATATGCTCTACACATGCTAGCATCAAGAAAGTAACATGAGCTTCTCATTTTTCTTTTTTCCTAGCAATTGCTAGAGACAAATTAACCACATCTCTCTCATGTCCTATAAGTAGCTATAATCACAAGGAGAGGTAAAAAAGGAACTAGGGTAAATAAAAGCGCACACAAGAGAACATGGGTGAATTAATGGTATGTTCTTTTGAGCTTCGCATTTTCTGGTGGTTGGATTTCACTGAGTATTAAATTGTGTGCAAGCAATGAACTCATTACTTATAGACTCTTTAACTCCTTAATGGGCACATTTTCCTACTCAACATGGCTTTCTCATGTTTTTAAAGAGATGGAAAGGATATTGCACTTATATTTTGATTGTGCAAATAAAAAAAAGGGTAAATTACAAAAAAGACTCCAACTATACATCGATTTTCAATTAGGGGTCTCATTTTTTCACGTGGAACAAGTAAGGGTGCAAATTTGAACTTAAGGGTTTAATATTTACATATAAAGGTCATTGGAGCTTATGGATGCATGTATTTGAGACAAAATCATAAGATCAAATCCACCTTTGCTACAATTGAAAAATGAGGCTCTTAGTTGGGAATTATGACATAGATGAGGCCTTTTTTGTAATTTACCCTAAAAATACTTATAGAATCAAAATACGAACTTGGGCAAGATGTAATAAATGTGCATAGTTAGATCCTTAATACTAATATTAAGAATGGACTCCATGTTGATTCAACATATTAGATGCATGTTATATATACGACCTTAGCATGATTATGAACTTAAACGAGTATATGTGTGCGATAGAATGAAACTATAACAATGGCGGATAGAATCCATATGATTTTGAATAAGTTGAGAAATATATATGCTTGGTTTAAATCAAATAAAGATTAATATTTGTTATTGAAATGATCCAAAATGCATTTCTTTGGGCGAATATAAGATACATGAATATGAAGACTCAGAGATATCATGAAAATTATTAAGGGGTTAAAAACATATAGAAGTAAAAAGGAAGCTAGGAAACACCTGGAGCTCATAACCCCAAAGTGGAAATTTCACGTGATCGATCAACTTGTGTAAAGTGATCAATAATCAAGAGATCTGTATAAAAGTGATCGATCAAGGAAAATACAATGATAAAGTGATCGATCAACCTTAGTGATCGGTTTGGAAAGTGGGTCTTTAATAAACATACACATATGGACAATTAAATGAATTTAGGATGAAGAGAGTGAGGGTCGAAATTTAGGGTTGATAAAAACACTATCATTGTACATTCATAAAAATCCAACAAATTAAAAACTAAACCGTTAGATAATTTGCAATCTAACCATCATATTACAAATTACAAATCATTAGCTAAGATCATGGATTTTCCTCATTTAGGAAAGACCATGCCTCAATTGAAAACTCTCAAGTGCATGCAAAACATATGTGTGTAAGTACGTACATACATACATACAATTTTCTTTTATTAAGCTTTTCAGTTGAGTTGAGCAAGACCCAATTCAACGACCTAGTTGAACTCATGCTCCACACATTTGCTCATTTAGTCAAACATGTATTAATCAATGAATCGTGCTCGAGCCAAACTTATTGAGCTCGATCTTTCCAATCCTCTAACAGTCATCCGAAGTTGATAATTTCATCTACAACTTATTATATAAAGTATGCCTACTAAAATATAAAATAGGTCCATAATGACTTTTTTTTGAATTCGTTTGAAATCCGCCACTATATCATTTATTATTAAATATATAATGATGAATATTATTCATTGTAATTTGATTTTTATATTGGATATTAGTGCTGAATATCATATTTGTTGTTATATCATTAGTAACAGTGCATATATATAACAATGTTTATCCACTGGTATTTTTTCAAAATTTGAGTTAATTGTCATTAATTTTTTTAATTTAAAAAACAACTCCGATTGGTTTAAATTTTGAAAAATAGCATCCGGTATGCATTATCACATGCACCCGCCACTTAAGATATAACAATGAATATGCCATTTGTCATTAAATTCTATTATAAAATGATTTTACATAAATAATATTCGTCACTATATATTTAACAATGCAGGAAGAAGAAGCATAAAAATATCTTGATGTAGATGCTCCGAGTCGCCTACCATAAAATATCATGCACTATCAAACACCACCTAAGATTGCCTTTGACTTCCTTGGACCTCTCTCTTGCCTTGTGGAATTAGATCAAGTACACTACACCTAACTTGCCCAACCTAGAGGCTTTGTTGCTAGATCATATCTCATTCCCCAAATTAAACCTACTCGATTTTGTTGTCGGTTAGATCATACCTTTTCCTATTGGGATCACACTAACCTTATCCTTTTAGGGTTCTGAGGAAAAGCACGAATATCGTGTGGGAGCTTTTAGGTATACGATTCTATTCCCCCTTTAATTCCCATCATATTAAATTAAATGCGATCGATTGTTATCGCATCAGATCAATAAGAATGCGTTCATAAATGTGATCGGTTGATCAGCAAACTCTCGTCTACAACTCTTACTTTGTACGAGAAAATTTGTTTAAAAAATAACTTGCGGTTCTGACTATTTTGTATTATATAATGGTGTTCAATTTTACATAATTATATGATGGTTTTTATGAATTTATATGCATATAATACATGTGTTTTTCATACGATTAATATTTGACTGATATAATAATGGGTAAGATTCATTTTTTATCCCACTATTAGAAATTTACAAATGTATTCTGAACGTAATTTTTTTATTGTAGGTAGACTCGAACCTATGACTATTCCCTGCAAGATCCATATTTTATACCCATCATGAAATCTAATTGTTAAATCAGCTGAGTCAGCTCATTTATCTCTTAAATACTTTCATCAAATAAAAAGCCATCCAATACGTAAGAAATCAACATGCAGATGATCCACGTATAGCCACGAACAATAGAAGGCTATTTACGTAATCTTCTAAATTTTGTAGAGGTATATATGCAAAATTAAGTACACTGGAACATGTATATTTTAAACAAAGGAGCGATATATATATATATATATATATATAGGTAAAATGTGTATGCCCTCTAGGGGGAACTAACTTAGCTCCCCCACCTCATTTTTCGCTTTGTGAAGTAGGTAACCTTACCTACTTCACATCCATTTTTAGCAATTTTTTTTGAAAAATACCACCGTAGATTTTCATAACTATATCACTCTAATATGTCATTCAAATTTCGTCAGAAACAGAGACTCCTACGACCTCCATCCATAACATGTATTTTTAACGGTCTTAGATTTGTTGTAAATTACCCGTTACGGATGGAGGCCATAGGAGTCTCTGTTTCTGACGAAATTTGAATGACATATTAGAGGGATATAGTTATGAAAATCCACGGAAGATTTTTTTCAAAAAAAAATAAAAAAATGCTAAAAATGGATGTGAAGTAGGTAAGGTTACCTACTTCACAAAGTAGGCTCCCTTTCCTCATATACATATATATATATAGGGTTTTTATCAGTTGTGCCCCTCTGAGATATCACAATTTCAGTTATGCCCCTATCTTTTTGGTAATATCAGTTGTGCCCCTCACTTCTTTCTCTGTTACCACTTGTGCCCTTCCGTCAGATTGACCATCAAAAAATTAAAATAACCATGATTTATTCAAACCATGGTGTGGTTAAGAAGGGTATTATGGTCAGAATAAAATCAGGGTCGATCTGGGGGAGGATGGAGAAGAGCATGATGCTGGAGAGATTGGGCCGCGGAAGAGGTGCGGAGGTGGAGCTCGGAGCAGAGCTCGAGCGGAGGACCTGGGGTGGGAGCAGGGGGAGGCACGAGGGCAGGAGGAGGGGGCGGGAAGCTCGGGGCAGGGGCGAGGGGTGCGGGACAGGGGGGGGGAGGGGGTGCGGAAGCTCGGGGCAGGGGTAGGGGGTGCAGGACAGGAGCCGGGGAGGGGGTGCGGAAGCTCGGGGCAGGGGCGGGGGTGCGGGATAGGGGCCGGGGAGGGGGTGCGGAAGCTTGAGGCAGGGGCGGGGGTGTGGGACAAGGGCCAGGGGAAGGGGGGTGTGGAAGCTTGGGGCAGGGGCGGGGGGTGCGGGACAGGGGCGGGGTTGGGGGTTGCAGGACAAGGGCGGGGGGCGGGGGGGTGCGGGACAGGGGCGGGGTCGGGGGTTGCGGGACAGGGGCGGGGGGTGTGGGACAGGGGCGGTGGGCAGGGGGTGCGGGACAGGGGCAGGGGTCGGGGGGTTGGGTGTGGGAAGCTCGTGGCAGGGGCAGACTTGAGGATAGGTGGAGGCAGGGGGGCGGCAGGGAGCAGGGGGAGGTGTGGGGCAGGGGAGGGGGAGGCCCAGGGGGCGGGGGTGGCGGGGAGTAGGGGGCGGCGCAGGGTAGGGGGTGGGAGAGGCCCAAGGGGGGGGAGCAGGGGGGCCATGGAGGAGTCGGGGCGGAGGTGCGAGGGTCGAGGAGGAGCTCGGGGCAGAGGGATGGGCTGAGGGCGGTCGGGAGGGAGCTGCTGGAGGAGCAGGTGGTTGGGAGAAGAAAGAGAAGGGGGAGGAAGAGGATGGGGGAGGAAGAAGAAGAAGAGTTGGACATTTGAGTCCATTTTTTCAATTAATTCCACTTGTGTCCTTGAAGTTAACGTCCGTTTTAGCTTGTTTTCATGTATTTATCTTTTCACGAGTCCTTAGAGCGCTACGCCTATAGGAGCGAGAGTACTGCCAGGAAAGTGTCCCCGTACTTGTCCTCCTCCTGTGTAACCTGTAACTTGCGCTTTTTGAGGTCCTTGTAACCCTTCCTGGATCCCTACTCAGCCAAAGAAATAGAGGGAGGAAGCCGATAGGCGAAACCGATACTTCGGACCTCGCTCGCAACGGAATCACCCGTGAGCGTGCAAGATCCTACTCGGACGCAGCCGGTGAGACAGACACACCCGTGAAGGCGTGGCCTAGGCTCGGTACTTCGGACAAGGTCGGTGCTCTCACAATAGAGAGTCACCAATGGCGACCAAGTCCTACTCGACTACGTACGATAGTAGCGCCAATACTTCGGAAATCCAGGCGATACACAAGGCAGCCACAAGTTGGGTTTTGGGCTCTAATCCTTACGAAGCGCTCTCCTCACTTGGAAGGAAACCTTCCCATGCAACCTGAAGACAAGTGAGGGTGTTACTCTCCCCAAGCAATGAATCCAATTACCAATTTTATTTTGGTCAAGTTTTCTTTAGCAGTCCCTTTTTTAATTTTTTTGGTGTTATCGCTTCTTTTGAGTTAATTCAAACAAGCGCCTAACGGTTTTTTTGTATTTTTCCTTTATCCTACTTTGTTCCAAAAACAGAGGGAGAATAGAGTCGGAAAAGCCGTGCAAGTCGACACCAAGGTGGAAATCTCACCTTTGTGCCTAGATGATGCGTGCAAAGTAAGAAGACTTACAGCGAATCCCAGCTCTCTCCATGCGGGATGCAAAGCATAATTTTTAAACCTATGCTATATGGCGAAATGCAAGCGGAAATCGTCCTAGAACAGGCAACTGCTAGCGTGAAGAACCACAAGCTATCTAGTAACTCCTAATCCGAGTGTCCGGTCTAGGCTCACCCCTCCTCTGCCCAACACATTTGGGGTAGGAGAAAGCGCTTGTTCGGGTGTGAGCTCGCGGCGCGTGGATTTGGAAGCTACTAGCTAACTGTTTGATTATTCTAAGTCCAAATACGAATCTATAGGAGCATGCAAATATAATTAGGTGTTTGGACCTATTCTAATCGAGTCAAGCAGCCCTAGAACTAAGAGCTCAATCCACAAAAGAAAGTGAAAAATGAAAACAAAACCGGAAAATGACAGCGATAAAAACTCGATAAAATCCGCGGTGAGCCCCCGGGTGAACAAACACCCGGAAATTAGGCCCGAATGTCTAAGTGTCCAAGTCCAAGTGTACCTGTATTATTACAAATTAAATGAATCACTCTCTCACCAAAAATAAATGAAAACTAATCTAATCACTCTCTCTCTCACTCCTTGCTCTCTCCTGCCGGCTTGGCTAAAGAACAGCCGGCTCCGCTTCCCAAGGATGCGTCGGGTTACCTAAGCGATCCGCCTCGCTCCGCGGTCCCTCGCAAGAAGACAAAGAAGAGTGGTCATATAGCTCAACAAGATATATCAAAATGTAAGAGATGGAAAATGATGCTATGGTGAACAATCACACAATCAAATAAATCTATCAAAAATGTGAACTACTCGTTGTTGCTCCCCGGCAACGGTGCCATTTGATAAACGCGGAAATCGACGGTCTTAAGTTCAACACAAAGCGTGAACTCAGTCGAAGTGTCGACCAATCAAAATCCGTGTTTAATCAACAATTAACCCACACTAAGATCAACAATTTAGAAATAATGTGGAATTAAAATTTATTTTTAACTCTACATAAACGATGTATAGGTGCAAGTATGTAGAGAGTTCGAACACAGGGAACAAGCAGGGTAGTTCAAGCAAAAATGCTAAAGTGTGTGTGTGATGTGTGAGTGTCTACACTAAGCAAGCAAAGAAAGGAAATTTTTGTGGGTTTTTAATTTTTAAATTTTTTTATTTTAATTTTTAATTTTGTATTTGATTTTTAATTTTCTGATTTTTATATTTTATATTTTATATATATATATATATATATATTTTTTATTTCTTTTTTCAATATTGGCAAGTAGAGGCAATATGATCAAAGACAAGCTAAAATATTTATAAAAATGCACAAAAATACTAAAAAATTCAGAAATAAAATGTTTTTGGTATTTTTATAATTTTCTACTGTTTTTGTGATTTTTGGGGGTTTTTCTAGGTGTTTTTGATATTTTTAAATACTGAAATAAGGCAGAACAGTGCAAATAAAGCTAGCTGAGAATAAAATGAGATTTAAAAATAGCAACCAGTAGCTCAAAATTTTCACACTATTTTTCTAATGAAAAGGACAAAATAAGGGATAAACAGAACCTGAGTTTATAATTTTTGGAGTTTTCTTTGATTTTCTATATTTTTTTGAAGTTTTTGAGTAATTTTAAATTTTTAGTGTTTTTCTTTTGAGATTTTTAGTGATTTTTGGACTGACACTAAAATATGATAAAATAGGCACTAGGTGATTTTTTTGGAATTTTTAGAGGTGTTTTAATATTTTTTTGGTATTTTCTAAGGTAGACAGTACACAAAAAGGAAGTTTTTGATTTTTAATAAATATAAAAATAAAGTAAAATCAAAAACTAAATTTGTGGCGTTAAAATACAAGGACACAGGAACTTAAATCTAATTTTGTGGAATTTTTGGGCTTAAAAAGATATTTTAAACAATTAGAACAAGAATCCCAACATTAAACAGTCCTGGCAAGGGTATAAAAGCAATTTATAAAACATCCAGGGGCATTCACGCAATTTTCCACAAAATATTGCACTGAATATTTAATTTCTAGCACTAAAAAGCAATTACAAAAGCCGCCTGGGCTTCCTAGAAATTTACCCACCAGGGCGCGTGACTTGCACGCGCCTGGGAAGGACCAAAATGTAATATAACAAAAACCTGGGGGCCTACTTGCAAAATATCCAAAAATATTACACGTGCTGCGAAAGTTTCAGGACTACAACGAAATAACCAAACGAACGAGGGTATCCTTGCAAAATGCCCACCCCCTCACGTGTACAGGTCACGTGAGGTGACGTGGCGAAGGACCCAAATGCAAATAAATAAAGCCTGGGGGTCTCTTTGCAAATATTACAAAACTTTTACACTACAGACAAAAGTTCAAATACTAAATATTAAATACAAAAATGGCGAGGGTGTAGATGCAAAATACCCTCGCTCGGGCGTTCTGATGACGACGCGTGGCGCGAATCCAACGGCGGGGCGACAGGGTGCGATCCAGCGGCTGGAAGCGATCCACTTATACACGTGGCGCACGATGAACGGTCGATGGCGCTTCGACGATGCACGGTCGGGATTAGATCCTCCTTGGTTGATCGGACAGTCGAGGCGAAGGACGATCCAACAGAGGCTGTGCGATCTGGGGGGCGCTCCGGGATCCAACGGCTGGGGAGGCCGGTGGAAGAACACGGAGGAGCTCCGACTGGGCGAAGCTCCTCGAGCTCCTCTGTCCGGCTCCGGTGGCGTCTAGGCTTCAAAATGGCCGTGAAGCGTCCCCTGGTCCTTCTCTATCGGCTGGTGGCGGCAAAAAGCCTCGGCGGCGGCCGAGGTGCTCAGGCGAAGGTGGCGGAGCTGGGGAGTCCGGCTACGCTCCGGCGAGCGTCAAAACTCGCCTCCAGGCGCCTTCAAGTGGACTTTGACCTGCAAAAATAGTCAAAGGGTCCAGGGCAAACTACCTGGACCCTTAGATGGTCGCGAGGGGGTGCGAATCGACAGGTGGATGCACGGCCGGAGTTGCGCTCCGACCAAGGTGCTCGATTGGGCGATATGGATGATGGAACTTCGAGATTTTTTTGGGGTTTTTTATCCTTAAGCTAACAGGAACGAAATGGAAGAAGGAAATAAGCGGGGGAATGACCTCGATGGCCGGAGCCAGAGGAAAAAGAGTACCTCGACCGGCGATTTCGCGGGAGGTGGTGGAGACGCCTCCGACCTCGGCGGCCTTGGCTGAAGAGCTCACGTCGGAGCTGTCACCTCCAGGTGGCTCTGGAGCACGGGAGAGGCGCGAGGTGGTGGACCGAAGGTGTTCCAAATCGTCTTCAAAGTTGGGGCTCCATTTTATGCAGTTTGACTAAGTGGCTGAGGAGCCCCAAAGATCAAGGTGCCCTGATCGCCACAGTGATCCAAAGTCCAAGGTTTCACTTGGACGCGATTCACCGCATAACGAGGAAGAAACGATGTGAAGAAATCACCACGAAAAAATGCAAGGCACGGCTGGAAAATCTCGACAAAAATGGGTGAAAACCCAGGTCTGACAGGCCACAGGCGGGGGAAGGCAGGCAGTTGACCTAGGGTCAATGCTGACTGCCTCCTGGTTGGTCCACGTGGACCAACCAGGAAAAACCCTGCGAAAAAGTTTTATTAATTCTATTTAAAATACTAAATGGCCGAATTAAATAAAAATTATAAAATAAAAAATGTTTAGAATTTTATGTAGTATTTTATTTTGATTTTCAATTATTTTAAGGAGTTATATTTTTACAAGTTACCTTTTTAACCCTATATAGGTATAATATCTATGTATTTTAGTATTTTATTTTTATTTGTGTATCTTTAATTTATTTATTTTTAATTCTTATTTTATAAAATTGTAAAATACTTTTATATGCGTAAATATATTTTTATTTTATTTTTCTGATGTATTTTGTATATTAAATAAAATATAAAGGTAGTTTATATAGGTATGTATATAGGTAATGTACCTATGTATTGCATGTATACAAGTATTTTTATTTGTATTTTATTTATGTTTTTCTTCTGATTTAACTGCACATAATTATTATAAGTATTATTTACAACATTATAAAAAATATAAAATTATAAAAATAATAAATAAATAATAAATTGAATATTTTAATATGTACAAGTATACAATGTGGGTCCAAAAGTCAACTTTCACACCGTAGCTCCACCAAATGCGAAACCACCGCCATTGGATAGATTATTTTATTCTATATACAATTAAAGGTGAGTTTGATGCATTTGGAGTTGTCGTTTGTGAGATACGGGTCTGGGAAGTTGGGATTCTGGACTTTTATTCAGACCATAACTTTTTATCTGTACATTATTTTTCTGTGAAATCAATTTTGTATTTTTTCTTTATAAAATTATCTACAACTTTCATGTACAAAGTTTCTTTATTTGATGTACAAAAAGTGGGACCAAAAATAGGTCCCAAAATGAATAAAGGAATGAAAGGAATGAATAGGTATTTTCTCTGTATTTCTGACCTTATCTCCCCCTACTTTATTCCTTGTCGACCTATTCATCAAGATGCCTAGGTCTCGGGGGTTTTGAGTCATAAAATATTTACAATATTTTATTCTTTTTCTTTTCTTTATTTATTCTATAATTTTGGCCTTAATTACAGTAATTTATACACTGTTGTGATGCACATGCATGGATGCTAAGATGCTCTATTTAAGGGTATTTACAAGTATTTGCTAGGGTTTTTGGTGCCAAAATGATAGAATAAAGATGATGAAATGTGGATTCATCAGGGTTGCAGGACAAGGGCGGGGGGCGGGGGGGTGCGGGACAGGGGCGGGGTCGGGGGTTGCGGGACAGGGGCGGGGGGTGTGGGACAGGGGCGGTGGGCAGGGGGTGCGGGACAGGGGCAGGGGTCGGGGGGTTGGGTGTGGGAAGCTCGTGGCAGGGGCAGACTTGAGGATAGGTGGAGGCAGGGGGGCGACAGGGAGCAGGGGGAGGTGTGGGGCAGGGGAGGGGGAGGCCCAGGGGGCGGGGGTGGCGGGGAGTAGGGGGCGGCGCAGGGTAGGGGGTGGGAGAGGCCCAAGGGGCGGGGTGGGGGGGAGCAGGGGGGCCATGGAGGAGTCGGGGCAGAGGTGCGAGGGTCGAGGAGGAGCTCGGGGCAGAGGGATGGGCTGAGGGCGGTCGGGAGGGAGCTGCTGGAGGAGCAGGTGGTTGGGAGGAGAAAGAGAAGGGGGAGGAAGAGGATGGGGGAGGAAGAAGAAGAAGAGTTGGACATTTGAGTCCATTTTTTCAATTAATTCCACTTGTGTCCTTGAAGTTAACGTCCGTTTGTATTAGAGATGGACAGAAACTAACCCGAGGGGCACAAGTGATAGAATGAGAAGAAGTGAGGGACACAACTGATATTACCAAAAAGATAGGGGCATAACTGAAATTGTGATATCTCAGAGGGGCACAAGAGGGACACAACTGATAAAAACCCATACATACATATATATATATATATATATATATATGGGGTCAATGGCGCCGGGGATGCATAATTTTTAGGACCTCATTTCATGCATAAAATTTTGCATCATATCTGTTGATTTAATTCCTCGGTATGCCTAACGTTTATCTTTTGTGGCAGGGCCCATGTGATCGAGGACGCTTGATCCTCATGGAGGCGTGAAGTCGGGAACTTCCGCTGAGAAGGCCGCAAAAGAACCTGTGAAGGAATTGAGGATTTTATCAGTCAGCATGCATTTCATATTGTAAAAAAAACTTGCATCTGCATATTTATTTTCAGTTTTGCATGTTGTACAAAAAAAAAGAGTACCCCCCCCCCCCCACACACACACACATACACTTGCACATACTCACCCCCCCACCATCTCCCCCTGTATATTTCACTCACTCACTCTCTCTCTCTCCTTCTATCTCTATCTCTATATCTCTCTCTGTGTGTATATTTTACGAACCCCCTCACCTGCACCCTTGTATCATAGAACACTCCTCCCTAACACAGACCTTGCTTAGGCTATTTGTAGCCTAAGTATAGGGGGGATCTGCCTGCTCATCCATCCCTCGTCCCGTCTTCTTGTACTTAGGACAATTTTGGCCTAAGTATATGGGGATCCTCTTCCTCAGTTCCGCTATATCACCATATACTTGAACCGAGCCTTGACTTCATGGCACTTGTGCTATGAGGACATGGCAAAATTTAAGTATAGGGGGGTATACCGTATATTACTGTATATTTATAGTAGCCTTAGCTCGTGTTTTTAAAAGTTTTTTTAATTTTCAGGATGGGTTTTGGTAAACTAGTGAACTGAGTAAAAACCTGTAAAAAATATTAAAATTGAGAGATTAATTTTTGTAAATATTCCTATGTGGTAAAAAAATAAAAAAAATAAAAATCTTTCTTCGAATTTGACTCTGACTACTAGGTTTAGTAGGCATTTTCAGTGAGGGAACCTCGGTCTTCCTTAGCAGAGTGGGTGGTTTAGAGGACATCGCATACGGCCCCGTCCTCAAGTAACACGGTCCACGGCCCGTACTTACACCCATACTGGCTGAAAGTGTATACTTTTATTTGAGCCTGGTCCAGTCATTTCTCTCCGAGGAAATAATTTTTTTTTAAAACCCATAAAAATCTGCAAAAGCCAAAATCACACAAAAATCACTAACCTAAGGAGTTGGTGTATTCTTGACACATTCACACTCACTCAAGGCTTGAGGATTTTGAGGACACTGGATTTCTGTGATCTTGAGAGTCTGAGTTAACATGCCTTAGCCAATAGGGTTTTTAAAGACTTAAATTTCCACACTTCCCTGGTTTGAAAGATTTGAGTGCTATATTGCACTCTTCATCTCTACCTTCAAGAAAATATGATCAGCACAGTCACTTCCACAACTGCATGATTGATGAGCTGAGTTGAGATATCACTTGAGGAACTAGGACCAGAGATTTGAGTTTAGACCCGATCTAATGATATTCGAGGATGGAATAAAGTTAATGAAGGCTTCAGAAAACTTGAGTATCAGCAAAACCCTAGCCAGTATGTGAACAAGATTCATATGCTATCTTTTTGATATTTACCTATGTGCTAGGGTGTGATGAAACTTAAAGGAATTTGTTGATCAGTGTGCGCCAACTTTTGGTAAAATCAGTGGAGCTAGCCAACAAAAAGAAATGAAATGTCAAAGAAAAATATCTGAATATCAATGTCAAAATACAAAGGAGCTTCCACCAATGGCGAGCGCTCCCAAACATTTTCAAAGTGTCCACTTGGACCATGAGCTAATTAGGACCAAGGAGTCAGGCTGACACCACAAAAAGGGCCCTGCATCGTAAGCGATACAAGTCTGGGTGTCGAAGGTATCTTAGATACTCAGAAAAGACACACCCCGGTGTACTCCCAAAAAAACAAGTGCAGACGACTCCAACTCTCTTGACGGACACATTGATCAATAAAATGATAATTTACATGTGTTGAGTAAAAAGACACTCGAGAGGCCCCTTGTTCCAATGTGAGGGTGAGAAAAATAGACACAATCCCAGTACCTCCATCATCTGGCCGTCCATCAACATTTCAAGTCTGACAAACTAATGAGACGGTTGACTGAAGAAAGAATAGATTTATTCCCTAGTATTGAGGATTAGGTCTAGAGGAGAGTCTTTGGGACTGGAACTTTGAGTGATGCATCGACGCA
Source organism: Ottelia alismoides (assembly GCA_037367405.1). NCBI lineage: Eukaryota > Viridiplantae > Streptophyta > Magnoliopsida > Alismatales > Hydrocharitaceae > Ottelia > Ottelia alismoides. The sequence continues at coordinate 905,593 of JAZKJV010001310.1, forward strand.
ACTCTCATGAAATGCAGTACACTAATTGTCATATCCTTATTTTATATGTACAAAAGAGAGTCTGATAAATAGAGAAGTTGGATTCCTTCTGACTAAGGCTTGGATAAACCTGAAATTTTAGGATCACTTAGGTCAAGGGGTCTTTGAAAGATCAAGCCTTGAATTTTTCACGCGCACTATCAGGAATTAATCCTACTCCTTCATTCTTTAGATGCTCGAGGACGAGCATGGTTTAAGTATAAGGGTATGATGAATCTCGTATTCATCATGCTAAAAGCTGCAAATTAAACCCCCCTGCTTAATCAATCCAATAAAAATCACCTTTAATCCTTGTTTTTATCCTGTAGTTTATTGTGTATATTTTACCATTAATTTATTGTATTTAATTTCTTTTAATTTTCTTGTAATTATTTTATTATTAAAAACCCCTAAAAATTAGATAGGATAATTGTCCATAAATCATTCACCATTAAAAACACTAAAAATACAAAAATATCACAAAACCACAAAATCGGTATTTTTATCCCTTTAAAAATACCCCCAAAAATAACTTTTGTAAAGTTGACCTCTTTTGGCTTTTTGACCACATGAAAGTTGTAGATCTCTTCGAGACGAGCAACTTTCATGTTTTGACTTTTTTCTGATTCGGCCTCTAACTATTTCTTTTCTATTTTTCTTTGTAATTTTTCTCTGAATTTTCTCATTGGGCCACGTGGCGCTCTCTGGAGCGCCCACGTGGCCCATCTCCCTTCTTGCCACCCGGCTGCCTCCTGGACTGTTGGATCCTCTCAGCCCGCCTCCATCTCACCCGTTGAAGCCTGCTCCATCTTCCACCGTCCGATCTAACTCCTAGATCAGATCTGAGCCACCCAACCCCGCCTCATCTACGGCCGTTGGATCCACGCCTTATCCTACAGCCTTTATCGTCCCACGTCTCCCCTTCACCGCAACCACACGATCACGCGCCCATCCTACGCCTCTCTCTTCTCCACGTCACCCCTCCAATCACCACCGTTCGATCAGATCCTTGGATCTGATTTTGGCCCTCCGCCCGCGCCCGTATCCTGGCCGTTGGATCGCAAGATCCAACGGCTCGCCATCATCGTCCTCCTCCGTAACCCCCCTCCCCCCGGCGGTTTCACCACGCGAGCCCATCACACCCTTCCATTTTTGGAAGGATCCTCTGACCTCCCTTCCTCGTCGTAACGCCACCAGCACCTAGCCCGTTCCTCCGCCATCCTCGCACCACCATCCACTCCCCTCGCCGTTACCCCCCTCTCCATTAACACCCCGTTCAAAAACGCTCCGCACCATCGTAACCCCCGACCACCTCCGCCTATTTAAGCCCTCCTCCATCAACCGAGACCCTCGTCCACCATTTTTGGGTTTGACCCTAGCCTCCTCCGTGACGAGTCGCTAGATACGGTATTTAATTCGTATTCGTTATAGCACGTGTACTTAGCGATTCGGTCAGAACCGAGAGAAGATCTCCGTGAAGAGTGTCTCGGCTTTAATTTATATCCCGGGCAAGTCTGGGGTCGAACTCAGGGAGGCAAAGGAACAACTTGGGGTTAATTCAAAAACTTAGGTCTAGATTTCAGTGCGGTATTTTTTTATGCAAAAACCAAAGCAAATGCAAAATGCGGGTGAATTAAGACACTAAGAAAGCATACAACAAGGCCAAATTAATTTTAATGCTAAATTAATCCAATTCAGCCAAATTATATTTTTCTTAGAATCCTAATCCAGTGATGAACACAAAATACATTTTTTTAGAATTTTAGGGGTTAAAATGCAATAACTAAAATGCACACTTTTTATGAGTTTTTTTCGCAATTTATCACACAAACAGAAAGTAAAAATTATGAAAAAATTACTGGAACTAGAACATGATGCAAGAAGACTACAATAATTTTTTTGGAATTTTTTGACAAGTTATGAATTTTTATGGATTTTTTTAGTGAAAACAGAGTGACAGTGAGTAAATAATTCCTAATTAATCCATGTTATCAAATTATTCAGAGAGAAAATTATCTCAAAAAGATATTTAGATAAACAATCTAGGAGATTGAAATTTCGCAAAAATATTGTATGTGGATTTAATTAAAAATCAAATACTAATTTCACTCTATGATTTATTTCAGGCACAAAACAACTCCATTTTAGATGAAATTTGGACAGTAAGTTAATCAAATTTCAAGACATCATATATAATTTTTGTAGATTTTTTGGAGTAACCGTGTGTGAGATATAATTTTAAGAGTCCAGAATAGGTAAACTATGCAAAATTTCAGTTGAACAATTTTAGTTAACTACCCATATCTCACAAAAATACAAATAAATAATCACATGACAGAGGATAAGTTGCTCAACATGAAAGCATTTTTCATTGAATAAAAAGATGCCAAAACAAGGTCCAAATCAACACACAAACATAGGGGTCTTTGTGCAATACAGAAATTAAAAAGAAACTCAAACTTATGTACAGGGACTGATATGCAATATTCTAAACTTGTAATAAAAACAACACAATTTTTACATAAAAAAATAAGGAAAAGGGTCACCTTCTTCTTCCTTGGCACGATGGGGATGAACCTACAAAGGGGGAGAAGGGCGGCGCCGACGGCGTGGCCGCGAGGAGGCGGCGGTGGGCCGCGGGCCTCGCGACTGGACGGAGGAAGGTGGCGGGCGGGCGGAGGTCGAGGCGGGGCCGCGAACGGCTGCAAGGGGGCGGAGGTCGAGGCGGGCGGCACGGCAACCGTTGGTAGGGGCCGCGCGCGCGGCTGCGGCGGAGGCGCGCGACCGGAGAGGGGGAGGCGCGGCAGCGGTGGTTGCCGCTGGAGGAGCTGGCGGCCGGCGCCGGCTGGCTTGATGGTTGTGGCGGGCGGCGGCGGTGGGAGCTCCTCCCCCACCGCTGCTGCGTTATTATTTTTTCTAATTTTTTTTCTTTTTTTTGCTGTGATTAAAACCTTTTTTGTTTTAATTTTTTTTATATTTTTAATTTTTTTAAGCAGGAAATATGTATACAAAAAAGGAAGATGATGATGAGGGTGTGATAATGTGATAAAAAAATGAGAAACTAACAATGGTAATAAAATGAAGATGATGATGGTGCTGTAATAAAAAAATTTTTGTTTTTAATTTTTTTTTATTATTTTTTTTAATTTTGATTAGACAGGGAATAAGATGAAAGAAAAAGTAAGATAGGTTGGTGGTGATGATGATGAACTAAACAAAAAAAAATGATGGTGTGATGGTGGTGGTGGAAAGGATGATACGTGGTGTGCTAAAAAAATTGCAAAAAGACAAGATGAACTAAAATTACCTACGATGAACGCGGGCGCCTATGGTGTGCTCACGCGAGCACGGTCTTCGCTCAAATCGCCGGCGAGCGATGAGCTCAAGCAGCGCGCGGTTGCGGCTGCGATGTTGGCCAAAAAGCCAACGAATCACACCGGAGAGAGGGCCGTCGTCGCTCGACCGCGGTTGCGTCGCTGTCACCGATTCAACTCTGGGAACTTGGCTCTCCTCACATAAAGATGGATCAAAGGCAAAAATGAGGAGAATGACATGTATATAAAGAGAATGGGATGAGAGGTTATTAAAGTGGTGGAGTTGAATGGGAAGTTGATTTATTAATGGAGTTGAATGGGAAGTTGAGAAAAATGGTGGAATAATGGAGTTGAATTGGTGGTTATTGTAGAGAATGAAAATTAAATAATAAATAAATAAATAAATAAAGTTGGCTACTTTAAATACAATAAAATAAAAAGAGAAGAGAAATAGTGGAGAATTTACAAGGGAAGACAAACAACATTTACACATTTTTTTTTACTTTTATAATATGTATTTTTTTTGTCTTTTTAATAAGGGATATTTACAATGGAAAAATACAATAAAATACTACAATTAAAATACAACACAAGTATGATTTTTTTGTATTTTTAGTAATTAAGAAAGATACAATAAAAATTAAAGAAAGAATGAATATATACATGGTATATAATGTACATCTAGGTCCCAAAACCCAACTTTTGCAAATGAGCTCCGATTTTAATGAAACTACTTCTGTTGGATAGATAATTTCTAACTTGAACTTTAAAAGTGAGTTTGGTGAATTTGGAGTTCATACGGAGCGGGAATTTAGCTTGGAAGTTGGACTTTACGGTATTTTCTCTTTGGGATCTAAGAGCATTTATTTGAGGTGAAATTTGTTTTGTATTTTTGTATTTTTATGTACATTATTATGAATAAGTTAGAGAAAGAATTAGTCAAAAAGGAGTTGAAATGAAATTATTAAAAATACATGAAGTTTTGTGCTATTTACAAGTAAAAGACTCATGTGATTTTGCGGCTTTTTTATGTTAATTTATTTTATACAATCTTATATACAATAATTAGTGTATTTTATTTACAAGAGTTATTTTGTTAATTTATTGATTTTATGGACATTTATTTGGGATTTTACTCGGGGATTTTGCTAAGATCAAGATATTGCGATGATGAATCGCGGATTCATCACCCCCCCTATACTTAAACTTTGCTAGTCCTCGAGCAAATAAAGAATGAATAAGTTGGATTAACCCCTGACTGTGCATGCGAATACAAGACTTGATCTGTTCAAGAACTCTCGGTTTTAGAGATCCTAAAATTCTAAGCTGAACCAAGCTCTAGTCAAAAGGTACCCAATTCCCCTAATCATCAGACTCTCTTTGTATACGTATATATAAGGGATATGACTTTAAGTGTGGACTGCAGTTACAAGAGTAGAGTCACAACGTCACCCAAGGTTCCAGTCCAAGAGACTCTCCTATGGACCCGATCCTCAACACTAGGGAATAAATCATTTCTTGCATCCAATCCACCGTCTCTTTAGTTGTCAGACTTGAAAGTGTATATGGAAGGCCAGTTGATGGAGGACATAGGATTGTGTCATTTCTTCTATCTCTCTCATTGGAACAAGGATTCTCTCTAGTGCCTTATTACGCAACACATATTTTTGGTGTTGATCAGTGCGCCCGTCAAGAGAAGTTGGAGCCGTCTGCACTTGTTTTCCTGGGAGTACACCGGGGTGTGCCTTTTTTGAGTACCTATCGTACCTTCTACACCCAGACTTGTAGCATTTACGATGCAGAGCCCTTTTTTGGTGCAAGCTCGACTCCTGGTCCTAATAGCGGTGGTCCAAGTGGACACTTTGAAATGGTTGGGAGCGCTCGCCTTTGGTGGAAGCTCTTTTGATAATTGACTTTGTGGAATGAGAGCTTTTCTTTGACATTTCATTGCTTTGTAGTATTTTTGGCTAGCTCCACTGCTTTTACCAAGAGTTGGCGCACACCGATCAACATTTTTTATTTTATCACACCCTGACACATAGGTAAATGTCAAGAGATAGTATAAGAACCATGTTCTCATACTGGCTAAATGTGCTGACACTCAGGTATCATGAAGCCTTCATTGATTTTATCCCATCCTCGAGCATCATTAAATCAAGTCCAAACTCAAATCCCTCATCCCAGTTCCTCAAGTGAAATTTCAACTCATCTCATCATAACTGCAGTCGTGTATGTGAGGTGCTGATCATATTCTTTAAGGTGGAGACTAAGCATGCAATATAGCACACAAATCTTTCAAACTAGGGAAATGTGAATAATTAAGTCAAGGACCCTAATGACTAAGGCTGGTTAACTCAAAATCTCAAGAGCTCGTAAACCAAGTATTCTTGATCATCACTAGTCTTGTGTGAAAGTGAATTGTGTCAGGGATTAAACCAACTTATCAGTTAGTTTTTTTTAGTTTTTTTATGATTGTGTTTTTTTGTTTTTTTTGTTTTTTTTGTGTTTTTTTAGTTTTAGAAAAAGTTTTTTTCATAAAAAAGGTTTTTTTTGACAAACAAAGGCAAAGAAGTTTTTTTTAAAGAAAAGTTTTGCTTTTTTTGAAAAAGATAGGTAAATAAGAAAATACTTTTTTTTGAAAAAGTTTTTTTAAGCAAATAAGGAAAATGAGTTTTTTTTAGGAAAAAGTTTTTTTTTGTTTTTTTTTGTTTTTTTTGTTTTTACCCACCCCATAATTATTGTATAATATATACAAAAATACGTGAAAGTACGAGGTATGGGTAAAGTATATATGTAATATATACACGCCCCCCTATACTTAGCTTGTGCTTTGTCCTCATGGCACTAGGTGACAAAAAGACATAGCTCGTACTAAGCATAGGAAAGCTAAAATAATAATAAAAAAAAGTATAGAAGTCGATCCGCCCCCCCTATACTTAGGCTCTGGACAGCCTAAGTGTAGAAGAAGAGCAAAAACGGGGCGGACGAGGTCAAGAGGAGAAATGATGAGTAAATACACATGGCGGGCATCGGTCCCCCCTATACTTAGGCTTTGGTCAGCCTAAGTATAGGACAAGAGTAAGTGTGAGAACCGATGTGATCTCGAGAATATACAAAGAAGGGAGAATATGTACAAGAGTGGTTGAATCTTCTAAGATGTTGAATCTTGATGCTGCATCTTCATGAAGAGTAATAAGATGTATCTGCTCTGTGCTCACTCTGTATGAAGTTGATGACCTCAACTTGGACTAACTGCTCTTTGGAATCAACAAAATGCTTCAACAGTTGTCCATTCACCACATGAGATTGTGCACCATCTGTGAGATCAGCTATCTCTACACTTCCATTCTCGTGCACTTTCTTAACTACAAAGGGACCCGTCCATTTAGATTTGAGCTTCCCATGAAACATCTTCAACCTGGCATTGAATAACCATACATTTTGTCCAGGGACAAAGTCTTTGCACCTAATGTGTTGATCATGCCATCTCTTTACTTTGTCCTTATAAATCAAACTGTTGTCATATGCCCTGTTTCGGATTTCCACGAGCTCGTTCAAGTTCAAGTCTCGGCAAAGTTTCCCTAGGTGACAACTCCAATTAATCTTCTTTATTGCCCATTCGGATTTATGAATCAATTCTGCGGGCAAATGGCATGGCTTGCCATAGATCATTCTAAATGGTGAAGTACCCAATGGTGTCTTGTAGGATGTCCTATAGACCCATAGAACTTGGTCCAAGAGCTGAGACCAGTTCTTCCTATCGGGACAAACCAATTTCTGCAAAATACTCTTCACCTCTCTGTTCGAAACCTCTGCCATGCCGTTGGACTGTGGGTGGTAAGGACTAGTAACTCTATGTTCAAATCCATAGTCCTTAGCTAAAGATCTCATCTCTCGATTCACAAAGTGGCTACCCCCATCAGATATCAAAACTTTTGGCACCCCGAACCTAGCAATAATATGATCTCTCACAAACTTACAAACAGTCTTGCTGTCTGCGGTTCGGGTTGGGATAGCCTCCACCCACCTGGATAAATAATCAACCGCCAACAATATGTACTCATGTCCATGGCTGTTGGGAAAGGGGCCCATAAAATCTATGCCTCATGCATCAAAAATATCACAAATAATCATCGGTTGCATGGGCATCTCATCTCTCTGTCCAACTGTCCCTCCCATCCTTTGACAGATTGGGCACGACCGTACAAAATCAATAGCATCTCTAAACAAGGTCGGTCAATACAATCCACATTGAAGTACTTTGTGATCGGTTCTCTTTCCCGAATGGTGCTCTCCAGCCTCAAGTGAATGACAATATGTGAGGACACTCTGGTATTCCTCCTGAGGAATACACCTTCTCCAAACACAATCCGATCCTTCGAAGAAAAGGAAAGGATCGTCTCAGTGGTATCTCCTCGAACCCGACTTCAGTCGATCAATGCTGCTCCTAGTCCAACCATGGGGAACCTGCTTGGAGACAACATAGTTCACCATGTTGGCATACCACGGGAGGGAGTCAATAACACAAATTGACTCATCTGGGAAGGTCTCTCTAATCCGCTCATGATCAGGAGAATCCTTAAGTTCAATCCGAGAAAGGTGATCAGCCACAACATTCTTCACTCCAGGTTTATCTTTAATCTCCCAATCAAATTCCTGAAGGAGTAAAATCCACCTAAGAAGACGCACCTTTGCATCCTTCTTTTCCATCAAATATCGAATGGATGTGTGATCAGTATAAATTATCACCTTAGAGCGCAAAATATATGATCTGAACTTTTCGAGGGCCCATACTACCGCGAGCATTTCCTTTTCAGTCACTGTATAATTTTTCTGTGTAAGATCTAAAACTTTGCTCGCATAGTGAATCGCAAACGGAATCCCCTCTCGCCGTTGTCTTAACACAGCTCCTATAGCGAAATCTAAAGCGTCAGTCATGATCTCAAAGGGAAGAGACCAGTCAGGAGCTTGTAGGATAGGCGAGGCACAAATCTTCCTCTTCAAGAGCTCAAAGGCATCCAGACACCTGTGATCTACAACGAACTCCGTGTCTTTCCCTAAGAGCTCAGTCAGTGGGCGGGCGATCTTTGAAAAATCTTGAATGAATCTCCTATAGAATCCAACATGCCCTAAGAATGACTGCACTGACTTTACGTTGGTAGGTGGATCGAGTTTCTTGATCACCTCCACCTTGGCAGGGTCAACCTCCATTCCCCTTTTGGAGATGACATGCCCCAACACGATACCCTCCGTCACCATAAAGTGACTCTTCTCCCAGGAGAGCACCAGATTCACCTCTCTACACCTCGTGAGGACTCGATCCAAGTGTGCTAAACATGTATCAAAAGAATCACCATGGACCGAGAAGTCATCCATGAACACTTCCAGGAAATCTCCCACCATCTCGGCAAATATGGCTATCATGCACCACTGAAATGTGCCCGGGGCATTGCAGAGCCCGAATGGCATGCGCTTGAAAGCATAAGTACCGAATGGACATGTGACTGTGGTCTTTTCCTGGTCCTCAGGGGCTATGGCCACCTAGTTGTAGCCTGAGTACCCGTCAAGAAAACAGAAGAACTCTTTCCCTGCGAGTCTCTCCAAGATCTGATCAATAAAAGGCAAGGGAAAGTGATCTTTCTTGGTCGCAGCATTCAGATGCCTGTAGTCGACACAGACGCGCCACGACGTGGGTACTCGTGTCGCGATCTCTACCCCCTCCTCGTTGGTGACCATCTGAATTCCCGATTTTTTCGGGACAACATGAAGTGGGACCACCCACTTGGAGTCAGAAATAGGGTATATAAACCCTGCTTTACACCATTTCTCAATTTCTTTCTTCACCACTTCCCGTAGATTGGGGTTAAGTCTCCTCTGAAACTCACGGGAAGGTCTCACGTTATCCTCAGTAAAAATGTGGTGCGAGCAGAGAGCGGGGTTGATCCCCACGAGATCCGACACTGTCTAGTCTATTGCTTTGCGGTTCCTCTCTAAGACCTCTAACAACCTAGGCTCCTGTTCTAAAGTCAAGTCTGAGCTAATGATGACAGGATATCTCTCTTTGGGTCCCGCAAGAAAGGCATACTTGAGTGTAGGAGGTAGTGATTTCAGTTATGGCAATGTGGTATCATCAAGCAGATCTGGCTGAACTGATTCTGAATCTGGTTCCGTGATGCATGAAGGTGGGCTAATCTGAGTAGTACTCGCCACCAAATCAGAAGTATCGGGAGTCGGATCGTCAGAAATATCCAAACAATCGGCAAAAGCCATGTCCGACTCGTCATCTATGTCCCATGATTGTTCCGAAGAGGATGGAACTGACAGATCCGGATGGATCTCTAAGTCATCATGAGAATAGGTTGATGCATCTCTAGTAAGATCAGACAACACCTGGCAAACTGCATCATGCACTATATCCTCTCCATATGAAAGGGTCTCGCTCTGTCCTGAAGGAATCTGTCCCCAAATCCCAACTGTGCTAATCAAACTGCAGTCTGCCTCTGAAGATGAGTACTCTGTGCTACTCTCTGAATCGGGTCGCTGGCACTTGGTTTGCTTCATCTCAAGGTTCACTTCTCCGCCTGGAGAACGGAACTTCATCATTCCCGTACCATAATCGAAAGCTGCGCCTGCGGTCCTAAGGAAGGGTCGCCTGAGAATGATATGAGATTCTCTCCAATGATTGGGGGTCTCCATGTCCAAGACTGTGAAGTCCACCTGATAGTTCTGCCCCTCAATCGAGATAACGACGTTCTTCACTTCTCCCTTAGGTCTCTTCATTGAACGATCTGCGAATTGGAGTAAAGCTCTAGATTTGCGAAGTGGTCCCAACTCCAATTTCTGATATAATGCTAAGGGAAGTAAGTTGATTGAAGAACCGTTATCTAAGAGTGTGCGTGCAAACGCAATGTCGTCAATACGACTCTCCACATAGTGAGCACCCATGTCTCTCTTTTTCTTTGGCAAAGTCTGATTCTTGAGACAATAGGTTGTGGCTACTGATAAGACATGTGTCTTTATATTTCGGTTATCTTTCTTCCTGCTAACCCTTCTAGGTGTGCATCTCACCTTAAGGTATTTTTGGAAGGCAGGATGGTTAGCCACATATTCATCAAATGACACATTAACTGTGATGTTTTCTTTACAAAACCGTGCCATATCAGGATCATCTTTCTGAATCTTTTTGATGCGCTTTCCTGCCGTAAGAGCACGGGGGAAAGGGATTGAAGCTAGGAAAACAGAGGATGAAGAATCTGAATCATGAATTGAAAGATCATTCTTTGCATTAACGGAAACAGAGTTCTTCATACAAGAATCTTTTTGATGCAACATGAACTCAAAATCTAAACTATCTACTACAGGTTGTGGAATAGAAGCTGGAGTGGTATCCGCCACAACCGGAGATGCAAGGTCCTCCATAGACTCAGAAGAATATCCATGCCGACGATGCTGCATACGTGCTGTCCTCCTCCTCTCGGCTCCCTGAGTGGAAATCCTCGAATGGTGCTGATGGGGCTCTGAAATATGATGCCTCTCCTCTTCGTCCTCTGAAGACTCCTCACGTAGAGCTCCAGAGATGCCCCTCCTCGAGTCCCTCGCCCGGTCAGGTACGACCACGGTCCTTCCGCTCCTGAGTGACATGTAGTTAGCCTCGTCACACGAAAGAATCTCATGTTCAGATTTAGGAGATGCTGAATAGTATACCTGACCAAAGTGTTGCTGAGAACTAGAATGGTTCAGGCTATTGGGGTTAGCCTGAACTTGGGCTGGGATAGAGGTAGAGGGTGCAGTCTGCTCGTCTCGCCATCTGGACAGGCGGTTGACATCTACCTGTAAGTCCTGAACCTCGTTCCTGTAGGAACGTAGCTCGTCGAGTATCTGCTGCTGAATATCCACGGGACTAGACGATGAAGGAAGTGGATAAGACTGGGAAGAACGGGAAGACTGGCCCTGCTGGCCAGTGTACTGCCTCTGCTGCTGCTGCTGGGGTTGCGGGCCCTACTGGCCCGTCTGGTAATGGCCATGTCGGCCATACTGCTGGTACTGCTGCCTCTGCTACTAGGGTAGATGGAATCCAGGGCTCTGCTGTAACGGAGGTGGTGCGGATGTGAATGCGGTGTTGTGAAAGGTAGGAGGACGCTGATAGGTCTGTCGGTCTCCCGTACTTCTCTTCCCGGCAGGGTCCTGAGTATACCATATCCCATTCACCTCCCAAACTGGTGGAGGCTCCTCCTGGACTGTCTCTGCTACTGGAGGTGGCTGCTAGAAAGAATGGGTGTAGGATTGGTCCTGCTCCCACGGCTGGGGTTGCCCTGACACCAACTACTCCTGAACATGGTGAACTCGGTATACGGGAGCAGAGGGTGCAGTCACGGCGGGTATCCTTATCTTAGATACCTTCTCAGTCAACTCCTCCATCTGTTTTGGAAGTTTAGAGACGCTCCGATCTAACTCATCAATCCTCCTGTCGATCTTCTCGACTACAGTAAGCTTGTCAGCAAGGAGTCCCTTGCTAGGGATCACATCCTGAGAGAGATCGACTACAGCTGGTTTCCCCCTCCAAGTGAGAGTGAACTGGGGGATGGTGTATAGGCCCTGTTGGCCATCTGTGAGCGGCTAGTTTCAGCCATCTGCTCGAATACCCTCCAGACGGTATCCGCTCCTCGTGATGTATAGCTGCCTCCACAGGCAGCGCTCACTAAACCCTGCATCTCAAGGTTGAGACCAGTGAAAAATGATTGGACCAAGACGTCATCATTTAGTCCATGACAGGGACACTTCTGTAGGATGTCCTTGAATCTTTCCCAAGCATCACAAAAAACTTCATGGGGTAATTGGGAAAAACTCATAATGCGCGTCCTCATCATGTTAGTTCTACTCAAAGGGTAGAACTTCTTCAAAAACAGGTCCTTGAACTGAGCATATGTGGTGACGACGATCCCAAGATTCTTTACCCAGTAATCAGCTTTGCCACCTAAGGCAAATGGAAGGGCTTTGAGCCTAATATAATCCTGGCTAACATTTTGATGTTTGAGGTTAGCGCAGATGAGCTCAAAGTCCCTTAGGAATGCATATGGTTCCTCAGAAGCATTCCCATCGAAGTGTGGCAACAGGTTCAGAAAATGCGGCTTCAATTCAAAATCAACCTCGGGTTCGGCCGGACTCAAGTAGTTCCGAATTTGATATTGTCCGGGGTTATACGCCGCATCCATTGGTAGTTGGACCCCAACATTTAACTGTCCCAACTGAGCTCTCAGTAATGCTTGTTGCTGCTCAGATGCAGCTAATCGGGCAAGTATCATTTTCATTGGGTCTTCATGGTTCTCTTCTTCCTCTTCTTTCTTCTTTGGCATTTTACTCGAATCTTCTTTATGTCCTGAATCAGCAATGTTTTCTTGATTAGAAGAGGATTTATGAATCATGATATTCTCACCAAGGCGATGGTCTTCCTCGGTGAGGTGGGAAGAGAGAAATGGAATGGTTTGAGGGTAACCATCCCGAGAGTGAGTGATCCTGGGCTCAAGAGGGTCATGAGTCCAGGTTGGTCCAAGTTGCGCTTGGACATTTGAAGACGTACTTTTTGAAGGGTTCAACGAGAGATTCGCGAAGTCCGAATAAATATCCCCCCAATCAGTCATCTTCGATGTCAAAAGAACCGATTAGATCACGATAGTCAATGAGGCACTAGTTCTACGGTGTACGTAAATGTGCGGAGTGAACTCACACAATACAAACGCAATTCAAACCCTCGATTTCACCAACTCAACATGTGATGGCCGTAAGGGTTCGGCCGAATTATCTGGTCAATTTTAGTTGGTGAGAATACAATCTTGGAAAGATTAACGAGCTGTTAGGTGCCTGTATTTTCCTACAGACTGGCCTGGTTCTTACGACTAGTTTGACCTACTTTCAGCCAGTATAGGAGTAAGTACGGACCGTATAAATACAGCTACCCGTTCCTTGAGGACTAATGCGTCCTCTAAACCTCCCACTCTGCTAAGGAAGTCCGGACCGTTTATCGGCTACCCGTAAATCCTCACTGAAAAGTAGCTAATCGCCTAAAAAGAAAGAACCGGTAGTAAGTAAGAAATCCAGACTTGGCTCTATCCTAGGGTCGTCTCTCTCTCATTTGCAATTAAAACAAACAATGAGGGCTTTATGCACCCGAGAACAAGGGTTCTTTTTATTCCAATTAATTAGATCGACCTGCTCAATTAAGTCCCAATTTTAGAGTTAGGTTATCACTTGAAATTTATGTGAACACAGAAGCACGTCTACCGTTCAGTCCCAATTTCCTTTTGACCTTAAGTTGTAAAACAAGAGGGGAATCGGAAATCAGAATGCAAACGAGAAACTATGATGCATGCTCAGAAGAAGGTATACTTACAGTGAATCCTAGCACTCTTCATGCGTTATGCAGAACATAATTTATAAATATTACACTAAATGTATGCAGATCGAGAAAACCGCACCTAAACAATATACTATTAGCGGGGAAGAATTGATTGAATTTGAGCTAAGTAGTACATGTCTATGTGCGTCTCATTATGAATCTTATCAGATAAGTGAATCTTCTAAGATATGTGTGGCCTAATTTACGATGGGCACAAACAAGTTTGAATCTAAACTACCGTGTGCCTAATCCTTAAGTTCGCCACTCAATTCAAGCCCCACCCTCGCCGGAGAGTGAAACAGGCTCGACACACCACAAATAATGTCTAAGTCTTTTTACATGCGCGAGCTCTCAAACAGGCGCTATAAATGAGCAAGATAAATAATTACAACAATTTACAAAAAATTCTCTCGAAGATAAACTAGTTCTCCTCGCTCTTCACAGTCAACTCGCGTCGCGTCCGTCGACCTCCGATGCACTCCAAGTCCACCGGGCCCTCGCAAGGAAAATGAAATTTATATTAGAGAGATAAACAATAAGATATATACAAAAATATAAATAGAAATAATTGCAAAAAATTGAATAAATACAAGTGGCTCGGGGGTCAGACTACCCGAGTAAATGAAAATCTAAATCTAAATTTTTAAACTAATCCCTAAGCCGTTTGCCTCCCCAGCAACGGCGCCATCTGACGAGTTGCTAGATACGATATTTAATTCGTATTCGTTGTAGCACGTGTACTTAGCGATTCGGTCAGAACCGAGAGAAGATCTCCGTGAAGAGTGTCTCGACTTTAATTTATATCCCGGGCAAGTCCGGAGTCGAACTCAGGGAGGCAAAGGAACAACTTGGGGTTAATTCAAAAACTTAGGTCTAGATTTCAGTGCGGTATTTTTTTAGATTTTTTTATGCAAAAACCAAAGCAAATGCAAAATGCGGGTGAATTAAGACACTAAGAAAGCATACAACAAGGCCAAATTAATTTTAATGCTAGTTAATCCAATTCAGCCAAATTATATTTTTCTTAGAATCCTAATCCAGTGATGAAGACAAAATACATTTTTTTAGAATTTTAGGGGTTAAAATGCAATAACTAAAAATGCACACTTTTTATGGGTTTTTCGCAATTTATCACACAAACAGAAAGTAAAAATTATGAAAAAATTACTGGAACTAGAACATGATGCAAGAAGACTACAATAATTTTTTTGGAATTTTTTGACAAGTTATGAATTTTTTATGGATTTTTTAGTGAAAACAGAGTGACAGTGAGTAAATAATTCTTAATTAATCGACGTTATCAAATTAATCAAAGAGAAAATTATCTCAAAAAGATATTTAGATAAGCAATCTAGGAGAGTTGAAATTTTGCAAAAATAACGTATGTGGATTTAATTAAAAATCAAATACTAATTTCACTCTATGATTTATTTCATGCACAAAACAACTCCATTTTAGATGAAATTTGGATAGTAAGTTAACCACATTTCAAGACATCATATATAATTTTTGTAGATTTTTTGGAGCAACCTGTGTGAGATATAATTTTAAGAGTCCAGAATGGGTAAACTATGTAAAATTTCAGTTGAACAATTTTACTTAACTACTCATATCTCACAAAAATACAAATAAATAATCACATGACAGAGGATAAGTTGCTCAACATGAAAGCATTTTTCATTGAATAAAAAGATGCCAAAACAAGGTCCAAATCAACACACAAACATAGGGGTCTTTGTGCAATACAGAAATTAAAAAGAAACTCAAACTTATGTACAGGGACTGATATGCAATATTCTAAACTTGTAATAAAAACAACACAATTTTTACATAAAAAAATAAGGAAAAGGGTCACCTTCTTCTTCCTTGGCACGATCGGGATGAACCCACAAAGGGGGAGAAGGGCGGCGCCGGCGGCGTGGCCGCGAGGAGGCAGCGGTGGGCCGCGGGCCTCGCGACTGGACGGAGGAAGGTGGCGGGCGGGCGGAGGTCGAGGAGGGGCCGCGAACGGCGGCGAGGGGGCGGAGGTCGAGACGGGCGGCGCGACAACCGCTGGGAGGGGCCGTGCGCGCGGCTGCGGCTGAGGCGCGCGGCCAGAGAGGGGGCGGCGCGGCAGCGGTGGTTGCCGCTGGAGGAGCTGGTGGCCGGCGCCGGCTGGCTTGATGGTTGTGGCGGGCGGCGGCGGTGGGAGCTCCTCCCCCACCGCTGATGTGTTATTATTTTTTTCTTTTTTTCTTTTTTTTGTTGTGATTAAAACTTTTTTTGTTTTATTTTTTTTATATTTTTAATTTTTTTAAGCAGGAAATATGTATACAAAAAAGGAAGATGATGATGAGGGTGTGATAATGTGATAAAAAAATGAGAAACTAACAATGGTAATAAAATGAAGATGATGATGGTGCTGTAATAAAAAACTTTTTTTTGTTTTTAATTTTTTTATTATTTTTTTTAAGTTTGATTAGACAGGGAATAAGATGAAAGAAAAAGTAAGATAGGTTGGTGGTGATGATGATGAACTAAACAAAAAAATGATGGTGTGATGGTGGTGGTGGAAAGGATGATATGCGGTGTGCTAAAAAAATTTGCAAAAAGACAAGATGAACTAAAATTACATACGATGAACGCGGGCGCCTATGGTGTGCTCACGCGAGCACGGTCTTCGCTCAAATTGCCGGCGAGCGATGAGCTCGAGCAGCGCGCGGTTGCGGCTGCGATGTTGGCCAAAAAGCCAACGGATCACACCGGAGAGAGGGCCGTCGTCGCTCGACCGCGGTTGCGTCGCTGTCACCGATTCAACTCTGGGAACTTGGCTCTCCTCACATAAAGATGGATCAAAGGCAAAAATGAGGAGAATGACATGTATATAAAGAGAATGGGATGAGAGGTTATTAAAGTGGTGGAGTTGAATGGGAAGTTGATTTATTAATGGAGTTGAATGGGAAGTTGAGAAAAATGATGGAATAATGGAGTTGAATTGGTGGTTATTGTAGAGAATGAAAATTAAATAATAAATAAATAAATAAAGTTGGCTACTTTAAATACAATAAAATAAAAAGAGAAGAGAAATAGTGGAGAATTTACAAGGGAAGACAAACAACATTTACACATTTTTTTACTTTTATAATATGTAATTTTTTTGTCTTTTTAATAAGGGATATTTACAACAGAAAAATACAATAAAATACTACAATTAAAACACAACACAAGTATGATTTTTTTGTATTTTTAGTAATTAAGAAAGATACAATAAAAATTAAAGAAAGAATGAATATATACATGGTATATGATGTACATCTAGGTCCCAAAACCCAACTTTTGCAAATGAGCTCCGATTTTAATGAAACCACTTCTGTTGGATAGATAATTTTCTAACTTGAACTTTAAAAGTGAGTTTGGTGAATTTGGAGTTCATACGGAGCGGGAATTTAGCTTGGAAGTTGGACTTTACGGCTTTTTCTCTTTGGGATCTAAGAGCATTTATTTGAGGTGATATTTGTTTTGTATTTTTGTATTTATATGTACATTATTATGAACAAGTTAGAGAAAGAATTAGTCAAAAAGGAGTTGAAATGAAATTATTAAAAATACATGAAGTTTTGCGCTATTTACAAGTAAAAGACTCATGTGATTTTGCGGTTTTTTTTATGTTAATTTATTTTATACAATCTTATATACAATAATTAGCGTATTTTATTTACAAGAGTTATTTTGTTAATTTATTGATTTTATGGACATTTATTTGGGATTTTACTCGGGGATTTTGCTAAGATCAAGATATTGCGATGATGAATCGCGGATTCATCACTTCGCCCCTCCGGTGACAACGGAGGGGTGGAATGTCGAGGCGAAGATGGGTCTCTCCTGGTGTCGACCCATGGTCGATTTGGCCGTGTATCGGTGGCTCCGACCACCACATAGCTCCGAGGACAACAGCTGGCCTCGCGGGCGACGACCGGAGGCTCCCATAGAGCCTCAGCCCAAGTTGCTCCCTCCGCCAACACCTCGCTCCGGCGAGGTGAATTTTGTTTCTTTTTCTCCTAATTTTCCCGACTCCACAACTCACAGTCACCCTCATCCGATCTACCTACCATCTCCGCTCGACCACTCCGATCCTCGCCGACCCCCTTCCCCTTCTCCAGAACCACCTCCGCACTGACCTCCCTCTTCACCTGCTCCGCCGGTGAAGAACCCTCCGGCCACCATTCCCGACGCCTCCACGGCCTCCATTCACTCACAAATCACTCGCACACACGATGCACTCGCTTCGGCTAAACTAACCACTACAGGGACTTTGAATCGCCGGAGTTCGCATCTGAGCTCCTTCGAGCTTCTCGTCTCCGACGAGGATTCACCAAGCGGCACTTCTGAACCACCATGGAGCCTCGTCACCGCTCCATGACCTTCGCCGGACCTCAAGAGATCTTCCACAACCATCGGAGGGCCTTGCGAGGCGGGACGGAGCTGAAGGCAGGTCGCCGGAGACCCGCCTTCTCCGGTGACCTGTGGTGGAGGACGACACCTACAGCTGTCGTCCGATCATCTGGATCGGACGGCTAGGATGAAGACGCGTGGCACCTGAGCCTATACTCCATGCCTACATGCTCGGGTGGACCAAACCTCGCCCCGAGCCACCCAGTTGAAGCCACGTGTCCTGAGGCTGAGGACTCTTACCGAGCCTGGGCCCTCACGTGCATCGCACGTGAGGGCTTGGGTAATTTACGCAAAAGACCCTGAAGTTTTCAAGATTTGCATTTTGATCCCCAAGCACGTGCCTCACGTGCGTGCCTGGGTATTTTACAGGGAAGCCCTCTAAGGTTTTCAAAATTACAAAAAAGGTCCCTGCATGCAATGGGAAAATTGCATAGGACCCTACGTGGTTTTTCATAATTGTATTTAGGTCCTTCCAAGGACCTAAATGCAATATTTATCCTTTATTTTTTTGCATTTTTATTATAAGTATGCCCTTGCACTATTTTTAACATAACTTGAGCATCGTAGGTCCAAATTGCATGATTTTAGTGTCGTTTTGATCCTTGTTTCGTCCTCTACATTTTAGAATGTTTATTTGTCTTACTTGACACTATTTTAATTAAAGTGATTTTTTATGTAGAAAATGAGACCGTGCTCTTCTTGTCTTGCTTTGATCTGATGACCGATTTTTATTGATGTATTCAAATTGACTATGATTTCATTCTATATTGTGTTGCTCACATTTTAGGGTATAATTGTAGTCTTTAATCTGTACATAATTTCTCTTTTTATGTTGCTCACATTTTTATTGATGCATGAGCAAATATGCAAGAGAAATTAGGTACAGATTAAAGACTACAATTATACCCTAAAATGTGAGCAACACAATATAGACTGAAATCAGAGTCAATTTGAACACATTAATAAAAATCGATCATCAGATCAAAGCAAGACAAGAAGAGCACGGTCCCATTTTCCACATAAAAAAATCACTTTAATTAAAATAGTGTCAAGTGAGACAAATAAGCATGCTAAAATATAGAGGACGAAAGAAGGATCAAAACGACACTAAAATCATGCAATTTGGACCTACGAT
Organism: Ottelia alismoides; assembly: GCA_037367405.1. NCBI lineage: Eukaryota > Viridiplantae > Streptophyta > Magnoliopsida > Alismatales > Hydrocharitaceae > Ottelia > Ottelia alismoides. The sequence continues at coordinate 924,884 of JAZKJV010001310.1, forward strand.
GCTCAAGTTATGCTAAAAACAGTGCAAGGGCATAATTGTAATAAAAAGGAAATAAAAATAAAGGATAAATATTGCATTTAGGTCCCTGGAAGGACCTAAATGCAATTATGAAAAACCACCTGAGGTTCTATGCAATTTTCCCATTGCGTGCAGGGACCTTTTTATAATTTTGAAAACCTTCGAGGGCTTCCCTGTAAAATACCCAGGCATGCACGTGAGGCACGTGCCTGGGTACCAAAATGCAAATCTTGAAAACTTCAGGGTCTTTTACGTAAATTACCCAAGCCCTCACGTGCGATGCACGTGAGGGCCCAGGCTCGGGAAGAGTCCTCGGCCTCGGGACACGTGGCTTCAACTGGGTGGCTCGGGGCGAGGTTTGGTCCGCCCGAGCATGTAGGCATGGAGTATAGGCTCGGGTGCCACGCGTCTTCATCCTAGCCGACCGATCCAGATGATCGGACGGCAGCTGTAGTGTCGTCCTCTACCGCAGGTCACCGGAGAAGGCGGGTCTCCGGCGACCTGCCTTCAGCTCCGTCCCGCCTCGCAAGGCCCTCCGGTGGTTGTGGGAGATCTCTGGAGGTCCGGCGAAGGTCCTGGAGCAGTGACGAGGCTCCATGGTGGTTCAGAGGTGCCTCTCGGTGAATCCTCGCAGGAGACGAGAAGCTCGAAGGAGCTCAGATGCGAACTCCGACGATTCAAAGTCCCTGCAGTGGTTAGTTTAGCCGAAGCGAGTACATCGTGTGTGCGAGTGATTGGTGAGTGAATGGAGGCCGTGGAGGCGTCGGGAATGGTGGCCGGAGGGTTCTTCACCGGCGGAGCAGGTGAAGAGGGAGGTCAGTGCCGAGGTGGTTCTGAAGAAGGGGAAGGGGGTCGGCGAGGATCGGAGTGGTCGAGCGGAGATGGTAGGTAGATCGGATGAGGGTGACTGTGAGTTGTGGAGTCGGGAAAATTAGGAGAAAAAGAAACAAAATTCACCTCGCCGGAGCGAGGTGTTGGCGGAGGGAGCAACTTGGGCTGAGGCTCTATGGGAGCCTCCGGTCGTCGCCCGCGAGGCCAGCTGTTGTCCTCGGAGCTAAGTGGTGGTCGGAGCCACCGATACACGGCCAAATCGGCCGTGGGTCGACACCAGGAGAGACCCATCTTCGCCTCGACATTCCACCCCTCCGCTGTCACCGGAGGGGCGGAGGAGGCTAGGGTCAAACCCAAAAATGGTGGACGAGGGTATCGGTTGACGGAGGAGGGCTTAAATAGGTGATAACCGCGAATTATCGAGGGTCTAAATATGTCGTTGTGGCGACCCACAATAAAATGCGATTAATCAACAATTAACCCACACTAAGATCAACGAATTAGAAACAATGTGGAGTTAAAATTTATTTTTAACTCTGCACAAATGGTGTATAGTGTCAAGTATGCAGAGAGTTCGAACACAGGGAGCAAGCAGTGTAATTCAAGCAAAAATGCTAAAGTGTGTGAGTGTGTGAAGTGTCTACACTAAGCAAACAACAAATTAATTTTTGTGGGTTTTTAATTTAAATTTTTTTTATTTAATTTTAAATTTTGTATTTTGATTTTTGATTTTCTGATTTTTATATTTTATAGTTTATATTTTTTTCAATATTGGAAAGTAAAGGCAATATTATAAAAGGCAAGGTAGAATATTTATAAAATGGTGCAAAAATAATCAAAAATTCAGGAATAAAATGTTTTTAGTCTTTTTAGGGTTTTTTACTATTTTGGTGATTTTTAGGGATTTTTCAAAGTGTTTTTGATATTTTTAATTACTGAATTAAGGCAAAACAGTGGAAATAGGGCTGGCTGTGATAAAAATAGGAATTAAAATTAGCAAACAGTAGCTCAAAATTTTCGCACTATTTTTCAAATAAAAAGGGTAAAATAAGGAACAAACAGGAACTGAGTTTTTGATTTTTGAAGTTTTCTACAATTTTCTATATTTTTTGAAGTTTTTGAGTGTTTTTAAATTTTTAGTGTTTTTCTTTTGAAATTTTTAATGATTTTTGGACTGACACTAAAATAGGATAAAATAGACACTAGGTAATTTTTTTGGAATTTTTAGAAGTGTTTTAATAATTTTTTTGGTATTTTCTAAGGTAGACAGTACACAAAAAGGCTGTTTTTGATTTTTAATAAATAAGAAAATAAAATAAAATCAAAAACTAAATATGTGGCGTTAAAGTACAGGTGTCCAGGGACTTAAGTCTATTTTTGTGGAATTTTTGGGGTTAAAATGATCACTCAAATAAATACAACAAGCATCCAAATATTAATCAGGCCTGGCAGGGGTATATGTGCAATATACAAAACATCCAGGGGCTAACATGCAATTTTCCACAAAAATATACACTATATATTTAATTTTTGGAACCAAAAAGCAATTACAAAAACCGTACTTGTCCTCCTCCTGTGTAACCTGTAACTTGCGCTTTTTGAGGTCCTTGTAACCCTTCCTGGATCCCTACTCAGCCAAAGAAAAGAGGGAGGAAGCCGATAGGCGAAACCGATACTTCGGACCTCGCTCGCAACGGAATCACCCGTGAGCGTACAAGGTCCTACTCGGACGCAGCCGGTGAGACAGACACACCCGTGAAGGCGTGGCCTAGGCTCGGTACTTCGGACAAGGTCGGTGCTCTCACAATAGAGAGTCACCAATGGCGACCAAGTCCTACTCGACTACGTACGATAGTAGCGCCAATACTTCGGAAATCCAGGCGATACACAAGGCAGCCACAAGTTGGGTTTTGGGCTCTAATCCTTACGAAGCGCTCACCTCACTTGGAAGGAGACCTTCCCATGCAACCTGAAAACAAGTGAGGGTGTTACTCTCCCCAAGCAATGAATCCAATTACCGATTTTATTTTTGGTCAAGTTTTCTTTAGCAGTCCCTTTTTTAATTTTTTTGGTGTTATCGCTTCTTTTGAGTCAATTCAAACAAGCGCCTAACGTTTTTGTATTTTTCCTTTATCCTACTTTGTCCAAAAACAGAGGGAGAAAAGAGTCGGAAAAGCCGTGCAAGTCGACACCAAGGTGGAAATCTCACCTTTGTGCCTAGATGATGCGTGCAAAGTAAGAAGACTTACAGCGAATCCCAGCTCTCTCCATGCGGGATGCAAAGCAGAATTTTTAAACCTAATCTATATGGCGAAATGCAAGGCGGAAATCGTCCTAGAATAGGCAACTGCTAGCGTGAAGAACCACAAGCTAGCTAGCAACTCCTAATCCGAGTGTCCGGTCTAGGCTCACCCCTCCTCTGCCCAACACATTTGGGGTAGGAGAAAGCGCTTGTTCGGGTGTGAGCTCGCGGCGCGTGGATTTGGGAGCTACTAACTAACTGTTTAATTAGTCTAAGTCCAAATACGAATCTATAGGAACATGCAAATATACTTAAGTGTTTGGACCTATTCTAATCGAGTCAAGCAGACCTACAACTAAGAGCTCAATCCACAAAAGAAAGTGTAAAATGAAAACAAAACCGGAAAATGACAAGCGATGAAAACGCGGTCAAAACGGCGGTGAGCCCCCGGGTGAACAAACACCCGGAAATTAGGCCCGAATGTCTAAGTGTCCAAGTCCAAGGTACCTGTATTATTACAAATTAAAATAAATCACTCTCTCACAAAATAAGAGAAAAGCTAACTAATCACTCTCTCTCACTCTTCTCGCTCTCTCCTGCCGGCTTGGCTAAGAATAGCCGGCTCCGCGTCCCAAGGTTGCGTCGGGTCACCTAGGCGATCCGCCTTGCTCCGCGGTCCCTCGCAAGAAGACAAGAAAAGAAATGGTCAGATAACTCAATCAATGTGTATCAAAAATGCAAGAGAAATGGAATGAAGCTATATAGACAATCACAATCAAACAAAATATGAACTACAAGCTGTTGCTCCCCGGCAACGGCGCCATTTGATAACCGCGAATTATCGAGGGTCTAAATATGTCGCTGTGGCGACCCACAATAAAATGCGATTAATCAACAATTAACCCACACTAAGATCAACGAATTAGAAACAATGTGGAGTTAAAATTTATTTTTAACTCTGCACAAATGGTGTATAGTGTCAAGTATGCAGAGAGTTCGAACACAGGGAGCAAGCAGTGTAATTCAAGCAAAAATGCTAAAGTGTGTGAGTGTGTGAAGTGTCTACACTAAGCAAACAACAAATTAATTTTTGTGGGTTTTTAATTTAAATTTTTTTTATTTAATTTTAAATTTTGTATTTTGATTTTTGATTTTCTGATTTTTATATTTTATAGTTTATATTTTTTTCAATATTGGAAAGTAAAGGCAATATTATAAAAGGCAAGGTAGAATATTTATAAAATGGTGCAAAAATAATCAAAAATTCAGGAATAAAATGTTTTTAGTCTTTTTAGGGTTTTTTACTGTTTTGGTGATTTTTAGGGATTTTTCAAAGTGTTTTTGATATTTTTAATTACTGAATTAAGGCAAAACAGTGGAAATAGGGCTGGCTGTGATAAAAATAGGAATTAAAATTAGCAAACAGTAGCTCAAAATTTTCGCACTATTTTTCAAATAAAAAGGGTAAAATAAGGAACAAACAGGAACTGAGTTTTTGATTTTTGAAGTTTTCTACAATTTTCTATATTTTTTTGAAGTTTTTGAGTGTTTTTAAATTTTTAGTGTTTTTCTTTTGAAATTTTTAATGATTTTTGGACTGACACTAAAATAGGATAAAATAGACACTAGGTAATTTTTTTGGAATTTTTAGAAGTGTTTTAATAATTTTTTTGGTATTTTCTAAGGTAGACAGTACACAAAAAGGCTGTTTTTGATTTTTAATAAATAAGAAAATAAAATAAAATCAAAAACTAAATATGTGGCGTTAAAGTACAGGTGTCCAGGGACTTAAGTCTATTTTTGTGGAATTTTTGGGGTTAAAATGATCACTCAAATAAATACAACAAGCATCCAAATATTAATCAGGCCTGGCAGGGGTATATGTGCAATATACAAAACATCCAGGGGCTAACATGCAATTTTCCACAAAAATATACACTATATATTTAATTTTTGGAACCAAAAAGCAATTACAAAAACCGTACTTGTCCTCCTCCTGTGTAACCTGTAACTTGCGCTTTTTGAGGTCCTTGTAACCCTTCCTGGATCCCTACTCAGCCAAAGAAAAGAGGGAGGAAGCCGATAGGCGAAACCGATACTTCGGACCTCGCTCGCAACGGAATCACCCGTGAGCGTACAAGGTCCTACTCGGACGCAGCCGGTGAGACAGACACACCCGTGAAGGCGTGGCCTAGGCTCGGTACTTCGGACAAGGTCGGTGCTCTCACAATAGAGAGTCACCAATGGCGACCAAGTCCTACTCGACTACGTACGATAGTAGCGCCAATACTTCGGAAATCCAGGCGATACACAAGGCAGCCACAAGTTGGGTTTTGGGCTCTAATCCTTACGAAGCGCTCACCTCACTTGGAAGGAGACCTTCCCATGCAACCTGAAAACAAGTGAGGGTGTTACTCTCCCCAAGCAATGAATCCAATTACCGATTTTATTTTTGGTCAAGTTTTCTTTAGCAGTCCCTTTTTTAATTTTTTTGGTGTTATCGCTTCTTTTGAGTCAATTCAAACAAGCGCCTAACGTTTTTGTATTTTTCCTTTATCCTACTTTGTCCAAAAACAGAGGGAGAAAAGAGTCGGAAAAGCCGTGCAAGTCGACACCAAGGTGGAAATCTCACCTTTGTGCCTAGATGATGCGTGCAAAGTAAGAAGACTTACAGCGAATCCCAGCTCTCTCCATGCGGGATGCAAAGCAGAATTTTTAAACCTAATCTATATGGCGAAATGCAAGGCGGAAATCGTCCTAGAATAGGCAACTGCTAGCGTGAAGAACCACAAGCTAGCTAGCAACTCCTAATCCGAGTGTCCGGTCTAGGCTCACCCCTCCTCTGCCCAACACATTTGGGGTAGGAGAAAGCGCTTGTTCGGGTGTGAGCTCGCGGCGCGTGGATTTGGGAGCTACTAACTAACTGTTTAATTAGTCTAAGTCCAAATACGAATCTATAGGAACATGCAAATATACTTAAGTGTTTGGACCTATTCTAATCGAGTCAAGCAGACCTACAACTAAGAGCTCAATCCACAAAAGAAAGTGTAAAATGAAAACAAAACCGGAAAATGACAAGCGATGAAAACGCGGTCAAAACGGCGGTGAGCCCCCGGGTGAACAAACACCCGGAAATTAGGCCCGAATGTCTAAGTGTCCAAGTCCAAGGTACCTGTATTATTACAAATTAAAATAAATCACTCTCTCACAAAATAAGAGAAAAGCTAACTAATCACTCTCTCTCACTCTTCTCGCTCTCTCCTGCCGGCTTGGCTAAGAATAGCCGGCTCCGCGTCCCAAGGTTGCGTCGGGTCACCTAGGCGATCCGCCTTGCTCCGCGGTCCCTCGCAAGAAGACAAGAAAAGAAATGGTCAGATAACTCAATCAATGTGTATCAAAAATGCAAGAGAAATGGAATGAAGCTATATAGACAATCACAATCAAACAAAATATGAACTACAAGCTGTTGCTCCCCGGCAACGGCGCCATTTGATAACCGCGAATTATCGAGGGTCTAAATATGTCGCTGTGGCGACCCACAATAAAATGCGATTAATCAACAATTAACCCACACTAAGATCAACGAATTAGAAACAATGTGGAGTTAAAATTTATTTTTAACTCTGCACAAATGGTGTATAGTGTCAAGTATGCAGAGAGTTCGAACACAGGGAGCAAGCAGTGTAATTCAAGCAAAAATGCTAAAGTGTGTGAGTGTGTGAAGTGTCTACACTAAGCAAACAACAAATTAATTTTTGTGGGTTTTTAATTTAAATTTTTTTTATTTAATTTTAAATTTTGTATTTTGATTTTTGATTTTCTGATTTTTATATTTTATAGTTTATATTTTTTTCAATATTGGAAAGTAAAGGCAATATTATAAAAGGCAAGGTAGAATATTTATAAAATGGTGCAAAAATAATCAAAAATTCAGGAATAAAATGTTTTTAGTCTTTTTAGGGTTTTTTACTGTTTTGGTGATTTTTAGGGATTTTTCAAAGTGTTTTTGATATTTTTAATTACTGAATTAAGGCAAAACAGTGGAAATAGGGCTGGCTGTGATAAAAATAGGAATTAAAATTAGCAAACAGTAGCTCAAAATTTTCGCACTATTTTTCAAATAAAAAGGGTAAAATAAGGAACAAACAGGAACTGAGTTTTTGATTTTTGAAGTTTTCTACAATTTTCTATATTTTTTTGAAGTTTTTGAGTGTTTTTAAATTTTTAGTGTTTTTCTTTTGAAATTTTTAATGATTTTTGGACTGACACTAAAATAGGATAAAATAGACACTAGGTAATTTTTTTGGAATTTTTAGAAGTGTTTTAATAATTTTTTTGGTATTTTCTAAGGTAGACAGTACACAAAAAGGCTGTTTTTGATTTTTAATAAATAAGAAAATAAAATAAAATCAAAAACTAAATATGTGGCGTTAAATTACAGGTGTCCAGGGACTTAAGTCTATTTTTGTGGAATTTTTGGGGTTAAAATGATCACTCAAATAAATACAACAAGCATCCAAATATTAATCAGGCCTGGCAGGGGTATATGTGCAATATACAAAACATCCAGGGGCTAACATGCAATTTTCCACAAAAATATACACTATATATTTAATTTTTGGAACCAAAAAGCAATTACAAAAACCGCCAGGGCACGCCTACAAATTACCCACCAGGGCGCGTGACTTGCACGCGCCTGGGAAGGACTGAAATGCAATAAAACAAAACCTTGGGGGCCTACTTGTAAAATAACCAGAAATATTACACGTGATATTAAAGTTTTTGTACTGAAACGAAATAAACAAACAACCGAGGGTCCCTCTGCAAAATGCCCCCACCTCACGTGTACAGGTCACGTGAGGTGACGTGGCGAAGGACCAAAGTGCAAATAAAATAAAGGACAGGGTTTACATGCAAATAACCCAAAGTTTTTACACTACTAGCAAAAGTTTAAATATTAAAACTTAAATACAAAAAGGCGCGAGGGTTTAGTTGCAAAATACCCTCTTGCGCGCGATCCAACGGCGGATGGAGGACCACTTAAACACGTGGCGCGTTGTGGACGGCCGATGGCGCTTCGCGGATGTGCGGCCAAGATCAGATCTCCGGAGACGATCGACGGATGAGGCACGCGGAGATCCAACGTCAGCTGTGCGATCTGGGACTCCTCCTCGATCCAACGACTGGGAAGAGGGTTGCAAGAACGGGGAAGAACGCCGGCGGAGGCGAGCTTCTCCGACCTCGATCTCCCTCCTCCGGCGACGACAGGTCCTCAAAATGGACGAGGGGCTTCCTGGAACGGTCTTCTATCTCCTGGGGGCGTCAAAAATCCACGGGGAGGCCCGTGGTGCTCTCGGGCAGCGGGCGGAGCTGGAAGGCTGCTGCTGCTCCGGCGAGCTCCAAAACTCGCCTCCAGGCGCGCGTGAAGTGGCTTGGACCTGCAAACAAAGTCAAGGGGTCCAGGGCAAACTGCCTGGACCCTCGGATTGCCTTGGGGATGGTCGAGTCGACATGGAGATGCACGGCCGGAGGTGCGCTCCGGCCAAGGTGCTTGATTTGGCGAATCAGTGATCGTAACTTCAAATTTCTTTAGGGGTTTTCAAGCTTACACTAACAGGAATCTAAAGCAATAAAGGAAAAGCGGGGTGGAAGCCCTCAATGGCCGGAGCCAGAGGATGAAGGTTACCTCGACGTCGGCGGTTGGCGGAGGTGCTGGAGTCGTCCTCGACCTCGTTCGCCCTGGCTGAAAAGCTCGCGGCGGAGCTGTCACCTCCGGCAAGGCTTAGAGTGCTAGAGAGGCGGAGAGGGGTGGACCAAGGGGACTCAATTTGAATTCAAAGTTGGGGGGTTGGTTTTATGCGGTTTGACCTAAGGTGACAGGGGTTCGAAGAACGAGGTACCACAGGTGCGTCGATGATCCACAGCCCAAGATGAAGCTTGGGCGGGCATCCTTGATAGAAGGGCTACAAAAGTCATGAAGAGTGTTTCATGATTTGATGAAAGGGGTGACCTCGAAAAAAGGGTGAAGATAGGTCAAAACGCACTTCTGACAGGCTCACATGGGTGAAGGGCAGGCAGTTGACCAGAGTCAACAAGGACCGCCCCCTGGTTGGTCCACGTGGCCCAACCAGGAAAAACCCTGCTGAAATGTTTTAATAATTCATTTAAAAATAGAAAAAGGCCAAATTAAATTAAAGTTATAAAATAAAAAATGTTCAAAATTTTATGTAGTATTTAATTCCGATTTTTATTTATTTTTATGACTTGTATTTTATAAGTTACCTTTTTAACCCTATATAGGTATAATACCTATGTATTTTGATATTTTTATTTTTATTTTGGTATTTTGTTTTTTATTATTTTTGTTTAGTATTTTATAACATTATAACATACTTTTATATACCTAAATATATTTTTATTTTATTTTTCTGAGATGTTTTGTATATTTAATAAAATACAAGTGTATTGTATATAGGTATAAGTGTATGCAGTATGCCTATGTAGTCTTTATACAAGTATTTTTATTTTTATTTTTCTTTGCATTTTATTTCAATTTTAATGCACATATATATTATAGGTAATATTTACAAAATTATAAAAATATAAAAATGAATAAATATTGAATAAAGAATAAATTGAATATTTTATTCAGTACAAGTATACAATGAGGGTCCAAAACTCAACTTTCAAACTGTAGCTCCGCCAAATGCGAAACCACCGCCATTGGATAGATTATTTTATTCTATATACAATTAAAGGTGAGTACACTGCATTTGGAGTTGTCGTTTGTGAGATACGGGTCTGGGAAGTTGGGATTTTGGATTCTTATTCAGACCATATCTTTTTGTCTGTACATGACTTTTCTGTGAAATCAATTTTGTATTTTTCTTTATAAAATTATCTACAACTTTTATGTACAAAGTTTCTTGATTTGATGCATACAAAGTGGAACCAAAAATAGGTCCCAAAATGAATAAAGAATGAGTAGAAAGTATAGGTGTTTTATCTGTGTTTCTGACCTTATCTCCCCCTACTTTCTTCCTTGTCGACCTATTCATCAAGATGCCTAGGTCTCGGGGGTTTTGGGTCATAAAATATTTACAATATTTTATTCTTTTTCTTTTCTTTATTTATTCTATAATTTTGGCCTTAATTACAGTATTTTATACACTATTGAAATGCACATGCATGAATGCTAAGATACTCTATTTAAGGGTATTTACAGGCATTTGCTAGGGTTTTTGGTGCCAAAATGATAGAATAAAGATGATGAAATGTGGATTCATCAATAGGCAGAGCTGGTCGGGGGTTACGGTGGTGCGGAGCGTTTTTGAATGGGGTGTTAATGGAGAAGGGGGTAACGACGAGGGGAGTGGATGGTGGCGCGAGGATGGCAGAGGAACATGCTAGGTGCTGGTGGCGTTACGACGAGGAAGGGAGGTCAAAGGATCCTTCTGAAAATGGAAGGGTGTGATGGGCTCGCGAGGTGAAACTGCCGGGGGGAGGGGGGTAACGGAGGAGGACGATGATGGCGAGCCGTTGGATCTTGCGATCCAACGACCAGGATACGGGCGCGGGCGGAGGGCCAAAATCAGATCCAAGGATCTGATCGAACGGTGGAGATTGGAGGGGTGACGTGGAGAAGAGAGAGGCGTAGGATGGGCGCGTGATCGTGTGGTTGCGGTGAAGGGGAGACGTGGGACGATGAAGGCTGTAGGATAAGGCGTGGATCCAACGGCCGTAGATGAGGCGGGGTTGGGTGGCTCAGATCTGATCTGGGAGTTAGATCGGACGGTGGAAGATGGAGCGGGCTTCAACGGGTGAGATGGAGGCGGGCTGAGAGGATCCAACAGTCCTGGAGGCAGCCGGGTGGCAAGAGGGGAGATGGGCCACGTGGGCGCTCCAGAGAACGCCACGTGGCCCAATGAGAAAATTCAGAGAAAAATTACAAAGAAAAATAGAAAAGAAATAATTAGTTGCCGAATCGGAAAAAAGTCAAAACATGAAAGTTGCTCGTCTCGACGAGATCTACAACTTTCATGTTGGTCAAAAAGCCAAAAGAGGTCAACTGTACAAACAATTTTTTTGGGGGTATTTTTAAAGGGATAAAAATACCGATTTTGTGGTTTTGTGATATTTTTGTATTTTTTAGTGCTTTTAATGGTAAGTGATTTATGGACAAATATACTATCTAATTTTTAGGGGTTTTTAATAATAAAATAATTACAAGAAAATTAAAAGAAATTAAATATAATAAATTAATGGTAAAATATACACAATAAACTACAGGATAAAAACAAGGATTAAAGGTGATTTTAATTGGATTGATTAAGCAAGGGGGTTTAATTTGTGGCTTTTAGCATGATGAATATGAAATTCATCATACCCCTATACTTAAACCATGATCGTCCTCGAGCATCTAAAGAATGAACGAGTAGGATTAATTCCTGACAGTGCGCATGAAAAATTCAAGGCTTGATCTTTCAAAGACCCTTGACCTAAGTGATCCCGAAATTCCGGATTTATCCAAGCCTTGGTCACAAGGAATCCTACTTCTCTGATTATCAGACTCTCTTTTTGTACATATAAAATAAGGATATGACAATTAGTGTACTGCATTTCATGAGAGCCGCATCGATGCATCACTCAAAGTTCCAGTCCCAAAGACTCTCCTCTAGACCTAATCCTCAATACTAGGGAATAAATCTATTCTTGCTTCAGTCAACCGTCTCATTAGTTTGTCAGACTTGAAATGTTGATGGACGGCCAGATGATGGAGGTACTGGGATTGTGTCTATTTTTCTCACCCTCACATTGGAACAAGGGACCTCTCGAGTGTCTTTTTACTCAACACATGTAAATTATCATTTTGTTGATCAATGTGTCCGTCAAGAGAGTTGGAGTCGTCTGCACTTGTTTTTCTGGGAGTACACCGGGGTGTGTCTTTTCTGAGTATCTAAGATACCTTCGACACCCAGACTTGTATCGTTTACGATGCAGGGCCCTTTTTGTGGTGTCAGCCCGACTCCTTGGTCCTAATTAGCTCATGGTCCAAGTGGACACTTTGAAAATATTTGGGAGCGCTCGCCATTGGTGGAAGCTCATTTGTATTTTGACTTTGATATTCAAAGCTTTTTCTTTGGCATTTCATTTCTTTTTGTTGGCTAGCTCCACTGCTTTTACCAAAAGTTGGCGCACACTGATCAACAAATTCCTTTAAGTTTCATCACACCCTGGCACATAGGTAAATATCAAAAAGATAGCATATGAATCTTGTTCACATACTGGCTAGGGTTTTTGCTGACACTCAGGTTTTCTGAAGCCTTCATTAACTTTATCCCATCCTCGAATATCATTAGATCGGGTCTAAACTCAAATCTCTGGTCCTAGTTCCTCAAGTGATATCTCAACTCAGTTCATCAATCATGCAGTTGTGGAAGTGATTGTGCTGATCATATTTTCTTGAAGGTAGAGATGAAGAGTGCAATATAGCACTCAAATCTTTCAAACCAGGGAAGTGTAGAAATTTAAGTCTTTAAAAATCCTAGTGGCTAAGGCATGTTAACTCAGACTCTCAAGATCACAGAAATCCAGTGTCCTCAAAATCCTCAAGCCTTGAGTGAGTGTGAATGTGTTAGGAATACACCAACTCCTTAGGTTAGTGATTTTTGTGTGATTTTGGCTTTTGCATATTTTTATGGGTTTTAATTTTTTTTATTTCCTCGGAGAGACAATGACTGGCCCAGGCTCAAATAAAAGTATACACTTTCAGCCAGTATGGGTGTAAGTACGGGCCGAGGCCCGTGTTACTTGAGGACGGTGCCGTATGTGATGTCCTCTAAACCACCCACTCTGCTAAAGGAGACCGAGGTTCCCTCACTGAAAATGACTACTAAACCTAGTAGTCAGAGTCAAATTCCAACAAAGATTTTTAAAATTTTTTAATTTTTTTACCACATAGGAATATTTACAAAAATTAATCCCTCAATTTTAATAATTTTCACAGGTTTTTACTCAGTTCACTAGTTTACCGAAACCCAGCTCGAAAATAAAAAATACTTTCAAAAAAACGAGCTAAGGCTAAAGTAAATATAAAGTAATATACGGTATACCCCCTTATACTTAAATTTTACTATGTCCTCATAGCACAAGTGCCATGAAGACAAGGCTCGGTTCAAGTATATGGTAATATAGCGGAACTGAGGAGGAGGATCCCCTTATACTTAGGCCAAAATTGTCCTAAGTACAAGAAGACGGGACGAGGGATGGATGAGCAGGCAGATCCTCCCTATACTTAGGCTACAAATAGCCTAAGCAAGGTCTGTGTTAGGGAGGAGTGTTCTATGATACAAGGATGAGGGGGAGGGGGTTCGTGAAATATACACACATAGAGAGATATAGAGATAGAGATAGAAGGAGAGAGAGTGAAATATACAGGGGGAGATGGTGGGGGGGTGAGTATGTGCATGTGTAGGTGTGTGTGTGTGACGAGGTACTCTTTTTTTGTACAACATGCAAAACTGAAAATAAATATGCAGATGCAAGTTTTTTTTACAATATGAAATGCAGGCTGACTGATAAAATCCTCAATTCCTTCACAGGTTCTTTTGCGGCCTCTTCAGCGGAAGTTCCGGACTTCACGCCTCCATGAGGATCAACCGTCCTTGATCACCATGGGCCCTGCCACAAAAGATAAACGTTAGGCATACCGAGGAATTAAATCAACAGATATGATGCAAAAATTTATGCATGAAATGAGGTCCTAAAAATTATGCAATTATTCAACAAATAAAATCAAAATCCAAAAATTAAGTCAAAGCCGTGTCCCCGGCAATGGCGCCATTTGATGAACGTCAAATTCACCTCTTCAAGAGTGGAAAATATGCTGTAGTATATGAGGCGAATTTGGTTCAGCAAAAACCACGATCTTTGAATGTCGTGGAATACTTTAACTTGGCAAGTCTACCAAGGTCGAACACAGGGACACTGCTGCTTAATATGTTTATCAAATTTTGATTCATGAAGGCACAATGTTGGTTAATTTCGATTTCAGGTCCTCGTGATGAATTATGCAAATTTCAAAGTAAAGCAAAGATGCATGCATTTTTTTATCGATTATAAAGTGATGCATGAGCAAATATACAAGAGAAATTATGTACAGATTAAAGACTACAATTATACCCTAAAATGTGAGCAACACAATATAGAATGAAATCAGAGTCAATTTGAACACGTCAATAAAAATCGGTCATCAGATCAAAGCAAGACAAGAAGAGCACGGTCCCATTTTCCACATAAAAAATCACTTTAATTAGAATAGTGTTAAGTGAGACAAATAAGCATGCTAAATGTAGAGGACGAAACAAGGATCAAAACGACACTAAAATCATGTAATTTGGACCTACGATGATCAAGTTATGCTAAAAACAGTGCAAGGGCATAATTGTAACAAAAATGCAATAAAAATAAAGGATAAATATTGCATTTAGGTCCCTGGAAGGACCTAAATGCAATTATGAAAAACCGCCTGGGGTCCTATGCAATTTTCCCATTGCGCGTAGGGACCTTTTTGTAATTTTGAAAACCTTCGAGGGCTTCCCTATAAAATACCCAGGCACGCATGTGGGGCACGTGCCTAGGGATCAAAATGCAAATCTTGAAAACTTCAGGGTCTTTGCGTAAATTACCCAAGCCCTCACGTGCGATGCACGTGAGGGCCCAGGCTTGGGAAGAGTCCTCAGCCTCGGGACACATGGCTTCAACTGGGTGGCTCAGGGCGAGGTTTGGTCTGCCCGAGCCTGTAGGCATGGAGTATAGGCTCGGGTGCCACGCATCTTCATCCTGGCCGTCCGATCCAGATGATCGGACGGCAGCTGTAGTGTCGTCCTCCACCGCAGGTCACCGTAGAAGGCGGGTCTCCGGCGACCTGCCTTCAGCTCCGCCCCGCCTCGCAAGGCCCTCCGGTGGTTATGGAAGCTCTCTGGAGGTCCGGCGAAGGTCCCGGAGCAGTGACGAGGCTCCATGGTGGTTCAGAAGTGTCGCTCGGTGAAGCCTCGCCGGAGACGAGAAGCTCGAAGGAGCTCAGATGCGAACTCCAGTGATTCAAAGTCCCTGCAGTGGTTAGTTTATCCGAAGCGAGTGCATCGTGTGTGCGAGTGATTTGTGAGTGAATGGAGGCCGTGGAGGCGTCGGGAATGGTGGCCGGAGGGTTCTTCACCGGCGGAGCAGGTGAAGAGGGAGGTCAGTGCGGAGGTGGTTCTGGAGAAGGGGAAGGGGGTCGGCGAGGATTGGCGTGGTCGAGCGGAGATGGTAGATAGATCGGATGAGGGTGACTGTGAGTTGTGGAGTCAGGAAAATTAGGAGAAAAAGAAACAAAATTCACCTCGCCGGAGCGAGGTGTTGGCAAAGGGAGCAACTTGGGCTGAGGCTCTATGGGAGCCTCCGGTCGTCGCCCGCGAGGCCAGTTGTTGTCCTCGGAGCTAAGTGGTGGTCGGAGCCACCGATACACGGCCAAATCGGCCATGGGTCGACACTAGGAGAGACCCATCTTCGCCTCGACATTCCACCCCTCAGCTGTCACCGGAGGGGCGGAGGAGGCTAGGGTCAAACCCAAAAATGGTGGACGAGGGTCTCGGTTGACGGAGGAGGGCTTAAATAGGCGGAGGTGGTCGGGGGTTACGGTGGTGCGGAGCTTTTTTGAACGGGGTGTTAATGGAGAGGGGGGTAACGACGAGGGGAGTGGATGGTGGCACGAGGATGGTGGAGGAACGGGCTAGGTGCTGGTGGCGTTACGACGAGGAAGGGAGGTCAGAGGATCCTTCCAAAATGGAAGGGTGTGATGGGCTCGCGAGGTGAAACCACCGAGGGGAGGGGGGTTACGGAGGAGGACGATGATGGCGAGCCGTTGGATCTTGCGATCCAACGGTCAGGATACGGGCGCGGGCGGAGGGACAAGATCAGATCCATGTATCTGATCGAACGGTGGTGATTGGAGGGGTGACGTGGAGAAGAGAGAGGCGTAGGATGGGCGCGTGATCGTGTGGTTACGGTGAAGGGGAGACATGGCACGATGAAGGCTGTAGGATAAGGTGTGGATCCAACGACCGTAGATGAGGCGGGGTTGGGTGGCTCAGATCTGATCTAGGAGTTAGATCGGACGGTGTAAGATGGAGTGGGCTTCAACGGGTGAGATGGAGGCGGGCTGAGAGGATCCAATAGTCCAGGAGGCAGCCGGGTGGCAAGAGGGGAGACGGGCCACGTGGGCGCTCCAGAGAGCGCCATGTGGCCCAATGAGAAAATTCAGAGAAAATTACAAAGAAAAATAGAAAAGAAATATTTAGAGGCCGAATCGGAAAAAAAGTCAAAACATGAAAGTTGCTCGTCTCGACGAGATCTACAACTTTCATGTTGGTCAAAAAGCCAAAAGAGGTCAACTGTACAAAAAGTATTTTGGGGGGTATTTTTAAAGGGATAAAAATACCGATTTTGTGGTTTTGTGATATTTTTGTATTTTTTAGGGCTTTTAATGGTCAGTGATTTATGGACAATTATCCTATCTAATTTTTAGGGGTTTTTTATAATAAAATAATTACAAGAAAATTAAAAGAAATTAAATACAATAAATTAATGGTAAAATATACACAATAAACTACAGGATAAAAACAAGGATTAAAGGTCATTTTTATTGGATTGATTAAGCAGGGGGGTTAAATTTGCGGCTTTTAGCATGATGAATACGAGATTCATCAGCTGCCTCCTGAAGGCAGCCAACATGGCTGCCCCTAGGGGTGTAAACGGACCGAACCTGAGCGAACCTATATTTTTTAGGTTCGGTTCATTTATTTAATCGAGCCTAAATTTGTGTTCAAGTTCGGTTCGTTTATTTTCGAACCGAATCCGCATCGAACCTCTTTTTAAATGAATCGAACCTAAGCGAATATTGAACTTAAGAATTCTCTAATAAGAGGGAGTGAAAAGAAGAGAAATGGAAATATATATGTGTATCTACAATTAGAATAAATATTCATTTAGTTTTTTTCTTTATCTAACTCATCTTCATCTTTTGAAAAAATTAGATTAATAAGGATTCGTCTCTTTGAAAAAAGTATAATTATAATATATTGTACATCTATTCAGATGGGGATAATGAATAAGAATAATGCGGAGATATTCGATAAGTAATGTTTGTACTTATTCTGTTGATTTGAAGATAAAGAAGGGAAAAGTACTAGACACATAGATGATAGATGTTGTAAACACGATGTGACTATTTATTTTCGGATAGTTTATACTGAGATAAAACCTACTTACCCCGTAAATATCTAGTTATCTCTAGACAAAATTCACTTACCCTGGGATAAAAACCACTCATCTCAAAATAAATCCACTTCTACGGATAAGGATTTGTAAATATGTATATGTGTATGTTTATCGAGCTTTTAACAAATCGAACCTGAGCGAACCTATGATTTTTAGGTTCGGTTTAATCGAGCCTAAACATGTGTTCAGGTTCGGTTCGTTTATTTCCGAACCGAATCTGAATCGAACTTTTAGCGAGCCGAACCTGAGCGAATATCGAACTTGAGAATTTTCTTACACCCCTAGCTGCCCTGCCCTATTTTTTGTCAATTTTTTTTATTTTTATTACAAAATATCGTCATGTATATTCATCCCTATAACCCTCCTATATGTCATTCGAATTTTGTCAGAAACAGAGACTCCTACAGCCTCCATCCATACATGGTCGATTTAAAAAATTCTGCGACCGTTAAAAAATGACGTCTGGATGGAGGCCGTAGAAGTCTCTGTTTCTGACGAAATTCGCATGGCATATAAGAGGGATGTAGGGATGAATATACATAGTGATATTTTTCCAAAAAAATAAAAAAATGCGAAAAATAGGGTGGGGGCAGCCCATTAAATCCACATATATATATGATTTTTATCCAATACGCACATGGCTCATTAGCGTTTCGATGGGCACCATTGATAGGCCACACACGTGTATTACCAATTGAATCGTTACCTATTTCGAAGGATGTTATTTTTGGAAGGAGATTAATATGCAAAGCGATTTAACAATAAGTGGTATTCCAATTATATCGCGTCCTAAAAAATAGGAAGATCGTTTTGGAAAGAAAACATTCGAATCGATGATTTCTTGCAGAAAATCGAGATTCGAATGCTCAGGTCAGTAATATATACACAATGGACAAGTAAGTGCTTGTTGTGAAGTCAGTAATATCCAAAACAACGGTCAGTAATTTGCATTCATTTTATTATATGGTGTAGAATTCAGTAATATATACACAATGGTCAAGTAAGTGCTTGTTGTGTAGTCAGTAAAATCATAACAAATGGTCAGTAATTTCTATATGTATTATTATTTTGAATAGAATTTAGTAATTTAGAAACAATACTCACGTAAATGGTTATTGCGAGATCAGTAATATCCAAACAACAGTCAGTAATTTACATTCATTTTATTACATGGTGCAAAATTCAGTAATATATACACAATGGACAAGTAAGTGCTTGTTGTGAAGTTAGTAATATCCAAACAACGGTCAGTAATTTACATTTAATTTACTACATGGTGCAGATTTCAGTAACATATATACAATGGACAAGTAAGTGTTTGTTGTGAAGTCAGTAAAACCATAACAAATGGTGAGTAATATGTGTACGATTCTCAAGTAATAGCTACTATGATATCAGTAATAACAAAGTAATGGCCAGTAAATCATGGGCACTGCTCAAGTAAGAAAGTAACTATTTGTTAATGCAATGCACATTACATAGACAATGGTATTACTAACCATTTGTTATGTTATTACTGATCTCACAACACACATTTACTTGACCATTTTATACCTATTACTAAATTCTGTACAATGTAACTATTTGGATCTAAATTACTGATCATTGTCTTGATATTACTGATTCCACAATAAGCATTTACTTGACCGAATTATATTTATTACTATCATATCGTTTCGATCCTTAATCATCCGCGTGGAATCATTTATTTGAATCGTTTCTTTCCAAAACCGTCTTCCAATTTTTAACGACATTGTATAATAGGAAATATAGGATTTTTTTAAATACGTGTTAGCCTATAATTAGAAATCTAGTTATTGCTAATACATGTGTATGGCCCAGAATGGGTACTCATTGAAACGTTAATGGGCACATGGCTCATTGGATAAGCCCTCTTATATATATATATGGAAATTATCCAATGAGCCCTATGCCCATTTGAGATGAGATGAGCCTACTCATTTTCGACCATTATTTCCTATCATTTTGAGCTTAATAGTTATTTTGTTTACAAGTGTTATATCATATTCTTACTACTAGTAATTATTTTTAGGAAAAAAACCTTAAGTTCATACAAAATGATTGTATTATTATTTGTATTACTAGTGTAGTTTTTATTCTTACTAATGACTATTTCCTGTGAATCGAAGGTTTTCTTTATATGATAATAATTACCAATAGTAAGAATATGATATAATAACTGTAAATAAATAAGCATTGAACTCAAAACGATAGAAAATATTGGTAAAATATGAGTGGACTCATCTCATCTCAAATCTGCATAGGGCCCATTGGATAAGCCCCTATATATATGTGAACTAAGTAATATTTTATAGGATATATGTACAATTATACACAATAGAAGAGTATTTTTGAGATATTTATCGTTTGCAGAAAAATCTACGTGATAACTCAAAAGTTTATTAGTTTACTCGAAGTAAATGTGAATTGTACGCCTAAAAGTATTTTATTTTTGGGTTTGTATCAGGTGTGCCTCTATGAGGTATAGCAATATCAGTTATGCCCCTTCCTTTTTTGAATGTCGGTTGTGCCCCCCCCCCCCCCCCCCCCCGACTTCTTGACATTCTATTACTTGTGCACCTCAGCTTGGTTGACGTCCATCTCCAACGCAAACAGATGTTAACTTTGAGGACACAAGAAGTTTTAAATTAAAAAGGAAGTCTTCTAGGGTTGAGAAGGAGGGGGAGAGCAAGAGGAAAAGAAAGCAAGCCAACCATGGACGCCTATGAAGCGACGAGGATTGTCTACCCCCTATCCAGAATGTCGAGCCCGATAACACAACCAAGATCATAGGGCTCCTACCGATACAAGACCATGAGGAGAAGATGGATTATACGCCTGGCCTTCAGTCCTGAGGCCCTCGTCGACTCCGACGTGCTCAAGGAGAGAAAGGATCTCTTCCTCCTCCCCCTGACCCTCACTGATCCTTTCTCCCACAACCCATTCTCCAGGCAAAGCTCCAACTCCTCCTCGCACCTCGACAATGGCCTCCCCTCCATATCCACTTGGGGTCCTCACCGGTCTTCTTAAGGAACAACAACACTGTCACCAATGGGGACGACGCTAGGGAGGGCCTTGTCGGTCACTGCATCTCATATATAGGTGACATTATGGATGGGTTCCAGCTATAGGAGCAGCTCTCCTTCCTCAATGACGACATCCCCGTCAGACCCAATAATGACTTCTTCTACCTGGACTTGGCATCCGAGTATAGGAGCCCCGGAGCGAACAAGACGATTTTCTTGTAAGGTAGGTGAACTAGGGGCCATCACATGAGGAGTTGTTCGCTTGCCAACCTTTACTTGGGCTCGTATACCGTCGGTGGGTTCGAGTGGAAGCTGTGTTTGTACTACGCAAGAGGTTTCTGTAAGAATGGGAGTAGTTGCAGGTTACAACACGGGTTTCCAGACGATGTTGCGATATGGTGATGGCAAGGAGAAAAATGGATGCTATGTGTAGCAGCAGTGTCACAAGCTTCTGTGAAGGTCTAAGAGCCAAAGGCTCGCTGGAGCTTCCCAGTTGATGGTTTCCTCTACGGCTTTCCTCTACACGAGCTCCACCCCATCACTGATCGTAGGGAAATGCATGAACTTTCTATGTGTTTCCTCTGCGTTCCTACTTTGGGCGGAGTAGGTCGCGATAGAGGGGTTGAGGGAGTAGGCCGGGGGCGGAGGTATTGGGTGGAGGAGAAGGTTCGAGTGGAGGGGTTGGAAAGGAGGAGGGGATTGCACAATAATGTCCCCTCTTAGCCGCATCATGGTCTGAAAAAATCATGGTTAAGTTCAACTCATTGACGGCTAAAGTAATGAGAGGTTACAAGTGATAAATGATAAGAAATTAAGGGAACAACTGATATTCCAAAAAAGGGAGCAATATAACTGATATTGCAATATCTTAGAGGAGCAGAACTAATAAAAAACCCTTTAGTTTTTACAATTTAGACCCTCCTCTTGAAAAAAACATGTTCAACCTTTCAATACTAACACCATTTCTAGGCATTGACTATAATGCCTAAACCACAAACCTTATTATATATGTGTATGTGTTGAATATGCGTGTAAAGGAAGTATAATGCGGGTCAATCGATCCATTAAGTAAGATTGAAATACCATTGGCTAAGATCGATATAAAGTTCATCTTGATTGGGCTACATATTCCATGACCACAGTTAATCTTTCTCTCTCTCTCTATATATAGGTTGGTAAAAAGGGAGTACAGAAGATACTGAAAGCCCTATTCCACCAAAAGTGATTTATCTAGTATTATGCATAAACAAATCTTCTTAAAATAAATGGATATCTTGATTCGAATACATATAGGATAGGACTCTTAAATTGAATTTTGTCTATTTTGAGGAGAAATTTTTTTATGATTTGTACATGTACAACTTAATTCACCGTAACCTATGACGAATCATATATTTTGCTAAGTACTATAACCAAAGCCACCTCTTGTAGAGGTGGTTTTCTGTGAGAAACTTTCCCAAATATCAAGTGTAAAGCCAAAGCCATCTTTTCAAGAGGTGACTTAGAAATAGTACTTAACAAAATAAAAGATTGCCCAGAGGTTGTGGGGAATAACAATCTCCATGTACCGCCCAAGCAAAATTTTCTCCTACTTTGAGGCAGCACCCTTACGCGATAACGGAGAAGTTGTATAACAAGTTCGACAATGCTAGAACTCCTATAATAGTCTGGTGGTAGAAGCAGCGACGCCCACTTTAAAAAATCAGTATTCGAATCCCCAAACCCTCTTTCAACCAGTAAAAAAGGAATTTTTACCCGGTAGACCCTATAATCTTTTTAAATTACCTCTACGACCTTTGAAACATCGATATTCCTCCCTCAACCCCATAAACTTGCTAACCCTTATGCTACAGACCTTGTGGTTAACCTCCATCCATTTAGCTGTTAAAAATAACCGGATTTTGTTATGTTCGTTTACATTATATCCATTTTGTTTATCAAATTTATATTCAATGCCATTCCCCCTCTCCCTCCTCATCTCTGTTTCCTACCCCCTCGCCCTCGGCCCTCGCCCTCCCCGCTGTCCGCCTCCCGCCCTCTACCCCCCGCCCTCCGCCCCCTCCGCCCCTCGCCCTCGTGCCCTCCGCCACATGCGCCCCACCCTCCCGCCCTCTCCCCTCGCCCCTTGCGCCCCTGGCCCTCCCGCCCTCTACCCCTGGCCCTCCCGCCCTCGGCCCCTTGCCCCCTCCACCCCCTGCCCTCCCGCCCTCCGCCCCTCGCCCCATGCACCCCTCGCCCTCCCGCCCTCCGCCCCTGGCCCTCCCTGCCATCCACCTACCAGCAGTTGCTCTCTAGTGGCGGCTATGGAAGTCCCAACCTCCCGTCCTCCCTCTCTGCTCGTGGGCATTCGTCCGCCTTTGGCGTTGACCACTCAGTGGCCGCAGGCCTCATGAACTCGAGAGCCTCCGCTTTTGCCAAGCGCAACCGAGTGCTTCGACTCGTTTATCCAATTTCACGGCTGCGCCTATGTCCCTTGTTGCTGCTGCCATGACGTTGTCTCCCTTGCCAACACTCTCCAACTGGGGTTCTCCCTGATGGCAAGGTGGATTGGGCAATTCAGGGTGAAGAGCTCAACAAGTTGAGGAAGCCTTCTTCCTTCGCGTATCGTGGGAGTGGTCCGGTTGTGTCAGCGATGGGTTCTCCAGTCATGGCGGATGAACCCGATGTATCGTGGGTCCAATCATTAATGAGGGATGACCCATCAGTAGATGCCATCGAGAGCCACCATGCCGTCGTGCCCAACGTGTCGAAGATGGAGGGCCATCATGGGTCGTGACGACGACTTCCCCTCTGTACCCACAAGAGTGAAGAAGGAAGGAGAGAGTACGGCTTTGTCCAGCAAGAATGAAAAAGGAAGGAGAGAGAGTGGAAGAGGAAGGAGGGGGGAGAAGAAGAAAGGAGGGAGAGTGGAAGAAAACCTATCATTGGATTTGCCAGGGTTAGATTAACTCAACTTAAACCCAAGCTAGTTAACTCAAAAAGTCTCAAAGTAACGGCAGGGTCTGTAGCGTAAGACATAGTAAGTTTACGGGATCGAGGGAGGAATATCGATATTTCAAAGGTCGTAGAGATAATTTAAAAAGATTATAGTGTCTTCCGGATAAAAATCCTATAAAAAAAAGACAATGTTACGTGCAGTGATAGCATTTTCACAACTTTACTGGATGTGATAAAAACAAAAACTTTCGTTGAGAGCCACACGGATTCAGGCTACACTTGTCAAAATATCTGATTCCTGTCGTGCCATTTAATGTGGATTGCTGTTATCCTGGAAAAAATGACCACAAGCTCACAGCCCCACACGCAGGGCAGTATATTTACCATGCCAACCATTTTGCCTCTCCTTCTTAAACCAATCATGCCGTCCATCTTCTAAAGCAGCAGCATGCAAGTGGGAATGGCACCGGGAGAGAAAAGAAGGGAAGAGAAAGAGCCACTGCGGTAGATTTAGTGCGGAAGAACGACAAGCAACAACGCTGGATTTTTCTGTATTATCAAGACAACCCCATCATCTATTAAAAACTACCACTTTCCATTATTCCATCCTCTCGCACCTCCTACAGCTCATAGTCCCGACAAATCCAACTTTCGCGTCACACTGTTCTGACGTGATTCCGAGAGGAAAGCCATTGCCGATCACTCAAAAAAGGCCTCTTTGGAGTTGGGCTTTGCCCAAAATCCGATCTTTGTGAGGGGAGATCCCAATCTTCTCAGTCCCACCCGATCTTGGGGATGTACTGGGGCGCTGTCGTAATCGGAAAGGGGTGGCTTCGTGATTTCTTCTGCTAAAGGTGACTCCTTTCTGCTTGAGAGTGAAGTTGTTGGTTCCTTTTTGTGAGTTCACTTCCAGATTGTGTTCTTTTTGCAAGATTTTATTGGGGTTTATATTTATGGACTGCTGCTGATTTGGGTTCTTCTCCTTTTGTCTCTTCTGTTGGTTTAGAGGCTAAATTCATCAAAGTCGCATTTTGAAAATTTGAAGGGTGCTGTTGATAGGAGTTGAATGCCCTTCTCCCCCCTTTTAATTATTAAGCATTTTTCTTCCTCGTGTGACAAATGCATTTTGAAGTGGAATTTGGTCGACTGCTGCGGTTTGCTTATGCCATTTTTTTCGTCAGATGGGCGAAATTGACACTGGATATATGTTACTTCTTCTATTGCTTGTGTTGATTGGTCTTCCTTCTTATGTTGCACCTGATTACCAAGGTAAACAATCACTGTTCGGAGTGCATTTTCCGTGAGAAATTAAGGTTTTTTGCCCGCTGTCTTTATTCCTTTATGTTTGTAGAATGATGACTTGAATGTAGTAATTTCAACTGCTTGGGGTATTCGGATTTTGCCCATCTTATTTTTTTCTTATATGGGTATTCAGATTCATCTGTATCTGGGGTTCCTTTATATGTGAGAAGTATATAACTCCCTAGTGTTAGGGCTCTTTGTATCCAATGTATTTTCTTCTTTCTCAACATAGTGAAAACTGATCATCGTCGCTCAAGAACATTGCCTGATTATTGGTGAACCTTGTAAATTCGTATGTTTGCGTATTGCTTGATTAATCGTGTTTGTGCGTGTTTGCTTCCACAATTCACGACAAAAGTATCCTCAAGTTGGTGGAAGGGTTGATGAGATTGGTGATGGTTTGGTTGGGAAAAAAAGCGTAGATACTTTTTATTGTCAATTTTTCTCTCATTTTTAGATTTCTAAATTTAGTCTAGGTTTTGTGGTTTCTACTTGGTTTTACACTCAGAAAACCCTTTCTTCTTTACCAAAATCCTTTTTCACTCGTGTCCTAGGTTGATCAATCAACCGACCTTATGTGACGATAAATATGCA
Organism: Ottelia alismoides; assembly: GCA_037367405.1. Lineage (NCBI taxonomy): Eukaryota > Viridiplantae > Streptophyta > Magnoliopsida > Alismatales > Hydrocharitaceae > Ottelia > Ottelia alismoides. The sequence goes on from JAZKJV010001310.1 coordinate 950,174, forward strand.
TTTTATCAATTATTTCAATCTTGTGATCGATAGATATGTCTTTAAGAGGAAAGCCCTCTGATTTTGTCCAAACAACCGCCATTAAATCCCAATTTGCAGTCATACATGATATATTGCTTCACTCTAGCAACTTTACCTCAACCTATACCGCCACATTCATTGAATCACATTATTTTGAAAAATTTCCTTTTAACTCTCATCTCTTTCATGTTCAACATTTCCGAATAATATTCGAAAGTTCTATCTCGACTGTCTTCGATCCACCAATGAGTATATCTCTCCCTTAGTCATGGCAACAATTCTCTACAAACTTCAAGGATATAGGAATACTAGATGATGGCTATCATTTCCACACCATCGTCAACAACCACACCTTCAGTGTTGACTCGCAAGTCATCCAAATCATTATTAGTTATTGTAATAAGGGCCTACGATTAATGATATTTATAGGGGAATCTTTCAAGAGGATTGTTGTATATATCGACTCACACCTAAGGCACTCCAAGCCACCCCCTCCCTTCCTCTTTCAGACCTTTGCTCCTCAATTGAGTTTTTTCATAGAACTTTCAGAACAAGATGATCATCATATTTTATGTAACATATGAGATGCTTGTTCTTGTTTACTCTTTCATGCACATTCACCCTTTTAATTGGAAACCATTTTGCCATTGCTTTGGTTTGGCTTTACCAACATTACACCCTTATGCCTGACGAATCCCTCCAATCTCAAGCCATAATTGATGGCTTCTTCTACCTCTTCAACCGCTAAAAGGAGGTTGTCTAATTGTATTTGGACTAGAACATTCACATGGTCGGATTTGCAAATGAGCAAGCCATCTTCATCAATACTCAAGCAGAGGCTCTCTACATCATCCAACTAGATGTAAAAGGAGATGCTCTCCAAAGACAAAAAGAAATCGGCTGCTCGCACTTTTTTTCCTCCTCCAACGCATGTTATAATTTGACTTGAATCCTAACCACTGATTGGGCTGCTGATGTGACTGATCTGTATCCTGACTTCTGATTGGCTGAGAGCTGTTGGGTCAAGATCGCTGACATGTCTGATCTGTGTCCTGCCTTCTGATTGACTGAGAGCTATTGGGCCAGGATCAAGGTTGCAAAAATCAGTAATTGGTACTCGGTCTGTTGGGTCACTGACTAAGGATAAATCGACAGTCGGACGATTAATCGGATTTAGTCGGGCTTTAATCGGCTTTGAATTTTATGACGCTTTTAGACAATATAACTCATTTTTATACATATATTTACATAGGTTTTGTACATTTTTATATTTATCATAATAAAATAAAAGAACTAATTGAATCTAAATACAACATTAAGCATATTGTAAAAAGTTTACTTATGAAAAACAACAAAATATGGTATCTCTAAGCAAAAATTGGTCGACTAGTGTGCCTAGTCAGAATTAGTCGGTACTCGATCGGCCACCCCACCTATTAGACTACTCGGACCTAATAGTCGGACCGGTCGGGTGACTTTTACAACACTGGTCAGGATTGCTGACAAGTCTGATCTGTGTCCTGCCTTCTGATTGGCTAAGAGCTGTTGGGCCAGGGTTGCTGACATGTCTTATCCGTGTCCTGTCTTCTGATTGTCTGAGAGCTGTTGGATTGCTGAATACAGATGTTTTTCTTCTGTTGCAGTATAAAAAGGGCCCTAGAGCCACCATATACTGCAATCCTCTTTCTGATCCTGTTTCTCATCCCATATATGTACCTTCTCAGTACCCTCTGTATTACATTTTTCTCCAAATAGTGAAACCGATCGCCTCCGCCCAAGGACGTAGCCCATTTACGGGTGAACCTTGTAAATCCTTGTGTTTGTATCTTGTTTGTTTGATCGTGTTTGTGTTTGTTTACTTCTGCGATTCGCAACAAACTAATATCAGAGCTTCAAGTATCGTCAGGATCATTCAGCAAGATGGCATCGCATAATCTGAAGATCAAGAAGTTCACGGGAAAGAATGTATTCAGTCTATGAGAGATCAAATTCATGATAGAGTCGTGAGGACTGTGACAGAAGTACGACATGTTCCTGATTTGAGGAAGAACCTGATATCCCTTCGAGTCTTGGATTCTAAAGGATATATGTACAACGCTGAAGGTGGAGTCATGCAGGTTGCCAAAGATGGGGTTGTTGTCATCAAGGGAAACAAGTAGAAGACCTTATATGTCTTGCAAGGGTCTACATTTCCTGGGAGTAAGTTCAAGTGTTGTTTGGACTTGCTCAATATCGACAGTTGGCAGTAGCCCCAAGGAGGGGCTGGCGGCGGCACGGTGAAGCTTGGCAAAGCTTCTCTGAGGAGAAATTTCAAGGTGAAGATTGTTTATAATTCCTTGATTCCTGTTATATGAATTTCAAGTGGTGAATTATAGTAGTGGTTAATTCTGCTATATGAGAATTCAACTCCGGTGGAGTCTAGCAGTGGTTAATTCTGTTAGTGGAGAATTCAACTCATGGTGGAGTAGTAGTAGTGGTTCATTCTACTATATGAGGATTCAATTTAAGGTGGGGATTGTTAATTTGACTTGAATCCTAACCACTGATTGGGCTGCTGATGTGACTGATCTGTATCCTGACTTCTGATTGGCTGAGAGCTGTTGGATCAAGATTGCTGACATGTCTGATCTGTGTCCTGCCTTCTGATTGACTGAGAGCTGTTGGGCTAGGATTGCTGACAAGTCTGATCTGTGTCCTGCCTTCTGATTGGTTGAGAGTTGTTGGGCCATGATTGCTGACAAGTCCGATCTGTGTCCTGCCTTCTGATTGGCTGAGAGCTGTTGGGCCAGGATTGCTGACATGTCTGATCCGTGTCCTGTGTTCTGATTGGCTGAGAGCTGTTGGGATGGATTGCTGAATACAGATGGTATTCTTCTGTTGCAGTATAAAAAGGGCCCTAGAGCCACCAGATACTGCAATCCTCTTTCTGATCCTGTTTCTCATCCCATATCTGTACCTTCTCAGTACCCTCTGTATTACATTTTTCTCCAAATAGTGAAACCGATCGCCGCCGCCCAAGGATGTAGCCTATTTACGGGTGAACCTTGTAAATCCTTGTGTTTGTGTCTTGCTTGTTTGATCGTGTTTGTGTTTGTTTGCTTCCGCGATTCGCAACAACATGTTTCTTCTCCACTTTGTTCTACCTCTCCCATGCATCAAGCCTAAACCATGGGTTAGGGCACCTTTATGGCAAGAGGTCCTCGTAGCAAGACACTAAAGGGAGGAGGAGAAAAATAAGTTACATCCTTTGATGATGATACTTTTTATGAAGTTGAACCCAAAAAAATATGTCCCCATCACCAAGAAGTGCCTCACCTCTCTTCTCCTCTAGCATTTTCAGTAATTAGATGATACCTATGTTTTAAATATCATTATCAATCATATATCAAAAAAGTCTAAAAAATTTATAGTGGGGATATATTGCAAATATATCAGTGGAAAATGTGGAAATGGCTTAAAAATGTGTTTGTCCTATAAATTAAGGTTTTTTTGTAGTACTAGGATCGATAAATATGACAGGGCACAACTCTTCTAAGCCATAAAGTATATTCATGATATTAATATCAGCATACATCATGTATTGCACATTCATAGCCAGATAGATATCGGATAGCCTGATAGCAACCACTAAGTACTACGAACTACAACTATGTATTAACAGTTAACTAACTAGTAAAGTAATAAGTTCATAACTAAAGATTGTTAACTACAAAACTACTAATTTACCTTGAATTCTAATCAAAAGCACTCATATCATGTTTTCAAAATTATTATTCAATGTTGTTGCGATATTTGTATTAGTTATTTCTTCTGTCCTGTTTATGTTATTTACCCATAGAGCTTTTCTCCTATATAAGAGAGCTCTAGGGCTGAGAATAAATTATCTTTTCATTCTCTAATTCCACATGGTATCAGAGCGACGGTCCTAGACCGGAGCCTGTGCCCTAAATCCATGCTCCCACCAAAAGCCCCGCCGCCGTCGTGCTCCTCCCCCCTCGCGCTCCTTCCGCGCTCGCCTGCGCTCCCTCGCATGCGCTCCCTCGCTTGCAGTCCCGTGCGTGGCTGTGTGCCATATCGCGAGGTTGTGTCCCTTGGCGTCGACAGCAAGGTCCTTCGCGCGGCTGTGTCCCTATTGCGCGCTTCTCTTACGTGCTTGGATGTGCCCTAGCGCGTATATCTTGGTTCCCACGTGCTCTCTTGAGGAAGGTTACAGCCTAGGTCTTCAGAGACACTTTCGTGATATGGAAGGGATTGTGGTATGAGTCTACGCCCACAATATCCTTCACATATGTCCGCGTAGACATTCTTGTCAACAACGTATAACCCAAGTCTATAGAAAAATGGTGTTGTCATGTCAGACAACAAGACAGATGTTCCATCACTGGGTGCCTTCAAAGGTCCCAGCACCCATGGTGAAGATGGATGGAACAAACTATGAACTGTGGGCCATGCAGTTCATGAGTTTGATGCAGTGCAATGGCAAGAAGCATATCCCCACATAAGAGGAACCTGTTGATAAGACTGGGGTTAATGCCTCATGGGAGGCAGACGATGCCTATGCACGTGTGTGGTTATCTGGCACGGTATCCATGGAGATAGCCAATGACATCCTGAATCAGCCCACAACAAAGGATATGTGGGAAATACTTGCTGCTACATATTCTCCTGCAAAGAACGAGTCGAGGATTCTGCAGCTTCAGCACGACATCTTTACTTCAAAGCAGAATAATCGTCCTCTTCATACCCTATATACCTCTTTAAGGGGTATGTTTGAGAAATTGCATAGTTATATTCCATGACAGCTACCCATAACAACTCAAAGCATACAGGGACTCAGTGATGATAGGAGTATTCTTGCAGTGCTTGATCATGAATATGATGCAGCCAGAGCACATATTCTTACAGAGGCCACCATACCTCCTATGGAGGAGGCATATCATAGGTTGAGCAGACTATCCATATCTCCTGGTGGATCTCAGACATCCTCAGCCATGGCAGCATCCCATGGTAGGGGAGATCTTCACAGTTCGAGGCCGAGGTGGCCGTGGCAGGGGAGGGGGTAGTCGACCCCCTAGGCAGCCATGTACTTACTGTCGCAGAACATGTCATACTGAGGAAACATGTTATTCCAAACACGGGTTTCCTACTACTACAGCTCGTGCTGCCGAACAGGCTCAGCAAGAAGGGAGTTCTTCTCATGGATCTGATCAGAGGTTTGATGATCTGGTGGCGCGACTTAGAGAGATTATGCCGAGTCATGAATCAGCGGGTTCTTCAGGACCTTCAGAGGTAGCTGCATCAGCCTCAGCATCCGCTTAAGGTATAGCATATGCTTTTACTAGTTGCTACGTGGCAGATTTATCAGAGTGGATCATGGATTCAGGAGCATCTCACCATTTATGTAGTGACCGAAGTCAGTTGAAGTTTTCCGTCCGTCTCAGACAGGACGATCAATGGTGATAGCTGATGGACACAAATCTCCCATTACTGGTCAGGGGGAGGTGCATTTGACCCCTGCATTACGGCTTCAGAATGTCCTTTATGCTCCTGAATTTTCAATGAATTTACTTTCAATTAGTCAAATCACTAAAGATCTACATTGTCGTGCCATATTTCATCCATCTGTTCTTGTGTTTCAGGACATTCTTACGGGCAGGTTGATTGGAACTGGCCGTGAGCAAGGGGGTCTCTACAGACTGGTTCATTCTCCTTATGCTGGTGCTGCTTCTCTTCATGCTGGATCCGTTTCTCCTTACACATGGCATCTCCGGTTTGGTCATCTTCCTCTGCAGAAGATGGTTCATGTTCTTCCTCAGATTTCTCCTCGTTCCACCTTTCAATGTGAGGCCTGCCAGCTTGGGAAACATCACTGATCTTCTTTCCAGAGTCGTCAGGGTCCGAGTAGTCATGATCTGTTTGAGTTGCTTCATTTTGATATTTGGGTCGGAGTCGTCCCAGATCTTCAGGGACACATATTTTATCTAGTTGTAATAGATGAGTTTTCCAGATTGTCTTGGGTTTTCTTCTTAAAAATAAGTCTGATGCCGGTCCTGTCATTCAGTCCTTTAATGAAATAAAGAATATTTCTCTGCTAAAGTTAAGTACATTCGGTCTGATAATGCTCTACATTTTCTAGTACTCAACTTTCTCAATTCCTTAAGTCTCATGGGATTGTTCATCATACGTCTTGTGCATATACCTCCCAACAGAATGGAATGGCTGAAAGAAAGCATCGCCACCTTTTGGACATGACTAGAACTCTCTTGATTCAGAGCCGTGCTCCTCATTCCTATTGGGGAGATGCGGTTCTAACTGCATGTTATCTAGTCAATCGTATGCCTTCATCTGTGTTAGGGAAAAGATCCCGTTCTTGATTGCGTTTCCCAAGACGGATCTTTTCTCCCTTACACCACGAGTCTTTGGGTCGGTTGCATTTGTCCATCAGTTCTCTCCTGGTCTTGACAAGCTCTCTCCCAGAGCTGTTAAATGTGTGTTTTGTAGGGTATTCCAAAACCCAAAAGGGATATCGTTATTTTGATCCGGTTCGACGATGGTACTATGTCTGTGCTGATGTCACCTTCTTTGAGTCCATTATGTATTTTCTCCCACAGGTGACAGACTCACTCCCTTCAGAAAATGGAGAAGAGATCTACATGCCTCCTCATCCGTCATTACCGTGCTCTCCTCCATTACCACCACCATCTTCTCCAGCATCACCTACATGAGCACCACCACCACCATCACTACCACCACCGTCACCTGCATTCTTTCCTCAGGTCTACCAGAGACGACCCCCTGCTCCTGCGCCTCTTCCATCATCCGGCACGCCTGAGGTATGGACTAAGCATTTGAGTTCTTCTAATGACATGGGTAATTCGCATGTTCAGAATGAGGTACAAGGCAACGATGATATCACCACTCCCCATGTTGATGATTTAGATGTCCCTATTGCTCTTCGGCGGCAGAAACGGGCCAGGACAATGAATCCTAAATAATGGGTTGGACTTTGGTTCTCATGTTTCCTTGGAACATCTGTCAAGGATTTTCAGCACTTTGTTGTCGGCCTGTCAGCTTTAGAGATACCACGCTCTTATCAGGAGGCACTACAGAGAAGTCAGTGCGCTTAGCGATGGAGGAGGAAATGGCAGCATACGACCACGCGGTACGTGGAGTGTAGTCCCATCTCTACCATGTGCGTCTGTGGTTGGCAGCAAGTGGGTCTTTACTGTGAAGCATCGGGCTGATGGTACAGTTGACAGATACAAGGCAAGGTTGGTTGCTCGTGGGTTCACTCAGCATATGGGGTGGACTATCAGGACACGTTTTCCCCAAGTGGCACGTCACTCTACCCTATGGATTCTTGTTACTGTTGCCGTGGTACGAGATTGACCTCTTTTTCAGTTGGATGTCAAGAATGCCTTTCTGTATGGTGATTTGCAAAGAGGGAGGTCTACATGCAGCAACCACCTGGGTTTGCTGCTGAGGGGGAGTCTAGTATGGTATGCCGTCTTCATAAGGCTATATATAGCCTTAAGCAGAGTCCGAGGGCTTGGTTTCAGAAGCTCTCGGATTTGATTGAACAGAAGGGATTTATTAGATCTAATGCAGATCATACTCTCTATATAAAGAGAAGCCACCAAGGTTGTGTGGTCATCTTGGTGTATGTGGATGACATTGTTATCACCGGCGATGATGAACATGGCATTCAAGCAGCGAAGGATTTCCTTGGATAGCAGTTTGTCACCAAGGACCTGGGAACGCTCCGCTACTTCCTTGGGTTGGAATTTGTACGAAATCGGCAAGGTATGGTTATGACACAGAGAAAGTATGTTACTGATATGTTATCTGAGACAGGTATGACAGGATGTAGACCAGCTACTACTCCTATGGATCCCAATATGAAGCTTTATGACGATGGGTCTGATGAGGTGGACAAGAGACGATATAGAGAACTGGTGGGGAAGCTATTATATGTTACTATTACCAGGCCTGATATATCGTTTGCTGTGAGTAGGGTGAGTCAGTTCATGGAGCAACCCAGGCAGGCTCACATGGATGCAGTTTTTATGATCCTGAGATATCTGAAGTCATCTCCAGGTGCATGTCTTCTGTTTAGAAGAGATGCTTCTCTCTCAGTTACAGGATGTGCGGATGCAGATTATGCTGGGTGTCCCAGTGACAGAAAGTCAACTTCAGGCTTTATTGTGTTTGTTGGCAGTTCACTAGTATCATGGAAGAGCAAGAAACAAACGGTGGTTGCTCGATCTAGTGCGGAATCAAAATATAGGACAATGGCCCAAGGTAGTACTGAGATGATGTGGGTTAAATCAGTCCTGACTGATTTAACTATTGATGTACCTCTATCTATGCATCTTAAATGTGATAATCAGGCAGCTTTGTTTATAGCCAATAATCCGACCTTTCATGAAAGAACAAAGCACATTGAAGTGGATTGTCACTATACTCGAGATCTGATCCAGAAGGGGCTCATTTCAACATCACATGTATCATCAAGAGACCAAGTCGCGGATATGCTTACAAAGGCTCTTGCTAGAGGTCCTTTTCACAATTGTTGTTCCAAGCTGAGCATGATAGATATATATGCTCCAGCTTGAGGGGGAGTGTTGCGATATTTGTATTAGTTATTTCTTCTGTCCTGTTTATGTTATTTACCCATAGAGCTTTTCTCCTATATAAGAGAGCTCTAGGGCTGAGAATAAATTATCTTTTCATTCTCTAATTCCACAATTGTATTAAAGCTCATATCATGTATACATCTGAGCGATAAACTTATAATCCGTACTGAAGAAAAGGAGATTAGTCATAAATCTAATGTATATAAACTTATAATCCGTACTGAAGAAAAGGAGATTAGTCATAAATCTAATGTATATCCAGCTTGCTATTATTTCATAGCTGAAGTAAGATACAAACTCAATATATAAGAGTCAGAGTTGGCGCACGAGGCTTGGATCTAGGACGCAAAGTTTATATCTAATCTTAAAGTTGCATGTACTCAAATAGAACAAAAATCAATCACGCAGATGAACATACATGAAACAAACAACCATGACACAAGCTTAACAAGGTTCACGCTTAACTGGGCTACGTCTTCGACAACGATGGTGTATCTCTCTCTCTATAGGGTGGAAGAATTGTCAGAAAAAGGATGAAAAATAACTCATTATGTTTAGCGTTTATATCACATCCATGTTCAGACAAATCCCCCTACACAGACAGACCCATCAATCCTAATACAAATAAGATCTGAAAATTGATTTTGTTTCAGGGGTTTTGCCATTGAGTCGCCAAATGGGAGGCTACACATGCCCCCCACCTAGACACCTTTTGGCTCGTTGACTAGTCAGTTCCCATTCAGATGGTGAGCTTCGCCAGTAAGCATTATGGTCACTTGACAAGCTTTATGATGCACTTGGTTGAACAGACATGTTAAATTCTAGGTACTTTTGACACTCAAATCAAGTACTTGTGATGTTTGATATATATATATATATATATATATATATATATATATAAGAGTATTGTAACAAATAGATCAAAATTTATATAATATTTATTTACATTCTAAAAGCTAAAATAATTATGGAAACTGTGTAGTAAGTACTTGAAAAGGAAGGGAAGAAAGATTGGATCACATTTTGTGCATCACTACAAGCATGGCAGTAAAAAGGGAAGAAAGAGTACATGGGATAAAAAAATTTGCAACTCTTCATGCATGGCAGCAAAGGAGTTAGGGAAAAGGATTGTACCTATTTAGGAGTTTCAAATCTTTGAAGATCAAATTCTTTTAGCTTGAATCAAAGTGTGTAGCAGCTGGTGTTGCATGCAACAGATGAAAGAAACTTCAGGAGTTGCTAGGAACACAGCAACACCTCTTGGAGTTGCTGGACATCAACTACAGCTGGAGGATAGAGCTGTAGCAAAGGATTGTTACCTTAGAATAGTAACAAGCTACAACCGTGTCGAGGGACTGGGGGAAAATGGACTGGAGTCTCTCCTTCGTTGGAGAAATTATAGAGGATTTGGGAGAGAAAATGTGAGAGAAAAGAAAGGGGAAGATGGATGAATGAAAATGGGAAAGGGCTTCAATGTTGGAAAAAAAGTGCCAAATGTCCCCACTTGGAATGACATGAGCAAGCTGATGTCATCTTGCTGATGTCACCATATTGTTATAATAGAATCTACAATTCTCATTCTTTATTCTTTTATTTTAGCCTTATCTTTTAGCAAAAAACATCCGTGAATATGTGTAAATCCAATAAATTATCATTGTTCATACTATTGTTAATAATGAATAGTTAACACTTTTCCAAAAATTAAAGAATAAAGAAGAAAAGAAAAAGAGAAGAAGGATGTAATTATGTAATAAGTACATACTGGTGCCCCAAACGCTGAGAGAAGGTCAATCATTGACCTGACCGATAAGGAATAAAGTAGGGGGAGATAGGGTCTTTGTATATTCATCACTATGCATTCTATGTACATATCACTTCTTCTATTTTATCCATCAATAAAAAGACTTCAAAATAAATTATTTTCTTAATAAGAACTTTTAAATGAAAATATTTTCTAAATAACAAAAATAATTGATATATGATTTTATGTACATGATACAAATAATACCACTTATAAAAAGCCACACAACAAGAACTTAAAATATCAATTCCGGCTCCATATGAACTCAAGTTCTTCCAAAATCACCTTTATTGGACTATAAATTAAATTATCTTTCAAATAAGGATGGTTTCATAAATTTTGGAGTTATGGTGTGAAAGTTGGCTTTTTTGAGTGTATTGTACAGCTAGATAACACCTATACCTGTATATATATTTAATTATTTTAATTAATAATTTATGCATATTGTATTTTCAAACACTTATACAAACTCCTAACAATAAAATAAAAATTAGAAAATACAAAAAATAATGAAAATAAAATAAAAAATTCATTGAACAAAAGCCACACTTATGTATATTGTATATAATACCTATTTATTTAATACTTTTATTTAATTTGTAAAAATCAAATAAAAATCATGTCATGCTCCTTAAATTATTTTGTAAATAAATAAAATATAAAATAAAGGATATTTGTGTAAAAATAATAAAGTAAAAATAAAAGAATAAAATATATAGCCATAGAGGTATACTATACCTGTACATAATACCCTATACTGTATATACTATATATATAATTTTATAAAAATAATTAAAAATCACAGGAAAATAGCTTGAAAAATAATGAACAATTTTCATTTTAATCATTTTTTATTTTAAATTCATTTACTATTTTATATTCAATATTCTCTGATTTTTAAATCCGAATTTTCTGATTGGCCGGCCCGGGTCCGTTGACCCGGGTCAAACCTTCCCCTTTCCAGGTCCAGACCCGGCTGGTCTCCGCCGGACCCATTTTCTCCCATTTCCTCATTCCGGGTCCAACCACTGTCTCCCTTGATTTCTGCGCTCGATTCCCCTCCTAGGATCCGTGATCCTCGTGTATCCCTACGTAGAGCCGCATCCTCCTAGGGTTTCGCGCGAGCCTTCGATCTTTCTAGACCATGTAGGCATCCTATAAAATCTTCACCTTCACCTCCAGTGTGGGTAGCTCGTCCCTCGTGCCACCCTACCACTTAGCTACCTCCAGAAGAGTGACAGGCTTCAGGAGGATCCCTTTGGAGTGAGATTTGGTGGTCTTTCAACCGAAACTCACTCGTGGCCGGAGTAATCCGCCGTGAATAGCCTCCCAGGTCCTCCGCAACCCGATCGAGGCCACAACCTCGCCTCCACCTTCGCCTGAAGCCACGAGCATTTCAGGAACCTCATGTACTCACACTTTCGTCCACATTTCACGTTTTATCTCGCATTCCCATTTTCCTCCGCCGTGCATTCCTTAGCTCCGACCATCGCCACCGGAGCTCCATCCTTCCCCTCACCCGCATCGATAGACTCCACGACTCATCGCCACCCTTCGTACGTACCCTGACCCCCCCTGCATTCTGCTCATCGGAGCAGGATTAGGAGAGATCTCCTCCCCCATTTCCGCCACAGATCACCAGAGCATCCCACCGCTGCTTCTCTTATTTACAACTACTAATAACCACGGTCGAGGATACTTCTTCGAACCGAGATTGCCTTTGCAGGTGCAGGCACGCGTGGTAGGCTTAAATTGAGCTCCGTCAGAGGTGGCAGAGCACCCCCAGGTGCTTAGCATCGCCATGCCAATCCGAGCGTCCACCCTCTCATCGGAGCTACCCATTCGACAAGGAGCGACCTTACGAAGGTTCTAGACTTCGCCGTGAGCCGATCAGCCTCGTGGATTGACATAACCTCTCGATCGAAGCTCGCTCGTCACCAGTTCTTCCAGCACCCTCCAACATCGTTTGATTAGCCATTCCCATCCAGTTATGATCTGGGCCGTCTGTACACGCCCCTTTTTGCAGTGTCATATCAGATCCTTTACAGATCTGAGATGCACATCCGTGCATCGTTTCCAGACCGTCAGATCTGTCCGCCAACGGTCGTCAGGACCGTACGTCAGAGTGTCTACGAGCACACACCACCTACCCCTGCAGGGTATATCTCATTCATGCCCTCACATTTTTCTGTATTTCGCTTTAGTCTATTAATTGTAATAAATAGTTAAAAACGTTTTGCATTTAGGATCCTGTAGTTTTATTATTTGTATTTTAGTCCAACTGAGTTGCAGTCACGTGTAGCTTCATGTGCTTTTTGGGGTATTTGCAATATTTACCCTGAACTTTAATCTGGTTATGAAATGAATTAAAAGTTTTGAAAATTGCATTTATGCTCCTGTATGTGTTAATCACATGTTGTGCACGCTTATTTATGGATTCTTTGCAGTTTGGCCTTTGTACTTTATGAGTGTGTTATCCAGTTGGCCCTAGAACTTAAACTATTTGTAGATTGGTCCTTGTGCACTGTTTTTAATTATAGCCTTTTATTAATTGCAATAAATAGCCAGGAATTCCAAAAATTGCCTAAAATCATCTGTGACTCTTGCTTACACGTTTTATTTATGATGATTTTTGCTGGTTGATTTGCTTTTATTTTCCATTATTAAAAGTTCAAAAATCCCTTAAAAAGTCCCTGCTTGTTTTGGAAAATTTATAAAAAAATTTGAAAAATCCTTCAAAAATTCCATAAACATCTTTGTAGTTGTCTTTTATCACCTACCAACTTCTGTTTAAATTTTTTTGAAAAATACCTTATAAAAACCTAAAAATTTGCAAAATACTCGAAAACTTATAAAAACAATATAAAATCAACAAAAAAATCCAAATTACATTTTAAGTTCCCGTTTATAGATATTTCTTCCAAGTTTTTGATAAAAATCACTTCCGGGTATTTTGAGCATTTTATCTATTTTTAAATTGGAAAATACACCTGGCTGTGCACTGTTTGTTTATTTTGTCACTGTTTGATTTTTTAGAAAATTGTAAAAATAAGTGAAAATCCCCTAATAACTCTAAAAAACAATACAAAATATATACAACTCAAAAATATTTTTACCTTATTTTTCTGAGTATTTTTGACATATTTGAAAAATTCAAAAAGAAGACTTGCGCATTTTTGTCTTATTTGCCTTGTTTAAAAAATTAAAAATTTGAAAAATAAAAAACCACTAATTACAAATAAAAATCCTTAGATTTTCGAATCGACTACTTAGTTTTTAATTGTGCTCCTTGAGTTCGACTCAAATCGCTATACCATGTTAATAAACGTTACAAAACCGTTGATTTTCACTGCTCGATTTATTAGTGGTTTGAATAATTTTCTCGTTGATCGTGAATTTTATTTGAGTCACAACGACACGTAATTAATCACTTAACTCGAATCGGATATACATCTCATCAATACTATTTCCACTTTGTACTTCTTGCAAAATCTCAAAGTCATCGCATTCGCGCCTCGAGTCTCCGATTTCGATGTACAATATCTCGTTTTGAGCGTCTCTGAATGATGATCAATATGAATATAATATTCATATATTTTAGATCGGGATGAATTCCCGAAATTCTTCTAAGAACACTATTTATGAATTTATCACGAAACTGTTCGGATCTTTTAAACATGGATTTAAGAAAACATACAGATTTCGTTGGGACGTTCCCTACTTGCGACGCGTTGCATCGCCCGAATGCAATGAAAAATTGGCAAGGGCCGCTACATCGCAGCCTGGATGTAGTTCAAAATTTGCAAGGGTTCTCGCATGAGGAACGCGTGCGGGTAAATAAGCTAGTTCCGCTGCATCACCACCCGGATGCAGTCCAAAATTTGCAAGGGTTCTCGTATAATGGACGCATGCGAGTAAAGAAGTTAGTCCAAAAGAGATTGCAAAGGAAGTTACGGATTGGTAGTTGGAATATTGGTACTTTAACTGGAAAATTGATGGAGATAGTGGATACAATGGAAAGAAGGAAGATTCATATATTATGTCTTCAAGAGACTAAACTTTGGGTTGGAGAGAAATCAAGGGAGATCGAGAAGACATGCTTTAAACTTTGGTATTCAGGTAAAGATAAGGGCAGAAACGGTGTTGGAGTGGTTGTTCATAAAGATTTGAAGGATTGTGTGGTTGAGGTGCAAAGATTTGGGGATCGGATTATTTTGCTGAAGTTGGTGCTTGAAGAAGAAATTCTGAATATCATCTCAGTTTATGCACCTCAAATTGGTTTAGATGAAAGGACTAAACAAGCTTTTTGGGAGGATCTGTATAAGATTTTACAAGGAATCCCACAAAGAGAGATGGTTTGCATAGGTGGAGATCTTAATGGACATGTGGGAAAAGATATTTCAGGGTATGCAAGTGTGCATGGAGGACATGGTTTTGGGGATAGAAACGAAGAGGGAAAAGTCATTCTGGATTTTGTAACTGCATATGATCTTTTCATAGCAAACACTCTTTTCAAGAAGAGGGAGGAGCATTTAATTACTTACAAGAGTGGCTCAACTAGAACACAGATAGATTACTTTGCGTTGAGGAGAAGAGATCGGTTGTGTTGCAAAGATTGCAAAGTAATCCCTGGAGAGAGTTTGACAACCCAACATCGCTTGTTAGTCTTGGATTTACAAATAAAAGGGCTGGTAAAGAAAAAGAAGGTTCCTAAGATCACTAGAACTAGGTGGTGGAATCTTTCGCTGAAGCAATCAAGCTTCAGGGAGAAGGTTTTAGAAGACTTATCTTGGGATTGTAGCGGTAGTGCAAACGAGATGTGGGAGGCAGTAGCATCTTGTATCCGAAAGGTAGCCAAAGAGATGCTAGGCGAGTCAAAAGGAGGAGCTCCGAGTCAAAAGAAGGCTTGGTGGTGGAGTGAAGGGGTGCAAGAGAAGCTAAAAATTAAAAGAGCTTGCTTTAAAGCTATGTCTAAGGTTAGAACAGAGGAAACTGTCACAGACTATAAAATAGCAAAGAAGGAAGCAAAGAAGGCTGTAAGCGAAGCTAAGTCAAAAGCTTATGAAGTTTTGTATAAAAATCTCAACTCTAAGGAGGGCCAGAAGGATATATTCAGGTTGGCCAAAGCAAGAGAAAGAAAGTCCAAAGACCTTTCTCAAGTGAGATGCATTAAGGACGAGGAAGGTCACGTGCTTGTTACTCAGAAGGATATAGAGACTAGATGGGAGCAATACTTCCATAAACTTTTCATTGGAGAAGGAAATAGAGAGATCACTTTGGGTGATCTAGCTAGTAGTGAAAGTTACTTGAATCGTGCATGCTATAGACGAATACAAAGAAAAGAAGTAGAGGAGGCTTTGAAGGTTATGAGACCTGGGAAAGGTGTTGGACCGGATGACATCCCTGTAGAAGTATGGAAAGTTTTAGATGAGCGTGGTTTGACTTGGCTTACGAATTTATTCAATGTTATTTGGCGAAGCAAGAAAATGCATGAAAATTGGAGGAGGAGTATCGTGGTGCCTCTTTATAAGAACAAAGGAGACATTCAAAATTGTTCAAATTACAGAGGTATCAAGCTGATGAGTCACACTATGAAAATTTGGGAACGTCTGATCGAAAGAAGGTTGAGGCAAGTTTCCCAAGTAAAAGAAAATCAATTCGGATTCATGCCAGGTCGCTCAACTATTGAAGCCATCCATTTGCTGAGGAGAACAATGGAGATTTATAGAGCTAAAAGGAAGAATCTCCATATGATCTTTATTGATTTGGAGAAGGCTTATGATTCCGTCCCATGAGAGATACTGTGGAGAGTTTTGGAGAAGAGACAAGTACCTGTCCTATACATTAATCTCATAAAGGATATGTATGATAGGGCTTTATCTTGTGTAAGGGCCCCGACGGGGAAGACTGACTATTTTGATATCAACATTAGTTACATCAAGGTTCAGCTTTGAGTCCATTTCTTTTTACTTTGATTATGGACGAGTTGACAAGTCACATTCAGGATGAGTTACCTTGGTGTATGTTATTTGCTGATGATATTGTGTTGATTGACGAGACTAGAGATGGAGTAAATGAGAAGCTTGAGGTTTGGAGACATGCATTGGAAACTAAAGGTTTTCGTATAAGTAGGGCTAAGACGGAATATATGGAATGCACCTTTGATGGAAGCAATGGTGAAGGAATCGAGGTGAAGATTGGTGACGATAATATTCAGAAGAGAGATTCTTTTAGATATCTGGAATCTATTTTGCAACATGATGGGGAAATTGATGGAGATGAAACTAATAGAATAAATGCAGGCTGGCTAAAGTGGAGAGGAGCCTCCGCTGTTCTCTGTGATAAGAAAATTCCTTTAAAAATTAAAGGAAAGTTTTACAAAGCAGCCGTCAGACCTGCTATGCTTTATGGTTCTGAATGTTGGCCTGTGAACCATAGACATGTGCAGAGAATGGCTGTAGCAAAAATGAAAATGCTAAGATGGATGTGTGGACATACACGTAAAGATCGGATTCGGAATGATGCAATCAGAAAGAAAGTTGGTGTAGCTCCGATCGAGGATAAGATGCGAGAAAACCGCTTAAGATGGTTTGGTCATTTGCAAAGAAGGTCAACTGATGCACCGGTTAGGAGATGCGAGTGTTGGGATGTTGAGCCAGCTAAGAGAGGTCGAGGACGGCCCAAGAAGTGTTGGAAAGAGACTATACGAAGGGATCTTAGTTTTTTGGATATAAGTCCGAGATTGACCCAAGATAGATCTGAATGGAGGCGAAGAATCCATGTAGCCGACCCTACTTAATTGTGGGAAAAGGCTTTGTTGTTGTTGTGTTATGAATTCCTGAAATTTTCGAGATACGGTCTTGGTTAGTGACTAAATTTTGTGACTTTAAAATATCAAACGACCTTCGATCGACGAACGGTCGATTCCATTGGGCTTATTTTGTCGAATCGGACTTTTGGGCAGTCTTGGTTTGTTTTGCAGTTTTTGTTGGTAAAAATGAGTGAACTGTTATTCCATAGAACCCTAGGCTCCCTTATATAGAGAGAACCCATGGGTAAATTACATAATATTCCAGAAGAAAATTAGAAAATATGAAATGGTACATAATAACATAACATAAATCTCTACACTCCCCCTCAAGATGGAGCATAGATGTCAATCATGCCTAGCTTGGAAGAACATCTCCGAAAGGGTCCTCTGAGCAATGGCTTGGTAAATATATCGGCAGTCTGATTCTCTGAACTAACATGTGAAGTAGAAATCAAGCCCTTCTGGATCATATCTCTAGTGTAGTGGCAGTCTACTTCGATATGCTTTGTTCTTTCGTGAAATGATGGATTGTTGGCAATAAACAAAGCTGCTTGATTGTCACACTGAAGCTGCATGGGTAAAGGTACATCTATATGTAAGTCTTCTAATACGTCTCGAAACCACATCATCTCCGTGCTCGCTTGTGCTATGGCCCTATATTCGAATTCAGCACTAGACCTCGCCACAACAGTTTGTTCTTGCTTTTCCAAGAAACCAGAGAATTCCCCACAAAAATGGCAAAGCCTGAAGTAGACTTACGATCCTTAGAGAGCACCATGCATAATCTGCGTCTGCACAAGCTGAAATAGATAAATCTGTGTTCTTTCTAAACAACATCCCTGAGCCTGGAGAAGACTTTAGATATCTTAGTATCATGTATATGGCATCCATGTGAACATGTCTTGGCTGCTCCATAAATTGACTCACCCGACTTACTGCAAAAGCAATATCAGGTCGAGTTATAGTGATATAAAGAAGGTTCCCACCATCTCTCTATATCTTCTCCTGCCCACTTCTTCAGTATCATTGTCATACAGTTTCATACTTGGATCCATAGGAGTGCTCGCTGGTTTACATCCAACCATGCCTGTTTCAACCGGAAAATCTGTAATATATTTTCTTTGGATCATCACCAGACCCTGTGCATTTCTTGCAAATTCCAACCCAAGAAAATATCTTAGGGTACCAAGATCCTTCATGACAAACTGACGACCTAAGAATGCTTTTACCATCTCTACTCCCTGAAAGTCATCTCCTGTAACCAGAACATCATCAACATATACCATGATGACAACAGTACCTCTAGAAGTCTTCTGAATGAACAACGAGTGATCCGCATTTGATCTTTTGAATCCCTGTCGTTCAATTAGGTAGGAAAGCTTCTGGAACCACGCCCTTGGACTCTGTTTAAGGCCATATATCGCCTTGTGAAGTCTACACACCATATGATTCTTTCCCTCAACAGTGAACCCTGATGGCTGCTACATATAGACTTCCTCCTGCAGATCTCCGTACAAGAATGCGTTCTTGATGTCAAGTTGAAATATGGACCAGTCACATACCACAACAACCGATAAAAGAATGCAAAGAGTAGAGTGCCGAGCCACTGGAGAGAATGTATCCAAATAGTCTACACCATAGGTTTATGTGAAACCTCTCGCAACAAGTCTTGCCTTGTAACGATCAAGACTGCCATCTTGCATGGTATTTAACTGTGAATACCCATTTGCAGCTAACAATAGATGCGCCAGATAGAGCGGTAACCAGGCTCCATGTACCACGGGACTGTAAAGCATGCATTTCTTCCTCCATAGCCAATCTCCAGCAATCAATTTTCATAGCCTCTTGATAAGTCCGTGGTATCTCCACGGAAGACAAAGACACAACAAACCTCTGAAAATCACCTGTGATGCGGTGAAAGGAAACCTAGGAAGTAAATGGATAAGACGCGCAAGTCCGTTTCTGCTTCCGAATAGTAATAGGGACATCAAGGTCATCGGCCACTGTACTCGATCGTATATCCTCCTCCTGCAACGAAGAATCCTGCACATGCACATTGTCTGACCCATCATTAGTAATAGCATCTGAACATACTTAAGGCGTGATGGATGCTTGACGTGTAGTCTGAGCAGGACCCGACCGACGTATATAATTGAGGTAATGGTGGGATAGGTTGTTGTGGAGGTAGTGGTGGTGGTGGTGGTGATGGTGGTGTCGTGATAACTGGAACTGGATTGGATGCAGGTGGACTCAGACTAGGAAGAGGAGGAACATAGACATCATCATTAGATGTGGAAGAGACCAACCTGTCACCTGTAGGGGAGAAGTACATAACAGACTCAAAAAATGTAACGTCAGCACTGACAAAATATTTCTTGTTTATGAGGTCATAACAACGATAACCCTTCTGAGTCCGAGAGTAACCTACAAAGACACTTGACGACTCTAGGAGAGAGTTTGTCAAGTCCAGGAGACAAGTGGTTAACAAAGGCAACAGTACCAAAGACTCAAGGAGTAAGTGAAAATAATTCCTTATCAGGGAAAATAACGGAAAGAGGAATTTTCTCACCAAGAACAGAAGACGACATGCGATTGACCAGGTAGCAGGTTGTAAGGACATCCCCCCAAAAGGTGATAGGCGCACAACTCTGGATTAGCAGGGTTCGAGTGATATTAAGAAGGTGACGATGTTTTCTCTCTGCCACTCCATTTTGTTGAGATCAAGGCCCTAAATGTCGGTTTCGGTCACCATTTCGGTATCGACTAAAACAGAATTTCGATGGAATTTCGGTGGAATTTCGACCGAAATTTTGATCATTTCGATCATTTTTTGTGCTAGGACCCCATATTTCGGTCATTTCGGTCATTTCGATCGTACATTTCGGTCGTATTTCGATTTCGACTGGATATCGATATTCGACAGAAATTCGACCAAATTTCGCTGAAATTTAAGGCCATGGTTGAGATGTGTAAGCACAAGTGGTTTGGTGAATTATACCTTTGGACGAAAGAAAGTAGGAGAGAGAACGAGTGCAGAATTCCAATGCATTATCCATTCGAACATATTTGACAATAGATGAAAAAACATTCTGCACTTCACCGATAAGATTTTTAATAACATTCGCTGCTTCAGATTTATTCTTTAAAAGAAAGACCCAAGATACACGAGAAAAATCATCAACTACAACTAAATAGAACCTGTGTCCCTGGTGATCGGGTACACGACTCGGACCCCAAATATCAATATGTAACAACTCAAATGGGGAGCTGCTGCTCCGACTCTGACGACTAGGGAAGCTAGAACGATGATGCTTTCCCAACTGACAAGCTTCACAACGAAACGACGAACTCGAAGAGATCTGAGGCAAGAGATGGCGTACTTTCTGGAGCAGGAGGTGACTAAAGCGAAGATGCCAGATGTACGGAGAGACTTATCCGGCTGAGTGGGAAGAGATGCCAACATATGAATTCCGGACCAGACGATAGAGACCATTCTGCTCAGAGCCACAACCAATCACCTTGTCTGTTAGTATGTCCTGAAAAATGAGAGATGATGGGTCAAATATAGCACGACGGTGCAAATCCTTCGTAATCTGACTAATGGATAATAAATTCATGGAAAACTCAGAAGCATGTAGAACATTCTGTAAATGCATAGAAGGCGATAAGGTGATCTCCCCCTGTCCAACAATGTGAGAATGCGTCCCATCAGCTATGAGCACTGAGCGTCCAGGAGGGATGTCCCATTATGACTCAAGTCTATCTCTGTCACGACACAGGCGATGGGTGGCACCAGAATCCATAATCCAATCTGAGAGATCATGACAAGATGTAAAGGCAGTAGCACTACCTGAGGTACTGGAAGCGGCAGAAGTACTGGCTGATGCTGAAGCAGCAACATCTGAGGATCCACCCGGAGAATCAGTAGATGATTTAGGCATAATATCACGCAGACGCGCCACACGCTCTTCGAACCGGTGATCTGTAGTGGATGTCGACTGAGATGTAACATGCTCGGCTACACGCGCCGATGCTAGAAACCCATGCTTAGAATAACATGTATCCTCTGAGTGACCTGTGCGATGATAGAAGGAGCACGACTGGCGAAAACGACCTCCTCGACCACGAGGTCCACGTCCACGAAAGGAAGGCTGACCACCTCTCCCTCGCGATACCGCCATCGCCGAGGGGGGTGGAGTAGATGTGCTGGAAGAAACAGAGATACGACCGAGCCTCTGGTAAACTTCCTCCATAGGAGGAATAGTAGCATCGGCAAGTATCTGAGAGCGGGCTGCCTCATACTCAGGATCAAGTGCTGCCAGTAGTATGCCCACCATGGTAGCATTCCGGAAGGTCTTCTGCTGCTCTGGAGTCGCCGTGAGGGGTATAGTGCTTTATAGTTTCTCAAACATCCCCTGCAGGGACGTGTACAAAGAGTGAAGCGGCCGCCCATTCTGCTTCATTGTAAAAATATCATGTTATAGCTGTAACGTCTTGGTCTCGTTTCGCACCTGTGAATATGTGGCAGCCAGAATATCCCACATCGCCTTGGCGGTGGGCTGATGGAGGACATCATTGGCAATCTCCATCGACAATGTTCCTGACAGCCAAACCTTGGCATAAGAATCATCGGCCTCCCAGGAAGCGTAGATCCCATTCTTCTCTGCCGGCTCATCCTCTGCCAGCCAAACCTTGGCGTTTCACCTTTGAATGCGCCTATGGAGGGCATATCGACTTTACTTTCTGACATCTTGCCGGAGACGAAAACAAGGGATTGTAGACAAGAGACCGGTGTCTACATAAAATTCATAGGATTTGAGTGCATATGTAGACTTTTATGCGCTCAAATCCATGACAAGATAGTGGCCGACGGGGGCTGGCGGGGCCGGCGGGGGCTGACGGGGCAGCGGGGACTGGAAGGGGGGGTCGGCGGGGCCGGTTGGAAGGGGTCGACGGTGGTTGGCGGGGGCTGGTGGGGCTGGCAGGGGCTGGTGGGGATCCGCGGGCGACGCCGCCGAGAGAGGAGAGAGAGAGGGGGGGCGGTGGCGGGAAGAGGGTTAGGGTTAGGGTTTTGGCCCTGATACCATGTTAGTGGAAATGAGTGAACTGTTATTCCATAGAACCCTAGGCTCCCTTATATAGAGAGAACCCATGAGTATTTACATAATAGTCCAGAAGAAAAATAGAAAATATGAAACGATACATAATAACATAACATAAATCTTTACTGTTTCCGATTTCGTATCGCGGCTTTTCCGTGACATGCATTACGATGCAATCGATTTTTGATCGATTGCGACCGAACGAATTTCGATATGTGATTAATGGATTAATATGGATTTATTCAAATATTATCTGAATATTATTTGCTCATCCAGACCCTTAATCGGGTTGGGTTCGGTTTATTAGGATCCGGATGTTATAAATATAAAAATCTCAAAGGGAGTTTCGTCCTCGAGACTCAAGTTAAGGTTACTATGTGTCTTGTTTGGATTCCATTTGACCATAAAAACCTTAAAGGTTTTGAACCCGTAAAAACCTCAAAGGAAAAACAAGTTATATTCTTTCAATATATATAATTACATGAGCTTGTTCTGATGATTACCTGAAAAGAGCTGTGGGTATCGTGCTCGCATGTCTGCTTCAATCTCACATGTCGCCTCTTCGACTCCACGTCGGTGCCACAACACCTTGACCAAGGGAATCTCCTTGCTGCAAAGCTTCTTCGCATGGCCTCAAATTTCAGCTAAATTCGGTCGAATTTCTGTCGAATATCGATATCCTGTTGAAATCGAAATTCGACCGAAATGGTCGAAATGACCGAAATATGGACGCCCTAGTACAAAAAATGACCGAAATGACCGAAATTTCGATCGAATTTCGATCGAAATTCCACCGAAATTCTGTTTCGGTCGGTCACCGAAATGGTAACGGAAATCGATATTTAAGGCCTTGCTTCTTCGCAGCACTGTCAAGTATCTGCACTAGCCTCTCCTCATATGTCAAATCTGGCTCCACGTCAAGATTCTCATAGCTGATGACATGTCGAGGATCGCGCACATACTTCCTCAAGTTGGATACATGAAAGACGTCGTGAATAGCAGAAATGTGTGGAGGAAGGGCTACTCGGTAAGCCACCTTCCCCACTCGAGCAAGAATCTCAAACGTCCAATACATCGTAGTGCTAGCTTGCCACAAACACCAAATTTCTGAATTCCTTTTATGGGAGATACTCATAGGAATACCCAATCTCCTACCTGTATTTACAGGAGTTTTATTAGTATGATAGATTAAGTTGAATGTTAATAGTTCATAATGGAAATGGATTAAGCGAAAAGGATTGGATTACCTGAAGCTTCAAATATCTTCTCCTACGATATGCATAGCTCTTCTGGTGACTTTGTGCCATCAGAAGCATTCGTCTCACATGATCAACAACCCTCGCAGTCTCCTCCAGGAAATCTACGGAGTAAAGAGCATGGTCACCTATCTCATGCCGATTGAGAGGTGTAAGGCATCTTGGTCCGTATAATACTTCGAACGGTGCCATGCCGATACTGGAATGATGGTTGTTGTTGTATGTGAATCCTCAAAAGTGCATACAGTGCCATGCAGATGGTCCTTTCATGACCCTTTCCACTCCAAAGTGCATGCGCGTAGTAAATCCTCAAGCGTCTGTATGGTGCGCTCGCTCTGTCCGTCGGTCTGTGGATAGTATGCAAAACTTATCTTCAGTTCTGTTTGTATTGCTGACATGAACTGCTGCCAGTAGTACAATGTAAACCTCGAGTCCCTGTCAGACACCACCTTTCGTGGTATACCATGAAGTCTAGTAATGTTTTGCACATATAACCCGACCAATCTGGATGAAGTGTAAGTCATGCTGACAGGTATGATATGGACTGAATTGGTCAACCTCTCAACAACAATCTAAATAGAATCGTGGCCACCTAGTGTCTTCGGCAAACCTGTGACAAAATCTATAGAGATACTCTCCCATTTCCACTCGGGAATAGGGAGAGACCTCAAAAGTCCTGGTGGTCTCCTGTGCTCAGTCTTAACTATCTGATATGCCATACACCTGCTGACATGATGTGCCACATCGCACTTCATTCTGTCCCACCAGAAATGTCGACGTGGATCACGATACATCTTCGTGCTGCCAGGATGAATAGATAATCGCGAACTGTATGTTTCTTCAAGGATGTCTCTGCGTAATTGCTCATCATTGGGTACAACCCGGCCTGCCTTCCACAAAATAGACTCTGTCACAATAAAATCATCAATCTTGTCCTTGATGGCACACATGTATCTTTCTCGGAGAGACACAACTGATTGGGGAAGAAGAAGTCGATGGAGAGGCGAGTGAAAACTCTCTGGCGTGCGAAGAGCGATGGAGAGGCGAGTTCGTCGAGGGTGAGGGGGGGCCGTGGGGGGGATGAGAAGCGGGTTGGTGCCGAACTTTCGCCGGCTGGTGGGGGTGATGGAAAGCGGGTGGTAGGGTCTGGCGCGACGCGGGCCGGCGGGGAAGGAGGCTGGGTGAAGGTGTCGCATAAGAAGATGGGGAAGAGGTGTTTCTGTTAGAAAATCGGAAGCGGAAGCGTAAACATGGAAAAGATAATAAAGAACAAGAACGCGGGATTTACGTGGAACCCTACTCCGTGAGGAGCGGGATGAAACCACGGGAGAAGCCCTCAACGGGACGTGTTTTTCTATTGACTTTCTCAATGGATACAGGAGGTCTGGGGCTCCTTATATAGCCTTTCCAGAGCCTCCAAGTCCCACCACTGGACGATGTGGGACTAAACAGCTGGATGGGGTAAATGGATCTCCTCCAAGATCCATTTACCCTGCTACAACACAATAGGCGCATAACCACATACTCCAACACTCCCCCTCTAGCTGGAGCATGCAATGCTCAGCTTGGACAAACAAACAGAAAGAAACTCAACTCAATGCTACAGTACACTACAGACAATATCAACCCAACGCGCACATTGCTGCAGTCGAGGACGTTGCTTCTCATGTCGTGCAGGTGAGGAGGACGAACGGGCTGGAGTGTGAGTCAACTGAAGACTCGTCTGACCATCGAGTCTGAAACTGCGCCTGAAGTCTCCTCGTCGGAGAACTGGGTCTCTCCCATCTGGCTCAGAGAATGGTGCACTGCTTTGGTGTACCTATGATGCCACATGAAAATCCTTGCCCTCAAGGGAATGGTCCTCTGTTCTGGAGTCCCTATAGCTCACATGAAAACTCTGGCTTGACAACAAGAAGAGTGATGGGGACCGCGAACTGATGATGGCAACATATGCTCATCTGAAAATGACCGCAAACATATGCGTGTCTGAAACTGGAGACTCGGAAACTCTTGAACGTCGAGTCTGAACAACTGAATCTGTAGAGTCTGAAAATCTGAACTGGTCGGACGAATCTGATATCTCTGAAATCTGGAGAAGACATGTGACTCTACACTATACTCCCCCTTTCTCCCATACTTGTAGGAAAATATGGACGTCGACCAAGTTGGGAGAAGACAAAGAGATAAATAGGGGAAAACAAAACATGAATATTCCAAAACTTTCTTGCGGCTTTTTCATCATTTTTTTAAGCCGTCTCATCATTTTTTTTGAATTTTTTTAAGCCGTTGACTCTCCTTTTTTTTCCGGCTTTTCATCAACATTCATATTTTTTTTAAAAAAATTGCGTGCGGCTTTTTTTTAATGCACGCGCCTTTTCTGATCTTCCATTTTTTTTAACATTTGCGATCCCAAATTTTTTTTAATAACGCTGGGTCACTATGATTTTTCCAACCCACTATTGGGCTTCTCTCCCCTCTCTCCCTCTTTTTTTTTTAATCTGACCCTAATCATCAATTTTTTTTAAACCGCCCGACCACTTGGGCTTACAGTAACAACATAATTTTTTTTTAAAAAAGTGGGCCATCGGGCGTTTCTTTTGTGCGTCACCTAGGGTTTCCAGGGGAATCAAATAGCGTCGCATGGCGCACACCCCCCGGGGTTTTCTTCCATACACGCCGCACCGCCAGGAGGGATCGATCGGAGGGAGCAGCGGCGTCACCTGGGGGCGACGCGGTCGCCTGGAGCGAGAGAGAGGGAGGCGGGGCTTGCCGCCTGGGCGGGTTTCTCCTCATGGGGATGCGCTGAAGAAGGGTTGCCGCCTGGGTGCGCCCTGCTCGCGCCTGGGGAGGCGCCGCCATTTGCTTGGAAGAGGGGAACGAGGAGCTCTGCCTTGTTTGGAGGGACGCGATGCCGTGCGCACTTGAGGAGGGGGCTTCGCGCGCACGGCTGAAGCGCGATGCGCAGCCGCACCTACGCCTGGGACTTGCGCCTAAGGCTTGCCTCGGCCTGCCGGCTCGATGTTGCCGCACTGCGCCTGATATGTGCTCCTGAAAGCGCTGGTTGCGGGAGATATGTGCGCCTGAAAGCACCGTTTTGTATAGTCGAGGAACTCGAGATTGGTGGGGTTGCACCGACCAACAGAGAGGGATCTTTGCGCCTGGATGCTCTGCTGCTTGACGTAGAAGAACCTTACGATGGGGTTGATGGGTTTCGAATGCCGCCTGGACTCCCCTTTTTTTCTTTTAATCAGAACCTGATCATCTGCAAAAGCTTCTCTTCCGAATCAGAACCTGGATGGATGCATGACAGAGATTTCTGGTTGGAAAAGTTAGGGTTCTTGAGATTAAGGTTTCAGAATGAACCCTCGAGACATTCTAAAATAGAGCATGCCGACTGGAGCCTGGATGTTCGTAAACAGGGTTTCATACGAATCGAACAATCGCAGGAAAAAAAAATCTTCATGAATGAATCTCCGACAATAACTAAGAACTGATTATCCGACGAATCTTCAAACAAAAAATCTTCAACAACAAAAATAGGGTTTCCATAGACATCGCAGATCTGAATCTCGATTCTCGAACAAAAATATCATAAACTCCTCGAGAATCGAACCCGCTCTGATACCATGTTAGAAAATCGGAAGCGGAAGCGTAAACATGGAAAAGATAATAAAGAACAAGAACGCAGGATTTACGTGGAACCCTACTCCGTGAGGAGCGGGATGAAACCACGGGAGAAGCCCTCAACGAGACGTGTTTTTCTATTGACTTTCTCAATGGATACAGGAGGTCTGGGGCTCCTTATATAGCCTCTCCAGAGCCTCCAAGTCCCACCACTGGACGATGTGAGACTAAACAACTGGATGGGGTAAATGGATCTCCTCCAGGATCCATTTACCCTGCTACAACACAATAGGCGCATAACCACATACTCCAACAGTTTTCATTGCGGTGTGCATGGTCATCTGGCGTCCTCCTGTCGTCTGCCTCCGGGATGCTTTGCATGCGGAGGTGTGGGCCATTGCATGATCTCATGCAGAGGTGTTGGGAGTCCTCGTGGTTTCACTAGGAGTACGAAGCCGTCGCGGTCGCATGCGCCAGGGGTGCATGGAAGCCTTGGTGTTTACTTCGGCGATGGAGGTTCGCGGTCCTTTGCGTAGGTGGTGCGAGATGGAGTCGTCGAGGGTTTGTGTGGCGTTGTGGAGGAAACTTCATCTGCGTCGATGGGGCGGAGTGGTGGGCCGGTCGAGGGGGAGCCTTTGCATGTGGAGCCTCCGCATGGGGAGGCGGTGCATGGGGTGGCGATAAGCGGGGCTCCGGTTCAGGTGGGGAGCTTTCGCGATGATGGTGGCTCCCTCGCAGCGGTGGGGGTCCTGCAGCGGCCCGTCATGTCTTGGGACTTGGTTCAAGCCAACACTTTGGAGATCTTGGGGCCTCTCTTCGGCGGGGATTTCGTTGTGCTAGACTCCGCCCGTTGTTGCGTTCGTGGCCTTTCCCCGGAGCCGCGGGAAAGGCTCTTCTCTTTTGACGGTGATGGCGACGTGGCGTGGCGGTGCTTCAGGGTCGCTGACGGTGCATCTTTTGCCTCGGAGGTTTGTGTGGCGGAAGTGCGGGGAGTGTCCTTCCTCTCTCGCACGGTTCCGGTTCTCTCGAGGGTGGTCGGAGCTTGGGGGACTGTTTTGGCTGTTCTCGATGACGGTTTATCGCCGGGTGCGGATTGGACGTGTACTAAAATTCTGCTGGAATGCTCCTCGTCCTTCCTGGCCACTGCGGTTGATAAGATTCTCTTCGAATCCTTGAAGATTGGACGATGGAATTTTAAGTTGGAGTTCTCCTTCCTGTCGCCTGCGGCGGCGCCGGCGGCCACGCAGTTGTCTCCGGCTGTCATTGTCGATGCTCAGACCCCGAGCGTGGGGGTGGACGGTTCATTTCCTGGAGGCCACGTGTCAAATATTGGAGGGGTTTCCGAGGGGTCGCCTGCTATGTGTATCTCCCCTGGCCTGCTTTTTCTTGATTCTCGGAAGACGTGTGCGGATCCTAACAGGCGCGACTTCTTTTCCCTAGGCACTCTCGAGGTCGATTCACATTCCCTGCAAACGCCTCTTTCGACTAAATGCAAGCATGTCTCTATATCGGGGCACGTGAGCAATCATTCTAAGCTCTCCCCTATCGGATCCGTGCGTTTCGGGTCGTGGCCTCGGATGCGGGTTTCAGCTGATCCGCTTATGCTTCCGGATCCCATGTCCTATCTCCCTATGGGGCCCGATGTTTCGGCGGTGTTGAATAGGCGGATCCTTTTCGAGGAATTCGACTCCTCTGTTGTGATGGCTCAGGCTCCTTCACCTCCTCCTGCTTCGACTCCTTCGGCTATTTCTTTGCTTGGTGAAGCTGACGTCACTGCGCTCGATGAACCTATGGGGGTCGATGACATTACAAGGGCAGGGGGTGCCCCCTCTGCGGTGGAGGCCTCATCCTCTTCAAGATTCGGCAAAAGCTACAGTAGGCGAATTCATTCTCGCCTTGACGCCCCCATGGTTTCTTCCTGCTCGACGCTGCGAGACTCGGTGGCGGAGGCGGCTGGCCTCTCTCTTATCGGGGGACGCTCCCTTGGTTTTTAATGAAGGTTCTATCATGGAACGTTAGGGGACTCTGGGATCCTGACAAGAGGCGTGCCTTGGGGATGCGTTTCTACGAGTGGGAGTGCGATGTTGCTTTTATTCAAGAATCGAAACTTTCAGGGGTCGATGAATCCTTGTGGAGATCTTTGGGTGCTCATGCGGTGGATGACTTTCGATCTGTTGATGCCATCGGGGCATCGGGTGGCATTATTCTGGCTTGGCGCTCGGGGATTTTCACTTTCTCCTCCATGCGCGTGGGGAGGCACTCGTTGTCTGTGGTATTGAATCGCATCAACTCGAATGTATCTATTGCTTTCTCGGCTATTTATGCTCCTACTTGCCACTTGCTGCGGAGGGAACTTTGGGAGGAGCTGAGGGAGATGGCCTCTGAATTTGCGGATATTCCATGGCTGTTGGGAGGGGACTTCAATGTTACTGCCCTCTCTTCGGATCGGCCGCGTGACCGCGGGGGACAGGATCTTGGATCAGGTGACTTTATCGACTTCATCTCGGATTTGGCCTTGGAGGGGCTGGTGCCCAATGATATTTCATATACATGGCAGAACAACGCTTCTCGATCGAGAATTGACAGGTTCTTTGCGAATGGTAAGATCATGGAACTCTTTCCTTTGTGCTGGGTGGCTTCTCGGCCGCGCTCGTTTTCGGATCATAGTCCAATTATTTGGGATTCTGGGGATGACCTTCATCCCCGGGGTCTTTTCCGCTATGAAAGGTGCTGGTTATTGGAGCCAGGGTTTAAAGATTTGGCCAGGAATCACTGGACCCAGGTCTCGTTTGAGGGCTCCGCTGCTCGTCATTTGGACCACAAACTTGCCTCGCTGAGAAGGCTGTTGGCCTCATTCAAGAAGGATACGCGCCTTGCCCGTGTGGCGGCTAGGAAGGCGGCGGAGGATACTATTGTGCGGCTGGATCGCATGGAGAATGAGCGCGATTTGATGTCGGAGGAACTCCTGGAGCGTGCCGCTGCCCTTGATGTGGTCAAAGCGGAGGACAAAAAACGAACAATCGAATGGCGGCAACGTTCTCGATTGCGATGGATAAAGGAGGGGGATGCTAATACCGCTTACTTTCACCGGGTGGCTAGTGGTAGACGACGATTCAATTCCATCCGCTCTCTTCTGGTGAATGGCTCCCTCATAACTGGGGACAAGGAGATGGGCGACGCCTTTGTGGGCCATTTCAAGAATGCCTTTGGTTGCAGGTCGCCTCGCCGGTGGCGATGGTTGGGCCGGGGGGCTCCTTCTAATTCTGACTCCGACGCCTTGACCTTGGTCAGGCCTTTCTCTTTGACGGAGCTTAGAGACGCGGTGTGGGACCTTAATGACGATGCCGCGCCGGGCCGTGATGGTTTTTCTGTGGCTTTCTTCCGCGATTTTTGGGACCTGGTGGCTGGTGATGTTTTGGAGGTTGCACACGAGTTCTACACCAGCAATCGTGGGTTCGACAAGATAAATAAGGCCCTTATCGTGTTGATCCTCAAGGCTCATCCGACAAATCGCATTGAGGACTTTCGTCCGATTTCTATCTCGAATGGGATATATTTAATAATCGATAAGGTCTTGGCCAGGAGACTTGCTCCCCTTCTGGTGTCGCTTATCTCGCCTACGCAGGCGGCCTTTATCCGTGGCCGACATATTTCTGATTGTTTCGTGGTGGCTTCGGAGCTGGTTGCGGCGTGGAGGAGGTCAAATGCTAAGGGGATCCTTTGGAAGATTGACTTTGCTAAGGCGTATGATTGCCTTGACTGGCGTTTTTTGTGGTCGGTCTTGAGGCGGAGGGGCTTTCCTGAGACGTGGATATCGTGGATGTGGCAGTGTGTATCCACGGCCTCACTCTCCATTTTGCTGAACGGTTGCCCGGTGGGGGGATTCTTCCAGCCAAGGAGGGGGGTGCGACAGGGGTGTCCTCTCGCCCCTCTTCTCTTTGTATTGGCGGCTGATGTTCTGCCTCGTATGATTGAAGGCGTGGCTGCGGCGGGCTTGACTCGGGGTTGTTATATTGGGGAGCTCCATGTCCCATCTATTCAGTTCGCTGACGACACATTATGTTTTGTTGAGGGGGGTCCCGCTGAGGTGTCCGGTATGGCCACTACTGTGCAACTTTTCAGTGAGGCTTCGGGACTATTGATTAATGCGTCGAAGTCTAAAGTGGTTCCTTTCGGCATGTCGCAGGCAGAGGTTCTGGACTGCGCTCAAATACTGGGGTCCAACCCCTCTTCTCTCCCGTTTGACTATCTTGGCCTACCCTTAGCTGTCGGCCGTACTCGACTCCGTGATTGGAAGGTTGTGGTGGAGAAGATGGAGGCCCGGCTCGCGGGGTGGCGAGCGGTTTTGTTGTCCAGCGGTGGACGACTGGTTCTTCTAAAAGCGGTGCTATCCTCTATTCCTATTTATTTTTTCTCGGTCCGTGGTATGCCCAAGGGGATTCGCTTGCGGTTGGAGAGGTGTATGCATGGGTTCCTGTGGGGACGAAAGGGGGAAGGGAGAAGGGGGGTTCACCTCGTGGGGTGAGAGGTCGTTTCTCGCCCCAAGAGGTTGGGGGGCTTGGGGGTCAGGCGACTGGATTTGGTTAATGAAGCTCTATTGCTTAAGCGGGCTTCTCGAGTGTGGGGGAATGAGGAAAATTTTATGATTAATGTCCTACGGGAATTGCTGGGCGCGGACTTGCTTGGCAGCTATAGAGGCAACTCGCTTTGCCGCCTATCTCCATTCTGGCGTGGAGTGATGGATGTTTTTAGGCAAAATTGCTCGTTCTTTAAGCCAGTGTTGGGTAACGGGAGTTTCTTTCGCTTTTGGACCGATGACTGGTCCGGAAGGGGTGCTTTTAACGTGATGTTCCCGCGTCTTTTTGCATTGGTCGAGGATAAGGAGGCGTCAGTGGCCTCGTGCTGGGCGAACGGCAGTTGGAGCACCTCGGATCGTTGCGAACCTGTCGAATCATCGGTTGGATGATTTTCTATCGTTAATGGCTCAGCTTGTTGATGCTCCTCAATCGAATGTTGGGCGTGACCACTGGGCCTGGAAGGATGGATCTTTCTCTTCGCGTAAGGCGTACTCAGCTCTCGCTCTTACCCATAATGCCGATGACGATGTCGTGGTGCGTGACTGTACATTCTTGTGGGGCCTCAAATTACCTGAGCGCATTGGCATTTTTTTATGGCTTCTTCGTAGGGGAAGGCTATTGACTCATGATCGGTGTGCAACTATTTTTCCGAACGTTGGATCGATGTGCGACCTCTGTGATGCGGAGCGGGAAACAATTTCTCATCTGTTTTTCGAGTGCGCCCCTGTTCGTACTCTTTGGGATGATCTTCCTTGGGTTAACGCCGTCTCCTTTCCTGCCTTGTGCGAGAGTTTGGTTAACTCAAGGGGCAGGGAAAGGAAGCTTTTACTTGATCCGATCGCAAGGCTGTGGAGCATTTGGCTTGGGAGGAACGAGGCAATATTTACGGCTCAGCGGTTCTACATGGAAAACATTTCTTTGCGTGCTAAGTGTCTTCTGGAGGATTGGTCCCAGGGGTAGGCCACTTTGGTTGTATGGGGGATCCATTGCTTGTGGCTACCCTTTCGGGTAGTCCTTTTTGTTCTACTTCTCTACCTCCTCTGTAAAAACTGTTTTCTTTTTATTTTTAATATATTGGGGTGAACACCGTCGAGTGCTTCCCCCTCTTTTGAGCTTAAAAAAATGTATCTTTCTCGGATCCAAGGATCTGACTTCTGGCCTTTTACTATGCGATCCCACAAACTGCTGAATCGTGGAGGCACAACAGTAGATAGGGATGCACTCTCCCGAGGATGTCAATCAGCCAAAGCTACGAGCATATCCCACGTATATAGCCAATTTGCCGTATCCTCTGCATGAGCTCTCCTGCTAAGAGCATCTGCCACCACGTTTCCCTTACCAAAGTGGTAAGAGATCGTGCAATCATAATCCTTCAGTAGCTTCAGCTACATGCGCTGTCTCATGTTTAGCTCCTTCTGATCAAAAATCTCGAAATTCATCCCATAAAAATAGTGGCGTCAAATCTTCAAAGCGAAGATAACTTCCGCCAACTCCAAGTCATGGGTGGGGTCATTCCGCTCATGCAACCTCAACTGTCGTGATGCGTAAGCAATCACATGACCTAGCTGCATCCGAACCACTCCTAAACCTTCTCCTGAAGCATCTGTATAAACTACGTAATCCTGAGTGCCTGAAGGAAGTGCAAGAATGAGTGCAGTAGTCAATCTCTCATTCAATGTCCTGAAGGCCTGCTCGCATGAATCATCCCAAATGAAAGGAACCCCCTTCTGCGTCAATCATGTTAAGGGAATAACAATGCATGAAAACCCGCTGACAAAGCGTCTGTAATAGCCTGCTAATCCAAGGAAGCTCTGAATATGACATGAGTGCCTCAATCTTCGCAGAATCTACTACGATACCTGCTTCAGAAATGATATGCCTAAGGACTCGTACTTGCTCAGCTTAGCGTACAGCTTGTGCTCTCGCAATGTGTCCAGGAAAATTTTCAGATCATTCGCATGATCCCATTCATTCCGAGAATATATTAGCATATCATCAATGAATACCACAACAAACTTGTCCAAGTATGGACGGAAGATCCTATTCATCATATCCATGAATGTTGCTGGGGGATTTAGTGAGCCCAAACAACATCACCACAAACTCATAGTGTCCATACCTAGTCCTGAAGCTGTCTTCGGAATATCAAACTCTCGAATCCTCAGCTGATGGCAGCCAGATCGAAGGTCGATCTTCAAGAACATCGAAGATCCCTGAAGCTGATCAAACAAGTTATCGATGCACGACGAAGATAACGGTTCTTCATCGTTCTCTTGTTTAGCTGCCTGTAATCACTGCACAATTTCATCGATCTGTCCTTCTTCCCGACAAAAATACTGGAGCACCCCAAGGTGAAGTGCCCGGCCTCACGAATCCCAAGTCAAATAACTCCTGCAACTGCACCTTCAACTCTCTCAACTTGGCTGGTGCCATGCGGTAAGGAGCCATCGAGATCGGTTGTGTATCAGGTAATAATGTGATCTCGAATTCAATCTCTCTCAGGAGGTAATCCTAGTAACTCATCAGGAAATACATCAGGGTAGTCTGATCCTACCTTGATGTCATGTGTCATCAGCTCATGATCTGATGTCTCTCGGACAAATGCTAGATATGAATTGCATCCCTGGTCAACAAGTCTCTGAGGTCACAACACATAAATGTACTCCATTTTGGAGTCATGTAATGTACCCTTAAATGTGAACTCAAGCAAGTCTGGAATCCTGAAGACAATTGTCTTTCTAAAGCAATCGACAAGAGCATGATGAGCTGATAACCAATCCATGCCTAAAATCAAGTCAAACTCATCAAGCTGAAGTAAGAGACAATATGCAATTATCTCGTGACCACCAATCAATAGTGGCAAACCTCTAACTATCAAGGAAATGATGAATAACTGGCCACCTGGCCCATGGATGTGATATGAAGGATATAGAGTCTTTGTAACTCTACCTAATGAAACTAGTAATCTCGAAGCAATGAAAGAATGTGTCGCTCTAGAATCAAATAAAACATGAAAAGGTCGGTCCAAGATTGAGACCATACCTTTCACCATAATAGTTGCTGATCGTGCATGTTCATCAGTCATCGCATGTAACTGTCCCTATCTAGCTGGCACTGTACTCGAACCTGTCACACTCTGTGTCTGTCTTGGAGACCTCCTGAAGTTGGAGTTCCTGCTACGGAAACTCCCAGTACGTTGTGCCTATGCTTGTGAAGGTTGTGGCTGTGGTCGAGGCTCACCAGAAGCCTATGAACACTGATATCGGTAATGACCCCATTCATTGCACAAGTAGCATCTCATAGATGGGGTAGGCATGGTAGTCGTGTTTCTGCTCTGAGTTGGTCCTGTTGGGGGTTTGTTTGCTCTTTGTGACCTAGATGGTCGTGCTGAACCGATGCCATGACTGGCAAGTGCTCCTCCTAAGGTAGTCGCTTAAGATGAGCGAGCACCGCCTGAAAATGTCGAACCTGTAGGACGGAACCGCATGGCTGACCTCTGCTGCCGGAATGGTCAACGTATCGGTCCGAATGACCGCTGTGGCGTAGGTGCCGCTCCATATGAGCTCCCAAAGCATCTTTCTTAAATATCCTCAAATTTCTCCGCTACAGTAGCTTCGAAGATGGAAGCGATACACAATCTGACCAGCTTCTCCTGTACTTCTTCCCGCATCTCTTTGATGAACTTATCCAGATTCTCATCTGGAAATGCAACAGCTGATGATGTGTGCTGTGATAGTTCGGTGTATCGGATGAAGTACTGCTTAGCTTCCATCCGTCCTTATCGTAGCTCTGCAAACAATCGACGCTGGGACTCCTTCAACTTCCTAGAGAAGAAGTGAGATTTGAATCTAATCTCAAAATCATCCCATGCGGGCTCGCATCCGAACTCTAAAACCGTCGCCTCCCATCATCTCTCCGCAAATAATGTCAGTGAATACTCCATGAAAGATAGCCACAAGTCTCGTGGTACGCAAATCATTTGTAGTACCTTCATCACCCTCTTCAGCCACTGCTCAGCCTCATCTGACATCCTAGTGTCCTCAAACATGGGCACATTGGCTCATTGATAGGATGTGAAAACTGACTGATGCCTGTGGATAACTGAGTGCTCGTGTGCGTCCTCATCTGCAAAGAGTGCAGGGTCATGCTCCCTGTTGTAATCTCCATCCTCGGCTCCATATGCTGGCATCTCCTCGTGTGTATCATCAAAGTGAGGCTGTTGTATCTCTATAGACTGTTGCTTCTCATGTCGTGTTCCATCTTGAGATGGATGGTAGGTAGAATCAGACAACTCCTCAAATCTCATCTCAATATCAGTCTGCCTATCCGCGATCTCTATCTGTTGTGCTAGGATCTGGTCCTGCTGACCTCTCATAGCAGTCTGCTGCTGCTGGAGGTTAGTGAGTGCGGTCATGATACACTCCAATCGCTCAACCATCTCCTGGTCAGCTCTGGACGTCATGATTATGCACGAGAACCAATATCATTAATCATGGTAGTTGACATTTTCTAATATTTCCATCTGTGCTTTTCTCTTCTTGCGATACAATTTGAAAATAAAATGTAATTGGTGACATCTGTGGTTATTGAAATTAAATGTCATATTTCCCTCTCGGATTTGTGACAACTCGGAGGATTGTCGCTATCGGGGAACTTAATGCGACTGGAATTGTAATACTGCGAATGCGTGTATTGGGGTATCACGACTCTGATACCAAACTGTAACACCCTCGGATCTGGGTACCTATTTACACGACACTCGTGGCATTTATTCGCAATGGATCGCATTATGTTATCGAATTTGCGGGGAAATGTTTCGTATTTTGGTATGACCTTCAAAATCAATATAAACAACCATAAAGTCAATTCGAAGTGTCACCAATTTTTCATTTGCATTAATTTCCATATAGTTTACATGTAACAAAAAGAAATATTATATATGTACCCCAAAATGTATAGAAGAGAAAGAAAACACTATACATAATCTGAATAAAAAATTATAACAACTGTACCATCGGGTATAGTAGCGAATGCTCGGGATCATCAGCCAGCTACTGCGATGCAGGCTATTTGCCTGCCAAGCATGAAAAGAACAAAAGAACGTCAATGATTGTTGCATACGGTCCAACATATTAAAAATAATAATAGATAATTTAGTGTTTCCTAAAGAAGGCAAGTAGAAAGGCAATGATATTTAAATTTAACAAACTACTTGCGTGGAAAATAATTTTCAACTACTATCTATGTATGCCCAATGATCACCCATCACCCCACTACCATTCATATATATAACACTTCCATATTTTATTTAATGATCCATATGTATACTATTATTTTTTTATCACCTAGAGATCAGATGATGGATTTTGATAACGAGAATGATGAGTTTCTGATCTGATCCTTAATTCTATCAAATTCCCAAGTCTAGTGGATAGTCTATGGTCTGGGTCTGAGGGTGACCTCACACTATTACTCTAAGACAAAGAATACCTTAGGGTTAGGGTGCCTCCATATGCATGCGGTGGTGAGTAATACATCCTAACTAAGTTCCCAACACTCCACTAGCTTCTCCTAACATTTGTAATAGTAGTTTCTAAGATCTGATTAGTTATCGATGATTGATGATTCTGGTAGCAAACTCAACTGTAACCATCGCCAAGCCTATTGGCGGAATAGTAACCAAAACTCAAGCGGTGAAGAAGTCTCCTAAGAGACCCTTCCGTCTCACCCTCTAAGTGGAAATGCGATCCGCTAGAGGGATAGATCTACTCCAAAACTACGCCACAGAGACAGGCGAGAGAGACTCTCTGGAAAAGTCACTCTAGAAACCGACCCGATCGGTACGAGCTAACGAGCTCGTGAGAAAACTAAAACCGAGGGACCCTCAGCCTAGGTACCCTAAAACAGAGGTCAGCAAAACTGGTCAAAAGTCGGAATCCCAACGATGCGTAAAAACACTGCGAGCTCACGTAAAAACCGTGAAAATGACTGAGATCCTGGACCCACGCACTTGGCGGCCACTACCCTAACTGGGCTTCCTATCTCCTGCTTAGTTGAGGGTCACCACGCCCTCGCATAGTCAGATGTAAGGGTCAACGTGACTGACATAATTCATTATTATCACAGATACTCCATTACGTGCTTGATTCCTCAACCTTCTTAATCTCAGTTATGATTAACCTTACAGATCTAGGCATCTTGTCAACAATCTTATTAATGGTGACAAATAGTTAGCAGCATATGCTTAAAAGATTCTTTTATGAAGATGATTAGTCCTTGGGATCACATATTATCATTTTTTTACAATCATGAGATTAGAAGCTACTGTTAGAGTATATATGGTTGTGCGCCCATTGAGTTGTAACAGGGTAAATGGATCCTGGAGGAGATCCATTTACCCCATCCAGTGTTTAGTCCCACATCGTCTAACGATGGGACTTGGAGGCTCTGGAGAGGCTATATAAGGAGCCCCAGACCTCATGTACTCATTGAGAAAGTCAATAGACAAACACGCCCCGTTGAGGGCTTCTCCCGTGGTTTCATCCCGCTCCTCACGGAGTAGGGTTCCACGTTAAAATCCCGCTTGTTCTTTCTCGTTATTTATTCTTTATCCATGTTTTAGCTTCCGCTTCCGATTTTCTAACATGGTATCAGAGCGGGTCGATCTTGAGGATTTCAAGTTTTTTTTATTCAAGATTCGATTAGTGTTTGTTCTTGTAGATCTTCTTTATAAAGATCATGATTGTGATTTTTATCAAGTTTTGTCAAGTTCTAGGGTTTCGATTGAAACCCTAATTTCTGGAATATCTATATGCCGTCCCCTGCTGTAGCATCTCTTCCACATCTGTTCCATGAGGAGGCGCAGATGCGTCATCGATCTCAGCGGCGCCTCCAAACCCCAGCCAGGCTCGCACAGGCGGTGCGAGCCCTTGCCGCTCCTCCTGGCAAAGGCGACAGATCCCAGCCCCATACGGCTTACTCTCCAGGGCGGCAGATCCTAGAAGTGCGCTGCTCCCCAGCGACGCTCACTGCACGTGCACCTCTCCCTGGCGGAGCCCTGGAGCCTTCGACCGCACGCAACCTTCTAGGCAGAGGCTCTTGTCATGCCTCACGCGCAACCACCGTGAGCAGCACCACCCCCTGCCCTCTCGCGCAGCCCTCGCGCGAGATCTGCGCCCTTTGCGTCGGCGCCTCCCCTTCGCATCGCGCGCACCATTCTTGTTCCAGGCGGAGCCCTCCCTTCAAGCCTTGCGCACATCGTGCAGGCCAGGCGGCATGGTCAAAGACCCATCCCGCGCGTTGCTCCGAAAGCGCGAGACCATCCATCAGGCGCCGCCTGGCCAGACTTTGGGCGTAGGTGGCAACTCGCCCGATGCCGCAACTCCCGTACAGGCGGCAAGCTCCAGTCCAGATATGTCGCGCGCAAGGCTCCAGAACTCGCGCCCCTCCCTCGCGTGCAAGAGATCCCCAGCAGGTGGCGCCTCCTTCCAGCGTTCCTCTGATCTGTGCTGGTGGCGGCATCATCCTAACAGGCCCCCATCCTGGGCAATTTTAGTAGGAGAAGGGTTCTTGAGGGAACCCTATAGAGGGGGCGGCGACATTTGAAGTTGGGTTCCCAATCGTGGGAACCCTAGGGATGGGAGACCCGTTTTTTTTTAAAAAAAATTATTTGGAAAGCCCAAGGGGGCTGCGGCCGATTAAAAAAAAAGAAAAAAATGGAAAGCCCAAGGGGGCTGCCGCCGATTAAAAAAAAAGAAGCCCAAGGGGCTGCGGTCTTAAAAAAAAGATGCAATATTTATGGTGACCATGTGGGCCACGTTTGTTCCTTTTAAGAGGCGAAAAAAAGGCGCGTGCAATAAAAAAAAGGAGCCGCACGCATTTGAAAAAAAAATGTTTGATGATGAAAAGCCGAAAAAAAATTGAAACGGCTTTAAAAAAAAAGGAGAGAGAGAAGAAGGACGGCTTAAAATTTTTTTTGAAGAAAAGCCGCAAGTTTTTTTGGATGTTCTTGTTCACCCCCATATTATCTTGTCTTCTCCCAACTTTGTCGATGTTCATTTTCCGACAAGTATGGGAGAAAGGGGGAGTGTGTGTAGAGTCACAGGCCAGTTGGCCGTTTTTTTTCCAGATTCTCAAGACTTCAGATTACAGGCCATTCAGATTCCAGACTCTACAGTTCAGATCCAGTTTCAGACTCGACGATCATTGTTTCCGAGTCTCCAGTTTCAGACACGCACGAGTGTGCGGTCATTTTTCAGATGAGCATAAGTTGCCATCATCAGTCGAGGTCCCCATCATTCTTGTTGTTGTTCGACCAGAGTTTTCATGTGAGCCATAGGGACTCCAGAGTAGAGGACCATTCCCTTGAGGGCAAGGGTTTTCATGTGGTATCATAGGTACACCAAAGCAGTGCACCATTCTCTGAGCCAGATGGGAGAGACCCAGTTCTCCGACGAGGAGACTTCAGGCGCAAGTTCAGACTCGACGGTCAGATTCCGAGTCTTCAGTTGACTCACACTCCAGCCCGTTCATTCTCCTCACCTGCACGGCATGAGAAGCAACATCATCGACTGCAGCAATGTGCGCGTTGGGTTGATATTGTCCGTAGTATCCTGTAGCGTTGAGTTGAGTTTCTTTCTGTTTGTCCAAGCTGAGCATTGCATGCTCCAGCTTGAGGGGGAGTGTTAGAGTATTTGGTTGTGCGCCCATTGAGTTGTAACAGGGTAAATGGATCCTGGAGGAGATCCATTTACCCCATCCAGTGTTTAGTCCCACATCGTCTAACGGTGGGACTTGGAGGCTCTGGAGAGGCTATACAAGGAGCCCCAGACCTCCTGTACTCATTGAGAAAGTCAATAGACAAACACGCCCCGTTGAGGGCTTCTCCCGTGGTTTCATCCCGCTCCTCACGGAGTAGTGTTCCACGTTAAAATCCCGCTTGTTCTTTCTCGTTATTTATTCTTTATCCATGTTTTAGCTTCCGCTTCCGATTTTCTAACAGCTACTCATTGTATCTGGATCTAAGTTCAAATCTAAGTAATTTTCCCCAAATCTTTTCATTTTTAATTAATGAGATTTAGAGCTACTCCTTGGATCTGATTTTAAAATTCAATGCAAAATAAAAATATCCCCCGATAAACAATTTGCTGTTATTCAATTGTTTCCCTTCTTAACTCAACCAAAAGCATCACTGAACAAAGGGTAATATCGTCCCTGTGTACATATCATATTAGTATTTTATCCAATTGGCAGGCATGCCAAACCTAGGGTATCCACTTTGGAAGTCAACAACCATCAATATACCATCAAATTTCATCACTTAAGCATTCATCTCAAAAACTGACAACCCAAATTTATTTGTGACACAGATAACGAAAGCACAATAACAAGGTCAAGAGACTAGGTAACCACATAAATCCTAGTTGGGAACCACAAATAAGACCATTTTATATCCATAACTTAATTTTACAACGCTTCCTAGTTCTAGTATCACATTCTACGTGTAGGTTCTTATTAGGCTCCGTTATATAAGAGATCATGTAACAACCTTTCAATGTACATAATCTATTCATATTCTTCTATCCTTTTGTATAAAAGACCATGGTCCATAATGCAAGCAAAAGAAAATTTTGATAGATCTGGCGAGAGAGCAATACACGTCAATTAGGGATCACAACATCCTAATGGAAACAAGTTTCTTTCTAGAACACTTGTTTAAATTTTTTTTACTAAGATCTACCAATGAACACTACTAAATGATATTATAAATAGAGTATGAGATTCAGATTATGTAGGAGATTGTTTATTGGTAACCGAAATTTCTGAATTTCTCTGTATGAAGTTGACATGTAAGTCTTTTTTTTACAGTCACTTTGCTTCAATCTAGAAAAGAAAGCCCTAGTTTTTGTTAATGCAGTGGCCTCCACAAGATGGACCTTTCTGTGCACATTATCCATCATAAAATACTTTTGTCCATAAACTAGAGCCACCTATGGAAAAGCAAAAAAATGAAAGTAGATACTTTTCATTGAATCTCACCTCTCTGTTCACAAGTTTAGGTATGTTAAAAAGAAATACCTATGTAGAATATCCCAAAGATCATTAGAAGATACTCCAAATACTAGGAACACGTACAGTAAAAAAAATCTTACTATCAGTAAAAAAACACAGTGCAGTTTCACAACAAATTCTCCAATTTCTTAAGGATCCAATGACCTTCTCAACATAGGATCACATTTTGTGCAACACTACAAGCATGGCAGTAAAAAGGAAGGGAAGAAAGATTGTACATGGGATAAAAAAATTTGTAACTCTTCATGCATGACATCAAAGGAGTTAGGGAAAAAGATTGTACCTATTTAGGAGTCTCAAATCTTTGAAGATCAAATTCTTTGAGCTTGAATCAAAGTGTGCAACATATGGTGTTGCATGCAGCAGATGAAGAAACTTCAGGAGTTGCTAGGAACACAACAACACCTCTTGGATTTGCTGGACAGCAACTACAGCTGGAGGATAGAGCTGTAGCAAAGGATTGTTACCTTCGAATAGTAACAAGCTACAACATGGTCGAAGGAGTGGGAAAAATAGGCTGGAGTCTCTCCTTCGTTGGAGAAATTAGAGAGGATTTGGGAGAGAAAATGTAAGAGAAAAGAAAGGGGAAGATGAAGGAATGAAAAAGGAAAGGGCTTCAACGTTGGAAAAAAACTGCCAAATGTCCCCAACTTGGAATGACATCAGCAAGCTGATGTCTTGCTGATGTCACGTAATGGTTATAATATATTTATTTCCACTTTGTACTTCTTGCAAAATCTCAAAGTCATCTGCATTCGCGCCTCCAGATTCCAATTTCGATGTACAATATCTCGTTTTGACCGTCTTTGAACGACGATCAATATGAGTATAATATTCGTATACTTTAGTGTTGGAGTATTTGGTTATGCGCCTATTGAGTTGTAGATGGGTAAATGGATACCTCCAGGATCCATTTACCCCATCCCAGTGTTTAGTCCCACATCGTCCAGTGGTGGACTTGGAAGCTCTGGAGAGGCTATATAAGGAGCCCTAGACCTCCTGTAACCATTGAGAAAAAGCAATAAACTATCAGCCCTCTGAGGCGTTCTCCTGTGGTTTCATCCCGCTCCTCACGGAGTAGGGTTCCACGTAAAATCATCGTGTTCCATGTTTTATATTTATGAGATTATGCTATGTTTATCATTTCCGCTTCCGCTTCCTATTTTCTAACATGGTATCAGAGCGGGTTCGATTCTCGAGGATTTCATTTTCTTATTTTATTCGAGATTCGAGTTGATGTTGAAGATGTATTTCTGAAGATCAGTGTACTGGTCATATTCATATTTTGTTCGAGAGATTTTAGTTTAGGGTTCTTCGAAACCCTAGATGATGTTCCGGAACCCTAGGCGGCTCAGCAGCGCGCTTCTTCCAACAACTATGTGGGCGCGATCTCCGATCTCCTGGCAGTGCCCCTTGGCGCATATCGCGTCTTCAAGTGTAGGCTGCCCTCACGGCAATGAGCCAAGGCCTAAACCCGCAAGGTCACCGGGTGCCCTACCAGTATCTTAGCACGCAGCCTGCAGATCCTACGACGCAAGGCAGCGAAGAAATCTCGCGCAGGCGGCGAAGTGTCTCATGGGGAAGATGACAACAATATACGGCAATGCTCTATGCCGCAAAGAAGTTTCAGGCGGCAAACTCCAGTCTATGCCGCGGAGATCCCCCTGTGAACCCCCTCGCCTACGCAAGCCCTCCAAAACCCCTTTGCCGGCGACACACCACCCTGCCAGTCCCCGACTTCTCCCTCCTCACGCGCACATCCAGTTGGCGATGAGCTTCGCCTCCTGCGGCTTCAAGCAGCATCGAGCATCTCCGCGCCAGGCCGCATACTCCATCGTCGCGCCAGGCCGCAAAGAAGGCGCCCCGAGTACGCATCCTCTAGATCGGCGTGCCCCCATCGCGGCGATGCGCGCTTCTCACGCTCCTCTCATACTGTGGAGTGGCGCTCCCCATCGTCTCCTGCGCATAGGCGGTATCTCCGAGCCCTAGCGGGAGGGTGGCGACGCTCCCTTCAATTTGATGGGTTCCCGTAAGAGGGAACCCTAAAGGGGATACGATGCTTATTTAAAAAAAGGAAAAGAAATGTGCGCTGCGGGCGGATGAAAAAAAATTGCGAGGTTATTTGCTTGTGGGCCATGTGGGCCGATATGTGTTAAAAAAATAAAAAAGGAGATGAAGGCGCGTACAAAAAAAACCGTACGCATATTTGAAAAAAAATTGCAAGAAAAGCCGTAAAAAATGAAAATGAACGGCTTACGAAAAAAATCATTCAAAAAAAAGTGACGGCTTAATAAAAAAATAGAAAGTTGCAAATTTCATGTTATGTTTTCCCCATCTATCTTGTCTTCTCCCAACTTTGTCGATGATCATTTTCCGACAAGTATGGGAGAAAGGGGAGTATATGTAGAGTCACAGGTCTAGACCTAGATTCCAGATTCAGATATCA
This sequence comes from Ottelia alismoides, assembly GCA_037367405.1. Classification (NCBI taxonomy): domain Eukaryota; kingdom Viridiplantae; phylum Streptophyta; class Magnoliopsida; order Alismatales; family Hydrocharitaceae; genus Ottelia; species Ottelia alismoides. The sequence continues at coordinate 994,519 of JAZKJV010001310.1, forward strand.
GTCTCCAGACCAGCCAGATGATCAGACTCTACAGTTCGGTTTCAAACTCGACGATCATTGCTCCGAGTCTGCAGTTCAGACACGCACGAGTGTGCGGTCTTCAGTTTCGAGGTCCCCATCATTCTTCTTGTTGTCAGGACAGAGTTTTCATGTGAGCCATAGGGACTCCAGAGCAGAGGACCATTCCCTATGCCATTGAGGGCAAGGGTTTTCATGTGGTATCATAGGTACTCCAGAGTAGAGTATCATTCTCTGAGCCAGATGAGAGAGATCCAGTTCTCCGACGAGGAGACTTCAGGCGCAGTTTCAGACTCGATGGTCAGATTCCGAGTCTTCTGTTGACTCACACTCCAGCCCGCTCGTCCTCCTCACCTGCACGGCATGAGAAGCAACGTCCTCGACTGCAGCAATGTGCGTGTTGGGTTGATATTGTCTGTAGTGTCCTGTAGCGTTGAGTTGAGTTTCTTTATGTTTGTCCAAGCTGAGCATTGCATGCCCCAGCTTGAGGGGGAGTGTTGTAGTATTTGGTTATGCGCCTATTGAGTTGTAGATGGGTAAATGGATACCTCCAGGATCCATTTACCCCATCCCAGTGTTTAGTCCCACATCGTCCAGTGGTGAGACTTGGAGGCTCTGGAGAGGCTATATAAGGAGCCCCAGACCTCCTGTAACCATTGAGAAAAAGTAATAGACTATCAGCCCTCTGAGGCATTCTCCCGTGGATTCATCCCGCTCCTCACGGAGTAGGGTTCCACGTAAAATCATCGTGTTCCATGTTTTATATTTCTGAGATTATGCTCTGTTTATCATTTCCGCTTCTGCTTCCTATTTTCTAACATTTAGATCGGGTATGAATTCTCAAAATTCTCGAGATACGGTCTCGGTTGGTGATTAAATTTTGTGACTTTAAAATATCAAACGACATTCAATCAATGAACGGTCGATTACGTTGGTCTTATTTCGTCGAAGCGGAGTTTTAGGTAATTTTGGTTTGTTTTGCGATTTCCGATTTTGCGTCGCGGCTTTTCCATGGCACTTATTACGATGCGATTGATTTTTGGTCGATTGCGACCGAACGAATTTCGATCCATGATCAATGGATTAATCTGGATTTATTCAATATTATTTGATGACCCAGACCCTCAATCGGGTTGGGTTCGGTTTATTAGGATCCGGATGTTACATGTAAACGGGTCTATGGATGAGGGACCGTTTACCCGTTCTCCTATATATTGTACTCATTATTACAATTCATTCTCCTGAAGAGTGCCCTAATCTTTTGTGAGGAAGATTAGGATTGCGTGCTCCCGTGGGTTTTTTATCTCCTTAGGGTTTCCACGTAAATCCCCGTCTTCTTCCTTGTAATGTGATTGCTCGTAGTCTACACAAATAACCATGTCCAACATGATTGTGCCGAATGTGTTGAGGCAGATCATCACTTTATTAAGAAAAAGATCAGCGATGGTCTTGTCTATCTATCATCCATCAAAGTAGAGGATCAGTTGGCTGATGTAAACAAGTTGGGCATGATAGAAACATTTGTGGTCAACTCGAGAGGGTGTGTTGCATTTTTAAATGGATTTTTCGGTTTTGTATCCATTTAATCCTGAATCACGTGAATACTGCACACACCTCACAATTGACGATTAAGTGCAATTGAAGAAAACCTAGCTGCTTATATGCTAGGTCATCCCCGCTTGTGGTTTTTCCCTTACATTAAGAAGGTTTTTCCCCATGAGGTTTTGTGTTCAATGTGTACTTGGTTGATTAGTTGTTTTCTCACAATAATGATAATTATAAAGTGTGCACCTGAATGTCCATCTGTTGTTTGGATTGGAATGGAAGGTGTGTTACAAGGCCAAAAAGTAGATTCACAATAGATAGCTATTTGAAACTGCAATCACCCTAACAGTGCATTATGGTGATCCAATTCATGGTGTTGAGGGGAAACGTGTAACATCCATATTCTAACAAAACCGAACTCGTCCGATTTTGGGTCTAATGAACCCAAAAACGTTGTCGGTCAATACTAAACAACCTAAAACGACCAATTTATCATGAATCAAAAGTCGTTCGGGCGAAATAAACCGAAAATCGGTCACACCGTAACGCGCGCCGTGAAAAGCCGCGACGCAAATTCGGAAACCGCGAAACGAGCCGAGACCGTCATTAGATCCGATTCGACGATACAAGACCAACGGAATCGACCGTTCGTCAATCGGAGGTCGTTTGATATTTTTAATTCGTAAAATTTAACCTTAAACAAAAAAATCGTATCCGAAAAGTTCGGGAATCCAAACCCAATCAAAAGTATATCAATATTATACTCAAATCGACCGTCGTCCCGATACGATCAATTCAAGATATCGCGGGTCAAAATCCGACAATCTATGCGCGAATACGGTCAACTTTTGTATATCAAGTAAAAAGGTGTTTTAAAAAAATATAAAAAAAAATTCAAGTAAACAGACGGCTACTGTTTACTGTATATAAAAAAAATTAAATATCAATTGGTGTTTTCCTATATAGCAGCCACCTCATCTTTTCCCTTTCTCCACTTGTCAAAAATCCTTAGAGCCTAACTCCTTATAAATAACCCCAAATCATCCATGATTCTATTCCAACGAGGGAGTGGTTTATCTCTCTTTTCTTCCTCCATCGTGCTTCCCAAATTCCCATTTTTTTGTCTCTCTTCTTTTCTACAACAAGATTCCAGTTCTTCTTCCTTCTAATCCTCCCCACCTAAAAGCTGAACAAAAAGGGAGCTCCAACCCTTCCATCGGTTACAGCCTTTGCTACTTTTTTTGGCAAAGGAAAGTTGATGCAGTGCAGCCTTCCTGTAGCTTTTGTTCCCAGCAAATTTGTGCTCCAGCTAAGCCTTTCTTTCCAACAGATTTTCCTGTTCAGAGGCTACTCCCAGCAATAGCTAATCATAACTACTAAAGAAGCTCTCAAAGGAGTTGCATGCAAGCTTGACCAAACATTTACTTCTTCAAATTAGGTACAATCCCTATCCCCTCCTTTGCTGCCATGCATGTTATATTTACACCATTTTGAAAAAAAGAAGAAGAAATTATAATCATATGAACTGCCTTTCTGTTTATAATTAATAAAAGTATGTTGAATATTAATGTTTAACAACTATCCCTTGATTTATCCTAAGAAGAACTTGGCTATGAGTTAATTATGGCATGCCTTGTTGCCTGGATAGGAATTTTAAGGGTTCAAAAGATTTCTGTATTTGCATCTATGATACGAGTGGTGTAATATTGAAGTTGGCAATGAGGGTTTCACATGGGAATTTGGAACCTTTGCATGGTTTAACTAATTTTAGTACCCTATCTGCGTGAGAATTAAATGATGCATTCCTCTAGGAGAAATGTTAAATTCTAGTATTTAGTATAACAAAACTCGAATTTAATATATCATCATTAATAAGAGAAGGCAGAACCAATAATTTCATTCTAAATCTATATGGTAAACCTATTGAGCATAAGTAGAACTAGAAGCCACAACACTAATAAGTCAAACAGGAACATTGAACTTAGGGGGTTTCCTTCTTGAATGTCGGTTGACAGGAACTGATAAATCCTTCTTCTCCAATAAAAAAAAATAATAAATAGATTGAGGTTTCTTGAGGTCATACTTCTATATGAAGTCCAACTAAGGATCAAACTATGGTACCAGTAGAAATACCTCAAGTTTAGCAATGTCTAACTGAAATAAGGTTTTAGACTATGCATTGTAAAAGAGGTGAAGTTTTGTGTATGATTTGATCTGAATAAATGGGACAAGTACATCATTATGAGATTCTCTTTCCTTTTTCCTCCGTTGAACACTGAGTCTCGAAACACGGTTCAAGTCATTACATTAATGAATTAGAAATTGTCATAGAATACATAACATGTTTAATTTCATTACAGGTTTAAGACTTGCAAGGCATGATTGTTTATGTGTATAAAAAATAGACTTTTTATGATCAAGTGGGCTGATAGACAAGCCATAAATTAGAAAACTCCATACTAATATTTACCTTATCAATATCATGATTTGAATTTCCCTTTTCAAATTAGATGCCTATCAGGAGGTTGTGATGTTCTTTATAAATATAATAATAGTTATATTATTGTCAGTAGATAACATGAAGTTGCAGAATGAAATAGAGGCTATAATGAGGCTTTTGGGAAATGTTTCTTTAAATATATTTATCTTTATTATCTTGTGGTTGTGAATGTGAATGTCGAATGTCACTTGCAAATATATTCATTGCGAAAAATTTCCCCATAAAATTATGTTTTTAATGCGATGTCATAAATGGAATTTCGGCGAATTGTGTCGTAAACGGGTACCCGGATCCTGAGGGGTTCACAAAACGACCCAAGTGCTGAAAAATCCCAGCTTTATTCCTGCATAGTTTGGTGCATGTTGATGCGTATAAGCACACTTCTTAGGCAGTTTCATCTTTATTGACATAGGCTAAGAATATGCAGTAAACTTGTGATATGTTCTTCTTGGAGTTCAGCTTTTGCGTAGTTTCTAATGGATGAGTTTAAATTTGTCAGGAGACGCTCTTTTTGATATGAGAGATAAGTTAATTGCTTCACCGAATCAGCTTAATGATTGGAACCCTAATCAAGTAAATCCTTGCACTTGGACCTCTGTAATATGCGATGGCAACAACAACGTTGTTACTGTGTAAGGTTTTATGTTTGCTGGGTCACAGTCTTGATGTTGAATAACTATTTTAATATTGACTGTATCCCTCTTTCTTCAAGTGCAACTTTATGCATCGTCTGGTCAGAAACCAGACTATGCACTGATGCATGCTTCTGCCATCTGTTTGCATGCAGAACTTTAGCTTCCATAGGATTGAATGGAACTCTCTCGGCAAAGGTTGGTGTTCTGAAGTTCCTTACTGCCTTGTAAGTGCTTAAGGTTGCACTTTTTATTTTCTCTATTACTATTGTTTTCTAATCCTCTATATTACTATTGTTAAAAGATTTTCTGCTGAGGAAACTTTTTTGTTATTGTTATTGCAAACATATTTTTCATAGGTTTTAGATTATCCTATTTTGAATTCTAATTTTTGTTCAAATTTAATATATTCTTGTATATAATGGAAATATTTACATTAATTATGCAGGTCGTTGGCAGGGAATAGGATTACAGGTCCTATACCTGCAGAATTAGGAAATTTGACAAGTTTGACGAGTTTAAATTTAGAAAATAACCAGTTCAGTGGAGAAATACCATCTTCTATTGGTAATCTCAGTAAGCTCCAAATCTTGTGAGTATTCCTTTTATAATGGTCGTATATCAAGTATTACTTCGAGGTCCCTGTTTCGCTTTCTGGATTTTAACCCTGCAGACTTCTTATCAGGATTTTGAGTCAAAATATCCTCAGTGGTGGTGTTCCTGAATCCCTTACAAAGCTTACCAGCTTAAATGATATGTAAGTACTGCCATTATATATATGATGTTATTCTCTGTTTAATGTCTTATCCATATCCTGAGGTCAATACCATCTGATATGTATGGGAATCGTCAACAGCCGACTGGCATTCAACAATCTTACAGGACAAATTCCGGATCATCTATTTGAAGTTCCTAGATACAAGTATATCATCCATGCCAAAAGAAACTATATTTTTGTATACCATGTTACCATAATAAAGTGCCTTAATTTTTACATTTACACAACATTCTTTTGCAGTTTCACTGGAAATAATCTAAATTGTGGTGCAAAACTATCACATTCATGTGTCTCCTCTGTTTCTGAATTTGGTAAATCATTGATTTGCATGCTTTCTCACGAGCATATCATCTCTTTCTCTTTTAACCGTTTTTTTGTCTATTTTTCTCCATGGCAGGCGGAACTCACTCATCAAAGCTTGGAGTGATTCTAGGAATTATTGGAGGAGTTGGTGCCTTCATAAGTTTAGGGATTGTTTTCCTCGTCTGGAAGAGGCGAAGACACGGATATCGACCTGATGTTTTTGTGGATGTTGCAGGTTTGAGCTTTGTTTATTAAGGGTTGATCCTATGAGAGCCAAAAACTGTGAGAGCATGATAACAGTGATTTTGGATCACTAGATCCTGTCACCTCTCTCCTCATTAATTGCAGGAGGATAGAGAAGAGCAGAATCTAATGGTCCAGATTCACTGCTCTCACGCTCTCACAGTTTTGGGCTCTCACAGGATCAACCTTCTTGTTGATTTAACCCATGTCCCTATAGATACTCTATAGACTCCTCATTTGCATCTCAATAGAGAGAAAATTCTAGCCACACATGCGAGTCCGCTAAGCAATCATTTTGTGGATTTCTTGCTCTCGTAGAAGAGGGTTTCCAAATAAATCGTGTGTCCTCCATGTATGCTTGATTATTTGTTTCTATACGATATTATAGTCAATTCGATCAAGAGTTGGATTCTTCTTGGAAACTCTCTATGTATTCAGTACATGTTGAGGGTATCTCATAATTATTTGGTTTTTGGTTGACGTCCTCTGCACTCAAGGTTGTAAAAGTCGGTAGTCGGTACTCGGTTGGTCGGGTTACTGACTAAAGATTAATCGGTAGTCGAACGACTAATCGGATTTAGTCGGGCTTTAATCGATTTTGGATTTTTTTTATTATTTTAGATATATAAATCATTTTTATACATATATTCTTATATATTTACATTTATTTATACATTTTTTATACTATCAAAATGAAATAAAAGAAGTAATTGAACTTTAATAAAGCACTAAAAGTATTAGAATAAGTTTGCTTTAAACAACAACAACAACAAAGCCTTTTCCCACAATTAAGTAGGGTCGGCTACATGGATTCTTCGCCTCCATTCAGATCTATCTTGGGTCAATCTCGGATTTATATCCAAAAACCAAAAAAATAAGTTGATTACTCGGTTTGCTTTAAAAAAGCAAAAAAATATAAAAATATGGTATCTCCAAGCAAAAATTGGTCGACTAGAGGCCTAGTCGGTATTAGTCATTACTCGGTTAGCCATCCCACTGACTAGACTTGTCGGACCTACTAGTCGGGCCAATCGGGCGACCTTTACAACACTGTCTGCACTTGCATGGAGATCTCCAGTACCAAGTTGGATCATGGTTTTATGAAGAAACTTTTCATGTCATGTTGTGAATTTTGGAGAAGAGTAATGCCTCGCATCTTGTTTTTCCTTATCAGCACAATGTGATCTATCAATCGATAGTGATTAATCGATAAATGTTGCATTAAGGCTTGGTCCGACATTATGATCAATCACCTCCACCAAGATAATCGATCACGAATACTCCATGTTTTTCTTAGAAGCGATTGTTATCCTTCACTTCCCAACTTTACTCATCAACGTGGGGTTTAGATAATTGAATGTATGATGATTCTTGAGATAGATCAACTAGACATGTGAGCAGATTTCATCGACAATTCGGGGAAGGAGCATTGGCAAGAAATAAAGCGAATTTTTCACTCTCTGATAGGAATACCTGACATTGGTTTCATTTATAGAAATGATTCAGAAGGTTTGTTTAGTGGACATTTAGATTCAAACTATGTTACATATGTTGATGGGAGGAGATGAATGTATTTTGGGGAGTTTTGTCATCAGCTGGAAGGCTACCTTACAACCATCAGTTACTTTGTTTGCCATTTGTCTACCACAGAGGTAGACTATATGGATTTGACAAAAGCTGCAAAGAAAGACATCTGGTTGATGGTTTAGTTGAATATCTCAGTCTACAACAGGATCAAGTATATTGTATACTGTCGTAGTCTTAGTGCGATATGTTTACCCAAGGATCAGGTGCATCATGCAAGGACCAAGCACATGATAACCAATATCACTTCATTCGTTATGAGAAGATGATCGAGGTGAAGAAGGTTGGCACAACTGATAATTCAGCCGATATGTTCACAAAGGTGGTTCCTGGGAGTAACTTCAACCATTGTTTGGACTTGCTCAATGTTGACAGTTGGTAGTAGCCCTAAGGAGGGCTGGTAGCGGTAAAAGCATGCCAAGGCTTCTCAGATGATTAGCTTCAAGGTTAAGGTAGTTGATATGCCACCATTTGTTTTGTTGAACCCAATTGAAGAACACGCTATGCACCATCTTGAAATGAATTTTTATATGGATTATTGGATCCATCTACATTCGGTATCCATTTGTACCAGGAATGTTATATAAACTTTCTAGGGTTAGGATTCTATGTATCCTCTATATTCTCTTTCCCTACAAATAATGTAACCATTCGCTGCCGCCTAAGGACATAGCCCAGTTACAAGCGAACCTTGTGAATATGTGTATTTGCATGCTTGCTTGATTGATCGTTTTTATGTGTGTTTTCTTCCACTACCGGTAACAAGGCCAAAGTAATCAATCACACTAGCTTGTTTTTTAAAGGGTGATGATCATTCAGAGCAACATGTTTGATTCCTTTGGGCTTTTATTTTTGATTGATTATTATTTACATTTTGATCGGTATCCTTTATCTCAATATTGTACGGTTATTAATCTCTTTCTTCATTGTAATCAATCATCTAATAGTTGTGTTCTAATGCTAGAAAAAACATATATAGAAGTAAATAAAGGTACATCAACCTTTACATATGAAACTTCACACAACATGCATACAATACTCCAAGGCTAAGCAGCAAAGAAGGATCTTCTTGATTATGTTGAAGTGTTTTGAGGGGTTTTAACATAGGTCATGATTGAGAAAATCATTTCTTATATGAAGATGTCAAAACCTCCTACCATTCAATACACTCTTACCTTTCGAGGGAAGAAAAGTATATTTGGAGATGCTTCTTTGATCGAATTGATCCTTGATAGTGAAACTCTTGACCTATGACAAGTAATGCTCAATTTTTCAATCAATATAAACTGTAACCATGCCATCTTTGTCGGCATGCAAAGTATTATTGTTAAGGGAAAATGAAATATCACTAACTATGATCGTTTTCTATTTATTAATGCATCCCATGTCGCTAACTTGCCTCTGAATTGGCACTAGCACGGGACGAGAGGCGGATGGCGCAAGCGGGCTCTGAAGCGGCGGGCGGATGGCGCAAGAGCTCTCTGAAGCAAGTATGGATTCCCAAGCGCTCCGGCTCTCGACACAGCGTTCAGGTTCGTGCCACTCGTCAACCGGTTTTGCGTTCGAATGTCAAAGACGAAGATACCAAGGACGGATGGGTTAGGGTAACTCGTTCCAAGCCCGGAAGGCGTTGCTTTCGTTGCGCGGAGCGTGGGCACTTGGCGTCTGCGTGCATGGCGCCTCCACGATGCTTCCGGTGCGGTCGTATCGGCCATCGGTCGTTCTCTTGCAGGGAAGCTTCCGTGGACCTCAGGCGGACGAGGATGTCATCTCGAGTGGATGACCCTCCCAGTGTGAAATCTTCTTCGGCTTTTCGGGACTCCCGATCATTTGCTCAGGTGGTTTCGGCGAGTTGCGGTGCTGCTTCTGCAAAAGGAAAGACCACTCCTTCCGCGTCACACTATGGATCTGGTATGCCTGGCAATCCCTCCCGTCCAGCGATATTAGCTCATGACACAGGTCGCCGGGGTGCTCCTGCGGCGACGATCAATCACATACCAAAGGTGATGAATGCACATCAGGGCGTGGTGATTGGCATGGTGCATCGACGGGCCCTCGACAGAGAGGCGATTCGAGCGGAAACTCTTCTTCTCCTTGGCGCAGGATTCTCGGGGGACTTCTTCTTTCTGGACGACACCCGATGCTGTGTTCGTGGACTTTCCCTGGAGCAACGGGAATTCCTCATCTCTCGGTCGGATTCTTCGGCGGTCAAATGGCGTCGTCCCCGGGTGGCCGATGGTGCTTCTCTATCCTCCGAGATATGCGTTGTGGAGGTCCGCGGAGTTCCATTCCTGTCTCGCTCGGCACACTGCCTCTCCAAGGTAATCCGAAGTTGGGGTCAAGTTCTGGCTATCTTGGACGATGGTCTTTCCCCTGGATCGGATTGGTCATGCACAAGAATTTTGGTCGAATGTTCCTCCAACCTCTCTCGCTCCATGTCTGGTAAGACGTTCTCGGAGATCCTGGATCTGGGCAGATGGTCCTTCAAGCTTGAGTTTTTCTTTCCGCCGCCGATGGCGCCGCCGGTGGCTTCGTCAGTCCATTCCGAGGCCGGGAACGATGCTTCCAGCTCCAACGACGGTTCGTCTTCAAGGGCCCACGTGGCACCTCCCTCGGGTGTTCCCGAAGCACTGCGGAATCATGACGACCCTTCGTCTTCGTCGCCTCGGCCTCGCTTCTCGTGCGCATTTGGACGGATGCCTCTTCACGTGCCGAGGGGCCTATTCGAGGCGGATCCGCTAGCAGTGGATTTTACTGACATTCCCATTCCAATCTGTGACGGCATATCCCCATCTCTCGATGTGGCGCTTCCGATTCCCACTAACGGGTCGGACACTATTCGGGCGCTTAATTGGGTCGGGCATGAACCGACAATCTTCGGGGACTCTATTATCTATTTTGAAGATATTCCATGCCCTACTCCTATCTCTGCAGTGCCTTTCTATCCATCGCAGTGCTACGACGACTGGAGCCCCTCTTCCCCAGCTTCACCGCCTTTTCTGCTTGCAAACGAGTCGAATCCCCCGGTGGCCGCCCCAGAAATCGGTAACCTCGATATCAATCATCCTTATGACTAGCCGTCTTCTTCCTTTGGGATTTCTTCGTCTTATGATTATCATGGGGATTCTTCTCCAAGCGCCATGCCGCTATCTCCAACCCGAAGTGCAGCTGCGTGGAATGCAGCGGCTGCTTCCCCGAATCGATATGGCATTATTTATGCTCGACGCATGGACCTCTCCTCCGAAGGGACTTCTTCGCAGACGATTCTGATATCTAGGGAGGCGGTGGCGGAAGCGGCTGGACTTCGCCGTATGGACCGACGTCGCGCTTAATTGGGGCTTTCCTCCGACCACTTTTTGGGATAAATTTTTGTAATATTTAATGAAGATACTCTCGTGGAACGTTCGTGGTTTGGGTGATCCTTTGCATCGCAGGGCCTTGGGATCACGTCTGGTTGATTGGGATTGCGATATTGCTTTCATACAGGAATCAAAGATACATGGAGTGGACGTCACCTTATGGAGATCGGTGGGAGCAGGACCGATGGATGCATATTGTGCTTTGGACGCGACTGGCTCCTCTGGTGGGGCTATTGTGGCTTGGAGATCTTCAAGCTTTTCATTATCCCGCTCTCGCATGGGACGACATTCTATCTCTGTAATACTTTTGCATTTGGCCTCAAACGTATCTATGGCTTTTTCCTGTATCTATGCGCCTATATGTCACCTTGCGCGTCGAGATTTATGGGAGGACTTGCGGGACGATGCTGCGGCCTTTGGAGATATTCCGTGGATTTTGGGAGGGGATTTTAATGTCACTATGCTCTCAAACGACCGCCCCCGCGGGCGGGGGGGAAGGGACCCTGGCTCTATCGATTTCCTGAACTTTTTCAACGACTTGGCCCTGGATGATTTGGCAGCCTCGGACATCATATACACCTGGCGCAATAGCTCCTCTCGATCGCGACTTGACCGGTTTCTAGCTAATTCTCGATGGATGGAGGCATTCCCACTGTGCTCGGTTTCGTCTCGCCCTCGGTCTTTCTCGGATCATAGCCCCATCATTTGGGATTCGGGCGAGTCCTCTCGTCCGCGCGGCATTTTTCGATACGAGAAGAGCTGGCTCATGGAGCCTAATTTCAAGGAATTAGTGCGAAATCATTGGTCACAATCGTCCTTCTCGGGCAATGCGGCTCATCGTTTTGCCCTCAAACTCTCCTCTCTGCGGCGGGTTCTTGCGTCATTTAAATTCTCTACGCGTTTGGCTAGGCGGTCGGTCCGTAACGAGGCTAAGGAGATAATTATTAGATTGGATCGCTTGGAAAGCATCAGGGAACTTACTCGGGAAGAATTACAGGAGAGATCCGCTGCGGCTCAGATCGTTTCGGAGGATGACAGGAAAAAAGCAATTGAATGGAGACAACGATCGCGACTTCGCTGGCTCAAGGAGGGGGATGCTAATACTGCCTATTTCCATCGGGTCGCTAGCGCACGTAATCGATCCAATCGTATCTCTTCCATGGAGATTGGGGACGATATATTCCAGAATGAGCGAGACATGGGTGCGGCATTGGTTAACCATTTCAAGAATTTTTTCAATCGCCTCCCCTCTTCTTCATGGCAATGGATGGCGCCCGGGGCCCCTTCCATCTCTGGCTCAGATGCTTCTAATTTATCTCGCCCTCTATCATTGGAGGAGTTAAAGAGCGCGGCTTGGGACCTTAACGCCGATGCCTCCCCAGGCCCAGACGGATTCCCTATTTCCTTTTATAGGGACTTCTGGGACGTTATCGCAGGCGACGTTTTGGCCGTGGCTCTCGAGTTCTGTGAAGGAAACCGGGGTTTCAACAGGGTTAATCGGGCCTCTCTGGTTCTCATCCCGAAATCCCAGGGTGCCCATCGTATTGAGGACTTCCGCCCTATTGCCATCTCCAATGGTATTTACCTGATCATTGCGAAGGCGTTGGCTCGTCGATTAGCGCCACTGCTTACTTCAATCATTTCCCCCTGCCAGGCGGCCTTTGTTCGAGGGAGGCAAATTTCTGACTGTTACGCCCTTGCCTCCGCCATCATTGATGGTTGGCACAGAAATGGAACGAAGGGAGTCCTATGGAAAATTGACTTTGCTAAGGCTTACGATTCCTTGGATTGGCGTTTCTTATGGTCGGTTCTCAAGGCTCGGGGATTCCCTCCGTTATGGATTTCTTGGATCCGTCGATGTGTGACCACGGTCTCCTTCTCCATATTCCTTAATGGTCGACCGTCGGGGAATTTATTTCAACCTCGCAGGGGTGTTTGCCAGGGGTGCCCCCTTGCCCCCCTTCTTTTTGTCTTGGCGGCGGATGTGCTTCCTCGTATGATTCAAGGCGTATATGACGCTGGGTATACTCGAGGCTGCTCGCTTGGTGATCTTCATATCCCGCTGATCCAATATGCAGACGACACCCTATGCTTTATCGAAGGGGATCAGCTGCAATGTTCAGGAATGGCTACTACGGTACATTTATTCTGCGAATTATCGGGGCTCCGCATCAACGAGGCCAAATCAAAATTTGTGCCCTTTGCTCTTTCACCTCTGGAGGTCGGGGATTGCTCCTCCATATTGGGGGCCTCTCTCGGGAACCTGCCTCTTGAGTACTTGGGATTATATCTCTCTGTGGGCAGGCCGCGGTTGCGTGATTATCAGCGGGTGGTGGAGAAGGTCGAGACAAGGCTGGCAGGATGGCGCTCTTCACTGCTCTCTCGGGGTGGCCGATTGGTGCTTATCAAATCCGTCCTCTCCGCTATTCCTATTTATTTCCTCTCGGCGCGCGGTTTGCCTAAGGGGATTAGACTGCGCTTGGACAAATGTATGAGGGGATTCCTTTGGGGCAGGAGTGGGTCTGCAAGTCGTGGGATTCACCTTGTCGCTTGGGAGGACATTTCGCGTCCTAAACGGGACGGGGGATTGGGCGTTCGGCGGCTGGAGATCGTGCGGGACGTTTTCCTACTCAAATGAGCGTCGCGGCTTTTAGGCCGGGAGGATGGCTTTCTTGTTCAATGCCTTCGCTATGCGGCGGGTAATGCATTTCTCTCCGTCTTTGATGGTAGATCACATTCTCGGTCTCCCATCTTTTGGCGCGAAGCTTTTAGCGTGTTCAACCGCAACAGGTCCTTATTCCGACCATCTCTCGGCGATGGTTCCTCCTTCCGCTTTTGGACCATGGACTGGTCTGGCAAAGGCATCTTCATGAACATTTTTCCAAGACTATATGCGTTAGCCAGGGACAAAGATGCATCGGTGGTCTCATATTGGTCCAACGGCTCCTGGTGCCCGATTCTGGTGGATTCTCTCTCGTCTCAGCGCCTGATTGACTTCTTTGCTTTGATGTCTTTACTCGGGGACGCCCCTACTCCATCGAGGGGGCGAGATCACTTCTATTGGAACGACGGGTCCTTTTCGTCGTCAAAGGCTTATTCTGCTCTCATCCCCACGGCTGTGCATCCGGAGCCGTCATTTCTTGACCATTGCAAACTCATATGGGGTCTCAAGCTTCCAGAAAGGATTGGCATTTTTTTGTGGATCCTTAGGCGTGGACGCCTTCCTACTCGCGACCGCCTGGTAGCAATTTTTCCATCCGTTCCCATCTCTTGTGGCTTATGCGACTCGGCTGTGGAGACGGTTGAACACCTCTTTCTACACTGTGACCTTGTGCGGCCTTTATGGGAGGACATTGCGTGGCTGAATCTTTCGTCGATGGTATCTTTCTGGGAGAGCATGGTTCTCGCGGCAAACCTTCCGAGGGCGGTGAGACTGATTCCCTTCGCACGCATCTGGTGTATATGGCTGGCGAGGAACAAATTCCTGTTTGCAAGGCAGAGATTCTACGTAGAAAACATATGTATTGACGCTAATCGTCTTTGTTCGGACTGGTCTATTCGGTAGTGAGTTTCTGGGTCTGGGGCGAATGATATCAGTATTGATATCATCTTCCCCTATCTTTTACTTTTTCCTCCATCTGTAAGTTTTCCTTTCCTTTTCTTATCATTAATAAAATGGGGCGAACACCTACGGGTGTCTCCCCCTCTTTGGAGTGTCAAAAACAAAAACTTGCCTCTGAATTCAAACACTAATAGAGGGATTACTAAAGGCTTAATTGTCAACTGATTTTCTATAAGAAATGTTATGTCCTACAAAATTTAGTGTTAAAAAAATAGGTCGAGATTGGTGTTGTCTCTGATGATCTATACATGCTTCCTGGACATGTTACCTCTACCATGTCAACCGTTCTTACCAGCAAGAGTGACAATAGAGTCAATATGGTGCTTTTATTATCATTGTTGGGAAAATAGAAAGAATTGTTTATTCCTTGGGTCCTAGGCTCTCTTATATAGGGAGAAGCCTATGGGCAAATTACATAAAGTGGACAAAAGAACATGAAAATAAATAAATGATACACATATATGAAATATATCTCTATACTCCCCCTCAAGATGGAGCATAGATATCTATCATGCTCAGCTTGGATGAACACTTCTGGAATGGCCCTCTCAGTAGGGCTTTAGTGAAAATGTCTGCCGTCTGGTCCTCTGAGCCGACATGAGATGTAGAATTGAATCCCTTCTGGATCATGTCACGTATATAATGGTAATCAACTTCAATGTGCTTTGTCCTCTCATGAAAAGCATGGTTATTAGCAATGAATAAGGCAACTTGGTTGGCACATTTTAGCGACATGGGAAGAGGTACATCTATATGTAGATCTGTTAGGACTTCTCGAACCCACATCATTTTTGTACCTGCTTGGGCCATCATCTCTGTACTCAAATTCGGCACTAGATCTAGCAATCACAGTTTGCTTCTTACTTTTCCATGTGACAAGAGAATCTTCAACATATATAGCAAACCCTGATGTAGACTTCCTGTCCTTGGGGTACCATGCATAGTCTGCATCTGCACATGCTGAGATAGTCATAGAATCACCCCTTTTAAATAGCAGTCCCACACTTGGAGATGATTTGAGATACCTTAGTATCATCTGTATAGAATCCATATGAACTTGACGAGGTTGTTCCATGAATTGGCTCACCCGACTGATTGCAAATGAAATATCGGGTCTGGTAATGGTAACATAAAGAAGCTTTCCCACCAGCTCTCTGTATTTTCTCCTCCCACCTCATCAGTATCATAATCATCATAAAGCTTCATGCTTGGTAACATGGGTGTAGTCGCAGGTCGACATCCAAGCATTCCCGTGTCACTCAACAAAATCAATGACATACTTCCTCTGAGTCATCACAAGCCCCTGTTGGTTTCTGGCAAACTCCAATCCTAGAAAGTATCTTAGAGCTCCCAGATCCTTGGTAACAAACTTACAACCCAGAAATTCTTTTGCTCTTTTTATTCCCTGCATATCATCCCCTGTAATAAGTATATCATTAACATACACCATTATAGCAGTCATACCTCTGGAGGTTCTCTGTGTAAAAAGAGAGTGATCTGTATTCGACCGTTTGAACCCCTGTTTCTCAAACAATTCTGAGAGCTTATGGAACCAAGCTCTAGGGCTTTGCTTAAGGCCATAGATTGCCTTATGAAGTCTACATACCTGTGAATATTCCCCCTCAACAGCAAACCCCAGTGGCTGTTGCATCTAGACTTCCTCTTGAAGATCATCTAAAAATGCATTCTTGACATCCAATTAAAACATGGGCCAATCTCGAATCAAGATAACAGATAGAAGGATCCATAAGGTGGAATGTCGAGCAACTGGGGAGAACGAGTCAAGATAATCCACCCCATATGTCTGAGTAAATCCTCGTGCAACTAGTCGAGCCTTGTACCTGTCAATGCTACCATCTGCATTGTGCTTCACCGTAAAAACCCATTTACAACTTACTATAGATGCTCCAGTGGGAGCAAGCGAAGACTCCGAGCACCTCTCGACTGAAGGGAAACCATCTCCTCTTCCATAGCTAATCGCCACCGACTATCCTACAGAGCCTCCTGATAATTCCGCAGAATTGCCATGGCTGACAATGCAACTGCAAATTTCTTGAAATCGCCAGTCAAGCAATTAAAGGAGACCATTGATGCTATAGTAGGAACTAGAACTGTAGTAGGTGGTGGAGGTGGCGGCGGCGATGGTGGTGGTGACGGTGGTGGTGGAGTTGGTGTGGAAGGTGGTGATGGTAGTGGTGGCATGTATATTTTATCATCAGATGTTGAAGAAGTTAACCGATCACCTATAGGAAAAAGTACATTACAGACTCGAAAAAGGTGACATCAGCACTTATAGTACTTCCTGCCAATGGATCATAAAATTTGTACCCTTTTTGTGTCCTGGAATACCCAACAAAGACACACTTGATAGCTCTAGGAGAGAGCTTGTCAATCCATGATGACAACTAGTGGACAAATGCAACCGAGCCAAAAATACGAGGAGTAAGGGAGAATAATTCCTTCTCAGGAAAGGCAAGAGAGAAGGGAATTTCTCACCTAAAACCGACGAGGGAATGCAAAGATAACATGTCGTAAGGACAAAATCACCCCAAAAAGAATGTGGAGCACGACTCTGAATGAGAAGGGTCCTCGTAATATCAAGCAAATGACGACTTCCTCTCTGCAACACCATTTTGTTGGGAAGTATAGGCATGCGAAGTTTGATGAATAATACCTTGGGATATAAAATACTTGGAAAGAGCATGAGTACAAAATTCCAAGGCATTATCAGTTCTTACAAATTTCACCGAGGTTGAAAACACATTTGTTACTTCAGTTAGAAAATTTTGATAACATCTCCGACTTCAGATTTATTCTTTAATAAAAAGATCCAGGACAGATGAGAGAAATCATCTACTGCAATAGGATAAAACATGTGCCCCTGATGATCAGGAACACGACTGGGACCCCAAATATCTATATGAAACAACTCAAAAGTGGAGCTACTTCTCTGTCTCTGATAACTGGCAAATGTAGACCGATGATGTTTTCCCAACTGACGTGCCTCACACTGAAAGGATGAGTGAGGAGAGATCTGAGACAGAACACAACACATTTTGTGGAGCGGGAGATGACCAAAGCACATGTGTCGCGTGAATGTTGACAGGTCCAACAAAAAGAGAGGAAATGCCAACATATGGAGTTTGAATTAAGCAATAGAGGTCACCTTGCTCACGGCCACACCCAATTACCGTGCTCGTAAGGATGTCCTAAAATACAAGAGAAGACGAGTCAAATATAGCTCGACAATGTAAATCCTTCATAATCTAACTAATAGATAGCAAATTCATAGAGAAGTCAGGTGCTTGCAACACATTCTATAAATGCATAGAGGGCGTCAAACTAATCTCCCCCTATTCAGTGATTGGGGAATGAGTCTCATATGCAATAGCCATAGTTTGTCCTAGAGGAACCTGTCTATATGTTGTAAGTTGATCCCTGTCTCCACACAAGTGATGTGTGGCACCAGAATCCATAATCCATTCTATAACATCAGATCCACTACTGCTAGTGAGTGCATAAGTACTACCTGAGGTACTGGAGGAGGCTGGAGTAGCTACATCAGAGTGACTCCCAGAGGTCGAGGAAGACATAACGGGACTGGTTGGAGGTATAATGCCCCTCAATCGGGCTACATGGTCATCAAATCGTTGATCCATAGAGGAGGCAACCGGGGGCTCAATCTGCTCAGCCACTCGAGCAGAGGCAGGAAATCCATGCTTAGAGTAGCATATATCTTCGGTATGTCTAGGACGATGGCAAAATGTGCAGAGCTGACGAACACGACCTCCTCTGCCGCGAAGTCCTCTTCCACGAAACTGAGAAGAGCGTCCTCGACCTCAGGAGGCCGCCATCGCTAAAGAAGTCTGACTGGCAGTAGAAGATGGAACAGTGATTCGATTGAGCCTGCAGAAGGCTTCCACCATAGGAGGAATGGTAGATTCTGCCAAAATCTGGGAACGAGCCGCCTCATACTTAGGATCTAGGGCTGCCAGGAATACACCAACCATGATGGCATTCCTATAAGTCTTCTACTGCTCAGAATTAGATGTGAGAGGCATAAAGCTATAGAGCTTCTCGAACATCCCAAGTAAGGATGTATATAGCGAGCAAAGAGAGCGTCTATTCTGCTTGATAGTAAAGATATCATGTTGGAGTTGCAGAATCTTCGTCTCATTCTTTTCCTGTGAATAAGTAGCAATGAGAATATCCCACATCACCTTGGTTATGGCCCGATAAAGTATATCACTGGCGATCTCTATTGCCAACGTGCTTGAAAGCCAAACCTTGGCATATGAATCATCCGCCTCCCATGAGGCGTTAATCCCAGTCTTCTCAGCCGGCTCTTCCTCGGTAAGAATATGTTTCTTACCTGTAGACTTCATCATGCTCGTGAACTGCATATCCCATAGTTCATAGTTTGACCCATCCATCTTTACTATAGGCGCAAGACCTCTAAAGGCGCATGTGGAGGGGATATCGACCTTGCTTTCTGACATAACGGCTGAAGAAGACTGGGATTGAAGACTTAGACAACATAGGGACATTTGGTTGCATATGTAGACTTATGCAACCAATCTCATCAAGAAAGAAAGCTCGACGGCGGTGTCACTCTTAAAAGGAAAGAACGGTGGCACCCTTGTAGCGAGTAGGTGCATCCGATTGAAGAGAGAGGGTGTGCGAGGTCCTAGGCGAGCGGTGGTACACACATGCCGCGCTGTAGGGCCTCGCAGCGAAGGAGGTTGGCCCGCGGAGGTCGTGGGGACCTAGCAGGGCCTGGCGACGACTATGAGGAGCCCACAGGGGCCTGGCAGGGGCTGCAGCGGCTAGCGACGATGGTGGGGATTCCGCGGGGGCCTGGCGACAACGAAGGGCCCCGCAGGGGAGTGGGGAGGGGCCTCACGAACAGGCGGTGGGGGTGCGGAGACCCGGGCCGGGGGGGGGGGGGGGCTGGCGATGGGCGGCGAGAGTGTGGAGGCCCGCAGGTGCTGGGCGGCGGAAGCCCTAGGCGGTGCGCGTGAGGGAGAGGCTTGAGATGGGGTTTATGCTTAGGGTTTCGGTACAGAAGCTCCGGTCTAGGACCGCCGCTCTGATACCATGTTGGGAAAATAGAAAGAGTTATTTATTCCTTGGGCCCTAGGCTTTCTTATATAGGGTGAAACCTATGGGCAAATTACATAAGGTGGACAAAAGAAAATGAAAATAAATAAACGATACACATATATGAAATATATCTCTACAATCATGGCATACAACTTGGTCACTTATATTTTGTAGCTTTGGAGAGATTCTTTCTTGTCTTGTTTAAGGGAATTAAAATGGACTCCTTGTATGCAAAGTGTGTCAGCTTGCAGAACACACATGAAGTTCTTACCCTATATTTGAACCGAAGAGCTCATCTCCCTATTCCCTTGTTCATTACGACCTGCACGAATTAACTCTACTCCTAACAATCAATATTTCATTACGTTTATTGAATGTAATCTCCTCAAAAGCAAGGTTGATATCTATATGTTAATCTCCTCAAAAGAAATGTTCAAAATACCAACATCAATATTGTATCGGTCCCAGCCTATAAAGGGATATATTGGGGATATGTCAATGATATTGGTGGAGATTTCAGAAATGGCTCAAAAATGATTTTCTCGCAAATTAATCACCATATTTCTTGAAAAAATAAATAAGATATAATTATATTCAAGATCGATGTGCATTTAGCACATCATTGCTCGTTATATTGCACATATCATTGCTATCAATAATATCAGAAGCTATATTTCAAATTTCGCGAAATTTCAACGAAATTTCTCTGAAATTTCGGTTTCGACACGCCACCGAAATAAAATTGAATTCTTGATACAGACCCTCCCTTCATAAATCTATGCCAATTTTGGCTGAAATTGACGAAATTTCGATGAAATTTTGGAATTGTTTCGTTATTTCGCCATCTCGAAATGAAATCAAAATCGAGATTTAAAACCTTGATCAGAAGGGATATAAAGAAATTCATACATAACAACTTATAAACATAAATGAGGTCTATTTAGCACCTAAGAATAATACATTCTATAGGGTATCACATACTATGCATAAACAAAAGGCTAGGCTATATTGTAAATCAAACAAACAAGCAAATGTGCATAATATATAGATTATAAAGAACATCATTCACAATGACCATAAATTCGAAAGAAGAAGATTAATAGATTAGAAATTAAACTTTCTACTTGAACCATAAACATTCGGTACAAATTGGAGTCTATCTTGGATCCATGTCACTAGATTACTAATACTTACCGTAGAGCAACTTTCAAACATTAACATAGTAGCGTGTACACTTCACGTATGCAGGTTTTCTTTGATCCGTTTTAAAATATTTATGTATCCCATTCAAAAACAGGGTCTCACTGTTCAGCAGTCCTTTCAGGAATCCTTCCATGATTCTCAATTGCGAGAAGTTATGCAGGCAAAAATAAATGCTTTGCATGCTACATGTACATGGATTCTGGTTGATTCTCCTATCAGTTGTGTGCAAATAGGTTTTCATTATCAAGAATCATGTTAATGGATGAGTAGAATGATACAACGCTCCCATCATGGTCAACGGCTAAACTTAAATATACCATGTTGATTATTTTGACACATTCTCTTCGGTTACTCGCCTAACTACTATGTGAATTATTCTATTTATTGCAATTCAAAAGGATTGGCTTCTTCATCATCTTGAAGTAAAAAATGCTTTTGTATTTGGAGATCTTGACAAAGTGGTTACATGGAGAAAGCATACAATTTTGAGGATGAGAAGGAGTCTCAAGATTTTTTGACTTCACAAAGCAAATTATGGGCTCAAACAGAATCCGAAAACCTGGTTTCGTAAGATTTCTCAAGTAGTAGAGCAGATAAAGTGTGTTAAATTTGTGCAAGCCATTCTCTATTTGTGCGAAACCTCCTACAATGTGATTGTGGTGCTACTTGTCTACAGGGATGACATCGTTGCCACCGTTTGTGATACTTATGGTATCGCTATGGTAAAAAATATGCTAAACAAGCACTTAGTCACCAAGTATCTTGGTAACCTACATTGTTTTTTTGGCATTTAGGTGGCCTGTAGGCAAAGAAAGCTAGTTTTGTCACAACAAAAGTTTGCTTTTGATTTTCTTAATGATACTAAGATGCGTGGATCTAGGGTTGCTTCTTCGCCCTTGGATTAGGATGCCAAGTTGTGTGAGGATACGTCAGAGAAGATTAATACAACACAAAGGTTCGTTGGAAAAGCTACTCTTTGTCACAGTGACCTGACTGGATATATCCTTCATCGTGAGCTGATTGCCAGTATATTAATTATCCTACAAGGGAATATCTTGATGTTGTGATGCACATCCCGAGATATCTCAAGGGCGCACATGGGAAAGGATTCTTAGTCAGAAAGATCTCCTTGCAGATAGGTGGATATTCATATGCGGATTATAATGGTGTAAAAATGACAGGAAATCTACTACAATATTTTATGCCTTCATTGGATACACTCTTATTGTTAGCATGTGAGCTCGAGGCGAACTATTTCTATAATAAATGTTATTGTAATCTTTGATATATCAATAAAGGTTATTGGTTTATTTCACTCCTTACCTGAGATTAAATGAATAAATGCACTTATAAGGTCCCTTAGTACAATTAGGATTATGTACCATGGCCATCTTAATAATCATATAGCTATTGATTCAATGGTTGAATCATAGAGACTGGTGCTTGGATGATATCTAAAGATTTAGATTGAGGACTCATCTAGCACTGTCAATTGATTGTTAAGAGATTAATCTCCAGCCTGAGAAGGAGATGGCAATTCTTCTTTAAAGGCTGATATATGACTGACCTCTTGATGTTGGTCCTCTACATAAGAATAGAGATTCAGAGGTATCAGATAAGTTAGGTCAAAAAGTTGACTTAACAAGATCGAGATAACCAAGTCCTATGCCGTATGCTATCACGATATAGGCACATTCTCTGACTGCGACAGATGTATTACTATATGCCTAAGTATGTACATTAGGCAAACCATTAGGTTAATGACCTAATCAAGGTCTATACACTGACGAGCTGGTGTGCATATGAGGACACACGAGTAATACAATCTCTCAAAAGGATCATACATGTTCATTACTGAATTGAAAGACATGGGCTCAATCAGGAGATATTGTGATCAAATTATGTGCAAGGTTGTCTCGCTTTGGAAGCTTAAGTGAATTTATAAGTATGATATATGATTTTGGAAAGTACATGATTGAGACCAACTCCAAATGATGAAATGAGAAACTTAATGATAAAACCCTGAAGAATATAATCCAAATATGATCTAAAACTTCGGGTTTACTCTCAGTCTTCCAGCATGCAGGATATATGGGTATTATGAATACTCGTGGGTGTTGTGATCGTAAACGATTGTATAGCCATGATACTTCCATTCTGAGGGAGTGATGAAACATTTCTGGATTTTAGCGACTCCTCTCAGTAGATTGGTAATCCAATCTTAGTCCAAATGTTGGACATTGATCTGAATGTGATTTGGATGCAATGAGAAGATTAGATTCACAGTTTGATTTAATCAAACATCTTTGAGAGGTCCCCAAGATCTGGATTTGAGATATGATCTCAATCCAAGTCATTATACATGGAATGTACACGTATCCGCGGAGAAAGCACATTATTCTTTAAAGAGTTCAAGAATAATTCCATTGTTGATAATATAACTGAGCATTGGGAAATTGATGATTAAATATGATTTAATTATCATGAATAATATGAATATGATTTATATTATTTGGACAAATGAGAATAGTCATCCAAGATAATTAAATATGATTTAATTATCAAGGATATGATTAATGTGGATATCATGATCCATAATAATTAAAAATATTATAAATGTAATTTATACTATGTTGGAGATATTTAATTGTAAATAATATTTACGAGTTAAATGTTAATGTGAATTGGATTTACATTTAACAATTAATTGTTAATGCAATTTACATTTTATATTAGATGTATGAATGTGATTCATAATTGTTAATGATATGACTGATATTATCATAAAATTTGGAATTATTTTGGTGAATAATTTTGCAACAAAAATTGTTGCACATATGGAATATTTGGAGAGATATGAGATCTCTTAATTAAGGAAGAAGAGGGCGGACGGCCATGGAGTCCTACTCCTATGACTGTCTACTCTATTAAGGGAAGGAGACTTATCCTTTTTACTTTATTTCCACATGAAAATGATTTGAATTAAATTATGTCGAAGATTATTTTCAACATATTTAATTTATTTTAAATTTATTATTTGTTGTTGCAAATTTATGCAACAAAATCATGGCCGTTGATTGAAAGCACAAAATAATCTGCATCATTGATTATTGTTTGTACATGGATTGAGATCCATGTACATTGAATTTGTTATAAAAGAAAGGTAAGTCTTTGCTATTTCTTTGCATCAATTGTAAGAGCAATACATCTCTATCTATTCTCATACACACCCCTCTCTCAATATTGTGGTCGTTCATCATATTGTCCTAGAGAGCCTTACAGTCATCACGACACCGTTGTGCTGTCGGATCGACTGCTTGTGGATCTCCGCCTTCTTCGGTCCATCTTGCTCGTGAGAAAGGCCATCGATTTTGTACGACAAAATCAAGAGGCTCTGCGATTGGATCTTCAACTCGGATTGCGGGAAACACACGTCTCATCTACACGCCCGCAAGTGCATCCTTCGACGGATCGGACTTGAGATAGGAGGTCTCTTCGCTTAGAGACATACACGGTCGCAAACACGCTTCAAGAGATAATCATATTACTTGTTTGTGATCTTGATTAAAATAATATGAGAAGTGTTTCTCATACCATGTGGTTTCATCTATTAAAATTTTTAAATTTCGCTGCCATGAGCAACTAGTATGACTAGTCGCTATTGATCGCTTGTGATGCGATCTTCACGCTTCCGTGGTGCGCTAAGGACCAAACTTTAGCCTTCAAGTGATATCAGACCCTTGGTCAAAGGTCTTGGATCTGATCTAAACCTTAAGGGAAAAAGGTTTTGCATATTGGTTGCGCGGGGACTCATTGTTTTTGCATAAGATGCAAGTTTCGGATTGATTTTCGCTAAAATAAAAAGCCAGTGTTTATGCACTATTTGGAAATTTTTTTTGGATAATAAAATATATTTAGAATGTCTAAATATGTCCCCAAAACAACAGTCAATTGTTGGTACCAAAGGTGCATAAATTAAAATTCAAAAGTTCCCGCAGTGACATTGTTTTTGTATGTATTTACGGATCTGTAACAAATTATTTTTTGGTTATTGTTTTCTCATCATGAAACATGAAATAAGAACTTTAATTAAGTAGATAATTAAACTAGCAAACCGCTCGAATTTATTTCGCGCGATTCCGACTCCATTTGCCCTAAATATTCCATATTTAGTGGAGATGGGTTGGGTGATTGTATCATCAAGATTACTTTCTTAATGTGTTTATCATTCAATGTAAATTAAGGAAATTATGAATTTACCATAATTAATTGATGCTTAATATTTATGAAAATAGTTGATTAAACACCAATTACCATTGAATGATTGTTTCATGATGAACATTCTAGTTTAACCTATAATAGTTGTCGGTCAACTTTTACATGCAAGATATGACTAGAAATTTAGGATCTTTAAAAATATTTTAAGATGGCTAAGATTTCTGAGTGATTATTATATATGTATCACAGAGGTTATCAAGTGCATGCGATCGATAAAACTTCTTAGTACAATTTGTATCAATTATGCTATTTTGAATTGATTGGTGATGGTATCTAGGTCGTGGGTATGCTAATGGGTTACTTAATTGGTGCCCTGCACCGTAATGGAATCGTTCCTTGTTAGCATAATCTATCCGGCCTGGCTTGATCCGTTTCAAGGATGGATAACATGAGAAGTCTCTGTATACTTTAATCAACTAATTGGATTGTAACAATTGTACAATGTGAGGGTGTATACTATACAGTAATACCACGTAAATCCTAATTGTTTGTTGGTTGAATTGGATTGTTGATGAATTTAATATGATTAATTAATTAGATCTAATTAGAATAAACACTCTATTGTGAATAGAGATGTAATTCCCTTGGAAGAATTAATTATGTGAGTGTGATTCATGATAATTAATTAAAATTTGAATGAGATATTGAGGATCATATAAATGACATCCATGGTCTCCCATCAAGGCGAAGGGTTCCATCATCATGGATTGTATGCTAGAGTTGCCTATCTGAAGTAATAGCTCCTACATACAAGCGTACATGGACCGAGCTTTTTACTTCTCGAAAGAGTATGGTTGTGTGCGTAGTGACCCCAATATTGCTCCTCATATAATTGAGGCAGTATTGGATTGCACATAGCGATTTCTATTCCTGTTAACGGTTGATTCAATTAACAACGCGTCACATTACCTTAGAGGTGGATGACGAGAGGGGTGCGTGGGGCGTGGGGCGTGCGAAGGGAGAGTCGGGGGCGTACGACGGATGGGACTCGAAGATCAGCATGGGTGCGACGTGTGGAAGAGACGCAAAGGTCCTTTGGTGCTCGGTGGTCTGCAGGGGAGAAAAGGGCGTGGAGACCGAAGTTGCGGGTTGCGGAGCCTCTTGTTGTTGGGGTGCGTCGTGGTTCCTCGCGGTCTCATGTTGCTATGGCATCTGATGGCGACGATGGCGAGTGGACCAGGGTTTCCCACGCGAAGCCGGGTAAGCGTTGCTTCCGTTGTGATTCTCGGGGTCATACTGCCTCCGAGTGCTCTGTTCCCCCTCGTTGTTTTCTCTGTGGCAAGCTTGGCCATCGGAGGTCCTCCTGCTGGTCTTCTATGGTCGGTTCTGGCTCGCGGTATGTTGCTCAGCTGGAGCGTGGACGTGCGCCTCGCCTGCATGGGGGTCGCGATGCTCGTTCCTTTGCCCAGGTGGTGGCGGCTGGTGGGAGTAGGCCTAACTTGCATGGGGGCGCTGGCGGTTCTGGCGGTGGCGGTGCTCAGGTTGAGGGTCTCTCTATCGATCCTCCTTTGTCTTCGGGAGCGGTTTTGCATGGTTTCAAGGCGGGAGGTGGTGCGGCGGAGTCCCCTGACGAGGTCTCCAATGTGGTTGCGGATCCTGTTCTGGTGGGAAGGGAAGCGGTTTCGGAGAGGGCGGCGCAGTCGCAGTCGGGTATTCCGGTGATGGGCTCCTCTGCTGGGGCCAGCACAAGATTGGCTTCTGGTCCTGCTGCTTCGCTGGTCAAGGGGGATCACGTGGGAGGGTCAGATGGGGGGGATGGGCTTGCTGATGCGGGCTCGTGGTCGGAGCAGGCGGGGTTGGGAGGTTCGTGCGCCCGTGCGGGACCGGCCTCCGCGCTCTCCGCTGTGGTTGGGGTTCTTCAGAATCGGGTTCATGGTTGGGAGAGTATTCGTTCTGCTACCTTGGCTTTCTTGGGCGAAGGCTTCACGGGAGATTTCATCAATTTTGATGCGGTTCGCTGCTGTGTTAGAGGTCTCTCCCCGGAACAACGGGAGAGACTCATTCGTTTCCAGGGAGTTGAAGGTGTTCAATGGCGTTGCTTGCGGGTGTCTGATGGTGGTGTTTTCTCGACGGAGGTCCGGGCTGCTGAAGTTAGGGGGGTGCCATTCCTCTCGAGGTCGGTTCATGCTCTCTCGAAGGCCTTCTCCAGGTGGGGGTAGGTTGTGCAAATCCTGGATGACGGTCTGAATCCGGGTGCTGACTGGCGGTGCTGCCGTGTGCTGATTGAGGCTCCGTCTGCGTTCATTGCGGAGTTGGAGGGGAAGATTCGCTGTGAGCAGCTTTCTCTGGGTCGCTGGACCTTCACCCTGGAGCTTTCTCTTCTCCCATCGCCGGCGAGGCCGGCCCCCCCTTCTCCGGCGGCGGGGCGGCAGGGTCATTCCGCGGCTTCTCCGGCTGTCCGGGAACCTGTAACGGCGGGTGACGGTTCGTCTTCAGTTGGCCACGTGGCTCTCTTTGGGTCTTTTTCTGAGGCGTCGGCATGCATGTCACATTTATCACATGGGCGCGAAGAGGCTCTTCGTCTTTCGCATTCGCAGGAGCCTCTGCAGGATCTGGTGGCGCCTCACCTTCCCGAGATCCCTTCGACTGCGGGTGCCGTTAATCTGGATATTGATTCGAATTCTTCTGTTTTATCCTTTTTGTCGGCGGACTTATTGCAGGTGGTCCCCTCTCCGGACAGGACGTTTATCCCTTATGACCCTCTGGTCAATTCTATTTGGGCCCCCCTACAGGTTTCCTCGGAGCAGTCCCTTTCGGATCCTCTGTCGGACTCGGATCTCCTCCCAGGGACGGAGCATATTATTTGAGGCTCCCATGTGCTGTGCCCTCGTCCTATTAGGGCGGTGCCCTTCTCTGACCATATGGAAGGATCTCTTTCTCCTCCTCCCCAGATGATTCAACCGATTCTTGGTTTTTCGGGTGATGCTACCCCTTCGCTCGTTGTGGAGGAAGCTGTGGCTATTCATCTGGTCTCTGCGGGCCAGCCCCCTCGTTCGGTTCGTATGGATCTGTTGTTCTCTGATGATGGTGCGGGGTCGTCCCCTTATTCTGATGCTTCTGTGGATTTGGGACAGTCTCCTATGTCCCGTTATGGCCGGAGTTACTCACGGCGGCGACATTTCTTCTCTCCTCCAGTTGCGGTTTCTACTTGCCAATCTTTGCGCGAGGCGGTTGCGGAGGCGGCAGGCCTTGTTCGCATTGCTGGTCAGCGGCATGCTGGTAATTGATGGCCCCGTTTGGCTGTGACGCATTTTTGGGGTTTTTCTTTTTGGGCCTCCTTTCTAGTTGTTTAATGAAGATTATATCTTGGAACGTGCGTGGATTGGGTGATGCGGACCGTAGGCGCATTTTGGGCTCGCGCCTAGTCGAATGGGCTTGTGATGTTGCCTTTATTCAGGAGACCAAGTTATCGACTGTCGATGATGCTATCTGGAGATCTTTTGGTGCTGGTCAGCTTAATGATTTTCGTGCGCTGGATGCTTTTGGTGCTAGGGTCGGTGCTCTTCTGGCCTGGCGCTCGTCGCGCTTCTCTTTTATGTCATTAAGACTGGGCCGCCATTCTATTTCGGTGCTGTTAAATTGCGGCCGGTCTAATATTTGTATGGCTTTTTCTTGTGTTTATGCCCCTATTTGCCACGTTGCCCGGCGTGAACTTTGGGAAGACTTACGGGAGGATGCTTATGCTTTTGGTGATGTGCCCTGGCTGATTGGTGGGGACTTTAATGTCACGTTGAACGCACAGGATCACCCTCGGGGGCGCGGCGGCCTCGACCCGGGGTCCTCGGACTTTTTAGATTTTATCAATGATTTGGCACTTGAATCGCTTGTACCTAACGACATTTCATTCACGTGGCGGAATAGCTCTTCTCGGTCACGGATTGATCGCTTTTTGGCTAATAACTCTATGATGGAGTGCTTTCCTTTGTGTTCCGTCTCCTCGAAACCGCGATCCTTTTCGGATCACAATCCAATCTTTTGGTCGAACGGGGAGGAGAATCGTCCTCATAGCTTATTCCGCTTTGAGAACTCTTGGATGTTAGAGCCTGGCTTTCGGGACTTGGTTCGGCATCATTGGTCACAATTAGCTCTGTCGGGCAGTGCCGCTAGCCGGTTGGACTTTAAGCTCTCATCTCTCCGGAAGGTGCTGGCGTCCTTTAAGAAGGACAGTCGCGCCGCCCGTATTGCTACCCGCGTGGCGGCTGACGAGGTCATTATGCGGCTTGATCGTATTGAGAATGATCGGGACCTTCACCAGGACGAATTGCTTGCTCGCGCCGATGCTATGGACATGGTAAAGCTTGAGGATCGGAAGCGCTTGGTTGAGTGGCGCCAACGCTCCCGGATGCGTTGGTTGAAGGAGGGTGACGCTAATACCACGTTTTTTCACCGGGTCGCTTCGGGTCGTCGGCGTTCCAACTCTATCTCTTCCTTGCTTATTAATGGCTCTCAGGTGCAGGGGGAGCGGGAACTGGGATTGGCAGTTACGGCCTATTTTAAGGATTGGTATGGGTGCAGGTCTGTGCGCCAGTGGCGGTGGTCGGGTAGGGGCGTGTCTGTGCTTCCTCAGGAGGATTCTTCTAGCCTTTCTCGTCAGATATCGATGGAGGAACTGAAGGAGGCGGTTTGGGCCCTTAATTCCGACGCGGCTCCGGGCCCTGATGGCTTCCCAGTTTCTTTCTATCGGGAATTTTGGGATGTGATTTCACAGGATGTGTTGAATGTCGCACGTGAATTTTGCTCTGGTAACAACGGCTTTAATAAGCTCAACAGGTCTATTATTGCCCTCATTCCTAAGTCTTCGTCTGCTACCCGTATTGAGGAATTTCGCCCGATCTCCATTTCTAATGCCATATACCTCATCATTGCCAAGGTTCTTGCTCGTCGGCTGGCTCCGCTTCTTGATTCGCTCGTTTCGCCTATTCAGGCGGCGTTTATTCAGGGGAGGCAAATAAGTGATTGTTATGCGGTGGCCTCTGAAATTATTAATGCTTGGCACAGGAACGACGTCAGGGGGACTCTCTGGAAGATCGATTTTGCCAAGGCTTACGATTCCTTGGATTGGCGTTTTTTATGGTCGGTTCTCAAGAGGCAGGGATTTCCTTCGATTTGGATTTCGTGGATGCGTAGATGCGTTTCGACGGCCTCTCTCTCGCTTATCCTCAATGGCCGTTTGGCGGGGGGCTTCTTCCAGCCTCGCCGGGGGATTAGGCAAGGTTGCCCCCTTGCCCCGATGCTTTTTGTCCTGGCCGCTGACGTGTTATCCAGCATGATTCAGAATGTGGTCGCGGCTGGTCTAACCCGTGGTTGTTCCCTTGGGCCCTACTGTATCCCCATTATTCAGTTTGCGGATGATACAATTTGCTTCATCGAGGGCGACGATTCGAATGTGGCGGGAATGGCTACCACATTGGAGTTATTCAGTGAGGCGTCGGGTCTTCTCATCAACTACAACAAGTCCTCTATGGTTCCCTTTTCCACCCCTTCTGGCGAGGTTGCGGTCTGTTCGCGGATCTTGCGCTGCCCGGTTGGTGCTCTTCCTGTGGATTATCTCGGGCTCCCGTTGTCTATTGGACGTGCTCGTTTACGTGATTGGCAGCCGGTGGTGGATCGTATGGAGGCTCGATTGGCTGGCTGGCGTGCCGCCATTCTCTCTCGGGGTGGTCGATTGGTACTTCTCAAATCGGTACTTTCTTCAATTCCAATCTATTTTCTCTCTGTGAAAGGTATGCCTAAGGGGGTTCGTCGGCGGCTTGACTCTTGCTTGAGGAAATTTCTTTGGGGTAAGAAGGGGGCTGCGAGGAGCGGCGTTCCGTTGGTCGCCTGGGATGAGGTTTCTCGGCCAAAGGAGGGGGGGCTGGCGGTGAGAAGGTTGGATGTCGTGAACGAGGCTCTTCTCCTCAAATGGGTGGCCCGTCTTTGGGGCAGGGAGGATAATCTTATGATTAATTTCTTGCGACTGGCGGTGGGGGTCGACCGGCTTTTCGGTCTGGACGCTCGCCGGTTGGGGACCTCCTCACATTTCTCTCGTGATATCGGCAATACTATGGTTCGGAATCGCTCTCTTTTTGTCATTAAGCTGGGGGATGGCTCGCTCATCCGCTTCTGGGGTGACGATTGGACTGGCAGGGGCCCTCTTAAGGATGTTTTTCCTCGCCTCTTCGCGCTGGTGGAGGATAAGGATGCGAGGGTTGCTTCTTATTGGGATGGGGCTTCTTGGGGCCCCAGGTTTATGGCCAATCTTTCCGAGCAGCGTCAGATGGAGTTCATGGCTTTACTCGCGGTGCTTGCTGACGCGCCCTCGCCCTCGGTGGGTCGCGATCACCTCTCTTGGAAGGACGACTCTTTCTCCTCTCGCGCGGCTTACCGCGCTATTCTTCCTCCTTTGGCTGTGGCTGATGTTGACTTGATTCGGGCTTGTCAATTTTTTTGGGGCCTCAGGCTTCCCGAACGAATTGGCATCTTCTTATGGCTATTCCGTCGTGGGCGCCTTTTGACACGTAGCCGGTGTGCCGTCCTCTTCCCTCTTGTTTCGCCCATTTGCGGTTTGTGCAATTTGGAGTCGGAGACTATCGACCACCTTTTCTTCCGTTGTGGCAAAACGAATGACATCTGGGTGGACCTGGATTGGCTTGACGTTTCGGACTCTTCCTCTTTCTGTGGGAGCCTGGCTCGCTCTCGGGCTAGGCCTAGGAACGACATTCTCTCTGCCATTGCTCGGCTTTGGTGCATATGGATTGGTAGAAATGAAGCTCTGTTCGCTGGCCAAAGATTTTATTTGGAAAACGTGCTAATCTCAGCTTCAAGACTCACTAGAGACTGGTCTGATGTGTAGCGGCTCATTGTAGTTTTGTGGGTATCAGTCTGTGATACCTACGGTTTCTTTTATGTTTTTTCTCTCCCTTCTGTACGTCTACCCGCTGTAAGTTTTTCCTTAACTTTTTTCAATAAATTTGGGGCGCGCACCACCGAGTGTGTCCCCCGCTTTTGAGCTTCAAAAAAAAAATTACCTTAGAGGTGGTGGGTCTGGGTGTTAAAGTCTGAATTGAGAAATGCAAATTGGACCTACAAGGCGGAATGAGTTCTCGCTTCTTTTTATTCGAGTTGCAGCTTCTCATATTATTGGGATGCAGCAAAGGTAAGAGGGAGATCCTAGATCTTGCTAGAGATATAACGATGAGTATATCTCTTGCTTTGAAAGTTTGATAAGGGAATGAACTTTCAGAGTTGAAAAGCCAAGACTAATTTGATTAAACATCCTAAACCAAAGAATTTAAATTTGAATATATAATTATTTATATGTTCTAATTTAGTGCATTCTTAATTTCAAACATGAAATCCATGAACTCACTCAACAGGCTTCTGGAGGTCAACCAGTTGAGTGGACAAATTATCCTGATTGGATCCATAATTTGGAGCTTGTTCTCTTTCTGGAGCGCATCGGTTTTGTGCTCACTGAGAATAAGCATACAAACCCTATATCAATGAACGAATTAAAATTTAATGAAAACCTTAATAAGGACCACTCGTTGGTACGCCGTTATATTCCTGGGTCTCTGTCTAATATGCTTCGAAAGCAACACATAGACATAAAGAATGCCCAAGACATAATACTGAATCAAAAAGAGATGTTCGGTGATGTGAACTGCATAGAGCGCAGTCAGAAGCATGGGGGTTCCAAGAGAGTCCAGCCTAACATGTGAAGAAGATGAGTCAAAGTGTTGACTCATCCTCTCAATCTTCCATATATCATAGATCTAATAAAATGGATGTTTGTCATCACTGCAATAGTCTAGGGTACTAGAAAAGAGATTGTCCAAATTATCTGAAAACCTTAGAGAAGGGTAAAGATAATACCCTGACATGTATAAAATCTACTTTCATCATTGAAATCAATTTTCTCGTAGGACGAGAAGGTAGTTGGGTCATAGATTCATGTGCTTCTATTCATGTATTCAATCCGTTGCATCTAATTTCAAGAGGCCAGAAATCTAGATGAAGGAGAGATAATCATCCATATGGGATCTGATACAATTTCTGCAACAGTCGCCGTTGGGACATGCAGACTATCATTATCTAGTGGGAGTCTCCTTGTACTTAATGAATGTCTTTATGTTTCAAATGTTAGAAGTAACCTTATATATGTATCTAAGTTTGTTAGAAATGGGTATTCGTTCATGTTCTGTGAGAAGCTTATCATAAGCCGTTATGATAAACATATTGCATATGGTATTCTAACTTATGGTGGACTCTATGAATTGTGTATTGATGAATGTTTCATGAACGTAACACCCACTGATAAAAAAATCCTAAAAGAACCTGAGAGTATGGAAATCATTCGAACATTATTTGGCATCAAAGGCTTGTCCATTTATCTGTTGATTGGATCAATAGATTGATAAAAGGATGGGGCCTTAGATTTTCTACAGGTCCAAACTTTACCTACCTATAAACATTGCATTCAAGGTAAAATGACCCAAGCTCTCTTTCGTAACAAGGTTATACGATACGAGGGTATTCTTGACCTCATACACACCGATATATGTGGTCTCTTCAGTACCGCGGCCCAAAATGAATATCAATATTATTTGACATTTATTGATGACCATTCGTGATATGGGTTTATCTTCATATTATGTCATAGATATGAAACCTTTGAAAAGTTCAAACAATTCATGGCTTTGATTGAAAAACCAAACCGATAGGAAGATCAAACAGATTCGAGTTGTCTGATTTGTCGAGTACCTCTCAGATAAATTTAAGGAATACCTCAAAGAGAGAGGAATTGTATCCAATCTCACTCCTCCTGGAACCCTCCAACTAAATGATGTTGCTGAAAGATACAACATGACCATCATGGACATCATCCGTTTAATGATGAGTAAAGCACATTTACTTCTTAGTTTCTGCAAATATGCAGTAGCGACTACAATATATATCTTTAACAAGATTCCTAGCAAATTTGTTCTCAAAATCCCTCATGAGTTTTGATTTGAAACCAAGCCCAGTGTTAGACACTTGAGGATTTGGGGTTGGCTGGTCCATGCGAAGAACGTGGATGCAAGTAAGATGGAATCTCACACTAGAGAGTGCTACTTCATTAGTATGTAAAGGATGGTATTGGTACCAACTCTATGACCCTAAGGCCCAAAAGATTTTCGTCTCTAGAGATGTAAATTTTTTGGAGGATGACTTCCTTAAGAGTCAAGATAAAAATGAAGGAAAGGAAGTCATTGAATCCCCTGAAGATATTGAGCTTCCTGACCAGAATTTGAAGATGTGAATAAAGATGAAACACATGTACCTCTTCAAAGGAGCTCTAGGGTGGTTGCACCACCTGAAAGGTACGGATTCCATGTGTCAGGTGAAACTGACAGTGATCCAACTTCATTTGATGAAGCACTCGTGGATCATGACATGGATAAATGGATGCTAACACTGAAGTCTGAAATAGACTCCATTTAAAAGAACGGTTTATGGACCTTAGAGGATCCACCTAGAGGGGTAAAATTTATTGGGTGTAAATGGATCTTCAAGAGAAAGAGGAGACCTGATGGGAAGATAGAGACCTTTAAGGCACGGTTCGTTCCAAGAGCTACACACATAGATAAGACATCGACTACAATATATGGAGCAGCCCCATGGCTTCATAACTGAGGAAGACAAAGTATGGATGCTAAAAAAATCCATCTATAGGCTCAAACAAGCTCCTCGTAGCTGGAACATCAAATTTGACGAAACCATAAAGAGTTATGATTTTGTTGAGAATCCTGATGAACCATGTATGTACATGAAGCTTAGTGGAAGCGTCATTGTGTTCATCGTGCTTTATGTAGATGACATCCTTATTATTGGGAACGATATAATGATGATGACTAATGTTAAGATTTGGATGTCCCATACCTTCGAGATGAAAGATCTTGGAGAAGCCTCTTATATCTTTGGTCTGAAGCTGTAAATAAACATAGAAAAGATGTTTTTGGGATTGTCATAACATGTGTATATTAAGAAGATCTTGGAACTTTTCTATATGGAGAATTCCAAGAAAAGCTTCCTTCCCTTAAGACATGCTATACACCTATCTAAAGGGATGACTCCTAAAAGTGTTGAGGACACAAAAGCCATGATTGGATTCCCTTACGCATCAGTTGTGGGAAGCCTAATGTACGTCATAATTTGCACAAGGCCATATATCTGCCATGAAGTGGGAGGTAAATCATTACCAAGCCTGCTATGAAGAAAAATATTGGAATGCAGTGAAGAACATCTTTAAGTATCTAAGATGGACACAAGATTACATCTTGGTCTATGGAGATGGTGATTTCTAAGTTTTAGGATACACATATTCAGACTTCCAATCTGATATAGACGACCACAAGTCAACTTCAGAGTTTATGTTCTTGTTGAACATTGGTGCTGTGAGCTTGAGAAGCAAGAAGTAGGATACTGCGGCTGATTCAACAACAGAAGCATAATACATTGTCACATCGGATGTTGCGAAGGAGGTGGTGTGGTTGTGCAAGTTCATCCTGGAACTTGATGTAGTTTCCTCTGATACTCCCATCCCGCTACTTTGCGATAACACGGGTGTCATAGCTTAAGCGAAGGAACCCATATGGCATCAAAAGATCAAACATGTGGAAAGAAAATACCACATCATTCAGGAGATTCAAAAGCGTAGTGACATCGTCATCATCAAGGTGGCATCTAACGACAACGTTGTTGATCTCCTTACTAAATATATAACTTAAAAGGTTTTTGACCAACAGGTAATAAGCATGGGTTTAAAAATTATATCTTAATGGTTTTGAGGGCTAGGGAAGATTGTTAGCCATGTGAGTCTAGGACGAACCATTTCTGCAATAAATATTATTGTAATATTTGATATATCAATAAAAGTTGTTATTTTATTTCACTCCATGTCTGATATTAAATGAATGAATGCAGTTACGAGGCTCTTTAGAATAATTAAGGTTATGTACCATGGCCATCTTAATAATCCTATAGCTGTTGATTCAATGGTTGAATCATAGAGGCTGGTGCTTGGATGATATCTGAAGAGTTAGATTTAGGACTCATCTAACACCGTCAAATGACTGTTAGGAGATGATCTCCAGCCTGAGAAGGAGATGACAATTCTTCTCTAAAGACTGACATCTGACCGACCTCTTAATGCATGTCCTCTGTATAGGAATAGAGATTCAGAGGTGTCAGATAAGTTAGGTGAAAGAGTTGACTTAACGAGATCGGGATAACCAAGGCCTATGTCGTATGTTGTCACGGTATAGGCACGCATCATTTGACCGAAGACAGATATTTACTATATGTTTAAGTATGTACATTAGGCAGACCATTAGGTTGATGACCTAGGTCTATACTCCGAGGAGTTGGTGTGCATACGAGGGCATATGAATAATACGATCTCTCAAAGGGATCATAGAGGTTCATTACTGAACCGGAAGACAAGAGCTCAATCATGAGATATTGGGATCGAAATTCCGTGCATGGTCGTCTCGCTTTGGAAACTTGACTGAATTTATAGGTATGATATATGCATTTGGAAAGTATATGATCAATACCAACTCCAAATGATCAAATGAGAAACTTAATGATAAAACACTGAAGAAGATAGTCCAAATATGATCTAAAACTTTGAATTTATTCTAGATCTTCCAGTATGCAGGATGTACGTGTATTAGGAATACTCAGGAGTGATGTGATCGTAAACGATTGTATAGCCATGACACTTCCATTCCAAGGAAGTAATGAAATAGGTTTGGATTTTAATGACTCCTCTTAGTAGATTAGTAATCTAATCTTAGTCTAAATGTTGGACATTGTTTTGGATGTGATTCAGATGCAATGAGAAGATTAGATTCACATTTTGATTTAATTTGAGTAGTCCCCGAGACCTGGATTTGAGATATGATCTCAATCAAAGTCACTATACATGGAATGTACAATCAACATGTCCTTATCTCCAAGTATCCGCGATCGCAGAGAAAGCGCATAATTCTTCAAAGAGTTCAAGAATGATTCCATTGTTGATAATATTTCTGAGCATTAGAAAATTGATGATTAAATGTGATTTAATTATCATGAATAATATGAATATGATTCATATAATTTGGACACATGAGAATAGCCATCCAAGATAATTAAATATGATTTAATTATCAAGGATATAATTAATGTGGATATCACTATCCGTAATAATCATAAATTATAAATGTGATTTATAATATGTTGGAGAGATTTACTTGTAAATAATATTTATGAATTAAATGTTAATGTGAAGTAGATTCACATTAAACAATTAATTGTTAATGCAATTTACATTTTATATTGGATGTATATGATTCATAATTGTTAATGGCATGACTGAAATTATCACAAAATAATTTGAAATTATCTTGGTGAATAATTTTGTAAAAAAGTTGTTGCATATGTGGAATATTTGGAGAGATACAAGATCTCTCAGTCAAGGAAGAAGAGAGCCACCTTCCTCTTTAAGAGGGTAGATGACCATGGAATCCTACTCCTTATATGGTCGTTCACTCTATTAAGGGAAAGAGGTTTGTCTTCTTTCCTTTATTTCCACATGAAATTGTTTTGAATTAAATTATGTTGAAGATTATTTGCAATATTTTTAATCTATTCTAAAATGAGTATTTGATGTTGCAAATTTATGCAATAAAATCATGGCCATTGATTAAAAGCACAGAATAATCAACACCATTGACTAATGTGTACACATGGATTGAGATCCATAGACATCCAATTTGTTATAAAAGAAAGACGAGTCTTTGCTCTTTCTTTACATCAATTGCAAGAGCAATAGCTCTCTCTATTCTCATACATGCCCCCTCTCTCTCAAAATTGTGGCCATCCACCATATTGACCTAGAGAGCCCTGCAGTAGTAATGACACCATTGTGCTACCGGATTGGCTGCTCTGGAATCTCCGTCTTCTTCGGTGCATCTTGCTCATGAGGAAGACCATCGATTTTGTGTAATAAAATCAGGAGACTCCATGCTCGGATCTTCAACTCGGATTGCGGGATGTATGTGTTTCATCCACGGGCCCGCGAGTGCATCCTTCGTCGG
Source organism: Ottelia alismoides (assembly GCA_037367405.1). Classification (NCBI taxonomy): domain Eukaryota; kingdom Viridiplantae; phylum Streptophyta; class Magnoliopsida; order Alismatales; family Hydrocharitaceae; genus Ottelia; species Ottelia alismoides. The sequence continues at coordinate 1,032,790 of JAZKJV010001310.1, forward strand.
ATCGGGGTTGAGATTGGAGGTCTCTTCGCTTAGAGACATACGCGATCGCAAACACGCTTCAAGAGATAATCCTATTACTTGTTTGTTATCTTGATGAAACAATATGAAAAGTGTTATCATATCATGTGCTTTCATCTATTAAAATTTTTAAATTCCACTGCCCCAAGCAACTAGTATGACAAGTCGCTCTTGATCGCATGTGATGCGATCTTCACAATTTCATGATTTGCTAAGGCCCAAACCCTAGCCTTCACTTATTACATGGCAGAGCGAGTAACATAATGTAGTTGCACATTCGAGTGCAAGATCTGAGTATAGAGGTATAGCTCAGACTGAGATGGTATGTGTTAGATCAGTTCTATATGACTTGAGTAATCAGATCATATGACCCATGGAAATGTGAAATGACAATGAGACAACCATATTCATTGCAGTTACTCTTGTCTTCCATTAGAAAACCAAACATGTGGAGATTGACAGTCTCTACACTCGAGAAATTATCCAGAGTGGAATCCCCCAGACTTTGCATGTGGATTCTACCCAACAACTTGCAAATATCTTCCCAAACCCCTAGAACGAATCTATTTGATTGATGCATATCCGAGTTGAGCGTATATGATATTTATGATCCAACTTAAGGGGAATGCTAAGTAGGCTTATTAGATATATCTTGTTTTCATTATTGTTAACTCTTATACCGTTTATGTGCTACTTTTGATTATCATTCTTTCACATGTATTAAGGGGTAGGTCCCTCATAGTAAAATAAGTTCTAATTTTCCCAACAATATATGTTAAGATGCCTATAATCCTATCGCATGTGTTCAACCCAACACATTTTAGAGCTTGTTGTGTAACCTCCATATGTCACTAGCAAGTGAAACTCGCTATCACAAAACAAGTTTTTTGGAAGGATTTGGATAAGATTTTGCAAGGAATCCCACAAAGAGAGATGATTTGCATAGGTGGAGATCTTAATGGACATGTGGGAAAGTATGCTTCAGGGTATGCTAGTGTTCATGGAGACCATGGTTTCAGGTATAGAAATGAAGAGGGAAAATTCATTCTGGATTTTGTAATGGCATATGATCTTTTCATAGCAAACACTCTTGTCAAGAAGAGGGGGAGCATTTAATTACTTATAAGAGTGGTCGGACTAGAACACGGATAGATTAGTTTGCGTTGAGGAGAAGAAATCAGTTGTGTTGTAAAGACTGCAAAGTAATCCCAGGAGAGAGTTTGACAACCCAATGGTGGAATCTTCAACTGAAGCAATCGAGCTTCATGAAGAAGGTTTTAGAAGACTTATCTTGGGATTATAGTGGAAGTGGAAGCGAGATGTAGGAGGTGGTAGCATCTTTTATCCGAAAGGTAGCCAAAGAGATGCTAGGCGAGTCCAAGGGAGGAGCTCCCGGTCAAAAGGAGGCTTGATGGTGGAGTAAAGGGGTGAATGAGAAGCTAAAAATTAAAAGGGCATACTTTAAAGCTATGTCTAAGGGTAAAACAGAGGAAACTGTCACAAACTACAATATAGCAAAGAAGGAAGGAAAGAAGGTTGTAAGCGAAGCGAAATCAAAAGCTTATGAAGTTTTGTACAAAAATATCGACTCTAAGGAGGGCCAGAAGCATATATTCAGGTTGGCTAAAGCAAGAGAAAGAAAGACCAAAGACCTTTCTCAAGTGAGATGTATCAAGGATGAGAAAGGTCATGTGTTTGTTTCTCAGAATGATATAGAGACTAGATGGAAGCAGTATTTTCATAAAATTTTCATTGGGGAAGGAAATAGAGAGATCACTTTGGGTGGTCTAGTTAGTAATGAATGATACGTAAATCGTGCAAGCTATAAAGGAATACAAAGAAAGGAAGTAGAGGGGACTTTGAAGGTTATGAGATCTTGGAAAGGTGTAAGATCGGATGACATTCCTATAGAAGTATGGAGAGTTTTAGGTGAGCGTGATTTGACTTGGCTTACGAATTTATTCAATGTTATTTGACGAAGCAAGAAAATGCCTGAAGATTGGAGGAGTATCGTGGTGCCTCTTTATAAGAACAAAGGAGATATTCAAAATTATTCAAATTACAGAGGTATCAAGCTGATGAGTCACACTATGAAAATTTGGGAACGTGTGATCGAAAGAAGGTTGAGGCAAGTTTTCAAAGTAAAAGAAAACCATTTCAGATTCATGCCAGGTCGCTCAACTATTGAAGCCATCCATTTGCTGAGAAAAATGGAGTTTTATAGAGCCAAAAGGAAGAACCTCCTCCATATGATTTTTATTGATTTGGAGAAGGCTTATGATTCTGTCCCCACGGGAGATATTGTGGAGAGTTTTAGAGAAGAGACAAGTACATGTCCTATACATTAACCTCATAAAGGATATGTATAATAGGGCTTTATCTTGTGTAAGGATCCAGTCTGGGAAGATTGACTATTTTGACATCAAAATTGGTTTACATCAAGGTTCAACTTTAAGTCCATTTCTTTTTACTTTGATTATGGGTGAGTTGACAAGTCACATTCATGATGAGATACCTTGGTGTATGTTATTTGCTGATGGTATTGTGTTGATTGATGAGACTAGAGATGGAGTAAATAAGAAGCTTGAGTCTGGAGATATGCATTGGAGACTAAAGGTTTTCATATAAGTAGGGCTAAGACTGAATATATGGAGTGTACCTTTAATGGAAGCAATGATGAAGGAATCAAGGTGAATATTGGTGACGATAACATTCGGAAGAGAGATTCTTTTAGATACCTGGGATCTATTTTGCAACATGATGGTGGAATTGATGGAGATGTTACTAATAGAATAAATGCAGACTGGTTAAAGTGGAGAGGAGCCTCCGTTGTTCTCTAAGATAAGAAAATTCCTTCAAAAATCAAAGGAAAGTTTTACAAAGCAGCCGTGAGATCTGCTATGCTCTATGGATCTGAATGTTGGCCTGTGAACCACAGAAATGTGTAGAGAATGGATGTAGCAGAAATGAAAATGCTAAGGTGGATGTGTAAACACACACGTAAAGATCGGATTCGGAATGATGCAATCAGAAAGAAAGTTAGTGTAGCTCTGATAGAGGATAAGATGCGAGAAAACAACTTAAGATGGTTTGATCATTTGCAAAGAAGGTCAGCTGATGCACTAGTTAGGAGATGCGAGTTTTGGGATGTTGAGTCGGCTAAGAAAGGGCAAGGATGGCCCAAGAAGTGTTGGAATGAGACTATACGAAGGGATCTTAATCTTTTTGGATATAAGCTCGAGATTGACTCAAGATAGATCTGAATGGAGGCAAATAATCCATGAAGCCGACCCTACTTAATTGTGGGAAAAGGCTTTGTTGTTATTATTCTTGTAATGGTTGTTTTACCATTATACAAGAGAGAGACCCATCACCACTGCCAAGGAGTTGCCTAGTTAAGGGTTAATCTTGTAAATCATGTGTCATGGTTGTCTCATACTTGCTCGTTTGAGCTATGGTCTATGTCTGTTACATGATGCAACAATATGGGTATCTCAATCAATCTTCAAAGAAGTTCCACTACAATAATAAGGACTTGATCCATCTTGCAAATAATTACATCCAACGTAATCACACTAATTATGTTGAGGTGGATCGACATTTTATCTGGGAGATCGATCCTAACAGCTCTACTTGTCGTTCATCAACTCAGAACATCAGTTGGTCGATGCATTTAATAGGATCTTCCATTGCAACCCATGAGGTGAATGTGGGCAAGTTGGGTATGATTGATATGCATGCCCAACTGTTGAACCATTTATTGGGTTAAATGATTTTTTTTGTGTGGCTCCATTTGACCTGTGTCGCTATAAAATATGCAATGACCTTTCTTTTACAGCAAAAAGGAAAATCTGAGACCCCCCCCCCAACCCACAAAAGGGACTTCATGTAAATCATTACACCACACCATGTCTGATTGCTCATATAATGATCCTGATATTTAGATGATCAAGGGTGCTTTAGGTCATTCATGTCTTTTCCCAGAACCATCTGCTTCTGTCTATATTCTGCATACTCTAGAGAACATCTTTAGATGATATAGGATGCATATTATAGAATACCCATGAAATACTTACTTTCCCGCAAAGTACTACTTGCATATTGTAAGACCATAAATTTTATGTATAGTATTTCTGCTACTGATGGGTTTGTTACTTTTACCGTGAAACCAAATTATCAGGTGAGGATGATCGCAGGATTGCATTTGGCCAGCTGAAGAGATTTTCGTGGAGAGAATTGCAGCTAGCAACTGATAACTTCAGCGAGAAAAATATACTTGGACAGGGAGGATTTGGGAAAGTATACAAAGGGGTGCTCTCTGACAACACTAAAATTGCTGTGAAACGATTAACTAATTGTGAGAGCCCTGGAGGAGAGGCTGCTTTTCTACGTGAAGTTGAGATGATCAGCGTCGCCGTTCATAAAAATCTTTTGAGATTGATTGGATTCTGTACAACAACATCGGAGCGGCTTCTGGTTTATCCCTACATGCAAAATCTGAGTGTTGCCACTCGATTAAGAGGTATTGTTGTTCTCAGTAAATTATTATCAATATTCTTCTGAAAAAAGGGCACTTATTTTATTATTTTGTTCCACACATCAATATTTATAAATTATTTTCCTGGGTTCTGCTTTGTTTCTCTTCAACTTGTTAAAATAAAGAGTGACAACAACAACAACAAAGCCTTTTCCCACAATTAAGTAGGGTCGGCTACATGGATTCTTCGCCTCCATTCAGATCTATCTTGGGCCAATCTCGGACTTAAATCCAAAAAACTAAGATCCCTTCGTATAGTCTCTTTCCAACACTTCTTGAGCCGTCCTCGCCCTCTCTTAGCCGGCCCAACATCCCAACACTCGCATCTCCTGATTAGAAAAAAAAAGATGTCAGAATTTAGGACAATATCAAAATGTGTCCTAAAAACTGAAATGTATTAGTTCGATGCCTGATATTTTAATACTTAAGGTCCCGATAGATGTTAGCTTTTTCCATTTGTACCATCCATAACAAAAACATACCCTCTCACCAGTTACTAGATACTTCCTACCGTTCGGCACATGCTTTGTTTGACGTGAAGAATGCCTTGTTGTGCGGTGACCTACAAGAAGGGTACATGTAACAACCCCCTTATTTCACTGCCGAAAATGGGTTTATGAAGTTTGCAGAATACACAAGGCAACAGCCTGGCGTAGGGCCTGAGGGCTTTATTTTTAGAATTTCTTAAAGATGGTAGGATGTGAGGGCTTTGTACCCTACCTCTGATATTTGACTCTCTGTGCAATAGACTACTGGAGATTTTAAGTATTACTTATCTTTATGGATGACAACAATGTTACTAGTGATGACTTTCGAAGAATATTGGTGATAATTTACAGGTTGAAAACCCTAAACCCTAAGCCATATAAGAGATTGTGTTAGAAAAATAGGAAGCGGAATGATAAATAGAGCAAAAGAATAGAAAGAAATATAGACATGGAACACCATGATTTTACGTGGAACCCTACTCCGTGAGCGGGATGAAACCACGGGAGAAGCCCTCAAAGGGGCATATATTGCATTGCTTTTTCTCATATGATACAGGAGGTCTGGGGCTTCTTATATAGCCTCCACAGAGCCTCCAAGTCCCACCACTGGTAGATGTGGGACTAAACATATGGATGGGGTAAATGGATCCTGGAGAGATCCATTTACCCATCTCCCTCAAATGACGCATACAACCAAGTACTCCAACACTCTCCCTCAAGCTGGAGCATGCAATGCTCAGCTTGGACAAACAAAAAGAAACTCAACTCATACTACAGGACACTACGAACAATATCAATCCAACGCGCACAACTGTTGCTGTCGAGGACGTTGCTTCTCATGCTGTGCAGGTGAGGAGGACGAACGGGCTGGAGTGTGAGTCTGCTGAATCTCCTCGTTGGAGAGCATGTGCTCTGAACTGCGCCTGTCGGAGCCACTGCAACTGAAAATGAGTCTCCTCATTGGAGTACTCTGGCCCGCCACAACATGTGGACAACTGCTCCAACTCTGAAAAAGAGCCGAACTGGAAAGGGTCGTGGAAGTGCAATCCTCGTCGGAGTCTACGGTCGCTGGAGAATGGAGTCTGAAAGAAGTTTCCACGTCGGAGAACTGGGTCTCTCCCATCTGGCACAGAGAATGGTGCACTACTCTGGTGTACCTATGATACCACATGAAAACCCTTGCCAACATGGCATAGGGAATGGTCCTCTACTCTGGAGTCCCTATGGCTCACACGAAAACTCTGGCCGAAACAACAAAGAATGGATGAGGACCACGACAGAAGATGGCCAACATGTGCTCATCTGAAAAGACCGCATACATGTGCGAGTCCGAACTAAAGACTCAGAATCTGATGTCGAGTCTGAAACTGGATTTGAATCGTAGAGTTTGAATCTGGACGGGCATCTGGACTGGAATCCGAACTGACATCTGGAGACTGAAATCTCTGAAGTCTGGATCTGAACTGAAAGAGGTGTCGTATGATCGATGCTGAATAACTCTACACTATACTCCCCCTTTCTTCCGTACTTGTCGGAAACAATGACATCGACAATGTAGGGAGAAGACAAGAAAAATGGGGGGTAAACCAAATAAGCCAAATGCCTTTTTTTGGCTTTTCTTGCAACATTTTTTTCCGGCTAATTAATTTTTTTGTAATAGCCGTCACATAAGCCATTCATTTTTTTCTGACTTTTCTTCTCTCTTTTTTTTGCAATTTGCGTACGGCTTTTTTTCTTGTACTCGCCTCTTTTATTTATTTCTTTTTTTTCCTTCTTTTTTTTCTTTTTTTTCTTCTTTTTTTTGTAACGCAGCTCACGGCCCAAAGGGCCCCTCCTTTTTTTCCTTGGGCTTTAAAACAACCCCCTCCACATAATTTTTTTAAGGTACGACCCATTGTGGGCACTACAGATTTTTTTAAACGGCAAAACTGCAGGCCCACTTTTAGGGCTTAATTAGGGTTCCCCTGTGGGAATCCCTTGCTCACGACACTGCCGCCCCCAGTGGGGGTTTCTCGGTGCAAGCACACGCCACTGCCATGGACCTCGGGACGAGGGGAGGGCGGCGCTCATCGCGTGCTGCTGGAGTCGGAGCCGCAGGTGGGGGGGATCGGAGGGAGAAGCGCGTTGCGCCGCCATCTGGAGCATGCCTCGCGCTGCAGCGCCGTCGGGAGGGGGTGGTCTGCCTGTATGGGCTTCTGCCTGGAGGAGGGAGCCGTGCAGCCTCATGGATCTGGAGGAGCAGGAGGCTCTGGGGCCGCAACATCGCCCCGGTTGGTGGTGCGACACGACAGGGGCACCCGAGATGCTCCTGGGGTTTGCGCGAAGTGGAGCTCCACGCGCCTACCCCTGCGATGCATCGCCTGACGTGAAGGGAGAAGGAAGCGCGGGAGACCGGGCTGGAGGAGAGGCGTGTGGAGGATCGCTTGGAGGCTGGTGACACATGCGTGGAGGTTCTTCGACAGAAGATGCCTTGAAGATGGGGCTGCGGGAGTCGTCTCCACCAGATAGCCTTGAAGATGCCGAGAGAGGACTCGTGCCAAGTCTCGACGCAGATGGAGACTAGGCGACGTCGCTCACCCACACTTGGATGATGCGAGGGAAATCGCCAGAACTTCTGGTGGTTGAATAGCAGTGTGCGGGTTCGACTTAGGGCATCGTGCTCGAGAATAAAAACTTGCAGGAATTTCAGGATGAAATTAGGGTTCAAGAAGTTGAACCCTAGAATCGAATCTTGACCAGAATAATGATTTTCAAATCGAGAATAAAACTGATAATCGAATCTTGAATCAATACAAAAAATAATGAAAATCCTCGAGAATCGAACCACTCTGATACCATGTTAGAAAAATAGAAAGCGGAATGATAAACAGAGCAAAAGAATAAAAAAAAATATAGACATGGAACACCATGATTTTACGTGGAACCCTACTCCGTGAGGAGCGGGATGAAACCACGGGAGAAGCCCTCAAAGGGGCATATCTTGCATTGCTTTTTCTCATCTGATACAGGAGGTCTGGGGCTCCTTATATAGCCCCCACAGAGCCTCCAAGTCCCACCACTGGTAGATGTGGGACTAAACATATGGATGGGGTAAATGGATCCTGGAGAGATCCATTTACCCATCTCCCTCAAATGACGCATACAATCAAGTACTCCAACAGATTGTAAGGGCTTTATTCTGATCATGAAAATGCAATCATATTTTGGATACATGCCATGATGTGTAGGAAGGCATTTGGCGAAAATGGTAGCTAGTTGGTTCTCCAATCTGAATATGGCAAGAAGATATTATCAGCATCAGTCTTCTTTAGATGAAATGTGTCCAATGACATAGCTCGGTTACATGTGAACCTTGTAAATTCACGTGTTTGCGTTTGTTAATTGTTGGAGTATTTGATGTATGCGTCAGTTATGAGGGAGATGGGTAAATGGATCCCTCCAGGATCCATTTACCCCATCCAACATTTTTGTCCCACATCGTTCGGTGGTGGGACTTGGAGGCTCTGTGGAGGCTATATAAAGAGCCCCATGCCTCCTGTAACAGATGAGAAAAAAGCAATGAAGCATATGCCCCTTTGAGGGCTTCTCCCGTGGTTCATCCCTCTCCTCACGGAGTAGGGTTCCACTTAAAATCATGGTGTTCCATGTCTATATTTCTTTATCATTATGCTTTGTTCATCGTTTCCGCTTCCGATTTTCTAACATGGTATCAGAGCGGGTCAATTCTCAAGGATTTCATCAAGTTCGTCGATTATATTTTGTAATCAGTTTGAGAATCGAGTTTGAGATATTCTTGAAGATATTTTTTTGTTCATATTCTGGTCAAGATTCGATTATCAGTGGAGTTTTTTTTATCATGTTCGGAGATCAATCATGCTCCAGGGTTTTTGAACCCTAGTTCTTGATTCATCATCGTGACGACACCATTCCAGTTTCAGTTTGGGGGTGACGTTCCAGTTTCAGTTCAGATGCATCCAGATCGCAATCCTCAAGCGATTGATGCCCTCTAGGGCTCCACAACGCTAACTCCAGCATGTTTCTCACACAGAAAGCGTCCTTCCTCCTCCTCAAGAGGCACGATCCAGTCGCAAGACCCGTTTTTGCTCCTACAAGGAATCTCAGATCGTCGCTGTCGTGTGAGCCACCGCACCGTCTCTGTGTCGCCCAAGTTCTCATGGCTCCAACAGGCGATCTTCTAGGCGATCTTCTCTGCGCAAGGGAATGATCCCCATCGGGGAACCCCAGGAAAGCAGGCGACCGAGGCACCGCCACCTCCAGTTCTAGGTTGCGGAGGCGCAACACCTTCCAAGTGAAGCCCCCTGGCGATCCGGCAACACGTGCGCGCCATCGCGCACCACTTCCTCCAGCCCGATTGCCCCCCAGCACGATCCCAGGCATCGCGTGTGATGCTCCTGCATCTGATGGCGCATCTTCGTGCAAGCGGCTATCTCCTCATGCGCCTTCTCCAGTCGCGAAGTCCTGTGGCGGTCGCGCCTCCCTTCTCACCTCGGCTCCAGGAGGCGGTGATCCCAGCGGTGTCCCCCAGCTCGCGGCGACGCAGATGAGCCATGGCGGCGGCCCCATCGAACAAAGTACAGGCGGCGGCGGCGAGTAACCCCGTTGGGTTCAGGGTTTCCCATATGTGGGGAACCCTAGGGCTGTAGTTTTTATTATGTAACCCCGTGGGAGTGGGGTACGGCAAATTGGGCCGTTAAAAAAATATTGTAAAGCCCACGTTGGCCGCCTGTTTTACACACAAAACAAGGGGGAGTGAAATGGCAACCGAAGGAAAAAAAATGAAATGAAAGGCTGTAAAAAAAAGAAAAAGGGGTGCGTATGAAAAAAATGGAAAGAAAGAAAGGGATTTTTTTTCTGAAAAAGGCGCGTACATTTGAAAAAGCCGTACGCAATTTCAAAAAAAATGATGCAAAAGCCGTGGAAAAAATGGTTACAACAGCTTATTGATCTTTTGTTTTATTTCCCCATTTTTCTTGTCTTCTCCCTACGTTGTCGGTGTCCATGTTTCCGGCAAGTACGGGAGAAAGGGGGAGTATGGTGTAGAGTCACCGGTCATCTTAGATACAGATTCTTCAGATCCAGATACAGATATTCCAGATCGGTCAGTGTTCAGACTCTACAGTTTTTTTTCAGATGAAGATTTTTCATGGCGCAATTCCAGACTCGACGTTCAGATTCCGAGTCTAAATTTGATGCGTAGTTGTTCAGAGTCCAAGTTCGAGGCACTCCATGTTTGAGTGACTCATTTTTCGAGTTCTCCAGAGAGAGGCTCAGTTTCAGACTCGCACATGTATGCGGTCATTTTCAAATGAGCACATGATTGCCATCTTTTGTTATGGTCCCCATCATTTTCTACCTTTTGAAAAGGTTGGAGGCTTCTCTCGACGAGATCTCAGACGGTCTCATTCATTTACGAGTTGGCGGATTAATTGTTTCGGCCAGAGTTTTCATGTGAGCCATAGGGACTACAGAGTAGAGGACCATTCCCTATGCCATGTTGGCAAGGGTTTTCATGTGGTATCATAGGTATACCAGAGTAGTGCACCATTCTCTGAGCCAGATGGGAGAGACCCAGTTCTCCGAAGAGAAGACTTTTCAGACTCCATTCTCCAGCGACCGTGGACTCCGAAGAGGATTGCACAGCCACGACCCTTATTCAGTTCGGTCCTTTTCAGAGATAGAGCAGTTGTCCACATGTTGTGGCGGGCTAGAGTATTCCGATGAGGAGACTCATTTTCCAGTTGCAGTGACTCTGACAGGCGCAGTTCAGAGCGCATGCTCTCCGACGAGGAGATTCAGCAGACTCACACTCCAGCCCGTTCGTCCTCCTCACCTGTACGGCATGAGAAGCAACGTCCTCGACTGCAGCAATGTGCGCATTGGGTTGATCTTGTCCGTAGTGTCCTGTAGCTTTGAGTTGAGTTTCTTTCTGTTTGTCCAAGTTGAGTATTGCATGCTCCAGCTTGAGGGGGAGTGTTGGAGTATTTGATGTATGCGTCAGTTATGAGGGAGATGGGTAAATGGATCCCTCCCCATCCAATAGTTTTGTCCCACATCATTCAATAGTGGGACTTGGAGGCTCTGTGGAGGCTATATAAAGAGCCCCAAGCCTCCTGTAACATATGAGAAAAAAAATAATGAAGCATATGCCCCTTTGAGGGCTTCTCCCGTGGTTTCATTCCGCTCCTCACGGAGTAGGGTTCCACGTAAAATCATGGTGTTCCATGTCTATATTTCTTTATCATTATGCTCTGTTTATGGTTTCCGCTTCCGATATTCTAACATTAATATGTCTTGAATCTTGACTATATGTCTTGTTGGACCCTGTTGAAGAACCGTCTGATGTCCTCCCCCTCCTTCCCCTAGTGCCACCATACCTACTAGTATGGGGGTATTGCTGGTCGATCATCAAGCCTAGGGGGTCTAGGGGAAGCGTGTGCGCCTCCCCTCCTTGCGAAGGCAACATGACAGCTCCACTACCCTATTTTTTTCCTTATATAGGTATTCATATCTGACTATATTTGAGGTCTGTTTGTACGGGAGTAGTATATATGCTCCCTAGGGTTAAGGCTATATGTATCCTCTGTATTATTCTTTCTTCACATAGTGAAAATCGATTGTTTTCGTCCAAGGATGTAGCCCACTTACGAGTGAACATTATAAATATGTGAGTTTTTCATGCTTACTTTTTGATCATATTTGTGTGTGTTTGCTTCTGCGATTCATAACAAACTAATATCATAACACCAGGTTCTCTCAGGATCATCAAGCAAGATGGTGTCACACAATTTGAAGATCGAGAAGTTCACAGGCATGAATAGATTCAGTCTATGATAGATCAAGATGCACACCCTCCAAAGCAACATAGGAGCTGGGCACCATTGGACCAGGAATAGGAGAAGGCACTCAAAGTCTCTAAGTTGATGGTGCAGAAAGAGAAGGCATACTTGACGATCATGTTGTATTTGACGAATGAGATTATCGCAAAGATCATCGATGAGATATCTACGGCCGTTTATGGTTGAGACTTAAAAGTCTGTACATGAAGAAGTCTTCAACCAACAGGTTGTTGCTGAAGCACACCATTTGTTCTCTCTCTATATGCAGATTGGTACATCTCTTGAAGAACATCTAAACTCTTAAATACATTGTTGATAAATTTAAGAAACGTATAATTTAAAAAACGTAGATTTTAAAATTGAAGATGGGGATATTGCACTAATTTTGTTGGTTTCTCTTCAATGATCAATGGGAATTTTGTTCAATCGCTTATTGCGGGAAGAGAAGAGATAACCCTCGAGGAATTTTGTCTGAGTCTGCATACACATGAACTTCGATATATGGCTACTAGGAAGCAAGACTCTAAAGCTGCAGGTTTGTTTATGACTCATAAAAAAAGTCATGCTGGTTATGAGTACGTGAAGAAAGAAAAGCAAAAGTCTAAGTCGAACAATTACAATTCTAAGGGCATCCGCAATTACTGCAAGAAACATGTACGTTGGAAAAAGGAATGCCTAAAGAAGAAAGAAAAGTCACGATCCTTGCAATGGCTTAAGGAGACACGGATTTAGAAGATTACCCAATTCTCACGGTCACAGATCAGAAGGTGACCGACGGTGCGCAGATTATTGATTCAGGATGTTCTTACCGATGAACTCGATTCTGCACTTATGAGAAGATAGATGGTGGAAACATCATCACGGAGAATGATGCAACGTATAGGATTGTATGAATCGAGTTTACGAAGATCAAGATGCATGATGGAGTTGTAAGGACTGTGACAAAAGTTCGGCATGTACCTGATCTGAGAAACAATATGATATCCCTTGAAGTCTTGGACTCTAAAAGATATAGGTAAAACACTGAGGTGGAGTTACGCAGGTTGCCAAAACTAAAGTGGTTGTCATAAAGGGCAACGAGCAGAAGAGACTAAGGGGCACGTGTTCTCCAGAACGGCTAGACATCAAGGGCGCATAGGTGTTTCATGCTTGTGCAAGTGAAAGTTGCTAAAAAGTAGCAGAATGCTCTCGAAACCATGAACTTGAGTGAGACAGAGGAGAGTGGAATTTCGTGTGTAGGGATGAAATCCTCATATCCATGAAGGAAGGCTAAAGGAAAAGGTGACTGGGGCACATGAGTCAGATGAGGATGAATATCCTAAGTCAAAAGGGTCTCATCAGGAACTCAAAGGATCCAAGATGGAGTTCTATGAGCATTGTGTGTTCTAGAAGCAATGCAAGAGGCAATTCGGTAAAAGCTATTTACAAGATGAAAGAGGCACTTGACTACATTCATGCTAATTGTTAGAGCCCTTCACGCATCTCATCTTTATGAGGCGCTAACCATTATTAATGATTACTCCAAGATGGTTTGGGTGCACATGATGAAGCACGGGAGCGAGGCATCTCAGACCTTTGCACAATGAAAGATCTTGGGCTAGAGTTCTATTCATCAGAGTTCAATGACCTCTGCAAAGAGGAGGGTGGTGCGAGACACCACACTATTAGAGATACAACGCAATAGAACATGGTTACAGAACGAATGAACGTGACGCTTCTAGAGAGAGCAAGGTGCATGCTCTCTAATGCTAATCTTGATAGATCATTCGGAGGTGAAGCCGTGAATATAACATGTTACTTGGTGAATCTGAGTCTCGCATATGATTTTGAATGCAAAATATCCATGGAGGTATGGTCTGGCAATTATACTGATCATTCTATTTTATGTGTCGGTTGTGTTGTACACTATCATGTTAGTGAAGGGAAGTTGGAACCAAGGGTAAAGAAAATGTTGTTTACATGCTTTGGTGCATGAGTAAAGGGATATAGAATTTGATCCCCTTCTGAGCATAGAATTATTGTTAGCAGGAATGCTAGATTTGATGAGAATTCCATGCTCTACTCGAAGAGTGAGTCAGTTGATGCATGAACAGATGATGATGTGCACTAATAGGTGGAGTTTGAATTGACATCAAGTAGTGATCGCGTAGTTGATCACACCACTCGTGATCATGTTGATGCTAAAAACCTGAAGCTAAGCAACCAGAGGAGAGGCAACCAAGAATTGCCAATGAACACCCATAGAGATACATCCCCCGCAGAAATATGGCTTTGTTGATATGGTTGCTTTTGCACAACATGTTGAGGCAAAGGCAGAGTCTTTATAGCGTCTCTGGAGCCCTCCACTTACAAAGTAACAGGGGTAGCTTCTGGGCAGTAGATTGCTGGTATGGGTAAGGAGATAGATTCTTTTCACAAGAATTAGTCATGAGAGCTTGTTAAGTTGCTAATGGGGAGGAAAGTCGTTGGCTGCAAATATGTCTTCAAGAAAAAGACATGAATCTCAGGCGGTGAAGGCATCATATGCAAGGCATGTCTAGTTGCAAAAGGGTTACAGTCAGAATGAAGTTGTGAATTATAATGAGATATTTTATCTCGTTGTATCTCATTGTAAGGCATACATCTGTGAGGGTGCTACTAGTTTTTATAGCACATTGAAACTTGGAGCTGGAATATTTAGATGTGATGATATCTTTCGTGCATGGTGAACTCGAAGAGGACATTCTAATAAGCCAGCCAGACGGTTGTGCATTTCAGGGAAAGATCATGTGCGCAGATTAAAGAAGTCCTTATATGAGCTTAAGCAGTCTCCTAGGCAAAACAAATGGTTTAACAGCTTCATGATTGATCTTAGGTTCAAGAGGAGTCCATACGACTGTCTTCTTTACCACAACAAGGTGGAGGACGGGTTCTTCATCTATCAGTTACTATACATCGACAACATGTTGATTGTTGTCAAGAAGAAAAGTACAGTATTTGAACTGAAGAAGCTCCTTACTTCAAAGTGTGACATGAAGGACCTTAGTGCAACGAAGAAGATTTTAGGAATGGAGATCATTAGGCATCGCGCAGAAGGGAAGATTTTCTTTCCTCAAAAGAACTACATTGAGAAAGTTTTGTTGATATTTGGGATGTCTATAGCCAAGCCTCTAAGTATTACATCCCTGCGAATATTCATCTCTCAGTTTCTTCCGTACCTTAGTCAGATGCAGAGAAGGAACACATGTCACATGTTCCCTATGCCAACGTAGTTAGGAGTCTTATGTATGCCATGGTATGCACAAGACCTGATATTGCTCATGCTATGAGCATTGTTAGCAAATTCATGAGCAATCTAGGGAAGGAGCATTGGCATGCAGTCAAGGAGATTTTCCGCTATCTGAGAGGAATATCCAACATTGACATCATCTATAAAAATGATTCAGAGTGTTTGATTGTTGGATATTTAGATTTGAGCTATGTTGCAAACGTTGATGGGAAGAGGTCAATGAGAGGAGACATTTTACTTTGTGGAGTTCTATCATTAGTTAGAAGGCTACCTTACACCCATCAGTTTTTCTTTGTCTACCACAGAGGTAGAGTATATGGTTTTGATAGAAGTTGCAAAGGAAGACAT
Source organism: Ottelia alismoides (assembly GCA_037367405.1). Classification (NCBI taxonomy): domain Eukaryota; kingdom Viridiplantae; phylum Streptophyta; class Magnoliopsida; order Alismatales; family Hydrocharitaceae; genus Ottelia; species Ottelia alismoides. The sequence continues at coordinate 1,048,306 of JAZKJV010001310.1, forward strand.
CTAGCTGAAGGGCTTAGTTGGAGATCTCAGTATACGACATGATCAGGCTATTGTATATTGTGACAATCTCAATGCAATATGCTTAGCCAATGATCAAGTGCATTATGAAACGACCAAGCACATAGATGCCAAATATCACTTCATTTGTTATGAGAAGAGGATCAAGGTGAAGAAGATCAAACACAATAGATAACTCAGCCGATATGTTCACAAAAGTAGTTCCTGGGAGTAAGTTCAAACATTGTTTGGACTTGCTCAATGTCGACAATTGGTAATAGCCTGAAGGAGGGGCTGGCGACGGTGTGAGCGATTATTGGCAAAGCTTCTCAGAGGATTCAATTCAAGGTAGTGATTGTTGATATGCATTGGATCCTAACCATATATTCTACTGGACCCTGTTGAAGAACTGTCTGATGTCCCCTCATGCCACCGTACCTTACCAGTACATGGTTCTGCCCGGTAAACAAGCCCGGGGGGCGGGGGGGTAAGTGCACCCCCCCCCCTGCACGCCGACAACAATAGTATATAAACTCAGTATAGTTAGGGCTTTTGCAGTCTTCTTTCTGCACATAGTGAAAACCGATTACCGCCATCCAATGACGTAGTATGTTACTAGCGACAATTTCGGGTGCAAGTGGTTTTTTGCCTAGTGAGATAGATAATCTTTCTAACAAACTTCTAATAGTGACTATTGATAGAATCATCAAGAGGTTCTCCATCCTTTAATCCCAGCTTGTGATTTGTGTTAATGGTAATGGTAGCGGGTTGTCATCCCATCCCAGTTTTCTTGTTTCTTTTAGCAAATTGGAAACTTATTTCCTCAGGCAGATACATAGCTCTTATATAGAGCCGGAAACGTCAATGCCAATGTAATTGTAATGTTGATGCTTCTCTATGTCCTTGATCTTGAACTCAGTCGAAGTTTGGTTTTTAGGTGATAAGTTTCATCACTATCGTCTTCAGTGTTAACCTCTCATCAACATAAACAAACAAGGTGACTCTACCAAGTCTTTTCTCATTGAAGAGGATGTGATTTCCATTTCCTTGCATGTACCCGTGATCTCTTATAACCACATGCAGATGCTCAAACCACACCCGATGTGATTGCTTGAGGTCATACTAATCATATGTTCTCATATCTAAGTGGCATTTGCATGTGAATTTCTTCACTTAAATCCCTATATTTTTGGATCCTATTGGTATAAGCACTGCCCTAACATGACAACGAGAGAAAGAATGATCTTCACAAAGTTCACCTTTTCTAAATGGGCAAAGGCTTCTCGGTAGTCGATATCGAATTTTTTAGTATAGCTATTTGCCATCTAACGAGCTTTATACCTATCCATCTGACCATCTACCATGTACCTGATTATATACACACATTTGCATCCCACTGCATTTATCCGAAAAATGTCCAAAATGTATCCAAGTGCTGTCCACCTAGATGTTGGCTTCAGTTACATCCTTAAGGAATACCAAAAACAGAGATTAAAGAAAGAAAGTATTTATTATTTATAATCTGTACTTAGACAAATTAAGTTGTGTATCTTTATATTCAGTATCTTAAGGGGAAGCCATACTCCCCTTTCTTGATGGCGATGGGAAAATCTTCCGCTACCGATTTGTCTATTTGCTTCAATTTCTTGATCATCCTCATCAACATGATTAGAAATTATGGGTTCACACAAACCTCTTCAAGGATTTGATCTAGTGAAGGGGAGGAAGACTGGAGTTGGTATGGTCTCCAATGGCCTCTACAAGCCCCTTGCGACATGGTTAAAGATCAATTTACGACATTCTTCAAGCATGGACCTCCTCCCAATGCTATCTCCTTTGGACACATCTCCTTTTAGCATTGTATCTGTTGAAGAAGAAGATTAAAGAACAAAAAGATCGACACAATGATGTACGTGGAAAACCCTACAGAGAAGGAAAAACCACGAGGGCACACACAAACCCTAATCTCCCTCACTAGAGATTAGGGATTCTCTCTTCACTTTGTTATTTTTTTCAATAAGGAGGATGAGTACAATATATAAATGACGGGTAAATGGTCACTTATCCCTAGATTCATTTACACATTAAAGAACCACTCAACAGTATCCTTTATATTGGATCTCCTCCCAACTCTCCAGAAGATGTGTCGAATGAATGAAGATGCTTTCTGTCATAACAAGCTGCACCTTTTTTAGATCCAGCTTAATGAGGAATGCCAGAATTGTATATTTAGAAGGGCAATTGAATCTTTCCGAGATCCAGTAACGTACTCTCTCATTTGGTTTCATATTTCTTAGCATTGGGACTTGTGTGAGTTTATTGGATCTATACATAGGACCCCGCACTACTCATAGCATAGGTATTGAAAAAAATGTTATGAAGACTTGACTGTAGGGTCCTCTTGTTGAATAGACTTGTTGTCTTGACCATCTCGAATCATGTAAATTTTGCTACTCTTGTTTGTGATGCTACATTTACTTTTTATTCACTTAAAACTATGGTTTTAACATGACTTGTGCAGAGCTCAAACCTGGCGAACCTGTACTGGATTGGCCTACAAGGAAAAAAATCGCGCTGGGCACAGCTAGGGGACTTGAGTATCTTCATGAACATTGTAATCCCAAAATTATTCATCGTGATGTCAAAGCAGCCAACATTTTACTCGACGAGAACTTTGAAGCTTTTGTGGGAGATTTTGGCCTTGCAAAGCTCGTGGACGTGCGGAAAACATCCGTGACAACTCAGGTTCGTGGAACTATGGGCCACATTGCCCCCGAATATCTGTCCACGGGCAAGTCGTCGGAAAGAACTGATGTTTTTGGGTATGGAATCATGCTTCTTGAGCTTGTGACGGGTCAGCGTGCTATTGACTTTTCTCGCTTGGAGGAAGAAGATGAAGTCTTGCTGCTTGACCATGTAAGATTTCCTTCACCCAATTTCCCCCATGCCTCTTTATAAATATCCGCTAAGGCAAAATTCCCATTCTCTTTCAAGGTGAAAAAACTCGAATGCCAGAAGAAATTGGATGGCATTGTCGACCGCAACCTGGCTAGAAGCTATGACATTCTGGAGGTTGAAATGATGATCCAGGTAGCTCTTCTATGCACCCAGGCATCTCCGGAGGATCGTCCGACAATGTCAGAAGTGGTCCGGATGCTAGAGGGGGAGGGGCTCGCTGAGAGATGGGAAGAGTGGCAGCAGGTTGAGGATGTGCGGAGGCAGGAATACGAGCAACTTCAGAGGAGATTCGACTGGGGCGAAGATTCGACCTACAACCAAGATGCTGTCGAATTGTCCGGAGGGCGGTAACATCAACTAGTTTCAAAATCCAAGTCACCTCTGGCATTAGATCGTAAAGTGTACATGCTGGAAAACTGTCATCTTTACGTTAATGTGAGCCTTCTGTTTCATATTCTTTGCGTAGTTGGTGTAAGCTGAAGTAAACAGAAAGCTTAGATTGATTCTAGATAAAAGATTTGAGTTTAAATGGCTTCCGCAATCAATCTGGCCTGTCATATTTATTTGCAAATTTTGGATAGCTTATTGATCTCATTAGTTTGAACATGCTTTTCCCTCATTTGCGTTTGCATGATTTGAGGAATAAGATATGCATAAGTACGGACAAAGACTAAGCAGAAACTTTAAAGAGAAAAAGACACGATGACTTGCAGTGGGTTGACAAGTTTACTCTCTTGCTCACAGCAGCACTTCGATGTAGTATTCATGAAAAATACGGTGTGCAATGAGCAATGACCCTCACGGGCATTCTTAAAAACCATAGTGCTAGAGTTGAAGTGTTGTACTAAATACCAATATATCTCTTAAATACCATGATGCTAGGGTTACATAAGTACATAGAAAATGGATTGATGAAGTTGATCCGCATATGCCATATTAATCTGACTTTACCCGGGAAACCCAATAATGAATGCATTATGCTGTGATTGCTTATTTCGGGATTAAGTTCCCTTCCAGAATAAGGGGAAGTTATCCCCCATCCAAACATGGGGAACTACATGATTCTAAGATTGCAATCAATGGATGACTATAATCATTCAAAGAGCCACCTTCAGTTAAGCATATGCTGGGATTAAGTACGATACACAAATAAGAGAATATCTGTTATTTTCACCAATCTTTTCCTAGACTGTGATGTAATGCTGATTCCGCTGCTCACAGGCCTTCAGGACAAATCGACACGAGGAGGGTGGATTGTTAGTTGCAGCAAGTTTTTTAGTAGCAGTCAACTGAATCTCTTTTTGGCAGCTAGACCTAAGAAATGCATATATTCAACCAAGCAATGTGAATTGCAACTTCACCACATAAAACTGTAACTCATATTTTTCATCAGCACCCAAAATGCAGACAATTTTCTGCAAATCTGTGTTTAACGAGCTGATTTGTTAAATGAGATGGAAAGAAACACTTTCAAGTGGTATTCTCCTAAAGAAATCAACCGTAACGACAATGTGCCCATTCTTCAATCTCCTCAAGCAAAAAGAGCTGAAGAACCTTCAGAAAAAACATGCAAAGAGGCACACATGCAACAATAATAATCCAAAAGTTGATCCTTACAACCATAACGTATATATATAGCTCTTTACACCAACACAATTACAGAAAAAAATCCACGCAAACATTCCCGCCATTCAAACTAACCCGCTTGGGGAGATAAGATCTCCTCTAGTAGAGGGTGCCAGCACCAACATCACCTAGAAAAGGAATCAAACAATACAAACCTCCATGAACTGATTTTACAGAGACATCATCACATCGACAACAGGAGGGAACTTGAATTTCCCATTTATGGGGTATGCAGATGGCGGCTTTCGAATTTCTCATCATGTAAACAGCTCCCAAATAGCAACCTGTATCTCTACAATAGACAGTCTTCAACAAATGACACAAATGACGAACATGCCTCCTATGCCTTGAACCGAAGAACGATGCAAGATATATCGTCCTTGCTCTCTCTTTTGATCGCTTCGGCTGTCAACCGCTTGGCTGCAGCTTGCGGGTTCTTGACCTTCCGGGCAATGGCAGCTGCATCTTCATTAGTCATCACCTGGACATAAAGAAAAGAAAATAGTATAAATGAAAATAAGCTCATGCTTATTCAAGTTATTGAAGGCGAATGACATTGCTAGGGCAATGGGGAGCAACCTTCCACAGACCATCGCTTGCAAGGATAACAACCTCTGCATTGTTGCTTACATTGGCATGAGATATATCAGGGTCTGACCGCAAGTGGATTTTGAGATTCTTGTCGCCGAACGCACGGGCAACAGCTAGTTGTCCATTCACTCTAGGAACATCTCCTAATGAATAAGTCATATCATAGCACAGATATATTAGGATAGACTATAGAACTACATCATAGATTTAAAACAGCAAATATAGTAATTTAATCACTAAATCTATCAAAAATACAAGAAATTCCACAGATGTGTGGGGTGGGGGTTGGGGTAGGATTGGAACCCTAGTCACTTGAGAGGGAGCCCACTGCTTCAACCACTAAACCATTCCACGGATTTCCTCGTTTTGTTAAGGGTTTAGGGTTAATTTGTAGGTTTAACTTGAAACAGCTAAACTGCATAGAAGTGTTTAATGTTATATACTTATAAATGATTACTTCTAAACCTCTGGATGAGATTAAGATGATATTTTGGTAAGACTTTCCTTCCCATGGCACCACATACCATGATTTTAGGTATTCCTATTCTTTCGAAGGAGCAAAAACTCTCGGTGCCTAACTGCATGACTTATAATTGGGAATCTGGGATAGAAAAGACTAATTGCCGGTTATAAGAATAATCTTGCCCTTAGTACCATCTCAAAAAAAATCTTCCCCTTAGTATCATCTACACATAATGATTTATGGTAAATGCTGCAAATAACTTCAAGGAAATTGCAACAACCCGACATTCTTCTGAGATCAACATTATCCCAGTTGAATGGCCAAGCTCTTCTCCTTATTGTGTCAACCATTTGTTAATGTTTACTCAAATTTCAATGGACTACAAAAATGCCTGCCCTATATTTCCACATGTTGCGCACAGAGGAAATATAACATGGATAAAATAAATGGACAAGCAAACATGAAACAACCATGACACATGATTCACGAGGTTCACTCTTAACAGGGTTACTTCTCGGTGGCAGCAGAGAGTCTCTCCCTTGTGTTCCACTTTGGGATGGCAGGCTTCGTTCACCAGCTACAAGGAGGAGGTTACACAACAGGTTCTGCAATGTATTGGGTTGAACGAATGATTTTGGATTCAAGGAGTCTCAAAACGATGATATGAATTGCCTTTTTTGTTGGGGCTGCACTACCTGAAAACAAGGATTTTGGTAGAAAAGCTGTTTGTAATTCAGTGTACTCATAGTTCACATAGTGAAGATAGATCAATGCTGCCCAAGGACATACTCATGTAACCCAATTACAATGAACCTTGTAAATCTGTGTTTGTGTACTTGCTTGTTTGGTGCTTGCTATTTGCTAAAGAGAACCTAATTCCTTCCCATGTAGAGGACAGGCTGAGATCATAAAAGTAGAAGTTAAGCAAGAATACCAATATAATACTTTGGATAATTTATTATAAACGTGCTAAATCCAGCATGACTAAGAAACACTTTAAAAAGTTTAGCATGTCGATTACATGTTACATAAAATGTGATCTCATGTTTACTATTTTCACAGTACATTCATAGTTCACACACCGAACATATTCGACTACAATTCCTTGACTAAAAGACAATTGACCAGAATAAATTTTCCATCATTTGGGTGAGTAGGAAGCAAGGTTGTAAGAGGACAAATTTCCTCGCTTCAATAAAGGATGGGGACAAACAAAAGTGAATTAGATGAAACAATACGCTTTGGTACTCTTTCAGTGGACCCTGGACCCCAGAATTCTTATTGTAGGATAAAAAGAGGACAGAAATTTACCCCCAAAAAGCAACCTGACAGAATCGTTCACTTCTGACACAAACTAAGGCGTTATTGAATGCGTGTGAGAAATAAATATCTGTTCGCCTTTCAGTTAGCAACTTTTACCAACCACAGAATACTTCTGCAATCTGTGTGATATTCTACAAGTACCATATAGGTGAATTCCCTCATAAAGATTGAACTTCCTTAAAGTACTAAAAGTTCAGGGACCATGAGCAGAAACATCCAATAATTTAGAAGTTACCAAACTCATTTCCGGATACCAGCACTTGAGCTCAAGGAAAATGTGCACAGAAGAATCACCTACTGAATGCTCTTAATCTTAAAACAAAAGATGAACAGTGTAGCAATGACTACAAATTCTCATAGAATAAGATAATATAATAATGGTGAAGTAATAATAGTTTATATTACTTGGAAAAAACCCTCAATTGACAAGGTTAAATACCAAGCTATTAACTAACCCCCGATAGAAATTGATAGAAAGTATCTGACTAAGCTGTCATTTGGAATGGCCAGCAAGCATTACTGAAACTCACCTGGTATATTTGAAACAAAACCACCTCTATTCTCGATTTCTGGGCGTTCAGTGTTGGGCTCATGATCTACCGTCATCTGTCTAACATGTCCACGTGAAGCTAAAACGGCACGAGAATCACCAACATTTGCCACCCAAAGATCCTGTCCGTCAATCAGTATCGCAGTAACTGCAGTGGAACCACCTTGCCCCAAGTCAGCACTGTGAGCAAGAATGGCCTTGTCTGTTGTCTCATAGGCAGTTTTGATGGCTCTTTCTGTATCTGTATAAAATTCTCCCTACAAACAATATCCAGTTAGTCCATATCAATGCTCTATATTTTCAGACTTTTAATTGAAGTAAATAGTCAACCTCTCTGAGAATGTTTTTAAACAAGTTCTCCTGCAAGTATGCAGGTACAGTGTCTCCCAAATGACCATCAAATATGGCAAATAGCCCGAGCTTATGCCCATTGTGGTCTACGAATTTCGCAACATGGTAATCTTCCATAGGGTGGTTCGCCTTCCCCTTCACAAGACTAAACCCAAATGTAACTTTCACATCACCTTGGCTGCTCTTCCCTTTGCCTGTGGCCCCCAGAGGGTTGCCTGCCAACTACAATTGGAAGCTGAAGGTTATTCAGAGAAAAACAAAGGAAAAGTAAAATCAAACATAATCTATGAACTCCATGAACAAGAGAGCCCCGAATATTCCAGCTTGACTTGTGAGCCTTCACCAAAAGCTATACTTGCTCAGACTTATCGGTTTTTATTACCAGATCAATACGTTAATCCGCTGCTAAAAAAGAGGGGAAATCCACAAAAACAAAACAAAACTCTAATCAGAGACAGAAAACTGGGAGAAGGCGACAGCTTATGCTAAGCCCTTTATCCTTGGGTACTCCATCTTTCCATCAACAACTATTTGCTTTCTGATCTATAGAAGATCAAAATCTTTCCAACAACAACTATTATCAAAAACCTAATAGTCAACTATTTACACAAATTGCAAAAAAAATCCCCTCGTAAGAGAAAAGATCACACACATAAACGACCACAAAACACCACAGTTTCACCTTCGAAGAACCGACCTTGAAACAACAGAACCGATCCATAAAGCAAGTCCTCCTCCAACCTCGCCCTCTAGATTCTCCGCATCAAAATCGCAGCACCAGCGAGCACCAAGATCGGATTTTGACCACGACCCACTTCTTAAATTCCTCCCTGCAACAAGAAAAATCACAAATCAAAATAAAAAAAAGGACGAAAAGGGGGAAAAAGGGAAAGAAAGAAGGAACCACTCGTCAAGCACGAAATACCAAGAAGGATTTGGACTCGAAACCCTATTGGGAAGCAGACGGGTAGTAGGAGAGCAAATGCTCGCTCGACAAGGGATGATGAATAGGGGGGTGTTTGTGTGTGTTGCGTTTGACTCAGGTGGGTGGTACGCGCAAAGCACACATGGAGCTTGTGACCCACAAACGGCGAAAAGGATTAATTGTGTGTGCAACTGTGAGGAGTAGATTTACTTGGGAAATTGGTCGATGGCCGTTTCCAAAGTAAGGGGTGTGAAATCACAGGGACGGGAGCCCCATGCTCTGCCGCGCAGCTGTACAAGACAACAACGGTGGTTGACTTGGACTGCCTCTTCCTACGACACCGCACCGTGGGCCTGCGAAGATTACTCTGCTCGACTCCATCTATGGTATGGTATTTGTAGTCCCCCTGCCGTTGCTGTGCCACAACAACAGCACCGTGACGCCGCGGTGATCAAGTAACCAGAGGGAAGCTTCCCTATGACTTCAGCAGAAACCGCCTTCAACCAAAAAAAACAGAGATATAGCAACAACCACCCTTTGGCGGCGCAGCTTGTTGTCCGACTCTCATCAATCTCTCTGTAATAGTTTTTATCATCAATTATAATCAGTAGCCTGTATAAGTAAAGGAGAAGTGAGGTTTAGTTCCATATTTCTACCGGTTTTAGAGATGATGAAGAGATAAATACTGTATACAGAGATATAATTGATAACGGAGATATGATGCGACTACTTAACCTGGAAGGTTTGTTTGATGATAAAACCTCCTTATCTCAGGTATGGGAACTTTATCCCGCAAGTTATAAGCTAGGTTTATCATAGATTTTTTCAATTGATGCGGGAAATAAGGAATGCATAAATACCGTAAACATGGACATTATTGATGATGTACTCATGATGTAATCATTTTATTGTGATGTATCTTATTATGAGATGCAATCAACTGTGTAATCAATTTATTGTGATGTAGCTTATTATGAGATGCAATCCACTGGGTTAATTGGCCCTGGTGAAAATGTGAAAATCGTAGTACCCATGTCAAAAATCTGTTACTGAAGGTTAAGTAGTGACGGCATCGTTCATGCATGACAAAGGATTAGGGATGCTAACCCAAATAATCTCCACCTTTACATGCATCTTAACTAAGATAATTTTAACATGTCTCCTGTAATAAGAACACATTTGAGTTTATCTCAAGGTATACATTGAGACAAATCTTAATTGAGACAAATCTTAAAGTTCGCAAAATGCACTCTTTGCTTTTTTTTGCAGTGTGTTTAAAGAAAATCCAATATAATACCAAACAATTAGAATACGATAAAATAGGGGAGATGGTAAAGATGAACTAAATATATAGTTAAGATGCCCTCTTACACATGAGTTGTTCTTTATATTAAGTAGCATCTACAATGCCTAACTTTCTCTTCCGTACGTCAGCCAACACTTTAAAAATCTTGAACAACAGCTATATATATACATGTAAAGTACCATGTAATAGCTTAATTAATAATATATATGCCTCAGCAAATGTCACAACCCATCCTTTGCTACAATAAATAAAAAAATTCCGTACAACCATCATAATTTGGGTCAACATCATTATTTGGCAACAATTGACCTCCTGTTTTTAAAAAAGATACCTTCTAGGTTCTATAACGAACGGATACTAATACAGAGGGTTGATCCTATGAGAGCATAAGAGCAGTGAATCTGTACCATTAGATTCTGCTCTTCTCTCTCCTTCTGCAATCAATGATAATAGAGATGGCAGAATATAGTGGTCTGGAATCATTATTTTCATTCTCTCACAGTTTTTTTCTCTCATAGGATAAGCCCTCTAGTGATACATATACAACTATAGATATTATCATATCTTTATCTATTTTAAAGTCGGATATCGATACGAAAATAGATAGATATTGAAAATCACCAACCATATCTTTAAATATGGATACCGGTGGGAAATAAATAATTAAAATACGGACATGGATTATCCTATGGATACTAATCCCTCACACTTATGTTCAGAATATATATCTATGAAGTTGAAATTAATAGCTTATTAAATCAAAATTACATAACCTATAAATACAAGAAAATAGAAAAGGAAATAGGTAATATGCTAAATTAATCAACTTGTATAATAAATAATTAAATAGTATAAAAATTTATATTTTTCATATATTTGAAAATGACTCCATAAGACAATATTATATGTAACCATGTAACATGTGTAGATACATGTCTAGACATCCACTAATATATGTATATAAACTGTATATACATAAATTCAATGATATGGTTATCCATCATGTAACCGCCAGAAAAATTTATAACAATGTCTCCGTCAATATCCTCGAAAAATGAGATCATAGAACAATAGTTGAAGTTGTCGAATAACTTCATGATTCTGATTTGATAAAAAAAAATCGATGCCTTTTTCGTTCTCCTAACAGATTACTCTTTAAGTTAAAGGTCCCATAAGAACATTTCTATAGGTATGTACAAATACCTTTGTTTACTCGTATAGTTGGATTTTCATCCAAAAGCACATAATTAAGCCACAAGCAATCCAAAGAGAGCACACAATTACGTGGAAAAACTCCACTGGTGTAATTGGAAAAAATTCATGGGCAAAAGGAAGTTTCACTATAATGAAAATTGGAGTACATGATAAAGAGATGGTGCTCTCCCGGAATGAGACTCTCAATTGACATGATAAAGAGACGGTCATGTTTGGTTGGAGAATAAGTCCTGGAATAAGGGGCCAATTCTCCTCTCGACACGGTTTCCAGTGGTATGATTATTCTCCATTATTCCATCTTATTTCACTCTTATTCATATCTTTATCCCACCTTACCTACCTTTATTTCACCTTATTCTCCTTATTCCTATCCTCCAGCCAAACAAAGAATAGACCATTATTCTCCTTATTCGCCATCCTTATTCCTGCTTATTCCCGAACCGAACGGGAAAACACATGAGTATGGGGATACATTGAAGATTATCCTAATCGGATTCTCTGTAGGAACTGATCCAGATCCATTTATGAAATGTATTCAGAGCATACATGGATTGAGTGTTTGAGACGTACCTCAACATTTTCCACCAATTTTCTCAGTAATAAAGGCATGTCTACCTCTACGACTGGTACTTATTCCTTGTAGTATATTTTGGTTATTTGACTATACCAAGATATATCGAGGTTAGTGGATTTTTGTGTTATTTCCCGGCATAGTCTAGAAGAAAAAGATCAAACTTCATGCATGCGGGGTCCATGCAAGGTAGGTAATATCAGTATCAGTATCAGTATCGACTACGTATCGGTACGATATATCGTCGTCATATCATCCAAATCAACTCGATTTTGTGAAGAAAATGGTCTTGAAAGGATAAATATCAGCCATATCGACGATATATCGATCACATGTTGATACCGATATATCGTCAACTATTGCGATATGACTTACAGTGGATCCATGAAGCATATGTATATATGAGAGAAAACAAATTAATAAAAGGAAAAGATGCCATCAACTTCGCCCGAAGAGAAAAATATATTAGAACTCCTCAATACAAAAACAGAGATAGGTGTGTTATTTTTTTCCATAAACAATAGTGCATTACATATATTATATGGGATTGGGATTTACCGCCATGGGATGAGTACATCCCTTCACGGCCATCCTCCCCTGTCCGTTGCAGAGCCTCGTGGTGGATCTTCCGTCTACATGTTAGGTGAAAAAAAATTGATTGGTATGGAACAATCACTAGTCGGATTTTATTCACCTAACTCGTCAAAAAATTTACAGAGTTTTCCTGATAATGGAGCACATCAGAATTCCATTTAAGTTATCAAGGCTGAAAGAGTTCAATTGGGAAAAAAGATTAAAATGTTGGGTGCTAATCAAATGGCCGTTGTCCAAACCAGCTACCGATCTATCCCAAGGTTCGAAATCTCGATTTCGATTTCATTTCGGTCCCCTCCAAAGCCGAAATTTCGGTGAAATTTCGGGAAATTTCGACCGTTTCGGTGGAAATGTCGAAAATGACTCAAAAAAGCCATTTACGATGATTTTTTGGAAATTAAGATCTTCTGAGTTATTACAACAATAAATAGCTTACAAATACACACTTATATCACACATATTGCTTATATATGCCCCTTAGATCGCACATATCGGTCATATCGGTCATATCGATCATATCGATGTTAATGTTGATTCTTGACTGATATGTACTGGAAATTAATATCATCCAATCCAAGATCTTAAAACAACATCTTACAAATGCACACTATATCGATCATATCAGACATATTGTTGAGCAGTCTGATAGATACTGTAAATGGAAATCAAAATAACTAAGTTAACAACACTTAGAAGACATCTTTTGTTCATAAAAATAGAAAAGAATTTTTTATTTAAAATGTAGATAATGATTAATTAAACAATGGTTTGTTCATAGAAATAATCGTAACAGACAAAGTTCGAATGAATTACAGAATTAATTACATACTTACAATAAAGATGCATCTATTTACGAAGATAAATGACAAACAAATGAAAGGAACAAGCTATATCAAATATATAGAAGCTATGGAGTTTTTTCATCTCCATTGCTTAAACCCAAAGGGGAAGAAGCTCCCCAAGTTGAATAATCGATGTATGTACCATTTTGTCTCAACATACCATGTATCCATGAATTTCAACCGAAATGGGTCGATATGTCGAAATATCACCGAAATTTCGGTCGAAATCCAGGAAATTTTGTACTGAGATCCATGAATTTCAATCGAAATGGGTCGAAATGGATCGAAATATCGAAATATCACCGAAATTTCGGTCGAAATCCCAGAAATCGATATATATAGGAGTTTCGATACCCATGACCTCTCGAAACTGAAATTTCAACGAAATTTCGCCGAAATTTCGTGAAATTTCATTCCATGATTCTATCCAAATGATGGTTGATCTAGTTGTACAAATGATTTGTCAAACAAGTTACTTTCCAAAAAGTAATGTGAAAAAAAGATTAAGTGCAATTTTCGAGTGTAATTTAGTTGGGATGTTGTAGAAGAAATTCAAATTGTGGTTGTAGACGTTAATGTAAGTGTTGCTGTTGATTTTTTGTAATGATGTCGTTAGATTTTTTGTAATGATATGATGTTAGATCAGATCATGTTACTGTTACATCTATGTGTTATTAATTTGGACTTTAGCATCATGACAACAGTGGGTAATGGAGTAGTCCTAAGATATTGGGAAAAAATCATATCTAGATGTTAACAATTTGGACTTCAGCACATTGCAACCGTGGATTAATGGAGAATAGAAGTCCAAAGATAATGGAGAAAATAACTTTCCAAGTATCAATTATATATGCCAGTTTCCGAAAAGATCGATGATGCAAAAATGGTCAAAGTAGCCTTACTCGAAGTAGACACCACAATACCCATGCTATTTCTGATTACGGTATCATCTCGGTTAATAACCGTAAAAATGCATGTCTTGACAATTGTCGGACACATTGAGTGTTATTTGAAAGTATAATCTTCTGCACAAATTACATTTAAAATAGTTGATGGGTCTAGTGTTTCAACATAGATTTTACTTCCAAAAAGTTAAATGAGAAAGCTTTCAAATCACAGTTACATGGATTTAATTCATGTATCAAACACTAGCATTTCTTGCATGCTCTTCAAGAACTCAAATCCAATCTTTGACGAGATTCTAGACGTTCTCTTGATGGCATACGTCACGGTTTAGATCTCTTATGAATCCCCCTAGAAACAACACCGAATAACCTAACCCCAAGCATGTTCTCGTCACTATACTCAGCACCAGAGTTAAAACCTGTATAATAAAGGGAACTGGCAGAACTAGAAGCTTGTGCTATAACATTGATATTGTATACATGTAAATAGTGGACGTAGTTTCACATTACAAAAACTATCCCAACAAATTATAAAAGTGAACAATTACGAATAACCATAAAATCCATAAAGCAAATTGCAAAAAAAACAAAATTACGACTCATAAGTCAATTACAAAAAGTCCTAACAACCGTCCAGAATATTTGCTTTCATATGCTGTCGACATTGTCGAGAATATTTAATTTCTTATGTCATGGTCGGTGTCAAGTCTTCACCCCTATTTTAAAAGAGGAGAATTTCAATTTCTATATAAAAGTATATAAAAGAGTAATGAAATGAACAACAAATAAAAGATATAATTACCTTGGATTTGCATGTTGTTTGATTAATTTTTTATACCAATCAAAAATTATGTCAATCCCGTAATGGTGCTGCTTCTTATTCACTAGTATATGTTTTACAAGTAAATTGGGATGAATCGATTCTACAAAGACAAAGATTTTGTATAGGAAAAATGCATCTCTAACTATAAATCCACAGTAAAATACTTGTTGTATTAATCAAAAGTTTTTTCACCTGATATGAAGATGAATGATCCACCGGGATGCTTGATGAATCCGCGATTCATCATCTCAATATCTTGATCTTAGCAAAATCCCCGGGTAAAGTCCCAAATAAATGTCTATAAAATCAATAAATTAACAAAATGACTCTTGTAAATAAAACACACTAATTAATGTATATTGGATTGTACAAAATAAATTTACAATAAAAAGCCGCAAAATTAAAGGAGTTTTTCACCTGTAAATAGCCCAAAACTTCATGTATTTTTAATAATTTATTTCAACTCCTTTTTGGATAATTCTTTCTCTGATTTGTTTATAAAAATATATATATAAATACAAAAATATAAAATAAATTTTACCATAAATAAATACTCCTAGATCCCAAAAATAAAAAGTCATAAAGTCCGACTTTCCGGCCAAATTCCCGCTCCGTATGACTCCAAATTCACCAAACTCACTTTTAAAGTTCAAGTTAGAAAATTATCTATCCAACGAAAGTGGCTTCATCAAAATCGGAGCTCATTTGCAAAAGTTGGGTTTTGGGACCTAAATGTACAATGTATATTATGTATATATTCATTCTTTCTTCTTTTTTATTTTATCTTCTTAATTACTAAAAAATCCAAAAAAATCATTGTTGTGTTGTATTTTTATTTTAGTATTTTATTGTATTTTTCTGTTGTAAATATATCTTATTAAAAAGATAAAAAAATATATAAATTAGAAAAGCAAACAAAAAATGTACATGTTTGTCTTCTTTTGTAAATTCTCCACTATTTATTTTCTTCTCTTTTATTTTATTTTATTTAAAGTAGCCTACTTTACTTTATTTATTTTTCCTTTATTTTTCATTCTCTACAATAATCACCATTCAACTCTACCATTCCACCATTTTTTAACAACTTCCCATTCAACTCCATTAATAATACAACCTCTCATTCAACTCCACCACCTTAATAACTTCTCATGTCTTCTCTTTGTATACATCCCATCCTCCTCAATTTGCACTTGATCCATCTTTATGTGAGGAGAGCCTAGTTTCCAGAGTTGAATCGATGACAACGATGCAACCGCGGTCGAGCGACGACAGCCCTCTCTCCGCTGAGATCCGTTGGCTTTTCGGCCAACATCGCAGCCACATCTGTGCGTTGCTCGAGCTCATCGCTTGTCGGTGATTTGAGCGAAGATCGTGCTCTTGTGAGCACATCATAGGTGATCGTATCCATCGTAGGTAATTTTACCTTCATTTTATCATCGTTGTTATTTTCTCAATTTTTTTTAATCACATCACATTACCATCCACATACTCCCATTTGTTTATTCCATATCATCATCACCACCAACCCATCCTCTAATTTTTTTCATGTTGCCTGTTTAATAAATTTAAAAAAATAAAAATCTAAAACAAAAAAAAGTTTTTGAATGAAGGAGTTGGATTAAATCCTCTAAATTCACATTTCCACCCAGGATCTGAAATGTTCAAGAAAGCTTGATTTATGAGGTCTTGAGATTTTAGGTTAACCAACCTTAGCCATCAGGGTCTTAGACTTAATCATCCACATTCCCCTAGATTTCTAGATTTGCGTGCTATATTGCATGCTTAGTCTCCGACCTTAAGAATATGATCAACACATCACATGCACGATTGCGGTTTCGATGAGATGAGTTGACTCTTCACTTGAGGGACTGGGCTGGGGGATTTGAGTCTGGACTTGATCTAATGATGCTCGAGGATGGGATAAATTCTTTGAAGGCTTCGTGAAATCTGAGTGTCAGCACCGTTAGCCAGTATGAGAACTTGGTTCTTATACTAATCTCTTTACATTGACCTAAGTGCCAGGGTGTGATAAAATAAAAAAATTATTGATCAGTGTGTGCCAACTCTTGGTAAAAGCGGTTGAGCTAGCCAAAAATATTGCAAAGTATTGAAATGTCAAAGAGAAGCTCTCATTCCACAAATCAAATATCAAAGAGCTTCCACCAAAGGCGAGCGCTCCCAACCATTTCAAAGTGTCCACTTGGACCACCTCTATTAGGACCAGGAGTCGGGCTTGCACCAAAAAAAGGCTCTGCATCGTAAATGCTACAAGTCTGGGTGTAGAAGGTACGATAGGTACTCAAAAAAGACGCATCCCGCTGTATTCCCAAGAAAACAAGTGCATATGGCTCCAACTTCTCTTGACGGACGCACTGATCAACACCAAAAAAAATATATGTTGCGTAATAAGGCACTAGAGAGAATCCTTGTGTTGGTCGCTTTTTTCTAGGGATGAAAATTTTTTGATGGAAAATAATATGTGTTGGTCGTTGTTATCCCCAAAATCACGTGACAACAAAATTTTTTTTTTTTAATTTTTGCTACTTATTAACCTGTATAGTGGACATGGTTGAACTCAGGGAGGCTACAATTCCCGAGGGTTATTCTATTAATCAGAAACTAATTAAAAGAAAACAGGAATCTCAAAGGACAACTATCCTTGGTTTTTGTGATTTTTTTGAATCTTTTTATTTTTTTTAATTTTTTATTTCTATTTTTGTATTTTCTGATTTTCAAAATTTTAGTGATTTTGATTTTTGCAATTTTTTTACTTTTCAAAAAATAACAAACAATAGGAACAAGATCCAGAATATGCTCACCAACTCTTTTTGTAATTTTTCAATTAGTCAAAAATACTCAAAAAAATTCAAAGAAAATATTTTTGGCTTTTAAAAATTTTGAAAAATTTTTGTAGATTTTTTGGATGTTCTTTTATTTTTCTAAAAATCAAACAGTGAGAAATTAAGAAAATGCGCACAACCTGGAGTAATTTGCAACATAAAAATATTTTAAGTACCCAAAACTCCTAGAAATTATTTCTAAGACAAACTAAAAACAATTATCTACAAACATGAACTAAAATCACATTTTTTGGATTTTTGTAGAATTTTTTATGATTTTTAGACATTTTTTTTATATTTTTCAATTTTTTGGGTTTTATAAATAATTAATACGTAAAAATGGTCAGAAATTAAAAGACAAGGAAATACAACTACTCTAATCTTTTTGGAGTTTTTGGAACAATATTTGAATTTTTATGAATTTTAGAATTTTAAACAAGGAAAAATGACATGTTTTTGATTTTTTAATAATAATAAATGAAGGCAAAATGCAATGAAAATTTTATGCTAAGAAGACAATCACATCAGGAGCACGGCTGATGAATACCCATTCATCACTCTTTATTCTTTTATTTTAGCTACAAAATCTTTGCCAAACACATGTAGATATTTGTAAATATCAATAATTAACAAAAAAGCATGCATTGTGTAAAATTTAATAATTAGCATGTTTTTGTGCATAAATAAAAGAATAAATAGATAAAAGAAAAAGAGGGAGATATTTAGAATAAATATTGAGCGACCTAATCCTAAGGGAGGGCTCAGCATGGACCTGACCGCATAAAAACCAAAGTAGAGGGAGATAAGGAAGCTCATCTTTGTACATATACCCGTAAATAGAATAAAAATATTTTCCTCTAAAAAAAAATAAAAATGGTTTGTATTTATATGTAAATATTTGTAAATATTAAATCAAAATAAAAATGGAAAAAAAATTAAAATAAAATCCCTTCATCATGGTTTATTCACCATGTACATAAGACCACATAGCTATTTATTTATCCCTATAAATAAATAAATTAAAATTCCATAAAAATTGTATATACTCTATATTTCATGGTGTAAATAAATAAAATAAAAACCATAAAAACAAAAATAAAATAAAAAGAATAAAAATAAAAATAAAAATAAACATTGTATATAGACCATGTATATAGGTGTACATAAGTATTTATTTTACCTTTGTAAATAAACAAGAAAAATAAAAAAATACCAAAATATTCCAAATTTTATGCTATAAATAAATAAGATATAAAATTGGAATAAAAATGCACAAAAATAATTAATTAAAAATCAAAAATTAAAAATCTATATTGTATATACCTATGTATATAATACTATATTGTACATACCTTATTTTTATTTCAAAGAAATAAATAAAAATCACAAAAAATAGTTTATAAATAAATAAATATTTTTTATGTTTTAATGTTTTCCAAAATAGGCCATTTGCTATTTTATTTTGAATTTCCAAATCTTTTGCACATGGCCGCATCCCATTGGCCCACGGGGGATGTTGACCCCCTGGTCAACTCCCCCCTCTGGACCACTGACTTCCAGATCTATGCCCGACCCGCTTCTTCTCCCATTTATCGTGCATCGATCCGAGCTCCAAATCCGCTAACCCTGGGCTCTAATCCGTCATTGATCGACCCTGATCCATGCCCGGAGGATAGCATCGGGGTCCGTGCTCCGATTTTCTCGCCTGACACCCAGTTAGCCGGACCCCTAGGACTATATAGCCTGAGCTCCGCCCGCACTTTCACTAAATCTCTGGTCCTCCACCTCGCCTGAGTGACAGCGAAGCGATTTGGAGTGGAAGTGAGGTTCGGGCAACCGGGAAACCTCTGATCCGGTGGCTTCGCCGCTGTGCGCCGCCACGAGCGCGCCCAGCCTCGGAAACCGACGCCCCCTTGCAGGCAATAACCCCTGGAGCTCCCCGAGCTCCAGCACAGTTGACCTCCTCCATCAGGTAGGTAGTTTAGCCATTAGTTTAGGGTAATTTTAGCAGTTTTGATTTTCGCCCCTTTTGTTTCGCCGCCGCCATTCGTCGTCTACATTTAACCATCAGCCACTCCGACCCGACCTCCACCTTCATCAGACTTCTCCTCACCTTCTTCGTTCAGTCACCCAACCCTGACTCGCCCCGGAGCAGGGACTTCGGTCCTCTACCTCCGCCGCTCGCCGGAGGACCTCCATACCGCCGCATCTTTCACCCATTCACCCTCTCACCGGGTCGAGGCACTTTGCCCTCGACCCAAGAGTCCGTCTGTGTGCTTTGCAGGTTGAAAAAGGCCCATCTAAGGGTCTTGAGGTTCAGCCGCAGCAGCTCCAGGCCACCGCCGTCGCGGGGCCATTCTGGTGGTCGTCAGCCTCATCAGAGACCATCATCCGCTGCGGGACTTCATGGCGGAGCTCTTCCACATCTTAGCAGCAGCTGAGGAGGCACACAACGCGAGCTTTGGGCCGGCGAACATCGCCGGCGACCTGTTCTTGGTGCATCCTCCAGAGCCGTCCGATCTTCCTCGACGCTCCAGATTAGATCAGATCCATCCACTTGAGGAGCAGCCTTCACCGTCAGATCCTTGGAGGTTCGATCGTGACCGTCGATCCAGCGAGGGTTAGCCACGGCATACAGCAGTCGTTGATCATCCACGTGGCTAGCTCTCCACCGTCAGATCAGAGCAGAGGCTTCTTCGTTGAGGCGTCGTCGTCCACAACCGTCCGATCTTCCACGTGGCGTCCTCTCGGCCCATCTGCTAATAAAGGGTAAATTACCCTGTAGGGCCTTCTCTCTTTTGCATTTAATATTTAGTCCTATAAATAGTTTTTGTAGTTCTTTTTATTTTGGTTATTTTGCATCGAGGACCTTACTATTTTGGATATTTGCCATCTAGTCCCTGTCGTAGTGTCCACGTGCTTCGCCACGTGCCTTAGTGGGTTATTTGCATTATTTCCCTTGTAGTTCTGGCTTGTTATTGTTTGAACTTTTATAAATAGGAATGACAAATATGCCCCTCTGAGTCTGAGTCATGTGTGTCGCGAATGGTTCTCAGGGATTTTTGCATTTAAGGACCTGGAGTTTTTGCAGTGTTATCTTTTTAGCCCCTAGGACTTAATTTATATGCAACTAGGTCCCTATGCATTATTTGTGTGTTTTTTATTTTAATAAAATAGCAAAGTTACTCTAAATTAAGTGAAAATTGGACACGTGGCTCCTGCCACTGTGTAAAATTTTTACTAATTTTTGGAGACATTTTTGAACATTTTTAGTATTTTAAAAATTCAAAAACCTCTCTTTTTGTCCCTGTCCAGATATAAAATTCATAAAAAAATATTAAAACATCTTTAAAAATTACAAAAAAAATCAGAATTTGTTCGTTTTGTTGTGTTTGATTTTCTGACTAATTTTGGTCATTTTTGGACTTATAGAAAATATAAAAATTGAAAAACTATAAAAATCGTATAAAATCCTAATAAATCACAGAAAAATCAAAAATTAATAAACTTAGTCCCTGATTGTTCCTTTTTGTTTCTATTTTTTAGGAAAAATACCTTCAGGCTTTAGTAGGGACATCTGATATTTTATCTTGGCCCTTGAAGCTTGGTTGGATAGCAACATTGTTTTTCTTGCTTCTTTCATTTTTAGAAAATTCTATAAAAATCAGAAAATTACCAAAAATTCATTAAAAACAGTAAAAAGTACAAAAATTATAAAAATATTTTTGTTTGATTTTTTTGAGTATTTTTGAGTTGTTAAATAATTGTAGATAGTTGTTTGTTTCATTGTTTTTATTATTTTCTTTATAATTAAAAATTCCAAAAAATATAAAATTTTAAAAAATCCACCAAAAATTGCTTGTTTTTATTTTATTTATTTTTCTGACCACTTCATAGGCTGCGATGCCAATCCGCTCTCTCTGAGTTCGACCCTGGTCGCTATACCAGGTTAATCCAATAGCGAGACCGCTAGATTGAGTTTCATTGATTTTTATATTTCTTTGGTGGTCTGAATTTTTCTCGTTGAGCTCTGAGTCCCGAGCGACTGAGGTTGCAACGACCGTAAATATACATGATTTACCTTGGTTGTTCGGGCGGCTCATCAACGGCATAATTTTATTCAAAATTTTGGAGCATGAGAATCATTTATTTAATCATAAAGATCAAGCAAGTTCAATTGTTCTACAGTTCTGGGACAAAAATGCAAAGATTCAAGGTTTTGCATAAAATAAATAACAAAAATAACCAGAGAGAAAAAATGTGCAATTTTACCAATATGTCACGTGTTTGGCATGTGCTTCAGGTTGGTAGGGACTTGTTCGTAATTTATGGAAGTTCCAAGGTTGAATATGCAAAATTTCTAAATAAAATATTGCCTAGGGTTTGTTCTCTTCGTAACTTCAAAATGGAGCCAAACAGGGGGTCAATACCGCCACCGCCCACCACCAAAGGAGGAGGCGCGGGCGGTACAGTGGAGGTGCGGGGGGGTCGCGGGCTTGGGTGTCGCGGCCGCGCCACGCATGCGCGAAGGGAGGCCTACGACGGTGGAGGAGATGGTCGGGCGACGCGGCTGATCAGAGGGGCCGAGGATCGCAGAGGTGATGCGGGGGGGCGCTTGGCTGAGCTGAGGGCGCAGCGCCGGGCGGCGCCGCTATATGCTGGAGGGCGGTCGAAGGGCGCCGTCGTCAGGAGATAGGGGACGGCGGAGGAAGGGCTGCGAGGCGGCGCTTCCGCCGTGGTTGGGCACGATGCTCCGCGCGCGGAGGTCAGGTGCTGGATGCTGGCGGTCCGCGCGTGGAGTCAGGCGTGGGAGGACGCATGTGGTGATCATCTTTGCGGTGGGGGCATGCGTGATCTTAAAGGAGTGGCCGCCGATGCGCAGGCGGCGGGGGTGGCGGCCCGCCGTCTTCTGGAATATTTTTTTAATTTTTGTTTTGTTTTGATTTTTTTTGTAATTATAAACAAGTATAAGAAAATAAAAAAAACCCTTTTTGTTTTTTATTGTAAATTTATCTTATATGTCAGCATGAAATAAAAATGAATAATTTTTTTTTATTTTTTTACTTTTTTTTGTAAATCCGAAAAAATAGGAATTAAAAAGGGTAAAGAATTTTTTAAATTTTTTTATTTTTATATGATCCTGCAAAACAAACGTTAGAGAACAAAAAGAGAAAAAAATCTTTATCTACAAATCGGAAAAATGAACGAGGATCCGACGGACATGAAGGATTCGAATCCGATTCTCTGACCACCGTACGGGGACAGAGTTGAGAGATCGTGGACAGTAGAAATAGAACGCGTAGAGATCGAGAAAGTGGGATGAAAAATCGAGTCGGAGGCGGATCAAAATTGTGATGAATTTTTTTAAGATCTAGAGAAATAAAAATGGTGATGAAAATAAAATAAATGTGACGATCTAAATTACGATTAAACTAGATAAAAGGAAGAAAAAAATGTGGATCTCACCTTAGGAGCGGAAAATAGACCGTGATCGCCTCGACAAGGCCGACTCGCTGTCACCGGACGGCTCGGAGGCTAGGTAACTTCCTCGACGAAATTTTCTCTCGGAGATCGGGATCCTCTCTCTAAAGATTGATCAAGTTGAAATGAGAGAGAAGGAGCCATATAAATAGAGAGATAGAGATGAATTTTGAATTTTTGAATTTGTTGATTTTTTTGGTGGAAGAGATAAGATGAATTTTTGATTTTTTGGTGGAAGAGATAAAGAGATGAGAAGAGGCAAAATAAAAGAGATAAAAAATATTTACAAAATTATCTAAATTTTTGAATTTCGTCACTTTAATTATTTGAATTAAAAAATGTTATTTTTTTATTTTTTTATAAAGGTTAATTAAAAATAGCAATTATATACATATACTATATACATATATGACATTATACAAAAGGGTAAATGATGAAATTAGCCCCCTTTTTTGTTTTTAAAGAATTTTATTTTTTTATTTTTATTTTTATTTTAAAAAATTAGTAAGATTAATTTACAAATATATACAAATACAATATTCACAAAATACATGGGAAAATTGTACAAACCATCCCAGAAAATTGACTTTTCAACCGTAACTCCAAAAATTATGAAAATACAACCATTTTAAAGATAATTTAATTTCGAGTCCAATGGAAGTGAGATTGATTCAGTTTGAGCTCATATGGAGCCGGAATTGGTCTTTCAATTAGTGCTTAGTGGATTTTTCCAAGTGTGGCTACTTTTATTCTGTACAAGATTTAATTGTGCAAACAATTTTAGTAATTAGAACACATTTTTGTTTACAACTTTGGTTTTGAATGTTATTTGATTTGAGTTCACTTAAGGTACAAATAAATTAGTGTTAGTTTTATACATATATATACAAAATAAGTGAGAACACATTTTTTTTATTTTTCTGGTTAAGGACCCTATCTCCCCCTACTTTATTCCTGGTCGATCAGGTCAAGTCTTGACCTTCTCTCGAGGTTCGGGTCAGCTTGTATACAGTCTTCATTTTTTTTATTTTTCCTTTTTTTATTTTCTTTTCTTTATTTTCCCTTTTCTTTATTTTTCCTTTCTTTCTTTATTTACTTATGTTAGGTTAAAATTAGTCAGAAATATACAATATTTACACAGATGCAAGTTAGTAAGAATATGGAGTTAGTGTCATCTGCAGGTGTTTTATAAGGGATTTTAAGCTAAAATAAATGAATAAAGATGAGGAATCGCAGATTCATCAACCCCCTATGCTTTACCTTTGCTAGTCCCTTAGCAAACACTTATTTGAAAGAATAAGTGAAGAAAAAGAAAAGGAAAGGGAAAATAAAGAAAGTAGGACAACATTGAGTATTAAACTTATCTTCATAAAATTGTAGTTTGGAGCTCTGCCGGACCTTTGGATTATTAGTGTGTCGGAACTTCTGTAGACTTAGAATTTTAAAAACGACAGCCTTCAAGTTCTACACATCATTGTCACAGTTTTGGCTCAAAAGTCGTCTTAGATTAATCCTCTTCCCAAAGCACACCCTATGAACATTGAACAATCGGCTCATGTGTGTGAAAGGTTTTAGCTCTTCCCATCTAGAATGTCGGACTACCATGCAAATCTCCTCTCCAGTAACTCGTCCTCGGGGCGTCAGGTATTTCCTTCTAAGGTCTGTCGCGCTGTGTTCACAATCGAATTGGGGGAGAAGATAGAAGAAGGAGAAAAGAACTGGAGGGTGGCCAGTGTAGTCACCTCTCCTTGTGAAGCTGGCCAGTATAGCCGAGTCTCCACCAAGATCTGCAGGTTTTCTTGAAGCTTGGACCTTTTTGATCAGATATTTATTTGGTAGTGGCTTCTTTGTATTTGGATTTTTGGTGGTTCTGCTTGGATCTTGTTGTGTCCCTACGGATATAGAATCTTTTTGTTTCTGTACATTTGTTGGGATCTTAAAAAAATTGTGCCCAGTCGTCCATCCCTTTTCCGAAGCTTTATTTCAACCCGTACTCCGGTCTTTAGATTTCCACGATACGAGAAAAGAAACTCACATAGTATTCCAACATCCCATCTGAGTTGAGCTATGTGCATAGTACGAGAGTACAAATTGATTCCCTATTCCAGATTATACCAGATTGAAGAGACCAGGTTAGACACTAAGAGTCAAACGCCGCACATTGTCATGTGGAACTCAAAGAATTAAGTCAAAGACCTGAAGCTTCTAAAATCCTATTTCTCGGTGAAGTTCCTCTGAAAATTAGGTGGATTAAGGTCCAACTAAGCTCCATTCTTCAATTTTATTCCAGACATGGTTTAAATGTCAATACTATCCTGAAAAATGCATATGCAAATGCAAAATATGAACAATGCAGATAGTTTTTTTTGGAAAAGGAATGATGCACATGTGAAAAGAACATATTTTTTAAAACAATTTTCTAATTTTGAACTTTTTATGGATTTTTTTGAAGGAAAAATGCAGATGTAAAAGAAAGGGTTTTTTTAATTTTGCAAATTTTTATAGATTTTTGATTTTGTAGTTTTTTAAGGAAAAAGGGTTAGTAAAATATATACAAGTATATATAAGATTTTTTATTTATTTTTTGTTTTTTTATTTTTGTTTTTTTGTGTGTTTTTGTGTGTTTTTTGTTTTTTAATTTTAATTTTTATTTTTGTTTATTTTTGTTTTTTTGTTTTTTGTTTTTTTGTTTTTTTTGTTTTTTACGCACGTGGATTTTACAAACTATACACGTAACCCCCCCAAATAAACGTATTTAAAAGTACGAGTTATGTCTAAAGTATATATACAATATATACGACACCCCCCTATACTTAGCTCGAACTATGTCCTCATAGTGATCACAGAGCGAACAAGGAAGACACAACTCGTGCTAAGTATAGAAAAGTGAAAAGAAAATATAAAAAGAAGAGAAGATGGTGATCCCCCCTATACTTAGGATCAAGTAATCCTAAGTATAGTAGAGTGTACAAAAGGGGAAAATCGATGACGAGAATGTACATACTCAAAAATAAAAAGACACGATATGAACAACATCACCCCCCTATACTTAGGGTAGAGTATCCCTAAGTATAGGCAACAACAAGAGTGATGAACATGACGAAAATGAACAACACAAATCATTCAATCCCCTATACTTAGGATAAAGCACATCCTAAGTATAGCATATACACACACACACACAGAAAAGGGGTGAATGATAAAACGGGAGAAGACAGAGTAAAATGAAAGGATATACAAGAGGAGTGGATGATCATGTATCAGATGCAGAAGATGGAATCAAAAGATCATCATCTGATACCACGGATATTGAATCAACTACGGATAGGAATGTATCATGATCTAGATATGGCTTCAGCAACTGTCCCTTCACAACAAATGGTTGTGCGTCAGATGACAACCCAGATATGACAATACTCCCATTGTCACGCACAACTCTCACGATGAACGGTCCTGATCACTTGCTTTTCAATTTTCCTGGAAACAACTTCAACTTAGCATTAAATAACCAAACTTTCTGATCAGGGAAGAAAGTCTTTCTTCCAATGTGTTTATCATGCCAGCGCTTGACTTTCTCCTTATACATAAGTGAGTTATCATATGCAAAGTCTCGGAATTCCAGTAATTTGTTCAAATCCAATTTCATGTTCTTTCCTCCCTTCTCATAATCTAAATTGCATACACGGAGTGCCCATAAAGATTTAAGAATTAATTCCACTGGCAGGTGGCAAGGCTTTCCATATACCAATCTGTAGGGATACATACCCAAAGGAGACTTGTACGCCGTCCGATAAGCCCATAGAACTGAATCAAGCATCTGGGACCACTTCTTCCTATCTGGACATACAAGTTTCTGCAATATCGTCTTGATTTCCCTATTTGAAATTTCTGCCAAGCCATTAGTCTGAGGGTGGTAAGGAGACGCAACTCTGTGCTCAATGGCGTACTCCTTCACAAGCTTCTTTACTTCTCTATTAATGAAATAGCTTCCCCCATCTGAAATCAGTATTTTGGGTATACCGAACCGCGCAATAATATGGTCCATGAGAAAGGAACACACAGTACGACTATCTGCAGCTCGGGTGGGGATAGCTTCCACCCATCGACTAACATAATCCACGACGAGCAGGATGTACTGAAATCCCTAACTGACAGGAAATGGGCCCATGAAGTCTATGCCCCAAGCATCAAAAACATCAGAAATCTGTATATATCTTAGGGGCATGGTATCTTTGGAACCAACAGTTCCTCCCATTTTCTGACAATATGTACAACCTCGAACATATTCTGTAGCATCCTTAAAACAATGTGGGCCACCATAGGCCACTCTGTAAAACCTTTGCTGCCGTGCGTTTCCCCGAATGATGCCCACCATATTCTAATTTGTGATAGTGCTTAAGTACACCGGTGTGTTCCTCCTGAGGAATGCACCTTCTCCAGATTCATCTGCACCCTCTCTAAATAGGTACAGATCCTCCCACTGGTAATAATGAATCTCTGATAAAAATTTATCTACCTTGTACTTCGGCCAATCTTGTGGAACTTTCTTGGAGAGAAGATAATTCACAATATCAGCATACCATGGGAGTGAGTTCACAGATAAAATGGTCTCATTTGGAAAGGTTTCGGAAATAGGAATCATGTTCTGCTCAGAGGACTTTGTGTCTGTGATACGGGAAAGGTGATCTGCCACAACGTTTTTCACTCCAAATTTATCTCTAATCTCTAAATCAAATTCCTGAAGAAGAAGGATCCATATGATAAGGCGTGGTTTGGCATCCTTCTTTGCCTATAAGTATCGTATGGCCGTGTGATCCGTGTACACAATAACGTGTGAACCGATGAGGTAAGATCTGAACTTTTCTAGCCTAAACACAATTGCTAACATCTCCTTCTCTGTAACTGTATAATTCTGTTGTGCTTCATCCAGAGTCTTGCTAGCATAGTGTATAGCAAATGGTATCCCATCCCTTCTCTGTCCTAAAAACGCTCCAACTGCGAAGTCTGATGCATCCTTCATAATCTCAAAAGGAAGAGACCAATCAGGTGGTTGTAAGACAGGAGCACTATTAACCATTTCTTTCATTTGATTGAATGGAAGGGGAACTTTCTCATCGACAACAAAATCAGTCTCCTTACACAGAAGCTCAGTCAAAGGTCTGGCGATTTTGCTGAAGTCCTTTATGAATCGCCTATAGAATCCTACGTGTCCCAAAAATGACCTCAGCTGCTTCAAATTTTGTGGTGGCTCTAACTTGGAAATCACCTCAATCTTAGCTAGGTCAACCTCCATACCATGTTTGGAGATGACATGGCTCAGCACAATCCCATTAGTCACCATAAAGTGACTCTTCTCCCACGAGAGCACTAGGTTTACCTCTCAACAATGTTGAAGAACTCAGTCTAAATGAGCAAGACATGTGTCAAAACTATCCCCGTAGACCGAAAAATCGTCCATGAAGACTTCAAGAAAATTACCCACCATGTCGGCAAAAACGGCCAACATACACCTTTGAAAAGTAGCGAGGGCGTTACACAATCCAAAGGGCATCCGTCTAAAGGCGTAAGTGCCAAACGGATAAGTGAAAGTAGTTTTCTCTTAATCCTCGGGAGCGATAGCAACTTGATTGTATCCTGAGTACCCATCCAAGAAGCAAAAGAACTCTTTCCCTGCCAACCTCTCAATAATCTGATCAATAAAGAGCAGTAGAAAGTGATCCTTCTTGGTAGCTGAGTTCAAGCATCGGTAATCTACACATACACGCCATGAAGTAGGTACCCGAGTCGGAATCTCCTCACCGTGGTCATTCTTCACAATCGTAATCCCAGGTTTCTTTGGGACCACATGTAAAGGGCTGACCCATTTGGAATCCGAAATGGGATATATAAAGCCAGCATCACACCATTTCTTGATCACCTTCATGACAACCTCCCTTAGATTTGGATTTAGACGGCGCTGACATTCACGGGAGGGTTTACAGTCATCCTCTAGGTAGATATGATGTGAGCACAACACTGGATTGATCCCACAGAGATCCGACCTTGCGGTTTCTCTCAAGAACCTCTAACACGTGAGATTCTTGTTCAACGGTCAACTGTGAGTTGAGGATGACCAGAAACATTTGGGGGGGACCTGCAAGGAAGGCATATTTCAACGTTGACGGTAAAACCTTGAGCTCAGGTGGGGTCTGAATCGGCTCTGCGATAACCTCTGCTACTATACTAGTAGACGGTATGTGATCTGTGCTCTGTAGACTATCCACCTGGGCTATTGACAGCTTTGCAAGTAGAATATCTGCTAAATCTGTAAGGAATGATCTCTGCTCAGCAAGGAATGGTTCATCAGGATGTTCAATACTCTTATCAATGAATGGCTCAGATATCTCAGCAATAATTTCAGAAAGATGTCTCTCATGTGTGCATAAATCAGGAAATTCAACTAATTGCTCAGATATCTGGATCTCAGAACTCTGCTCAAACTGCTCATTGGTAACTATCTCAACTAGACCACCAAGGGAACTCATGTCGACTGTGCTTTCCAGAGAGTCCGTTTGGGAAAGGAACTCTTGGGTATCTATAAAGTCCGTGAAAAGATCTGTCTCTCTAAATTCAGCAAGAAAATCACTGTCCTCTGGCTCAGATATCACTTTCTCTGTATCATCTGCTCCTGTTGAAGGTGATAGTCTAGGATCAGAGATCGTCTCAATTTTCACCTTGTCACTACGAGAGTGAAAGATGATCTCTCCAGTACCATAATCAACTGCTGCTTCGGTCGTTTGGAGGAATGGTCGACCTAGTATGATTGGGGTATGGAGTAACGGTGCAGGTGTGTCAATATACATGACAACAAAATCAACAGGAAATTCATTCCCTGCACCGTTACAGTAACGTCCTCTAAAATACCTCTTGGCCTCTTAATCGATCTATCAGCAAACTGAAGGATCATTCTGGTTGTTTTAAGAGGCCCTAACAGGAATTCAGTTAATAAAGAGGAAGACATGAGATTAATGGAGGAACCACTATTGAGAAGAGTACGATCAAATTCTTGATCAAAGATATGGCAACGGATGTGAGGTGCTCCCTTGTCTTTCTTTTTAGGCGAAGATTACTTATGGCATGAACTATGGCCATGGTCAGGATGTGTTTCTCTGTTTCCTTCCGTCTGTTCTTCCTTGGTTGACGCTTTTGGGTACATGCCTCTTTCATTCCCTTTTTTACTGTAGGCATGTATTCCATGGCCTTAAGGAGTGGCATCTTTAAAAAGATGTTCTGTAAGATCTCAACCACTCAAGGATCAGATAGTGTTGTTTTTAGTTTTTGAATTTTTTTTAGCTTTGAGAGCAGAAGGAAATGGCACAAAATCAGAATAAACATGCAAACGTTCATTTTCTTTATTCAAACTAGAATCATCATGTACAAGAGGACAACTAGAATCAGTCTGTATAGTATTGTCCGATCTAGGTGAAGGAAAAACAGAATCTAAAACAGAATGGGATGCTGCTGCTGGTGAAGAGGAAGAATCTATGGCTGGTATATTCTCCCTTGCTGATGGTGATCTGCATCTGCCTGGTGAAGGTGGCGGTGAAGGCGGTGAAACTCCAGATGTGGGTGTTGCTATACTAGGCATCTCTATTGCTGGTGAAGTAGATGATGTAGAAGATGATGCTCTCTCAGTGGATCGATCTCCCAACCCCAACTGTTGTGTAGGCGGCTACAATCTCCTACCGCTCCTGAGATGAATGGCGTCAGATAAACATGTAAAATCAAGGGACATACCTGTCTCAGGGCTGGGTGGGTCGTTGGCTACCTGCTCCTTGCATCTGAAGTTGTTGGGGTTGGCTTCAACCTGTGCTGGAATCAGTGTCTTGGTGGTGGTCAGGTCATCAATCCACTGAGTCAGTTCATTCATGTTCTTCATAAGCAGTGTAAGTTGGTCCAGTGCTGGATTGACTGAAGGGGCCTCAGGTTGCTCATTAACTGGATGTCGCTGAGGCTGATAGTACGGAGGTTGTTGGTACCCATATGGATTCTGATAATAAAGAGGAGGAGGAGGGAATACTGTCCATAATATGTAGTCTGTTGCTGGTTATGATGAGGGAAATACATAGACTGCTGCTGAGGCAGGCCTTGTCTGCAGTTTTGGAACTGAGGTGGAGATTGATACTGATACTGGAACTGCTGGTGCTGGTACTGCTGCTGTCTGCCTCCCTGAAACTGGTGGGCGGGTCTCTGACCCTGCTGTGAACCCAATTGGCCTTGCCCTGACGGACGGGGCTGGTTTCGCTCATGGTCGAACCAGATGCCATTTACCTCCTGAATACCAGGTGGAGGGGGAGACTGCTGCTCAGGAATGTAGGAAACTTCTTGTTGATATGGAACTATCTGATGTGAATGTTACTGAACCTGATCAGGCGTCTGCACGTAGTAGACATGCTGAACTGTGGATGGTCCTCCGCTACTCTGCTTGGTGGAAGAAGTTTGCTCCCTAGTAGAGGCATTGGCTGCTGCATTAGTACTGTAGACTGCGCTGATCGAATTGAAAAGAAGTTCCAGATGCTTTGTTATCTCATCCAGCTTATCCAGGTTCTTTGTCCTCTGCTCGATCACATGAAGCTTATCAAGTTCCTGGGATCTCTTTTCAATAATGTCCACTTTGGATAGGTGGTTTCCAATGATGGCCAGGTCAGTGCTATCCACCTTATCCACTTCTTTTGTTGCCGTCATGTTGACATCTTTGTGGGGTACTGCAGGGGTGGTGACATGATGCTTCTGAAAAGCACATGAGGAAGAAAGAGCCGCTGAACTTTCCACCATCTCCTCAAAATTTGGTACGGGACATCCTCGTCCTTTTTGAAGTGACTTCCCTCACAAGCGGTATCTACCAGCTTCTGATTCTCAATGCTTAATCCCCCAAAGAAATTTTGTACCAGGCTGGTCTTTGGAATATCATGATGAGGGCATTTCTCCGTCAGATCTTTGAATCGTTCCCACCCCTCGTGAATAGGCTCTTGGGGCATCTGGCAGAAATTAGCAATTAAGGATCGCATTTGGTTGAGTCATCCAAGTGGATAATACTTGTTCATAAATGCGGACCTCAACTCTTTCTAAGTGGTGACAACCTTTCCCAAGTGATTTAAGCAATACAAAGCTTTGCCCATCAGACTGAATGGAAAGGCGGTCATTTGTACTACCTCTAATGGGACATTCGGGTAGTGTACTGTTCCACAAATGCGATCGAACTGCTGGAGGTGTATATAAGGTTCTTCACTAACATTTCCATGGAATATTGGGAGAAGAGGCAAAATAGTGGGCTTAAGCTCAAAATGCTCATGAACCGCAGGGATTTGTATCCACGAATTTGTTTGTCATGCCCCTGGATTATAAGCATCTTTTAGTGTAGGCTTAGGTTCTGTATGAGGTTCTTCTCCATTCCCACCTCCAGGGTTTCTGTTATCCCCCTCTCTCCTATCTTCTCTTTCCTGTCTCAGTTGAGAATCATGTCTCTCAATGCATTCTGAAAGTTAGTATGCTCTGCTATCTGGGTTTGAATTGTCTGAATGGAGGCTAACATGGTGTTGTTGATCTCGCTCTGCTCCGACAAGGTTCCCTTTCCCTTTGGTGGCATCAAGTGTTCAGTGTCTGACTCTGAAAATGTGCAGGATACTCGATTAGTGCTCAGAATTGATGGAGTCTCAGATATTAATTCGAGATTAAAGCCAAACTCAAAAGGTGGATTGATGGATGTTGTGAACGGCGAAGTGGAGGAAGAGGAATATTCGTGAAGTGTCTCCCCAAATAGAAGGTGAACAGATCGGAGTGTAGAATGAGTTCGCAGAGTACGAACGAGAAATACTCCGGTCCGACAACTTCGAAAACAATGGGCAGGATGCGAGAACACGAGGGTCAATGCAAGAGTGAAAGTGAATGAAGGCGCTGAAGGATATGATTAGATCCTCAAGCGCATCACGGAAGCGTGAGCGTCGTATCGAATACGACGAAGAGCGACTAGTCGCACTAGTTGCTCGATGCAGCGGAATTTAAAAAATTTTCTTACGACGAAACCACATGATCCAAGAACACTTCTCAGATCGTTTCGTCTAAACCACAAACAAGTAATAGGATTACCTCTTGAAGTGTGGTTGCGATCGAGTCTCTAAACGAAGAGACCTCCTGTCTCAAGTCCGATCCGACGGAGGAGACGCTTGCGAGCGCGGGGATGAACCGCGTGCTTCTCACAATC
This sequence comes from Ottelia alismoides, assembly GCA_037367405.1. Classification (NCBI taxonomy): domain Eukaryota; kingdom Viridiplantae; phylum Streptophyta; class Magnoliopsida; order Alismatales; family Hydrocharitaceae; genus Ottelia; species Ottelia alismoides. The sequence continues at coordinate 1,081,907 of JAZKJV010001310.1, forward strand.
CATGTTGATGATCCAAGCGACGGATCTCCTGATCTCGACACACGAGATCCGACGTCTTCTTCACGAGCGAGGCGCACCGAAGGAGACGGAGATCCGCGAGCAGAAGAACGGGCAGCATAACGACGATGTCGCGGCGATGAAGAACCTCTCTTAGGTCATCCATGGTGGACGGCCACATGAGAGGGAGAGAGGGCTGTCGAGTAGAGAGAAGAGAGAGAGAGAGAGAGAGATGCTTCTCAAGCATTGTGTGTGTAAAGAGAGATCATGGGTATGCCTCTCTATTTATAGGGTTTTGGGATCCATGGATCTCAATCCATGTGACATATAAAATCAATGGATGAGATTGATTTATGTCAATCCAATGGTCAAGATTGTTGTTGGTAAAAACCAACAACTTGTGATTTAATTTTGATAAAATATATTTGATAAATCAAATAAATATTAATACCAAATTAAATCAATCAAATAAGGAGAGAGAATACAAAGGAGAGATCTTTCCCCATAAAGAAGAGGGGACGGCCACCAATTCCCCAAGGGAATTGGGTGCCGCCCCTTCTATTCCTAATGGGGAGTGCAATCTCATTGATTCCATGAGATTGCACATCTCCTTGATTTTCTCTCTACTTATTTCCAACAACTATTTGTTGGGATTTTATTCTTCAAAAATAATTCACAATTATATTTGAGAATATTGCAATCTTGCCATGGAAAAATTGTGAATCATATTCACAATCCAAAACAACATATAATTTACATTGTCAATTAATTACACAATGTGTATCCAATACACATAATAATTAATCAACACATATAAATTATATTTAGCTCTCTCTAATACATTATAAATCACATTTATAATATATTATGAATAATTGGATATTACTATCCACATTATTCCTATCCATAATAATTAAATCACATTTAATTATATTGGATAACTTATTCTCATGTGCTCAAATAATATGAATCACATTCACATTATTTACATCTTTGATAATCAAATCACATTTAATTATCTAAGATAACTCTCCTTATAATATGAATCAAATTCATATTATTTATGATAATTAAATCACATTTAATTATCCATTTTCTTAATGCTTGGATACATATATCAACAATAGAATTATCCATGAACTCTTTCAAGGATAATGTGCTTTCTCCGCGAATACTTGGAGATAAGGACAGGGCGATTGTATTGTTCCACGTATAGTGACATGGATATTGAGATCATATCTTAAATCCAGATCGCGGGCCTCCCATAGATGCTTGATTAAATCAAGACCGCAAATCTAATCTTCTCATTGCATCTGAATCACATTCAGATCAATGTCCAACATTTGGACTAAGATTAGATTACTTATCTACTGAGAGGAGTCACTAAAATCCAAACCCGTTTCATCACTCCCTAGGAATGGAAGCGTCATGGTTATACAATCGTTTATGATCACATCACCCTCAGGTATTCCCAATACCTGTACATCCTGCATACTGGAAGACTCAGATTAAACCCGAAGTATTAGATCAACTTTACACTGTCTACTTCGTGGTTTTATCAGTAAGTTTCTCATTCGATCATTGGGAGTCGGTATCGATTATATACTTTCCAAAAGAATATATCATACCTAGGTTTTGATCATATACTTTCCAAACGTATATATCAAACCTACAAATTCAGTCAAGCTTCCAAAGCGAGACGACCATGCGCATGGGATTTGATTCTTCCCAATATCTCATGAGTGAGCTCATGTCTTCCGGTTCAGTAACTGAACCTGTATGATCCCTTTGAGAGATCGTATTACTCATATGCCCTTATATGCACACCAGCGTGCCGGTGTATAGACCTTGATTAGGTCATCAACCTATCGGTCTACCAAATGTACACACTCAGACATATAGTAACACATCTGTCTCCGGTCAGAGGATGTGTGCCTATATCATGACAGCTTATGATATAGGACTTAGGTTATCTCGATCTCGTTAAGTCAACTCTTTGACCTAACTCATCTGACACCTCCGAATCTCTATTCCTATGCAGAGGACCTGCACCAAGAGGTCGGTCAGATATCAACCTAAATGAGATAGGATTGCCATCTCCTACTCAGGCTGGAGATCATCTCTTAATAATCATTTGACGGTGCTTGATGAGTCCTCAATCTAACTCATTAGATATTCATCTAAGCACCAACCTCTATGGTTCAATAATTAAATCAACAGCTGTATGATCATTAAGATGGCCATGGTACATAACCCTAATTGTACTAAGGGACCTATTATGAAAATTATGTACTCTTTATTTCAGATTAAGGAGTGAATTGCAATAACATTTATTGCATAATGGCTCGCCGTGGGCTCGCATGTCCAACAATCTCCCACTAGCCCAAAGAGCCATTAATGGGTCCACACTCATGTGACAATCATAGGCTATTTAGAAAATAGCTAGGTAAGCTGATCAGTCACTCTGTTCCCAAGAGACTACACCAAGTCTTTTTACGGCACTTGCATATCTCCTAGTAACAGTGCTCGCATCCAATGCGAATGTTGCATCTTATGCAACAGATACTCAATTTTGTCGGTTATAGTGTCCTTGACACTACATCTTATCATAACCAATATTCCCACAATCCTTATTAGAATACCTTCATTCATGGAGATCTCTATCTCCTAAGGTATCTACAGTTAAGACCCTCGTAGATCACTATCTACAAGGTCTTAAACTTTTGAAGATAAAACTTTAAGATCACTATCTCTAAGTTTCATCATCTTTAAAGATATTGTTATTACTGCAACCAAGTGTTTTATCTCCAGAGTAGGATTAGTAACAGTTTACTACTCCCACTGCATGGCAGACATATGGCTTTTGTACACATCTAGCATACACTTCAGCTTCTTGTAACTGATGCACAAGTGCAAGCAGTTCTAGCATTCACTTCCTCAACTCTTTGAGGTGCTATCCCTTTAGAAAGGTCACTACCACATCTTAAGGAAAGGGAGCTTTTCTTGGAATTTTCCAGAAAAAATGGAATAAGTCCAAGGTGTACTACTAATGCAACAGTCCCAATACCCTCTTCTCTTTGCTTCTGAACGACTTCAGAATTAAGATCTAAGAGGTATCCTTAGGATCGTATCTCAAGGTATGGAACAACCAAATTATAATGCACTTATTATTATTCTTATATCATTTCAAATGATTAGAATAATATCTACATTCAGCGTGATGAACACAATGGCACTCCCACTAAGCTTCACATGGTACATCAAGATACTATCTGAAATCATAACATTTACAATTTCATCAAATCTTATGTTCCAAATACAAGAAGCTTATTTGAGTCCAAAGATGGAGTTATTTGGCTTGCACACCTTGCTTTCCTCAACCATGAAGCCCTGGGGCTACTTCATATGAATATCCTCAGAGAGGTATTCATAGAGGAATGCAATCTTGACTCACATCATGAAGATGTCATAGTCAAGTTGTGTAGCTATAGTTAGCAATATTCTGATGAGTTAAAGCAAGGTCACTGGAGAGAAAGTCTCATCGTAAGCGATGTCTTCTCTTTGGTGTGTAGCTCATGGCTACGAACTGTGCTTTGAAGGTCTCTACCTTCTCATCAGGTTCCCTCTTTCTCTTGAAGATCCATTTACATCTTAATGGGTCTTACCCATATAGGTGGATCCTCGAGGGTCCATATACAACACTTGTATATGAAGTCTACATTAGACTTTTATTGCTAACATCCATCTTTCCATGTCATGATCCTCAGGAGATTCATCACATGAAGTCCGATCATTTTCAGATTTAACTGACACATGGAATCCATCCTTAAACTTATTTGAAGAGGTATTAATGTTTCATCTTTAATTATCTATTTTAGTTTCCGATTTCAGGAGCCTCATTATCTTTTCAAGATTAAATGAGTTCCTTTACTTCATTTTCATCTTGATTCTCAAGAGAGTCATCCTATAAGAATCATATTCTCAAAGATGTGATCTTTTAAGAATCTCAAGGTCATAAAGTAGGTACCTAATACCATCCTTTATTTTCCTAATGAAGTAGCACTCTTTGGTGCTAGATTCCAGCTTACCAGCTTGGGACCTTATTAAGTGTACAATGTAGTCTCTACCACATATACATATACCTGGAAACTAAGAGATAATTATGCTAAGATTAATCATTGATCAAATCATGGCGTACATGATCAATTGTATCTCCCTACAACTCTATTGAGTTAAGGTTCATTAGGAGGGGTGAGATAGGAATGATATTCACATCTCTATAAGGTATTCCTTGAATTCATATAATAGGTACAAGCTACCCTGGTTAGATCAAATTCTTTTCATCTTCCTTCAACTTTTGGTTCTAAACCAAAATTGTGAAATCTTTGAACATTTCAAGGTTTTCTAAGTGAAGAGAAGAAATCTCATATCACAAATAATCATTAATAGATATCACATATCCATAATGTTTAATCTGATATAGATGATTCACATACATCAATATGTATGAGATCTTGAATACCTTGACATTTTTCACCATTCCCAAAGAAGGGTGTATTGGACATTTTTACTTTGAATACAATATTCACAAGTATGTGAGATTTGAATCTTTAGATAATCTAAAGTTTCATGTATTACTAGTCCATTGATTTCATCAACAGACATATGTCTAAAATTTGATGCCAGATCATTGTCAAATGATCTTTATCCTCCTATTGATCTTTAAAGGTTCAATTTTCAGTATTAGAAATCTTAATGAACCATTCATTAATTTTCTAATTTAATGAAGTCCACTAGATTTTAGATTACTATCTGAAATATCTCCATCATAACTCTTTTTGATAGATTTATTACAGAATTCATGTTTATATCCAATAATTAGAAATAAATAATGAGTGTATTCTAATATCTAGGTCATAGAGACATTCTCTAAGACTAAGGGCTCCCACTGAAAATATGAAGTCTATTGATCTCATTGAATTTTGTTGCAACAATTGCATCAATTTCAACATGGATGACCAATAAACCTAAAGATCAAATTCTAATATTCTAATACATATGCAACCAATTGCAAGTGTCATTAGAAGATTGAGATACAATTATTAGACATTACCTTATCAAATAAGTAAGTCAACTTCAATGATTATATCTAGGTTATTCTGATATGTTATCTGATTCCTTCTCTAAGGATTCTAGATAGATTTGATAGGCATACTATCAACACATCAACTTATTGCAGTATTGGCATTCATCCAACTCTTTGGATGGAAGTCACAGAAGTACAATCAACTCTTTGACTATACTTCTTACTTGGGTCCAACCCATGCTTCCACTGCGCTCCCTTCATCTCTAAGCAACCATTGCTCAAGACTAAAGGATCTCTCATGTTAAATTCAAAAAGATTCAAAATAAGAGTATTTCAACACTTATATATGCTTCATTAAATTCATACAATATGAATATTATGAAGCTTCATGAATGACTAGAGTAAAGATAGTAGAATGATGACACTCATCAACTACATCCATCTAAACTCTTAAAACATAGGTTCATGTAGGTACTCAAACAACTTGAATACATCATCTCTTATAGAGCTACCATTCTACATGATGCAGAGAACCATGTCATTCATGATTAAATGTTGAGAGCACATATATATGCCAGAATATCTTTATTGATTTTATAAGGATTATTTGACAATTGCGATCACCATCGACATGTCACTTCCAAAGTACATTTGATGAGATCAAGACTTATAGAGACATACAAACCCTAGGGTTTTAGTCCCATTGTCTATTTAATTATCATTCCTCATTATTATGAGGAAACTTGCACATTGCAACCACATACATTATGTGTCCAATTGCAAGCATAATATCTGGATCAAGGGTCCAATCCATGATATTTTACTGGTTTTTATTGAGTATAGAATTGAGTGGGTTTAATGAAGGATTATCTGAAATAAGAAATTTGCATAAATATATATAAATATTTAATTTACTTTGATTTAGGAATTTTTATATCAAAGTTGTCTTGTCTTGTCAAAGACACTGAATGTTCATTCCCTTAATCACTTTCAATGTAAGAGATATACTTACCATTATATCTCAGCAAGATCTGGGATCTCCTCTTTATCTTTGTTACATCCCAATAATATGAGAAACTGCAACTCCAATGAAGAGAAGCGGGAACACATTCCGCCTTGCAAGTCCAACTTGCATTTCCCAATTCGGTCTTTAATACCCGGGCCCACCACCCCTAAGGTGATGTTGACCCGTCATCAATTAAACCAACCGTCAACAGGAATAGAACTCGCTATGCGCAATCCAATATCGCCCCAATAATATGAGGATCCGATATTGGGGTCACTACGCATACGGTCTTACTCTTTCGAGAAGCAAAGAGTCTGATCCAGATGCGCTTGTATATAGGAGCTGTCACTTCGTACATGCGTCTCCTATATACAATCCCTGGCGACGGAAACCCTTCGCCTTGACGGGAGACCATGGATGTCACTTATGTGATCCTCCACCTCTTATTCAAATTTAATTAATTACTATGAATCACATTCATATAATTAATTCTTCCAAGATAATTATTAACTCTAATCATATTAGAGTATAATTAGACATAATCAATTCAATCATATTAAATTAATTATCAATCCAATTCAATCAATCAAACTTTTTTGTTATACTTGAATATATATGGTATTATTCTCAAAGTACGTATTAATTCGTATTTTAATAATTAGAAAAATACATCTTAATCCCTCGGACATTATCCCGACCCTACCCGCTGTCATGGCCAGTACCAGCGGGAGTGGGACGGACCGCATACGTTGCAACCCGCTACCCCAACGATCCCCGACTAGACACCATATCCACCTCGGGAAAGGATAATGCCAAATTGATTAATTTGTACTTGAGATGATCATCGGTTTTTCAACCGAAATTATACCATATAGTAATCAAAACAATTTTGATTATAAGGAAATTTGCTAGATAAATTCTCAATCCTATTCAAGCAAGGAGTTTGATGATTGTGATTCCAATTATGATTTAGATCAAATCTAATCAATTAATTGATTGGGGCCAAGTCAATTAAGGAAATAATCATATTCCAATATTTCTCAAATATTTTCCATAATTATTTCATGAAATTAACAATTAATTTCACTAATTGACAATCACATGGTTCTTGATTAGGAAAGTAATTTTAACAGTGACCCCTACTTACTAAAATTAGCATATCTCAATCAATTTAAATCCAAATTAAGCAAAGTAAGTTTCCATAGTTTGCTAACTTGATTTACAACAGAACCTATGTGTTTTGCACGCATTTCGAGGCATCTCTAAACAGTAATTAACTCCTTATTACATTAAGATTCGCAGTTCCCGTAACAGTGAATACATGTTCATTAAAACTACCATATCTAGAGCATACGAAACTCGATTTACGCAAACTCAGATCCTATGGTTTCCTTATTTAATGGGGAACAAAATTCAAGTATTAAATTCGTGTTTAAACAATTTAAACAGTGTCGAATTTATTTACTAAACAGATCTGCGAAATCAAATGCGAAGAAAACTTTCGCGACCTTAACGAACCCAAGTCGTCCTCCGTTAACGAATCATATTCGAAACTATCGACCTAAGGCTCTGATACCACTTGAAGGATATGGTTAGATCCTCAAGCGTATCACGGAAGAGTGAGCGTCGTATCGAATACGACGAAGAGCGACTAGTCGCACTAGTTGCTCGATGCAGCGGAATTTAAAAAATTTTCTTACGACGAAATCACATGATCCAAGAACACTTCTCAGATCGTTTCGTCTAAACCACAAATAAGTAATAGGATTACCTCTTGAAGCGTGGTTGCGATCGAGTCTCTAAACGAAGAGACCTCCTGTCTCAAGTCCGATCCGACGGAGGAGACGCTTGCGAGCGCGGGGATGAACCGCGTGCTTCTCGCAATCCATGTTGATGATTCAAGCGACGGATCTCCTGATCTCGACACACGAGATCCGACGTCTTCTTCACGAGCGAGGCACACCGAAGGAGACGGAGATCCGCGAGCAGAAGAACGGGCAGCATAACGACGATGCCGCGGTGATGGAGAACCTCTCTTAGGTCATCCATGGTGGACGGCCACATGAGAGGGAGAGAGGGCTGTCGAGTAGAGAGAAGAGAGAGAGATGCTTCTCAAGCATTGTGTGTGTAAAGAGAGAGCATGGGTATGCCTCTCTATTTATAGGGTTTTGGGATCCATGGATCTCAATCCATGTGACATATAAAATCAATGGATGAGATTGATTTATGTCAATCCAATGGTCAAGATTGTTGTTGGTAAAAACCAACAACTTGTGATTTAATTTTGATAAAATATATTTGATAAATCAAATAAATATTAATACCAAATTAAATCAATCAAATAAGGAGAGAGAATACAAAGGAGAGATCTTTCCCCATAAAGAAGAGGGGACGGCCACCAATTCCCCAAGCGAATTGGGTGTCGCCCCTTCTATTCCTAATGGGGAGTGCAATCTCATGGATTCCATGAGATTACACATCTCCTTGATTTTCTCTCTACTTATTTCCAACAACTATTTGTTGGGATTTTATTCTTCAAAAATAATTCACAATTATATTTGAGAATATTGAATCTTGCCATGGAAAAATTGTGAATCATATTCACAACCCAAAACAACATATAATTTACATTGTCAATTAATTACACAATGTGTATCCAATACACATAATAATTAATCAACACATATAAATTATAATTAGCTCTCTGTAATACATTATAAATCACATTTATAATATATTATGAATAATTGGATATTACTATCCACATTATTCCTATCCATAATAATTAAATCACATTTAATTATATTGGATAACTTATTCTCATGTGCTCAAATAATATGAATCACATTCACATTATTTACATCTTTGATAATCAAATCACATTTAATTATTTAAGATAACTCTCCTTATAATATGAATCAAATTCATATTATTTATGATAATTAAATCACATTTAATTATCCATTTTCTTAATGCTTGGATACATATATCAACAATAGAATTATCCATGAACTCTTTCAAGGATAATGCGCTTTCTCCGCGAATAGTTGGAGATAAGGACAGAGCGATTGTATTATTCCACGTATAGTGACATGGATATTGAGATCATATCTTAAATCCAGATCGCGGGCCTCCCATAGATGCTTGATTAAATCAAGACCGCAAATCTAATCTTCTCATTGCATCTGAATCACATTCAGATCAATGTCCAACATTTGGACTAAGATTAGATTACTTCTCTACTGAGATGAGTCACTAAAATCCAGACCTATTTCATCACTCCCTAGGAATGGAAGCGTCATGGTTATACAATCGTTTATGATCACATCACCCTCAGGTATTCTCAATACATGTACATCCTGCATGCTGGAAGACTCGGATTAAACCCGAAGTATTAGATCAACTTTACACTGTCTACTTTGTGGTTTTATCAGTGAGTTTCTCATTCGATCATTGGGAGTCGGTATCGATTATATACTTTCCAAAAGCATATATCATACCTAGGTCTTGATCATATACTTTCCAAAAGTATATATCAAACCTACAAATTCAGTCAAGCTTCCAAAGCGAGACGACCATGCACATGGAATTTGATTCTTCCCAATATCTCATGAGCGAGCTCATGTCTTCCGGTTCAGTAACTGAACATGTATGATCCCTTCGAGAGATCGTATTACTCATATGCCCTTATATGCACACCAGCACGCCAGTGTATAGACCTTGATTAGGTCATCAACCTATTGGTCTGCCAAATGTACATACTCAGACATATAGTAACACATCTGTCTCCGGTCAGAGGATGTGTGCCTATATCATGACAGCTTATGATATAGGACTTAGGTTATCTCGATCTCATTAAGTCAACTCTTTGACCTAACTCATCTGACACCTCTGAATCTCTATTCCTATGCAGAGGACCTGCATCAAGAGGTCGATCAGATATCAACCTAAATGAGATAGGATTGTCATCTCCTACTCAGGCTGGAGATCATCTCTTAATAATCATTTGACGGTGCTTGATGAGTCCTTAATCTAACTCATTAGATATTCATCTAAGCACCAGCCTCTATGGTTCAATAATTGAATCAACAGTTGTATGATCATTAAGATGGCCATGGTACATAACCCTAATTGTACTAAGGGACCTATTATGCAAATTATGTACTCTTTATTTCAGATTAAGGAGTGAATTGTAATACCATTTATTGCATAATGGCTCGTCGTGGGCTCGCATGTCCAACAGGCGCAAATTGCGCAAAAGGATCTTTACTACTAGCAAGCAAACACAATACAAACCCCCAATTCACCAACTCAACTTAATGTGAAGACCGTGAAGGTTCGGTCAATTATCTTGTCAATTTTAGAGTTTGGTGACAATTCAATCTATCAGAGTGGTTAAAGCGAGCTGTTAAGAACCCAATGCTCTCAGGAGACTGGCCTAATCTCAAATTAGATCTTTTCCAGCCAGTATAAATTGCGGACCGTTTACCGGCTACCCGATCAATTTAATCTGTTAAGGACGTCACAGACCGCTTTACCGGCTACCAGAGAGATCCTCACTGGAGAACGACTAACCCAAGATAGTAGTCTGAAAAGAGTTCGGGCGTGGCTCTATCCTAGTGTGTGTGTCGCTCTCTCGCTCAAGCAAACCAAACAATGAGGGGGTTACTCTCCCCAAAACAATATGTTTCCTTGTATTTTTTTAGGGTCGAGTTTTCTTTAGCAGTCCCGATTTTAGCAGTTATCACTTGGTTAAAGATATTTTCAAAGAATCGCCTACCGAGTGTCCAATTTTCTTTTTAACTTATGTGAGTGAAAACAAGGAAGGAGATCGGAAATGCCAATGCGCGATTAAAAACAATGATGCATGCAGGGGTTAGAGATGCGTACCTTGTCGCCAGCACTGTACATGCAGGTGATCCGTGCAGAATTTAAATAAACTATCCTATATGTAATGCAAGTGAACCGTCCTAGATGATAGCTTTTATTAACTGGCAAGAACAAGTTAATTTTACTAAGTCCAAATTACGCTCTACTCTATAGGCACAGAAATATCTTGTTTATGGTATTTGGACCTAATTAATAACCTGGCTCAAGCAAATTAATTAAATCAATCAAGAGGTAGCTCACGAAATCCGTGGGAAATAAAGAAAAATAAAGGCGATGAAAACGAAATCGGTGAGGTCCCCCAAGTGCACCGGCACTTGGCACAACAGACCCCGCAACAAATGAATGTCCTTTTACAAAGTTCAAATAGAAAAGAAACTCTCTCTCTTTCTCCTTCTTTTTTTAATTTTTTCGTCTCCTTCACTTCTTCTTCTCCTCTTCTCACGCTATCATGCGGCTTGGTGAAGAATCAAGCCACCTCTACATCGCTTGGGTGCTTTGGCTCTCCTAGGATCGCCTCCTTCGCTCCGCGGGCCCTCGCAAGGAAAAGAAAAGAAAATGTGTAAGAAAAACAATTATCAAATATGAGAAAAAGAAAAAAAATGAAATGAATGCAATGGATATAAACAATGAAGTGAATGGAAAAATATACAACCAAGAATAGCAGGTCAAAAGAGAAACCTAACTACCCTCACCGTGCCTCCCCGACAACGGTGCCATTTTGTTGGTCGCGTTTTTCTAGGGACGGAAAATTTTTAATGGAAAATAATATGTGTTGGTCGTTGTTATCCCCAAAATCCCATGTCAACAAAAAATATTTTTTTAAATTTTTGCTACTTATAAAACTGTATAGCGGACAGGGTCGAACTCAGGGAGGCTACAATTCCCGAGGGTTATTCTATTAATCAGAAATTAATTAAAAGAAAACAAGAATTTTAAAGGACAACTATCCTTGGTTTTTGTGATTTTTTTGAATCTTTTTAATTTTTTTAATTTTTTTAATTCTATTTTTTTGTATTTTCTGATTTTCAAAATTTTAGTGATTTTGATTTTTGCATTTTTTTTAATTTTCAAAAAATAACAAACAATAGGAACAAGATCTAGAATATGCTCACCAACTATTTTTTGAAATTTTTCAATTAGTCAAGAATACTCAGAAAAATCCAAAGAAAATATTTTTAGGTTTTAAAAGTTTTGAAATATTTTTGAGAATTTTTGTAGATTTTCGGATGTTTTTGTATTTTTCTAAAAATCAAACAGTGAGAAAATAAGAAAATGTGCACATCCCAGAGTAATTTACAACTTAAAAATATTTTAATGCCCAAAACTCCTGAAAATTATTTTTAAGACAAACTAGAAACAATTACTACAACAGGAACTGAAATCACAATTTTTAGATTTTTGTAGATTTTTTTATGATTTTTAGAAATTTTTTGATATTTTCAATTTTTTGAGTTTTATAAATAATTAATGCGTGAAAAATGATCAGAAATTAAAAGACAATGAAATACAACTACTCTATTTTTTTGGAATTTTGGAACAATATTTGAATTTTTATGAATTTTGGAATTTTAAACAAGGAAAAATGACATGTTTTTTTATTTTTTAATAATAATAAATGAAGGCAAAACTTCACCCAAGGTCTTGATTAAGGCTGAGTTGAGCTATAAGATTTGGATCTCTAAATTTAAGAATACTTGAACAGATCGGATCATGTACGCACATGCACAAGGGGGTTAATCCAGTTCATTCATTTTCTTTGATGCTCGGGGACGAGCATAGTTTAAGTATAGGGGGTTGATGAAACCGTGTTTCATGTATCTAATTCACTGAAATTAACCTCTTATCTTAGATGAGGTGTCAATAAAAATCAGAAAATCCTTGTAATTATCAGAGTCATTGAATAAATTAAAAACACAAAAAAATAACAAAATTAAAATCCGTGGTGTTTTTAGCCTTAAAAATACCCTTAAAAATATTTTTTGCCTTTATTTGACCTCATCTCCGTTTTTGGTCAACATGAAACTTGTAGATCTCATCGAGATCTACAACTTTTATGTTTTGAGTTTTTCCAAATTCGGCCATCTATCCCCTCATAAATCAATTTCTTCATCGCAATAATCTGATTGGGCCATGTGGCTCTTTTGGTTGAGCCTCGTGGCCGCATCTCCTCGCGCCACGCGCCCTGGTTCATCAGCCGTTGGATGGAGGTCTGAAGGCTAAACCCCAGCCGTGCTTTCCCGCACCCATTGACTACCCTTCGATCAAGCCCTGGAATCAATCGTAGCCCTCCGTCAGCGCTGCGCTCTCAAAGCACCACGTGTCATCTCCATGGCCATTCGATCTCGCCTTCACCTCTTCATCTCCACCGTTCTTTACGCTCCAGCTATCGACCCTCCGATCTTCATTCACAAACTCATCACCATCGTCTGCTACCGCCCTCACCACAACACGACACGTGGCTGCGTCTGCATCCCTCGATCGCCTTCAGCCATTTCATCTCAGCCGCTCCATTCCGTTGCTTCCTCTACCACTCGATCTATCCAAGGATCACATCACGGCCGTCCACTTCCACCTCCTTCTCCTGGCGCCACGTGGCATTTCCTCTATCGTCCGATCAAGCCGCCTGAGACCTAATCCCAACCGCTCGTCAGCCCCTCTTCTCGATCGTCGGATGGAAAGATCCGACGGTCGAAGCTTCATCCCCTACCGCCAGACGTCCCATGTCCCACGTTCTCCACCTCGCCAACTCTTCTCCCCCTTCTTATTTTCTTGCTCACCATCGCCACTTTCTCCACTCACCAACCGCTCCTGGACCTTCCCCACTCATCCTTCATCTTCGTGGGTCGTCACGTATGCCACGAGTCCCCTCCACTCACTCCATATCTCCCCCGCAAATCATGCCCAGCACCAGTGATACCACCACCTTTGATCTTCAAATACCCCATGTCCACCTTTACGCGGGGAGTCGTCCAGCAAGCCTCCACCCCCCGGTGACAGTGAGGGGGTGGAAAGGAGCATGATGACGGTGATCTCCTCCGGTGTAGACCCGACGCCTTCCATGGACGCGTCACGGAGCTCAGCTTCCGTTGGATGCTCCTCCCCGGAGCTCATCCAACAGTGCAGACGAAGCAACGTCAACATTTAGCGCAACCTCCAGATACCGTCTGATCTCGATGATCGGACGGTCTTTGATGGTCCACGTGTCATCGCCAGAGGCCCTCCGAACCTCATCTCCACACCTGCAGGCCCGTACTTCCCGAGCCTATGCTGAGCCTTCCCAGAGCTCCGAGCCAGTCCGAGCCTCATCTGACCCCAAGCCGAGAAGCTCGTAACTTCCGAGCCTAGCCGAAGTTGCCCCAAGCCTCCACCGAGCCTGAACCTCCTCCAAGCCTGGAGTGCACGTGCAAATCATGTGTACTCTGGGTAAATTGCATGGAGGCCCACCATAGTCTTAAATTTGCAGACAGGTCCAGATCACGTGCAGATCACATGCTCCTAGGGGTATTTTGCATTTATACCCTAACGGGTTTTAATAATTGCAAAAATCCCCCGCGCGTGTGGGTTATTTACATGGAAGGTCCTGAACTTTCTTTTATTTACATTTTAGTCCCTCTCAGGGACCTATTTGCTATTTATCTTTCATGTTTTCTTTCATTTATGCCCTTGGCTTCACTCGTGCATATCTTGAGCATCCTAGCTCCGATTGAGTCGATTTCAGTGGCGTTTTGAAGCTCTTTTCATTGTCTTCTTTATGGCATACTTGTGTTTCAGATTTTACACTACGAGTTTTGATGTATTATTTTATTGGCTAAGTGTCTTGATTTCAATGCTTCTCATGCCTGATTTTTACATGAATGAAAATAGTTTCAATTATTTGACCATGATTCGACTTGTGATTAAATGGCTCGAGTATTCTTGTAATTTGGTTATATTTTTATGTTGCATTTCATCACGTCTCTTTGCATGATTAAAAAAATCAAGTAAAAAATGCATGTTTCATGATGCATATTGTCCTGTCCTCATGCATTTATTGACCTACTATTCTCTAATCCAACACTTAATAAAATAAATAAGAGTCTAAATAGGATGAGAGAGACTTGTGTCCCTGAGTTCGACCTTGGACTTTCCCTAGCAAAATATATAATACAACCATTTGATTCTATTGATATATCAATCAGATGGTTTTCGACGGACCGAATTCAGCCTGACTGCAATGACGAACTAAGTGTTAATTCCACGCTTTTAAAGGGCTGAATTTGTGTCCTTCCTCTGCAACGGACAGGGGGAGGATGGCTGTGAGGGGTAGATGCATGTTGGACTCCTCGCAGAAGGTGGTCGCCGATGAAAATGCATGGGGTGCGATGTCCACTTCCCCGGTTGCAGTCACTGGAAGAGGGGAATCACCCCATCAAGTTGATCCGGCCATAGACGAGAAGTGGAGGGGACCGTCGGGGCGACAGACAAGAAGGGGTGAGGGGAGGGGCTCGTCTCGTAACACGGCCACAAACTTTGGCGAGAAGGCGAGGAGTTCCTCGCAGCTGCAATTGGGGGGAAGAAGGGGAGATGCTTATTGTGCTGGGTGGGGTTTCAGCTCCGGCCAGTAGGGAGGTGTGAGGGAGGGAGAGAGGGACTACTTGCAGGAGGTTACTGTCGACGAGATGGCAATGGGCACTGTGGACTCCTTGCAAAAGATCACTGTCGAGGAGATCTAGAGGAGCTCGACCAACTTCTCTCCAGAGGCTTGCACTTGAGAAAGGAGGGGAACATGTTGTTGCCGCCGATGTCAGAGAGAGGGGGAGGGGCTTAAGCAAGAGGGAGAAGGGCACCGGATCTCCTTGCGACTGAGTCCAGTATCGGACAGGAAGAGAGGGGGAGATAGAGAGGTTGGATAACGTGAAATGACACCCTGCATGGAGATGGGAGGGTGTGCATCGGCACTGTGCATTGATTTGGTTAGCTTTTACGTTGGGAAATGGATGTTTAGTTGGCAAAAATGAATGATCACAACCCTTGATTGATTTTGATCCAAGGGTTGAGGAGTTTGGTGCACATAACTTAATTGCACCATGGTGCAAGATCCCTATTCTCTCTCTCTCTCTCATATATATATATATATATATGAGGGCTGGGAGGTTGCACCAGCGGGTGTAGCTAACTAGCTGCAGCCGACCATTTTTTTCTTTGATTTTTTGTGTTTTTGAAATGAAACCTAGGGGGATTTAAATCACTATATATCACCATGATATCATACCAATTTCAACTAAAATAGACATTTCTATCATCTCCATCAAGGCTATGACATTTTAACAGTTTCAGAATTACTGAAATTAACCATATCTAGATGGGCATGCTAGGAGTGTTTGTTTTGCATGAAATTTGAAACACATATTCCACACAATAAACTAAGTAAATCCCCATAAGTTTTTTTCAAAAAAAATAAAAAACCAATGAAAAAAATTGCCGGGTGTAGCCAGTTGGCTGCACCCGCCGGTGCATACTCCCTTCTCTCTCTCTCTCTCTCTCTCTCTCTATATATATATATATATATATAGAGAGAGAGAGAGAGAGAGAGAGAGAGAGAGAGGTAAATGGGGCTGCTCCCTGGGAGGAGCCAACGGGCTGCTCCCAGCCTCATTTTCCCCCAATTTTTTTTATTTTTCTGGAAAATAAAAATTTATATATTCATCACTATATCTCTCTAACATTATATTAAAATTTCGTCAGAAACAGAGACTCCTACGGCCTCCATCCAAACATGATTGATTTAAAAAATCCTGCGATCGTTAGAAAAATGACGTCTGGATGGAGGGCTTAGGAGTCTCTGTTTCTGACGAAATTTAAACAGATTGTTAGAGGGATATAGTGATGAATATACAAATTTTTATTTTCCAAAAAATAAAAAAAGGGGAGAAAATAGGGGTGGGAACTGCCCCGTTGGCTATATATATAGGGAAATCAAATTGCTTGGGCTAAGTATCATCATATATTATATAAAAGTGGAGCATTTTAAAATCAATGGAAAATTTCAGAAAAAAAAATCTATTCACAGTAAAAAGGTCTTTTATAAATCAGGCTTTTTAGTGAAGTGTTATTCCCCATCCTACCGATGTTCTTCTATCACTTGATTAAAGCCAAACTTTCTATTCTCATCGATACAAAGAATATTGTTGGTTGGTATAAAGTATGCACCTCTCATCGTATCTCAAAGACTTGCCCATATACATTGATTACCCTATAGATAACATTTGGATCCATAGGGCTAATATCAGTCATCGAGAAATAATCAAAATATTGGATTGAAATAGGATTAGGATGGTATGATCCCAGCCAATCAAGATCTCCTATGTCTTCGCATCTCCATTAGAATGGCAGGTAAAGGCCTGTGACGAATGCTCCAACTAATTAAGTTAAGATCCATTATAATGAACCAATCAGGATGATTACAATAACAGTACCCGATACTCCTCAACAAGTACAATACCCACAAAATTATATGCATCTTGTGATCGTAATTCTACCTCCAACAAATCATCAATAAATCTTATTTTTAGCTGAATTTTTGAATCCAAATTCGTAGAAATTCAATAGATCTTTTGTATGTTGCAGCATCAATGGAGAAATATTTTTACCAGGCTCGAAATCTGTTGTGGCTCTTAAGAGAAGGGGCGGAAGGCTTGTCTATGCTTTTGATTCTTTGACGATTGTCATTGTCCATTTCTACGAAAGTCTTTTCAAGGAGTGGAAGTCAGGCACCTACACACGGGTGCATTACAGCACTACAACACTGCAGCAGAGGATCCTCACTCCCTACACACTGCGACAAGCAAAAAAACAAGTATTAATATCTATAAAAGAGCTTTGGAGTAGTTGAGCTTGGCGAGTCACCAGAGAAGGCTGGAATAGCCCACAAATAAAAAAGAGAGCTTAAGAGTACTTGAACTTGAGATGATAATCCAAGACATGAAAAAATTAAGCATTCTTCTTCGCTTAGATGAGTAGGACGATATGCTCGAGTGAATTGCATTTCAAAGGATCATTCAAAACATATTTGTAGGCTTAAGATGTGTAACGCTCCGGGTTTAGGTCTCCAATCCATTTACTGAGAAGACTGACCTTAACAATTTATTGGATACATGCCAATTAGACTCATCGAAAACCACCAAAATGCTTAAGCTCAAGTTATCAAGTAGTAATCCCCCACTCTTATAACTTACTCTGAAACTCCGTGAGTTTCCGATGTGAGACTATGTTTGAGGTGTTACAACATCCATTACTTATATTCACAACGTCTTCACTGTGGCATAGCTCATCAATTATTCTTAGTGGCACTAGCAGTTGCACGGTCTAGGTAGTATTTTCGTCCTCTCTTTGTAGCATGCATGACGATAATGACTTGTCACGCTCGTCTTGTCTAGCAGGATAGTGCGTAACAACTAGGTACGATGAAGTTGGTTCTAGAGTGTGCAATGGTAGACATGTTTTAGTCAAGTTTATCAATAGAAGTTATTGGTTTCTACTTCCTTTCTGAGATTGCAATTTATCTATATGCATGCAAGGGGGCCCTTAAAACAAATACGGTTGTGTACCTTGGTCGTCTTTAGTAATACAAATGAGATGGTTTCTTTTTTTCTCGTCAGTTGAAACTCTGCTACCTTTTTTGTCCGTGTACCTTTAGTAACTCGTATAATTGTTCCTTTATTCTTGCTTGTTGTTACCTGCGTAAACTGAGCAACCACATTACTTGTATCATCAAACCAACTTTATCGATCTATGTCTTAAGTTATCTAAGAGACGATAATATGATAAATCTTGATAATAGTGTGGAACCACAAAATGGCATCAAATCCATGAACTTCAATATATAGATTCTATTGTTAATAATTTGGTGTTTCAAATTAGCCTTCGAGTTGCCCTTTCCAGTGTCAGAGGGAACCTGCTCTGATATCACTTGTAACATCTCAAGCTTAAGTCTCTGATCTCTTGATGGATAAAACTAGTCATGACAACTTGTTGGATAAGGACCCAAGTAGACCCATCAACTATCAACAAAATGCTTATGTCCAAATTATCAATAATCCCCTGCTCTTATAGCCCACTGTGAAACTTCGTAAGTTTCCGATGAGGGCCTATGTTTAGGGTGCTACAAATGTTTAACACGAATAAGTAAAGTTTTGTTGTAGTTACGAAATGGGAAGAATATAAAAGCTAGATAGGAAAAAATTAATTGTGATTTCCAAGTAAATTTAATCCTGATGTGATCGATTGTTGGAATGAAGGTTGGTCATTATTCTGTTCATAAAAGTAGTTGAGTGATTTTTGGGTAGATGAATAGTCAATGATCAACGTTCCAACTTTGACCGTTGAAATAGAAAAGTACTGGTTGATTGTTGATTGAAATAAAGTTAGTTGATTGGGTTAGTATGCTAATCGATCGAAATGATCAAATAAGACTTCTGAGTGGTCGAATGAAGTAGAATTTAAATCAACCAAAAAGTATTTTAGCTTATTGATCTGATCTGTGATTCAAATGAAAAAAATAAAGCACAAGTCTAAGTTCTTGTCCCAAAGTTGGTGGAGTAGTTGACACAAAAGTCGATCAGCTAGGGTTTAATCGGTTGATTAAAAGACGTTAGTCAGATAATGATGTGTGTCTGAGCAAGAGTTTGGTGCATTTTGAGTGATATGAGTTAACAAAAACAAACTCTAAGGTCATGTTTGGTTGGAGAATAGGCCTTGGAATAAGGAGCCAATTCTCCTTCCGACACGGTTCCCAGTGGTATGACTATTCCCATCTTATTTCACTCTTATTTCTATCTTTATCCCACCTTACCTACTTTTATTTCACCTTATTCTCCTTATTCCTATCCTCCGGCCGAACAAAGAATAGACCATTATTCTCCTCATTCCCCATCCTTATTCTTGCTTATTCCCGAACCGAACGCACACTTAGGTGTTGTTTGTTTGAGGAATGAGGAGGGATATCCTTCCTTATTCCTCTCCTTGCATAGACGGTCAAAGTTTTGATCTTGGAGTCAGAATGAGGAATAGTCTCCCACAAAAAAAAATACAAATAACTATCCTTCCCTCACTATCCCTCACTATTCCTATGTCATAGTGTGTAGGAATTTTGGTCCATCGTATGTATTGTACTAACATAAGTTAATGTTATCACAAAAAATCAAAATCAAATCATCAAACGTAGATAAAATAAACTGGTATGAATATTGGTTAATGTATGGACTAATGTTGTGTAGATACGTATTGTAATTTGGGGTCTTTGATGGGTGGAATGCGAATTGCATACCACTAATAGGAAATGATGACGGTTATCTTTCCCAAGAGGCAAAAGGGATATGTTTCTTTCTCCTATCATCGGAGAGAGAAAAAACCAAAAATAAGGAGAGATAAGGGGAAGTTTTCTCTCTCATGATCTTGGTGATTTTCCATTACTCTTTTGGAAGATGATAACAAAAGAAGAAGAATGTTAGAGATTATGAATCAAGGTACGCTTCCATGCTTTTGATGGTAATCTTGATATTTTGATATTGATAACATATTTGATAATTCTAGCAAGCGGTATCAGAACCACTATTTATGTTAATTTATTGGGAACTTATGTTCTACTTTGACAATATTTGATTGCCTACGGAAACGTTAAAACAAAAAAGTAATGGTAGATGACCTATTAGACTTCTTTTAATTAATTTTTTTTGCCCTTCTAGGATGGAGAATTGGTTACAGCTCCTTTGATTTAAAAAAATGGAGAGGAACCATCAACTCCGTTTCTAAAGGACGTGCGTGTATTTATTTTTCTAAAAAAATTAATATCATTTTTTAACCTAATAATTGCTTGGCACGTTTATGAAAAAATATCCTAGTAATTCTTTTGTTAGGTACATATTCAATTTTTTTTATAAATCTTTTAATTTTGAATTTATTAAATAAAGGTAGTTGACATTAAAAAAACCAACACATTCCTTTATCGAATGAAGTTTAGTTACATCTAGCTTTATTTTTTTGTGTAAGTTTCTTGATGTCCATTTACAACAAACTTGGTGAAATTTAGTGGAACATTCAACTTGTATATCATGTATCAAGTTATAACACTTTGAAGTAAATTAATTTCATTAAATTTGTCTGTGTTCACAACAAGCTACCAAAATAGCATCCTTGTGAATATTCCTTGTTTAGTGTTATTAAGAAGGTTGTGGGAGTTTGATTCATGCACACAATAGTCAACCCAAAGGAATGCAAATGTTTGGTTGAATCACATTTGCATATCTAGTTATAAATATGTAACAATTATTTGGTTATTTGCATGTAAATAATATGTAAACTTAAAAATTGAAACATATCTTATTGTTAGTATTTGATTACTGCAAAAGAAATATCAATACCAAGTTAATTTTTAGTCTAAAGATTAAATATTAATGATGTAAGTGGTTTTCTTTTTGATGGGATGGACAACAACTTGATTCTTTACATATATGTTATGTTGATTTATTTCATGTATATATGTGCTTATTTTTGTGTTCTTAATTTTATTTTTAGGGTATACTTCTTCTATATCTGACAATGTTAATTCTATTCTACGTCAAATGGAAATAAATTTAATGATTGGAAGGAAAATGTTGTGATTGTTATTGATTGCCTTGATTTAAACCTTGCATTAAGAAAGGAATGCATCATCATTATGGATTCAAGTTCCAATGAGGATAAAAAAGAATTTTAATGATGGAATCATTCTAATTGCATGAGTCTAATGATTATAAAGCGATGCATTCCAATGGTTTTGAGGGGCATTGTACCCAATGAGGTGACTACAACTAAGAGCTATATTGAGGCCATTAAGAAATATTTTGCGAAAAATGATAAGTTTGAAACCAAATCGTTTCTAGCAAGTTGGTTTCAATGAGGTATAAAGATAAGAAAAATATAAGGGAATACATTATGCAAATATCTCATTTGATCTCAAAATAGAAGGCATTGTAGTTGGAGATATCTGAAGATCTCCTAGAGCAACTTGTCTTAATATTGCTTCCAGCACTTTCAATCAATTCGAGATCGGTTATAACAGTCAAAAGGAGAAATGATCTCTTAGTGAGTTAATTTCTCATTGTGTGCAATAGGAACAAAGTCTTAAGCAAGACAAGTCTCACAATATTTATTTTTCTAGTGCTTCAAGGGACAAAATGCTCTATAGAAAGAAACCTTATCTAGTTGTAAAGGGTTCAGAACAAAAGAAGCACCATAAAGATATGAAAAGGGATGAAAAAAACATTTGCTACTTTTGCAATAAATCTGGACATCAAAAGAAAGTTTGTAAAAAATACCATGCTTGGCTTGTCAAGAATGGTATATTTCTCAATTTTGTTTGTTCTGGAGTTAACTCGTCTTCAGTGCTAAGGCACATGTGCTGGATTGATTCAGTGCCACAACTCACATAAGTGTGTCTATGCAGGGTTGCCTCCGGTATTGAAAGGAGAATGATTTTTAAAAATGCATCTTTGTGGGAGATAGTCAGTCGGTTGAAGTTGAAGCTATTGTGCATTTTAGATCGCTTTTAAGTTCTGGTAATTTTTGGATTTGAAAGACACATTTGTTGTACATCTTTAGACGGAATTTTATTTCTATTTCTATGTTGGACAAGTATGGGTATTGTTATCCTTTTGGAAATAGTACTATCTATATTTTCTTGATACGGTTGCTTCTTATAATGAAATTTTACATGCTAATTCAAGAGACACAAAGAGAAAGCTAGCTAATGATAATTCCGCAATCTTATGGCATAAGAGATTGAACAATATTTCTAAATAACGAATAGAAAGACTTGTAAAAGATAGAATTCTTGGTTCCTTTGATTTTATAAATTTTGATATTTTTGTGGATTGCATTAAAGGGAAGCAAACAAATAAAAGGAGATTGCATGATAATATAACTACGGATGTTCTAGAATTGATGCATACAAACGTTTGTGGTACATTCCCTAACGCTTCATGGAATGTTCAACTATATTTTGTATCATTCATAAATCATTATTCGAGATATGGTTATTTGTATATCATACATGAGAAATCACAAATCTTGGACATGTTTAAATCATATAAAGCTGAAGTTGAGCTTCAACTCAACAAAAGAATTAAGGCTGTTAGGTCTGACCGCGGTGGAGAATACTATGGCAGATATGACGGATCAGATGAACAATATCCTGATCTTTTTGCTAAATTCCTAAAGGAATGTGGTATTGTCTCTCAACATACCATGCCAGGATCACCTATCATGAATGGTGTTGCTGAGGGACGAAATCAACACTTCAAGGTTGTGAGTATGATCTCCCATTCTACCTTATCTAATTCACTATGGGGTGAGGCACTAAAGACTGGGGCTTACATACTTAATAGAGTACTCACTAAAGCAGCAACAAAAATATCTTACAAACTTTGGACTAATATATGACCTAGTCTTAAGCATTTTCATACTTAGGGGTGTCCATCTGAAGCAAGACCTTATAAGTCAAATGAAAAGAAATTGAATGCCAAAATCATGAGTTGTTTTTTATTGGCTACTATGTGTAGAAACACATTAGAGCGATCAACACGACAAAGACAAGGATTTATGTGGAAATCCTACGATGAGGGAAAAACCACGGAGGCACAACAATCCTAATCTCCTCATAACATGAGATTAGGGCATTCTTTATTTTGCTTCAGTCTTTATAGGAGATGGGGTGAGTACACAAAGAAAAGGTAACCAGGTAAACGGTCTTACGTACAAACCCGTTTACCCATGCAAACAATCATATCACTCAACACTCTCCCTCAAGTTGGGAATACATGTCAACCATGTCCAACTTGCCTACATTCAGCTCAAATTGTACCATAGGCAGCCTCTTTGTGAAGAGATCAGCAACTTGATCACCAGATTTCATGTAAGGCATACACAATTGACTAGCATCAATATTTTCTCGAATGAAGTGACGATCTGTCCATGATTTGTTATATCATGCATCACAGGATTGTTTGCCCAATTTATTGCAGCTTTGTTGTCATGGAACATCTTCATCAGCATAATTGCTTCAATTCCTAATTCTTTAACAATAATTGTAACCATAACACTTCAGTGAATCCATTAGCGAGAGCCTTGTACTCAGCTTTAACACTCGATCTTGAAACAACGTTTTGCTTCTTACTTCTCCAAATAGCCAATTTCCCACACAAGTATACATCATACCCAGATCTTGTCGTCAACTGACCGAGCCCAATCAGCATCAATATAACCTTCAATACTAATATCATTGTGTTTCTTGACATAAGCCTTTTGCCAGAGCACTTCTTTATATAGCTCAAGATTCTATTAATGGCATTCACATGGACACTTGTAGGGGCATGCATAAACTCACTGACAATATCACGACATAAATGATGTCCGAAAGTGTGGATCAAGATAGATTAATTTTCTAACTAATCTTTGATATCTCCCTTTCTTCGTGTCATCAAGAGGTTCACTATCCTCCTTACTAAATTTATGATTTGCCTCCACAGGATAGGGTGCAAGTTTGCAACTAATCATATCTAAGTCATTAAGTAGATTGAGAGCATAATTTCGTTAATTAAGACATATTCCTTGTGGAGATCTAGACATCTCTATGCCAAGGAAATACTTTAATTGTCCTAAGTCTTTTAGTTCAAATTATATTGAAACAACTCTTTGATGCCATATAGTTCCTTATTATCATCTCCAATGAGGTATATGTCATCAAAATAGACCATAAAAACAGACTTCTTAATACCATTCCTTTTGATGAAGAGGGTATGATCTCCATTAGCCTGACGGTACCCATTTTTTATCATCACAACCCTGAGGCATCCAAACCAAGCTCCAGGTGATTGCTTCTGTCCATACAGTGTCCTTTTAGCTTGTAGCATTTATCTGTTTGACCGTACCCAGGTGGCATCTTCATATAGACCTCTTTTTTAGGCTTCCATTTATGAAGATATTTTTGACATTTAGTTGATATATTTTCTAGGAGAGCTGAACATCAAGACAAATAATAACTCGGATAGTGCTCATTTTTGCAACCAGAGCAAATGCCTTGAGGTATCGATACCATATTTCTGACTGAAGCCTCTTGCAACCAACCGAGCTTTGAATTTGTCAATTTTTCCATCTGCCTTATACTTGATCGTGTAGATCCATTTTGAGCCGACTAGATGAGCATCTTTTGGAATTTTGACAATATCCCACGTATCATTTTTTCTATAGACTCCATTTCCTCCCTCATGGCTTTTGCTCATTTAGGATTCCTCTGGACTTCAGCTACATTTCTGGGAACAACATGAGAGTCAAGCACACTAATAAAACTTTTGTAGTTCGAATTCACCTTAGAGTATGTGATATGGTTCTACATAAGGTAACGAGATGGATGTCTGGTTGTTCTTACAGCCTTTCTCACTGCAATAGGAAGATCCTCTTCCACATTTTCAGTATCACCATCAAGGTCATTCAACGTATTGTTAGTATCATCAACAAGATCATCAAGGGAAGAACTACTTACATTGTTGTCATGACTTGGTTCATATGAGGAGAGATTGTGATTGTGGTTTGGTATCATATATTCCTCATGATCATCATCATTATCCATCATCTCTCGTCTGCCACCATCAGTTTGATCGAGAAGAATGCCATTGTCATCAACATCATTGTTCCTCATCTCCACATTGTCATCAACCAACTCTTTTCTGTCATTTTCATAATTCGCAACCACTTCATTCATCATGTAAAGTTCACTTTTATTTTCCTCAACACCCATTGTACTACACTCCCCCTGAGGAAAATGCTTTGTATAATAGCATCCTTGCTCATGAAAGGTAACATCCTTAGTAACATGGAGCTTCCTTTCAACTGGATTATAACATTTGTATCCTTTTTATGTACCAAAGTAACCAATAAAGATGTATTTCATAACTCATTGTTCCAATTTCCTTACATAAGGACCAGAGAGGTGAACATAGTAAACACAACCGAATACATGAGGAACCAAGCTGAAAGGCATCTATTAAAGGGAAAACAGAGAATGGTGTCTTCTTTTCAACTACAACAGAAGGAAGCCTATTTATAAGATGAACCACCATGAACATTGCTTCTCCCAATACATCTTGGGAGCATTTCACTAAAAATGGAGGGCCTTTGTAACCTCCCACAGGTGGCGATTCTTTCTCTCAACTATGCCCTTTTGTTGGGGTGTGTAACTGCAAGAAGTTTCATGGATGATTCTATTTTCTTCTAGAAAGACATGGACAGATCTCTCCAAGTACTCCTTAGCATTATCAGTCTATAATATTTTTATGTTAGTATCATACTGATATTTGATCATGTTAACAAAACTTCGAAGGATACTTGGTACCTCACTTCCACTCTTCTTTAAGAAAACATGAGTATAACGAGAAAATCAACTATAAAAGTGATAAAATAACTATGATCTCTCAACTTTTTAACTTTGAAGGACTCCAAACATCAGAATGAACAATTTGAAAAATAAGTACTTTTACTATTAGAGATAGGATAAATGTTTCTAGTGGTTTTTGAGAGCTCACACACTTCACAAAAATGAATCTCTTATTCAACTTTATTGCATAATTCAGGAAATAAACTATGAAGAATAGGATAATCAGGGTGTCCAAGACGCTCATGCCATCACTTCAGAGTCAGGGTATCATCCGTTTCTTTAAGACTGATTGTTGCAACCCAAACAGAAACCACACAAGCAGGAAAACAATGGAGGCCATCAACAACCAATCCCAATCTTCTTCCTCATCACCAAGTCCTGCAACACACAAGATTTTTCATCAAAAATCAGGCGACAGTTGAGATCCTTAGCAATACGATAAACAGAGAGTAAGCTAATTGGAAAATCAGAAACATGAAGAGCATCTTTTCAAAAAATTATCTATGATAGATATGTGCTCTTTTCCAACCACAGAAAAAGAAGACCTATCTGTCAAGTTGACACGTTCTCTACTCGAGGTAAGTTCATAATCAAGAAACATCTTAGTATTACCTATCATATGATCAGAAGCACAACTATCTACAATCCATTCATCATTAAAGAAAGGTTTACCTTCACTTGTCCTTGCAGCTATTGCAGCATTCACAATGTCTGCATCATTTGTATTCTTATCAGAAAAGGAGATATTCTGAACATAGGTATGAAGGTCTTTAATCTGATCCTCGGTCAGTCTCTTTCTATCAACAGTCATAGCAACAGGTTTTTTCCTTTGTTTATTTTTCTCTCCGGATTAAGTTCCCAGCAATAATCAATTTCATGACCCGTTTCTTACAGTGAGCACATTTTTTTGTCTTTTCAATAGCCACTCTTGCCACCTTTACTCAGTAAAGCAGACCTCTCATAGGGCGAGACATGTTCGTCTTTAATAATAGTACGATGTTCTTCTTCAGATTCATTTGTATGGTATACCTCCTCAATGTCAGATCCTATCCCCGTTTCAAGAGTTGACTCCTCGTAGACTCAAAGTCATTGTTAAGACCACCAAGGAAGATAAAAACTCATTGTTTCTAAATATCATCCCAAAACTTCTTATGATCAGCAGGACTAGTCCAAGTGTCATCACAATAATTGTTTATAGCCTCCCATGTTGCTTTTAGTGCAGCATAATAACCAGCAACAGACATATCCCCTTGCCTCATATTATAAACCTCCATGCTCAACTGATGCATTCGGATATCCTTTTTTTTTGCCCATACATGCTCTCAAGTGTGAGCCATTGTTCTCTAGCAGATTTTTTCTAAGAACCAAGGGTTGGATATCATGAGACACCGCATTAATAATCCAACTTCTACACTAACTATCTTCAACATATTATTGCTCATATAATTTGTCAGAGATAGCAAGGGTCTTCTTTCGCCCATCAATGTAGCCTCCCCGACCTCGAGAGATTAACACAACTTCCATAGCCGTAGATCATATCAAATAATTATTTTTTCCAATTTTAATTGTCACATGAACCGGGACATTATCAATCTTTAAGG
The DNA here is from genome assembly GCA_037367405.1 of Ottelia alismoides. NCBI lineage: Eukaryota > Viridiplantae > Streptophyta > Magnoliopsida > Alismatales > Hydrocharitaceae > Ottelia > Ottelia alismoides. Next base: position 1,109,932 of record JAZKJV010001310.1, read on the forward strand.
TTACCGACTCCATATTTTCTTCTTTAACCATAAGAAATTCACAAGAAGAACACAAAAAGTTCTCTTAATGCACAGGAAGAACCAAACAAAAGCAAGAGGAGAGAGAACTCACAAGTATCTCTTGATGCATAGAAAAAGACAAGAATCAATATTGGCCCTAATCCACAGGTGCGGATGCACAAGAGGCTATCTTCAATTTCGAGTCTCCAATCTCCTATGCATAGGAGGGCACGGGATGCACAGGAAGGTACACAAAAAATAAAAAATGGAGTCTTATCTTCAAACTCCTACGGTTAAAACCAAGAGATGTTCTCACAAGACCCTATTTCCAAAAGAAGGGTCGATCTCGAGAATGGGGTGTACAGGGGCTTCGCCCGTTGGAGGAGGAAGGGGGTGTCACCAAGAGTGTGCAATGAGGAAGAGGGTGCAAGGAAGAGCGGTCACTGGTAGGAGAAGCCTCCACCGCACCTCCGCGAGAAGGACTGCATCAAGTGGGTGGGTGTGTCTCTGCGAGAAGAACTACATTGTCAGGCATAAAAAGAACTCTGTAAGGGGAAGCATAGAGAGGGAGGCCACCAGGTGCAAGAATACCGTTGATCTCATAATTGGAACCAATTAACGTCGGACAACGAGCATCAAGCAACGAGTATTGCACTAGCCGATCAACGACCGACTTTGACTAGAGCAAAACTAACATGATGTGTGGATCTGATACCATGTAGAAATACATTAGAGTGATCACCACGACAAAGACACGGATTTACGTGGAAACCCTACGATGAGGGAAAAACCACGGAGGCATAACAACCCTAATCTCCTCATAACACGAGATTAGGGCATTCTTCATTTTGCTTCAGTTTTTATAGGAGAGGGGGTAAGTACACAAAGAAAAGGTAACTGGGTAGATGATGAATCCACATTTCATCATCTTTATTCTATCATTTTGGCACCAAAAACCCTAGTAAATGCATGTAAATAGTGTTAATTCCATCATCTTAGCATTCATGCATGTGCATCTAAATAGTGTATAAAATACTGTAATTAAAGCCAACATTATAGAATAAATCAAAGAAAAGAAAGAATAAAATATTGTAAATATTTTATGACCCAAAACCCCGAGACCTAGGCATCTTGATGAATAGGTCTACAAGGAATAAAGTAGGGGAGCTACGGTTTGAAAGTTGAGTTTTGGACCCTCATTGTATACTTGTACAGATTAAAATATTCAATTTATTATTTATTTGTTATTTTTATAATTTTATATTTTTATAATGATGTAAATATTACTTATAATAATTTTGTATATTAAAATTAGAATAAAAGCCTAAATAAAATACAAAATAAAAATACATGTAAATAAAATACATAGGTATAACACATATATCTATACCTATAGAATTCATTCTTATATTTTATTAAATATACAAAACATATCAATAAATTAAAATAAAAATACAATTAAGTATATAAAAGTGTTTTATAATTTTATAAAATAAGAAACAAAAATAATAAAATATAAAATACACAAACTAAACATAAAGTAATAAAGTATATAGATATTATACCTATAAAGGGCATAATAGGTAACATGTAAAAAAAACCTCATAAAAATAATTAAAAATCATAATAAAATAATTTATAAAATTATAAGCACTTTTTATTTTATAACCTAAATAAAATAATATTGTTTACTATTTTTAAAATGATTTTTTAATGTTTTTAGAGGTTTTTCATGGTTGGTCCACGTGGACCAACCGGGTGGTCTGGACAGTTGACCACGGGTCAACTGTCTGACCATCCTCTGTCAGCATGTCAGAATGATTTTGGCCGATCTTTGCGGATTTTTCGAGAACGGGTCTTGCGTTTTTTGAGGTCGTCGTCTTCACGACTTTCGATCCTTGTTCAAAGCTCTTACACGCCTATAGGTTTTCTTGGGCTTTGGACTATCACGACGATCGATACGCATGGATCTTTGAGCCACCATGACCATGTTTCAAAAACATCCCCAAACCTTCCTCTTGCCCTTGAACCACTTTTGGACCAGCTTAGACATCCGGATGCGGGTAGGGATGTGCTCCGGTGACAGGGGATCCATTCCACACCTCCGTTGAGGTACGGCGAAGGTCTGAAGGTGCGATTCCACCATCTTCGGTCACCATTTGGCCGTCGAGGTTCAATCTCGAGCTCTCTGCTCTGAGGTACGTTTTTTTCTTCTTATTTTTTGCTTGTCTTTAATCCTGATAGCAGTAGTAACCCCTAGGTAACCTCCATTTCGTCTAAGATTTGCTCATTTGCCATCGCCTCCACCTCGCTGGAGCAAGCTCCGGCGAGTTTGTTTCTCCATCCTCCGCCGCCTACAGACCTCCTCTTTGCCACTGGTGGGTCGCGGCATTTTGCCCGCGACCCCCTTCACCCCTTTTTGCAGGTATTCGAAACGAGACCAGGTTCTGGAGCGGATTTTGCGAGCGGCCGGAGCTTCTTCGACCGCCTCCTCGTCTATGGCGTGGTGGTGGGCATTCGGAGTTCTTCCGCTCTTTTTGCCGCCTCCGGTCGACAGAACAACCTTCCAGGAGCAAGAAGTGAAGGTCGGGGACCGCCCAGGCGCGGGGAATCTCGAGCGTTGGCCGATCACAACTCGCCACGCTCGAGTTCTTCGTTGTTCTTGCGGGGGCCCTCCGCGCCGTCCGATCAAGGAGGTCTATCCAGATAATACAGCAGCCCTTGGATCTTGGATCCTCTCAGCCGTCGATCGCCCCTTCCGTCGTCTAATCGTGGCCACCCAAACGAAGGGGTATCGGGCGCTGCGAGGCCGCCACGTGGCTTAAGTGGGGCTTCATCAGCCGTGCGATCTGAGCGCCTGGGTATTTTGCCGTTTCTCCCCTGTGCAATTTTGTAATTTTTAATTGGCATGGAATCTTTCATTGGAAGTTGAATTGTTTGTGTAATATTTACATTATACCCCTCGGGCCTTTGTCATATCACGGTTTGACCCTCGCCAGGCACATGTCTACGCACGTGTTGCGTGGCGATTTTTGCGCAATTCACCCCATGGTTTTGAGACTTTCTTTTTAGTCCAGCTAATTTTGTATCATGTTATATAACTTTTAGATAATTTGCAGACAAGTTCCTGAACTCCTGTTTAATTACATTTTTGCCCCTGTCAGCCTTGGTATTTTTGTGTGCTTGTCTCTGATTTTTGTATGCATCTTTAAAACTCTAAAAAATCACCAAAAATCACATTAAGATCATGTTGCATTGTAGTATCTCGCCATATTTTTATTTTTTATATTTCTTGCATTTTAATATTTCTTAAAAATCAAAAACATGCTTTTTATTCACTGTCTAGCTTAGAAAATACCAAAAAATATCAAAAGACCTCAAAAAAATCCAAAACAATTCCCTATGTGTATTTTACCCTATTTTAGTGTCAGTCCAAAAATCACTAAAAATCTCAAAAGAAAAACCTTAAAAATTCAAAAATACTTAAAAACTTCAAAAAAATCTAAAAAATTGTAGAAAACTCTAAAATTTGTAAACTCAAGTTCTGTAGGTTTCTGTTTTTATTATCTTGATTTGAAAAATAGTGTGGAAAAATTTTGTGGCTAGCTGATATTTTTAATTCCCATTTTACCCCCAGCCAGTACCTTGTCCACTGTTTTGGTTTATTTTGCTTTTTAAAAATACCAAAAACACCTTGAAAAATACCCAAAAATCACAAAAATAGTAAAAAATTATAAAATACCAAAAATACTTTATTTCTGAATTTTTGGTTATTTTTGCACATTTTTATAAATATTTGATCTTTCCTTTTATTACATTGTTTTTATCTTCCAATATTGAAAAAGAAAAAAAATATAAATTATAAATTATAAAAATTAGAAAATTAAAAATCAAAATACAAAATTAAAAATTAAATAAAAAAATAAAAAAATAAAATTAAAAACCCATAAAAATCTTTGCTTGCTTGCTTAGTGTAGACACACTTCACACTCACACACACACATTTATTTGTGCACCTACTATGTTTGCTCCCTGTGTTCGAACTCTCTGCATACTTGCTGGCTATACATTTTGTGCAGAGTTAAAAATAAATTTTAACTCCACATTTATTTCTAATTGTTGATCTATAGTGTGGGTTAATTGTTGATTAAATACAAAATTTTGTAGTGGTCACGACACCGACTGTTGACTCGCCTTGTGAGTCAATACGACCGCTCTCAATTTTGCATTTATCAAATGGTGCCGTTGCTGGGGAGCAACAACGCGTAGATCAGTTTTTGCTTTGTGCTTGTGATCGGTTGTCTACTCTGCGGTTTTTCTTTTCGCTATTTTATTTTTATTTTTATTGAAATATATTGTTGAATTGTCTAATCATTCTTCCTTGTTGACTTTGTGCGAGGAACCGCGGATCGAGGGAGACGCTCTACCTTGAGCGTCGGTGCACCCACGTGAAGGCGGCAGAAGACTTCTGACCTAGCATCAAAGAAGGCAGGGAGGACTTGAGAAGACAGTCATATTTTTGAGCACTTTTTGTGTTGTATTTATTTTTGTAATTTGTGAGAGAGAGACCTATTATTGTACTAATACAGGTACTCGAACATTAGACACTCAGGCCTAATTTCTAAGTGATTGTTCACTTGGGGGCTCACCGCGGTTTTTTTCGGCTTTTCTTCGCATTTTTTTATTTTTATTTTGTTTTCCGATTTTATTTTTCATTTCTTTTGTGTGATTGAGCCCTTAGCTTTTAGGATTGCTTGCGATAGATTAAGGCCAAACACCTAATACTTTGCATGCACCTATAGTCTCGTTTGGACTTAATCAAATTTTAAACAGTTGATCATCACCTTCAACCCGTCGCGCCGCGAGCTCTCCCCGCAAAGCGCTTTCTCCTAAACTCAAGTGTGTTGAGCAGAGGAGGGGTGAGCCTAGACCGGACTCTTGGGTTGAAGATTGGTGGTCAACATGTGGTTCTTCCCGATAATAGAAATTTCTGAAACTTAGGGCGATTTCATCGGCTTTTGCATTTGCATATAGATAGGTTTCAATTCTGCTGAGCATCCTTGCATGTAGAGTGCTGGAGGCAAGGTGAGCATTTACGCTTTAGCATTCATCATCGTTTTTGCCACTTGCATTGCTTTTCCGACTCTCCCTCTGATTTTGCCAACTTAGGTGCTCAAAGGAATTGACTCCTCGATAGGATCTCGCATTTCATTAAAAATCCAAAAAAAAGTGATAAACAATAAAATTAGGACTGCTAATTTTACTTGACCCTAAAACCGATCAAAAGAAAAATCTTGTATTGGGGCGAGTAATCCCCTCATTGTCTTCGCTTTTATTTGCTCGCGCACACACTAAGGTTAGAGCCCAAAATCCCATTCAGCCCCCTAAGTGTTTGCGCAATTTTGGACTTCTCACCTAACTCTAAAACAAAAAAGATAAAAAGACCGCTCTTTGCGGTCTCTACCGAGTTGAGTAGGTGAATTGAGGGTTTGTATTCTTTTCATTTTTGTCTGTGATTGTTTTGTGTGTGTCCTAGATCATCTCTGCGCATTTGCGCCTTTTCTTCACTCTCTTGACTTGACCGCCGTGCTCTCCCGATCATTTCCTTTTGATTTCGAGATAGATCCCTGGAGTACTTTTTATCCGGACTTTGCGGATTCCTCGCTCGCTCCAGCCGATCCACCTCCCTTTTATCAGGAGGAACCACCTCCTATTTTTTCTGATTTTTGTACATACCTGCCTCAGCCACAGTATCACGACTCGGAAATCTATCCACACCCACCCCCACTTGTATATTATCCACATCCACCTTCACATCCACCCGAGTCTGACCTGATGGAGTCACCTCCCTCGATCTCTATGAGTGATATCTTGAATCAGATGACAAAGCGCATTGATTTGATGAATGATGATATTGCTTTCTTGAGGAAGAATCAGATTAATGCTCCTTTCGTCGGGGACACTGCTTCACTTGTAGGTAATCATGGGAGCTTGCAATCGCCAAAAATACAAAAAAATGAGAAATATTTAAAAATACAAAAAGAGTTCGGGAGACACTTGGTTGATCAATATTTTGAGGAGAGAGTCCACTTGCCAGAACCCTTGACCACACATGCATTCACAGCTAGTCCCACCCTTGACCCCGAGGATGCTGCTGTACAGACTGCTCTTGGCATGCCTCGTGTATATGCTGATTCCGACTTCCTCCCTTGTATGGAGGAAGTCCAAAAATTCAAAAAAAATGTTATCTGAACCCGAAGTGGTGGCTACTATTCATGAGATCATCCGAGCCCCACTTCAGTAGGCCATGACCCAATTATCTGCTCCTCTTCCCAAGAAGAGAAAGCGGAGGAGCAGATCTGAGCGTCACATTTTGACCATGGCCACTGCCCTCGCCATCACACACCGTCCCATTCCCTAGAAGAAGAACACTGCTACACCTTTCATCACTTGCACCATCTCTGACTACACTTGTGATCGCACTCTCCTAGACGGCGGTGCATCTATTAGCATATTAACCTTCTCACTGGTACAATCTCTTCATTTAGGGCCTCTAAAGAAAACCAGGATGATCGTTCAGTTTGCTGATGGATCTATCAAGAGGCCGAAGGGTATCCTTGAAAATGCCGTCATTTCTATTCAGGGCACGAACCACCATGTTGATTTTGTCGTGTTGCCCATGGAGAGCTCCACAGGGGAGCCGTCTCCAATCATCCTGGGACGACCATTCCTCGCCTCTGCGAGGGTCGTTATCGACTATGGATCAGGAGAGGTTCGCTTTCGTCCTGTTGACGAGAGCGAAGTGTTGATCACCGCACCCACAGTTGATCAGAGACCTGTACCTGATGCTCCTTCACCGATCATAGCTGACTCCAAGGCCTGTGACCGATCTGATGATACTAGAGATACTTCCTTAGCGACCGTTGATGAGACCCGACGGATCCCCCGAAAGGGGAGGAAATCGGAAAGCATGGACCTCGCAGTTCCTCCTCCTGGTGTGTGGCGATGTGTTGATGAAATCCAAAGCATTTATGTGATTGATCCATTCGAGCGGAGGGCAGATACCAAGACTATTGAGGACGCTTATGAAGTTGCCCATTATTTTGAGAGACCTCATAAGGAAACAAATGTCCTAGGTAAGACTAGACGAGAGGGACCTGGTTTGACTACTTCCACTAATATGTCCGTTCCTGGTCCTTCAAAGGTAAAGATGATTGAGGTCGGCTATGATGTGAATCTTCACAATTTTCGGCCTCTTAATGAAAATGATGATCCGGGTGAAACTCTTGAGGACGAACAGAGTTCGTATACTTCCACTGATGATTTCGTGCCTTTTGACTTTGACCTGGACGAGCCCTCGCAGGACGACTCCGATTACACTTCTTCCGAGGATGATGAGTTTGTCCCATTCGACTTTGACATCTGCGAGACCTCCAAGGCCGGACCTAGCCGTACTTCTTCCACTCACCAGTCTGTGCCTCCACACCATAGGACCACCAAGGGAGAACCTAGCCATACTACTTCCATTGATCAGTTCGTCCCTTTCCGATTCGATTCCACTGAGGGCCTTCACCGTGTCGACCCTGATCGACTTCCGTCCACTATGGACCCTGATGTCGACATACACCACACCAGATCGCAAGAAGGTTAGCTTTCGACCTTCTTGATCATATGTACATCCACCTCTGTTATACATTCTCCTTTGTTCATCTCTGTCTCTCCCGTATTGCTCGTCCATCCATTCTCGTGTTTGCCTTTCTTAGGACGCACTTTGTCCTACGTATAGGAGGGGTGGACGAGTCGAGTGCTCTTTTGTCGTTCTGTGTCATCACTCCTGTCGTTGCCTATACTTAGGGCTTCTTTTACCCTAAGTATAGGGGGAGTGGTGTGTACATTCTCACGATATCTTCTTCCACTCTGATCTCTTTTCTTCTTTTCTTCTTTTCTTCTTTTCCTTTTATGCTTTCTTTATCTATCAAAAAGGTGCCGCCCTTGTAGACAGTTTTCCATACTTAGGACGTACTTTGTCCTAAGTATAGGGGGGCGTGCACCTCGAGTTGTTCTATTCTTTTCGATCATCTCCCTTATCTCCTCTTCTTGTCTATACTTAGGGATATCTTACCCTAAGTATAGGGGGAGACAATCTGAGTACGATCTGTTCATTCCCACCCTTGACCCTCGTTGCGTTGTGTACAGTCTGCTATACTTAGGATTATTTGATCCTAAGTATAGGGGGGACGGTCAACTTCTCATTCGTCGATTCATTCATTATTCATTTATTCTTTAGACTTTTCTATACTTAGTACGAGTTATGTCTTCTCTTTTCTCTCCGATCTATGAGGATATAGCTCAAGCTAAGTATAGGGGGGTCGTATATACTACGTATATACTTTAGCCATAACTCGTACTTTCATATTTTCCTAATAATATGGCTAATAATTCTTTAAAATTCATTAAAAATCTTTAATAAAAAGATGTCTTGTTCCTCAAATTCTTTTTTGTATATACTGATTAATAAATCAGGTGAAAATGTTGTTTGCAAAATGTTTGAAAAATAGTTTGAAAATCTTTGTGAACGTCTATTGACAACTATTTTGAAAATATTTTGTTACATGTTTTCAACCTGTGTAAAAATGTGTGTTTTATAAAATTTATTTTCTTTGTGTGAAATAAAATGTTTGAAAAATGATTTGCAAATGGTTTGAAAAAAAGGGGTTGCAAAAATATTTGAAAAATCTATATATAGTGTTTTGAAAACCTTTGCAAAATGATTTTCAAATGTGTGTACATGTTTGTAAAATGTTTGTAAAAACTATCTTGGACTATAGTTTTCAAAAATTGTGTGAAAATCTTGTGTCAAATAAGTTTGAGGAATACTAACATCACACCAAAATTCACTACCTATATACATGTATAAAATTGACCACTTACCCTGTAAATTCTTAAAATCCACTTCTTGTATATATAAAGAAGCACTCCCGTGTACATAATTTTCACCTAGTTTTTAGCCAAAACTTTTTGTTTTCAAAAATCCCAAAAACATTTGCAAAATTAAAATCCAAAAAAAATTGAAAAATCTTTTGAAAAATACAAAAAAATGCATGCATCATCTTTCCAAAAAAATCCATAAAAAGTTCAAAATCTTTGAAAATTGCATCACAAAAATATTTTCTGCATTGCATTGCATGGCATGAGCATTTTTCGGATTGAGTTTGATAGTTGAACAAGTCTAAGTAAAATCCGGAGATTGGAGCTTGATTGGACCTTAAAATATACCTAATAACAGGAACCTTATAGGAACTGGGTTTGAGGTACTTCAGGTCTAGTTGACTTAATTCTTTGAGGATCACGGGACTAGGTTCAATGGATTCTTGATTGTCTAAGTAGAGTATTTCGGAGCACACGCACAACTCTTGTCGATAATGACCTAACTTGGACACCTGCACCTTTCACATGGCTCAACTCAGTTGGAGTGGTGAGGGGATTGGATTTGCCGGTATGAGACGCACACAAGTGGAAATATTTGTCCTCCTCTAGGGAGGGAAGTGCACCCCAACCCGTCCAGTGATGAGGAAGTCTAAAGACAGGAGGCTGTGGGTTGCGATAAAGCTTCAAAAGAGGGATAGTCTACTGGCTCAAGAGGAAAAACTCCTTATATAAATGCTGTTGTATATAGTATTCAAAAAAAAAGTGTTCAGGCATGTACAAAAATAAAAAGCCTGCAAAGTATGTACAAATGTTGTAAAGTCAATAAGCAAGCTTGAGTTCCAAAGTCATCATGTGAGCCTGCAGCAGGATGACTTGACTACACTGGTCTTGCATCCCAGGATAGGTAGCTACACTGACTACCGTCCATTCTTCTCTTCACCCCCTCCTCTTGAGCTGGTTGCTACTTGAACTTAGAAGGGAATACCCCGCTCCTCGAGGATGGAGTTATTGGATTGGGGAATCATTGGGTTGTCGTACTGGAGAAGTCAGTCTCTTTGTCATTCTAGCTGGGGAGAGCAACCATCACTTACACTGTACGAGTCAGATTCATAGTCGTAAGGGTTTGCGTATGAATTGAGATATTTCTGACCTGGCTATTGAGGAGACTTGGACATAGTTTTGGGATTCTCAGGGACTGTAGGATTTTAAATTTGGTTCTCACTAAGGTTCCGCCACACTAAAATTCCAAAGGTCCGACTTAAGCTCCAAACTTTGATTTTGTGAAGACAAGTTTGATAATTAAACTAAATCCAAGTTCTTCTTTTTCTTTTCTCTCTTTTTCTTTTTGCACTTATTGCATAACTGTTTGCTAGGGACTAGCAAAGGTAAAGTATAGGGGGATGATGAATCCACATTTCATCATCTTTATTCTATCATTTTGGCACCAAAAACCCTATCAAATGCCTGTAAATAGCATTAATTCCATCATCTTAGCATTCATGCATGTGCATCTAAATAGTGTATAAAATACTGTAATTAAAGCCAAAATTATAGAATAAATCAAAGAAAAGAAAAAGAATAAAATATTGTAAATATTTTATGACCCAAAACCCCGAGACCTAGGCATCTTGATGAATAGGTCGACAAGGAATAAAATAGGGGGAGATAAGGATCAAATACCTATATTATTATATTCATTCTTTATTCATTTTGGGACCTATTTTTGGTTTCACTTTTTATACATCAAATGAAGAAACTTTGTACATGAAAGTTGTAGATAATTTTATAAATAAAAATACAAAATTGATTTCACTCAAAAATAATGTACAGATAGAAAGTTATGGTCTGAATAAAAATCCAGAATGCCAACTTCCCAGACCCGTATCTCATAAATGAAAACTCCAAATGCAGCAAACTCACCTTTAATTTTATATAGAATAAAATAATCTTTTTAATGGCGGTGGTTTTGCATTTGGCGGAGCTACAATTTGAAAGTTGAGTTTTGGACCCTCATTGTATACTTGTACAGATTAAAATATTCAATTTATTATTTATTTGTTATTTTTATAATTTTATATTTTTATAATGTTGTAAATATTACTTATAATAATTATGTATTATTAGAATAAAAGCCTAAATAAAATACAAAATAAAAATACATGTAAATAATATACATAGGTATAACACATATATCTATACCTATAGAATTCATTCTTATATTTTATTAAATATACAAAACATATCAATAAATTAAAATAAAAATACAATTAAGTATATAAAAGTGTTTTATAATTTTATAAAATAAGAAACAAAAATAATAAAATTTAAAATACACAAAATAAACATAAAGTAATAAAGTATATAGATATTATACCTATAAAGGGCATAATAGGTAACTTGTAAAAATAAACCTCATAAAAATAATTAAAAATCATAATAAAATAATTTATAAAATTATAAACACTTTTTATTTTATAACCTAAATAAAATAATATTATTTACTATTTTTAAATTGATTTTTTAATGTTTTTTAGAGGTTTTTTCTGGTTGGTCCATGTGGACCAACCAGGTGGTCTGGACAGTTGACCACGGGTCAACTGTCTGACCATCCTCTGTCAGCATGTCAGAATGATTTTGGCCGATCTTTGCGGATTTTTCGAGAACGGGTCTTGCGTTTTTTGAGGTCGTCGTCTTCACGACTTTCGATCCTTGTTCAAAGCTCTTACACGCCCATAGGTTTTCTTGGGCTTTGGACTATCACGACGATCGATACGCATGGATCTTTGAGCCACCACGGCCATGTTTCAAAAACATCCCCAAACCTTCCACTTGTCCTTGAACCACTTTTGGACCAGCATAGACATCCGGATGCGGGTAGGGATGTGCTCCGGTGACAGGGGATCCATTCCACACCTCCGTTGAGGTACGACGAAGGTCTGAAGGTGCGATTCCACCATCTCCGGTCACCATTTGGCCGTCGAGGTTCAATCTCGAGCTCTCTGCTCTGAGGTACGTTTTTTTCTTCTTATTTTTTGCTTGTCTTTAATCCTGATAGCAGTAGTAACCCCTAGGTAACCTCCATTTCGTCTGAGATTTGCTCATTTGCCATCGCCTCCACCTCGCCGGAGCAAGCTCCGGCGAGTTCGTTTCTCCATCCTCCGCCGCCTACAGACCCCCTCTTCACCACTGGTGGGTCGCGGCATTTTGCCCGCGACCCCCTTCACCCCTTTTTGCAAGTATGCGAAACGAGACCAGGTTCTGAAGCGGATTTTGCGAGCGGCCGGAGCTTCTTCGACCGCCTCCTCGTCTTTGGCGTGGTGGTGGGCCTTCAGAGTTCTTCCGCTCTTTTTGCCGCCTCCGGTCGACAGAACAGCCTTCCAGGAGCAAGAAGTGAAGGTCAGGGACCGCCCAGGTGCGGGGAATCTCGAGCGTTGGCCGATCACAACTCGCCACGCTCGAGTTCTTCGTTGTTCTTGCGGGGGCCCTCCGCGCCGTCCGATCAAGGAGGTCTATCCAGATAATACAACAACCCTTGGATCTTGGATCCTCTCAGCCATCGATCGCCCCTTCCGTCGTCTAATCGTGGCCACCCAAACGAAGGGGTATCGGGCGCTGCGAGGCCGCCACGTGGCGTAAGTGGGACTTCATCAGCCGTGCGATCTGAGCGCCTGGGTATTTTACCGTTTCTCCCCTGCGCAATTTTGTAATTTTTAATTGGCACGGAATCTTTCATTGGCAGTTGAATTGTTTGTGTAATATTTACATTATACCCCTTGAGCCTTTGTCATATCACAGTTTGACCCTCGCCAGGCACGTGTCTACGCACGTGTTGCGTGTTGATTTTTGTGGAATTCACCCCGTGGTTTTGAGACTTTCTTTTTGGTCCAGCTAATTTTGTATCACGTTATATAACTTTTAGATAATTTGCAAACAAGTCCCTGAACTTCTGTTTAATTACATTTGTGCCCCTGCCAGCCTTGGTATTTTTGTGTGATTGTCTCTAATTTTTGTATGCATCTTTAAAACTCTAAAACATCACCAAAAATCACATTAAGATCCTGTTGCATTGTAGTATCTCGCCGTATTTTTATTTTTTATATTTCTTGCATTTTAATATTTCTTAAAAATCAAAAACATGCTTTTTATTCACTGTCTAGCTTAGAAAATACCAAAAAATATCAAAAGACATCGAAAAATTCCAAAAAAAATCCCTAGTGTGTATTTTACCATATTTTAGTGTCAACACAAAAATCACTAAAAATCTCAAAAGAAAAACCTTAAAAATTCAAAAATACTTAAAAACTTCAAAAAAATCTAAAAAATTGTAGAAAACTCTAAAATTTTGTAAACACAAGTTCTGTAGGTTTCTATTTTTATTATCTTGATTTAAAAAATAGTGTAGAAAAATTTTGTGGCTAGCTGATATTTTAAATTCTCATTTTACCCCCAGTTGGTACCTTGTCCACTGTTTTGGTTTATTTTGCTTTTAAAAATACCAAAAACACCTTGAAAAATACCCAAAAATCACAAAAACAGAAAAAATTTATAAAAATACCAAAAATATTTTATTTCTGAATTTTTGGTTATTTTTGCACATTTTTATAAATATTTGATCTTTCCTTTTATTACATTGTTTTTATCTTCCAATATTGAAAAAGAAAAAAATATATAAAATATAAATTATAAAAATTAGAAAATTAAAAATCAAAATACAAAATTAAAAATTAAATAAAAAATTAAAAAAAATTAAAATTAAAAACCCACAAAAATCTTTGCTTGCTTGCTTAGTGTAGACACACTTCACACTCTCACACACACATTTATTTGTGCACCTACCATGTTTGCTCCCTGTGTTCGAACTCTCTGCATACTTGCTGGCTTTACATTTTGTGCAGAGTTAAAAATAAATTTTAACTCCACATTTATTTCTAATTGTTGATCTGTAGTGTGGGTTAATTTTTGATTAAATACAGAATTTTGTAGTGGTCACGACACTGACTGTTGACTCGCCTTGTGAGTCAATATGACTGCTCTCAGTTTTGCATTTATCAGTAAACGGTCTCATGCACAAACCCGTTTCCCACCCAAACAACCATATCACTCAACACTATGAAAGGTCAATGGGTTATAAATTTTATGATCCCACAACTAAGGCAATTTTTGAGATGGGAATTGCAACATTCTTTGATGATGTTGAGTTTGGGGTGAGAAATAAGATTAAAAACATTATCTTTGAGGAATATGAACCTGAACTAATTTCTTCTTCACAAGAGGAGTTATTTTAGATTCTCATTATTGCTCCTGAAAATTTTCTAGATTCCACTCTAGACATTGTTCAAGGTGCAAATCAAGAGAAATAAGACATAGTCATTCAACCTTATGTGGAACAAACTCAACAACCTCAAGATGAAGAATTCATGCCGTTAAGAAGATCCACTAGAGAGCTGAGAATGGTATTTCTAGTGACTATATTGTATTTCTCCAAGAACATGAGGTTGGCATTGGATTAACGGAAGATGATTACATCAATGTAATTCAAGCCATGCGGAGTTTAAACTCCTAAAAGTGGATTGATGCCATGAATGATGAGATTAAATCAGTGAAAGACAATGATGTTTGGGATATTGTTTCACTACCTAAAGATGCAAAACCGAATGGGTGTAAATGGTTATTTAAAATCAAATGGATTTCAAGGGTGATGTGGAGCGCCACAAGGCTCGTTTTGTCGCTAAAGGATTTACTCAGAAAGATGGTATTGATTGCAAAGATACTTTCTCTCAGGTTTCATTAAAGACTCTTATAGGATTATAATGGAAACTTGTTGAATACTTTGATCTTGAGCTAGATCAAATGGATGTCAAAATAGTATTCCTTAATGGTGGCATTAATGAAACAATAAAGATGGTGCAACCTGAAAACTTTGTATCAGGTGATTCAAAGAAAATGATTTGTAAATTAAAAGAAATCTATTTATGGGCTTAAGCAGACATCCCGTCAATGATATTACAAACTCATCAAAAAATACTCTAATTTGGATTTGAGATGATTGTTGTTGATGATTGTATATACCACAAGTTTAATGGAAATTAACATATTTTCTTAGTAATGTATGTCAATGATATATTGCTTGCTAGTAATGATATAGGTGTTTTACATGAAACTAAGATATTCTTTTCAAAGAAGTTTGAAATGAAAGATATGGGTGATGCTTCTTTTGTATTAGGAATAAAAATACATCAAGATCATTTCTCAAAGTATTCTTGGGTTATCAAAGATCGTTTCTAAAGAGTTATATTGAAAAGGTTCTTAAAAGATTTGATATGCAAGATTGCAAATCAACGGATAAAATCAGTATCCTCAAAGTAATTTAGAGATTAAGGAAATGGAAATGTTTCCATATGCATCAGTTGTTGGGAGCTTAATATATGCCCAGGTTTGTACAAGTCCAGACATACCATACATTATGGGAGTATTAGGCATATATCCTAGTAATCCTAATATGGATCATTGGAATGTAGTCAAGTGAGTCATGAAATACCTACAAAGAACAACAGATTGCATGCTACATATAGAAAATCAGACCAACTTGAGATCATCAGTTACTTAGATTCCAATTTTGTTGGATGTCAAGCAAGATGGTCATTGTTCCACTTCGGGCTACATTTATCTACTTGCTGGAGGAGCCAGTTTGTGAAAAAATGCTAAAAATCACTTGTACCATCATGCACTATGGCTGATGAATTTATAGCATGTTATGAGGCATCCAATAAAAGAATATGGCTACAAAATTTTTTCACTGGACTGCGCATTTTGGATAGTATTGGGAGACCCCTCTAGTTATTTTGTGACAACAAATCTGCAGTCATGTATTCTAACAACAATAAGAGCTCCTCGAAATCAAAGCATATAGAGATCAAGTATCATGTTGTTAAAGGAAAAGGTTCAAAGTGGTCAGATATCTATTGAGCACATAGGAACAAACTCCATGGTTGTAGATCTGCTAACAAAGGGGATACCACCCAATATTTTTTTATGAACACACCACTCGCATGGATATTCAACCATTGTATGATGTATAATTTTTAGTGGGTGTTTTCATGTGTAACTTTTATATGTAGATACTTTCATGAGCATTTTATGTAGAATTTCAAGATGTTCTTGTTCACACTTTGATGGTTGTATATTTTTTTATCTCATTCAGACATATGGTAGGATCAATTGGAAATTGACATATTATGATCATAATTCATGTAATTTCCATTCTACATGTCCATACTCGAGCTATGTCATTTGAATGTATCAGTATATATGATCATTGATGATCTAGTGACTCATACTTTATGATAAAGATTACATTTGTTTTATGCTGGTGTAATCAATGGACAAGATTGCTAAAGAATATCAGTTGTATGTGATTACAAATATTTGAGCTCCCTAAAGTTTGTATGTTAATAAAGTATACATATGTGGTCCAAGTGGGAGATTGTTGGAATTTTGGTCCATCATATGTATTGTATTAACATAAGATTAATTTTATCACAATAAAGCCAAAATCAAGTGATCAAACGTAGATAAAATAAAGTAGCCTATGAATATTGGTTAATGTATGGACTAATATTGTGTAGGTACCTTATTGTAATTTACAATCTTTGATGGGCAAAAATGCAAATTGCATACTACTAATAGGAAATAGTGGCGATTATGGTCCCCAAGAGGCAAAAGGGATATGTAAGTTTGTTTCTCTCCCCCATCGGAGAGAAAAAATCAAAAATATGGAGAGATAAGGGGAAGTTTTCTCTCTCATGGTGATTTTTCATTACTCTCTTGAAAGACAATAACTAAAGAGGAAGAATGTTAGAGTTCATGAATCAAAATACGCTTCCTTACTTTTATTCTCAATATTTTGACATAGATAGCATAATTGATAATTCTAGCACAGTGTTCTTAATCACAAATGTCTCCTTCCTTCTTAGTTCGAGTCCTTTGTTCTTAGGGTTACGTTGGACCTCTTCTACCTTCTACAAAATAAACAAATAAAATATAACTTTTACATTATCCAAAACAAAATCTCTAATAATAGATAGCGCATGGGATTTCGGCATGTACTGATAGAAAATTTGAGTAGTAAAATCAAGTTTTTACCTCGATTTTAATTAGTGTAATCATGAATCTCTACTCAAATTTTACTATATTTGAAGTTCTTAAATTTTACACTGGTATGTATGGATCTACCATAGGGACGTCTGCTTTTTATCATATTTCTAGTTTATGTTTTATTTGTCATGTTTACCATTTGTCGTTTTTATGGATGTTAATTCTGAAGCTATCTCAAAAATGATTCAAAAATTAATTAAAAATCATATGCAAATAGAATGATATTTAAAAGGATTTTCGAATATTTTTTTTACTTTTACATTTGTGTATTTTGTATTTACTTTTTTAGTGAATTAATGAAGTAAAAGAATTTATAAATAGTAAAAATACTATTAGAAAAACTCCGAAGCAAACATATATGTTCTCTGGAAAGGTTATTATGTAAACTGCACAACCCTATTTTCCTATAATTTTAAATATTTATATGATTCATTAAAGGCAGAATATGCAAAACTCAATCAACTAATTTTTATGTTTAGGAAACGGTTAAAATAAAACCTAAGAAAACTTCGACACGTTAAACGGCTTCTTTATATTAATCTAAATTTGAATATTTTTATGATAAAAATCATTAAAAGAAGCCATCAACATATTTTCATTTAGAAAATTTTACTGTATACCTACTGTTAAAATTTTTAAATCAATCAGAATTAAGATGCAAGCTACAGCTATTTTCCAATATTCTTCACAATATCATCGTTATAAAATTATTAAAAATTTATATATAAGATTACTATATACTATACATAAAAGTAAACAACGCAAAAGAACAAGAGGCATATTTTTACCATTTTTATCTTTGGAGAATTAAAGGCCGTGGCCATAATTTGTATATATTTTCCAGCAAAATCATTTGTTCCATAGGGATATGGGAAATAAACGACCATGGATTGGCCTGAAAAGATTCCAATCTGAAGGTGCAGAAATGAGATGAAGAACTTGATCTCAATTGAGCCCGAAATATATGGGCCCAATTGAACGTTAAATTATTTCCAAGTGTATCCATCGTATTTATGTATGTAATTACATGGTATTCTCGCTATATAAGTGGTATTTTAAACGGTTTTGGGTATTTTGCATATATGGAAAAGTGTTTCTCGTGTTATATTGAGTATTTTCAATGTATCACTAATTTTTTTCCAACTTTAAATTATGTGTTTCTCTATTTTTTATATCAGTTCAACAGGTAAAAAACTTTTTTTAACCAAATTTTCTACATCTAGGTAACTATTACGTGTCGCGAAAAATGTAAATTAGTAATATAATGTCACATTAATCATGTAAATGAAAATTTTGAGATATATTAATATGTAAAATCTATTTTTAAATAATTATATATTTTTGTTTTTGTGAATCGGACCGCTATGTGGCACATATCGACAGCCCAATCATTTGACAGACAAGTCAAAGAGCGGGCTGGTTGGACCGTGGTCCATTCGTAAAATTTTTTGACCCAAGACTAACCCATGAGGAAGCTAGGTCTAATTTGGAAGTATCAGTTTGCAACAACCCTATGCAAGGTGTCGAAATGATACAAGGATCTGTTTTGTCATTGTATTTTCTTCCTTTACTTCCACATTTCATTTATCCTCAATATTTTTATTTTTTTATAAATATTAAGGTTTGTTCCCTAACTTAGAATTTGCGGCTCTGCTACCGGTAAACAGCAACATGAGGCCATGGAAAAGTTCATCCCTAACTTCTCGGGCTTAAGCTTCAGGTTCATTATCGAGGAAAATTGATCCTAGCTACTTGTTGGGCTCGGGTCGAACGAACCGTTGACAACCATCCAAAATACTTAAGCTCAAGTTATCAATTAGCAATCCCCACCACTTATAACCCACTATGAAACTTCCCGAGTTTTAGATGTGGGACTTTGTTTGAGGTTGAGACAACCTCTCCCATTTATATTTGCAACATCCTCATTGCAACATGGCTCATCACTTATTCTCAGTGACAGTTGCATGCTCCCGGCTTAGGTCCCTTTGGGTAGCCATTTTTATTATCAGATGAAACCCGCTCTGATATCATTTCTAACATCCCGGGCTTAGATCTGCGGTCCGTTAGCGAAGAAAACTAGCCCTGACAATTTATTGGCGTCAGATCCAGTTCCGTTGACAACCACCCAAAATGCTTAAATTCAAGTTGTCAAGTAATAATCCCCATCACTTACAACGTACACTCACACTTTGTAAATTTTAGATGTGAAACTATCTTCGGAGTTGGGGTGTTTCACTTTCTCTCTATATCAAAGCATGCATTGCACACACGAAGGAAGACTACACTCCTTATATCATGTATGGACATATTACAAAGAAACTGTTGGGAGACGGGCAACAAGCTGCGCCGCCAATTCCTTTTGGATTGCAAATCCAATTCTTCGGAACACAACATTTATAGACCTGAGAACCACAACATTGCTATGCATAATTTTCCGGACCCTCTTAAGGAGCTCTACAGCTTCAGACATCAAGAACCCAAAGGTGTCGAACATGAAAGGGATGAAGACCTCAGCAAACTTATGCATAGTGAATATGTCAACCTTTATCTCACCCACGTAGGGTCTAATGACTCAATCAACCATTATTAAATAAATATTTCCTTCGGTTCCAAGAAATGCCATCTTGGTGCTCCAGCACTCTCTGTCTCTCTCTTGTATCTTCCGTGCTCATCCTCTCCTCGTCCATGCCAATTAACGCGTGATCAGAAGAAGCACGGCCATGGCTAGTTCGTCAGCTTTGGCGAAGTACAAGCTGGTGTTCGTCGGGGACCAGTATGTGGGGAAGACCAGCATGATCACCCGATTCATGTACGAGAAGTTCGACACCAACTATCAGGTCAACCTTCACTTTCTCCCCTGGAGATCTTGTGTTTGCTCAAGTGCAGGCTCAAATATGTGAATTCGATTCCTCTGGATCTTTGTTCTTCGAGCACACTGTTTAACCATCAGACCATTTAAATGGATCAATCGTTTACAGATCTTTATATATGTATTATTCATCGTGAAGAACCAGTGATGCAATTGTGTGTTCTTTGTGTCGTTCACAGCCTACGATCGGTATCGATTTCTTGTCGAAGACATTGTACTTGGAAGATAGAACGGTTCGCCTGCAACTCTGGTAAGATCCTACCAGTCCCTTTGGTTGAAAATGTAGCATTGTTCATGACAGTCCAATCGTTAATGCAATCAATGGTGTTATGTATAAGATCCTACCTAATGTATGAGATCACATCAAGACCATCCTTTATTGCAGGGACACCGCTGGACAAGAGAGATTTAGGAGTCTCATTCCGAGTTACATCAGAGATTCATCTGTTGCGGTCGTCGTCTATGATATTTCTAGTGAGCTCTTTACCTCGAATTTGATATTATTCTCTAAGAGCCTGCTTGAATGAGCCAATCAAACAAAGAACAAGAGAAAGCCTAGAAATGCAAAGGTTGAGATAGAATGGAATTTCAGGGTGGGTGGAAGTAAAGTATACGCTTACAGCAAACATTTCATTCAATTCCTTGTATCAACACATTCCTAGATATTTAATAAAAGCATAAATTATTTATTGTTTAAAATTTGGACCAAACTCACATTTTTTAATAAGAATCCATCATCACGCGAAACACCATGCTGTGCTCTTCGCCCAGTGATATCAAAAAAATTGAAAGATGCAAATAGAGAGGAATTTCTCTGTTGCTGCGAAGATTCTTTTTTTTCTTTCTGATAGCTGCATAAATAAACTCTTCTGTTACGTGTTTCTGAATCGGTATACATTACAAATCCACTGTCCATAGATCGGCAATCGTTTGTGAATACATCCAAGTGGATCGATGAAGTTCGCACACAACGAGGTGGAGATATCATCATTGTTCTTGTTGGCAACAAAACGGATCTCGTCGATACCAGGTAATTAGTATAAGTAACCACTTGGTGTGTAAATTTTGGTTAAGTTCTTCTGGAGATTAAAAGCACTGGATAGCAAGAGTTAGTTCGGGGAGAAGTCCAACTTAAAAGCTTGAATCTACAGATGTATAGTTCAAAAGTGGTGAAGTTAAAATTAAGCTGTAACATTTTCGAACAGGCAAGTTTCCACAGAAGAAGGCGAGGCGAAGTCACGCGAGCAAGGCTTGATGTTCATGGAAACCAGTGCCAAAGCTGGATTTAACATCAAGGTTTTATCATTTCCCTTTCATGCCTCTGTTCAACATTATTTCCCAGCAAACTAAAGCACGATTGCAAATCTGCTTCCAAATATCAACATGAGTATGAACAAGTGTTCCCCATTGGCTGCTTTATACTTATCATGCATATCTGAAAATTACGCTGTACATATACCTATATATTTTGCCAATCCACATCATTCAGTGAATTATTACAGTCGTCATTAAATGCCATATCCTGAAATGTTTGTTCATTGTGACTATTCCAATTTGATAATCATGGCTTCGCCATCATCCGCATACAATGCATGAGCATGAATATAAAATGTGCCTACAAATTGCAATCCCTATTAAATAGCTTAGCTTTGGACTTTAACTTTCTTTATTGACACATCTTTCTTGATTTGTACAGCCCTTGTTCCGCAAGATTGCTGCAGCGCTGCCAGGCATGGAGTCAGCTGTCCAACCCAGACAGGAAGACATGGTCGACGTCAACCTGAGATCTGGAGCAAATGCCCCACAGGCGCAGCAGCAATCAGGTGGTGGTTGTATGTGCTGAGAGAAGTAATCGTGCCCGCATTCCAGGGAGAAGGATTATAATTTATATGAAGGAAGACCAGTCGATTTCAACCTATGCAAAGGCTGAGTTCCCATGAAGTTTTGGAGCTGCAAGTTTTGTTTATACATAATGGAAACATAGAATATACGGGTGGTGATATATCAATATTATTGTCATGTATTCAACAGAAAATACATTTTTTATTAAAAAGTGATTATTGCTAATTGCTAGTAATATTTTGATTCCATGTTTGATTCCTAAAATAAAATAGTTTCTTATGCTTTGTAATGGAAGGAAGAATGACTGGACTAGCTTCAGCATAATTTAGTGCAAGGCAAGATACACTGGCTTTTAGAAGTGCTCGATGTCAGTAAGGAATCCATGACGCATATGCACGTAGAGAGCACCATATAGCGATAACTAGATACTACATCGACACATAGAAGAAGTCAGTGAGCTTCATTTCCATGAGCATTGTGATCCAGAACAACCTCCTCCCTTACAGTCATAATCACAAAAACCAGTGCCATGGTTTCATAGAATCTCTCTTATTTAAGTTATTTTTGTGTGTAATACAAACAACATAAAAAATCAAGGTTCAAAAGCCCCAGATATCCCTAAAAACGGATAGTGTCAATGGAGAAGTAAAATAGAAGAAACAGATTCCCATTGTTTTGCATCTGAGTACATACAACATCAATATATATTATAAGCTCTTCCATAGTCAGAATAATTTAGATTGAACTTTCGATCAAAACTCAAACACATTGTTGCCTCTTCAGAGAAGGGAAGGCACATCAGGAATAGGGGAATAATCAGGTGTGTATGGTTAGTAGGATAGATGGGTACCCGCTCCGATACATACCGGTCAACTCTAAAGCCACTGATATCCAACAAAGTATTCCGGATCAGGTACCAAATACTATTTGATCCATAGTATATGAGGCTTCAATCCTATCATGAATGGATACCCATAGGTCGACCCTAAAGCTTGGCATTGGCCTAACCTTGTCGAAATATAATTTATAATTTACCCTTGAAGTATTACTATTACAATGGGCTCTTATACATATGGGGCATGCAATCCTCCACCCACATGAGAACATATGGGCGTACTATCCTTCATCCACATATGGAGTACTTGGAAGAAGATTCTAGAAAATAAAGATGTAGAGAAAAAATTTAGATATTTCTCCACTTCCTACCAAAATATCTAGATATTTCCACCTAAGGAAGAGTATGGAAAAGTATTCTAGATCTCTCTTCTAAAATATCTCCATCCTCTTGAATGTCCTATAAATACCACCCATGAGGTCCTCATTTGATAACAATTACAATACAACAACAAGAAGCACACACATCGACTATCATCACAAGAGTTTCTCAAGTATTCCCTCCTTCCAAGTGTTGTAATTCTTTCTTCCCTTATTGTAAACATTATAAGTTATCTTTTTTTGTAAATGTCCAAGTCTTTTATCCAAGTTTCAAACTATTAATGAGAAGAAGATATTTTTTCACTTCTATCTTGTGCATTTATATTTATTTACTCTCCTTAATTTACTTTCTATTCACCATCAATCTTCCGCTACCCTACAAGTTTGGTATCAGAGCCTCATCATCATTACATCCTTGTTGAAGCATTTTCTTGTTTCTCCACACCATCGCATCCACCTCTAATATACCTTTATTAAACTACATCCAAAGATCCATTCTCATCTTTAATAGAGAAGTTATGATTATTGGAGTCTTTAAATGAAGATCTTTTTCATCTAACAAGATTTGTGGGAGCTAGTTATATAATGCTACGAGGGGCTAAAAGATGGAGATGCTTCACTAAACGGGGAAAATAAGAAAGAATTCGAAGTAAACAGGAAGAAAGGTGCAAAGGCCCTTCTCTTAATCCAACAAGGAGTAAGTAAATCTATCCTTCCTCTCATTTTTTGAATAATCTGAAATAGCATAAGAGATTTTGAAGATAATATTCTAGGTATCTATCAAGGTAATTTCTATCAAGCTCAATCTTTTTCGAAGGATTTTGATAACCTCGTATTTAAAGATGTTGAAATTATCCAAGGGTTTTTTTAAGAGCTTTTATTATTATAAATCAAATCCAGAATTACGGAGATATTATTGTAAATAAGAAGATTGTTGAAAAGATACTAAGAATGATGCTTCTTAAGTTTGATCATATTGTTGTTGTTGTTAAAGAATCTAAAGATTTATCTTATATATATATATAAATTAATAGGTTCACGTGAAGCACACTAACAAAGAATTACCAAATTTACCACTCAACCCTTGTAGCAAGTATTTCAAACAAAAATGAACATCTCCAAGGTAAAGAATGAAGATCATGATAAGTAAAGAAGTTAACGATATATAAAAAGATAAGAGAATAATGGAAGATATGGATCCTACAAAGGTAAAGACGATGGAAGATTAATAGGAGGATTAATCAAAGAGCTCCATTTACATGTAAGTCTTCTACTCATTGCATTATTTGTTAAAAAAATAATTATGAATTTAATGATTTTAGATTTCGATGAATAAAGTGCATGATTGTAAATCATTCTCAAAGGAACTGTTGTTTTCAAAAGGACGAGTCTAATTATATTGCTATTTAATTCTTCTAATACATTACTCTATTCTTGCAATAAATACTGAAGTACAAAAATTTTTAGTATGTCGGTAGAACTCATAGAAAGCACATGACAGGGAATAAAGATGCATTTGTAAGCCGTGAGGAAGGGCATAGTTCACAAGTTAAACTCGGATGCGGAAAGCCACAAAATGTGGAAGGTAAAGGAGTTATTGCAACTATAAAGAAGGGTACTTTTGTACTTTAAAACTCATTCATGATGTTCTTTATGTTCTCGTCTTAATTGAGAATCTTCTAAGTGTGGGCCAACTTATAAACAATAACCATTCTCTAATATTTGATAATGGAATATATAAAATCTTTGATAAAAGAAAAAGCTACTAATTGTAGACATTAAAATAGTTTCAAATAAAATCTTTCTATTATCAGTTCCTTTTAAAGAAGGTTATGCTCTAAAAGTTGTAAAAGAAGATGATTCTCTGTTAAGGCATTTAGGTTATGAACATTTAAATTTTAAAAGCCTCATTTTATTAAAAATAGAAGAACTTAATTGTTCGACTTCCAATCATCAAGAAAGATGAAAGCATATGTGAAGGATGCATATTACGATAAGATGCATAGGTTTCCATTCACGAGGACATCATGGAGGGTAAAACTCCACTTGAGTTGATACACTCAGATGTTTGTGGAGCAACTCAAACTCCGTCTAAAAATTGAGCTAGGTACTTTCGATCATTTGTTGATGATTATAATAGAATGATGTGAGTTTACTTCTTGAAAGGAAATTTAGAAGTCATTTCTACTTTTATCAAGTTTAAAGCTTTTGCTGAAAAGTAAAGTGGAATAAAAATAAAAGTCTTCCGATCAAATCGTGGAGGAGAATTTACATGTAAGGAATTTCAAGACTTCTACATTGCTCAAGGAATCAAGAAAGACTTGGCAGCAAGATATACTCCTCAGCAAAATGGAGCAGTTGAAAAAAGAAATCGAACGATCATCTTGATGGCAAGAAGTGTGTTGAATGGTAAGGGTTTTCCTAACAAAGTTTGGGCAGAGATAGTAAATATGATTGTTTATATATTGAACAAATCTCCTACCAAAGCAGTGTTTGATAGAACACCTTATGAAGCTTGATATGAAAGGAATGTCAAGGTTAGTCATTTCAAAATCTTTGGCTCTATTGCATATAATCATATTTCATCTCAAGTTAAACAAGAAAAGTTTGATAAAAAAATGAGAAAATATATTTTCATTGAGAAAATATAAGCTTAAAGAAGAAAAACTAATTATATCTAAAGATGGCATCATTAATGAGATATCTTCAAGGAAATATGATGATTTTTCAGTACCACAAAAGCAAGTTGCAGCTAAAGAAAACAAAACAAATGATGAAGATATTTTCCCTTCAATTCAAAGACCAGTCGAACCAAACGTCTCTGATTCAGAACATCCGCAACAAAAAGTATGATCTCTTGAAGAAATTTATGTAGCATCTTCTGTTATTGCTTTATTTTCTTGAGCTATGAAAAATTGAAAAAGAAATTAAATAAGAAGTATGGGTTCAAGCAATGAATGAAGAGATCGCAATTATTAATAAAAACACACATGGGAGCTCGTGGACCGGCTTAAGGACAATGATGTTATTGGTCTTAAATGGATTTACAAAGTCAAATATAATGAAGATGGTTCCATTCACAAGCATAAAGCTTGATTAGTAACTAAAGGCTATTCGCAGCAACCATTTATTGATTTTAATGAAACTTTTGCACATGTTGCTCATATGGAAACTTAGATCATTGCTTGTACTTGTTGCTCAAAAAAATTACCAGTGTATCAAATTTATGTTAAGTCCACATTTCTTAATGGAGATCTTAAAGAAGATGTTTATTTTGAACAATCTCAAGAATATATCTTCAAAGATGATGAGCAAAAAAATTATCATCTTCGCAAAGCCTTGTATAGCTTAAAGCAAGTACCAAGAGCCGAGAATAACAAAATTGATAGATATTTTCATGATAATGGATTTCTAAGAAGTCCCAATGAGACATCTCTTTATGTGAAGAAAGAAGGTATGCAAAATTTCCTTATTGTATCTTTTTATATTGATGATCTCATATATACAAGCAAATCCTTCAAGATGATTGTATAATTCAAAGGAGTTGTGACGAAAGAATATGAAATGATAGATTTCGATCTTATGAGATATTTTCTTATTATTCAAGTTCAGCAAAAAGAAGGTGAAATATTCACCTCTCAAGAAAAAATATGTCCATGATCTTCTCATGAAATTTCATATGTCAAATTGCAAGTCAAAAGTAACTTCTATGGCTTTCAATACAAAATTCTCTTTGAATGATGGAGCTTAAGAAGTTGGTGGCTCTCTTTACATGAGTCTTTTAGGCTCCCTGTTATATTTAACAAATACGAGACCTGACATCATATATGCAGTAAGTGTTGTGTCAAGGTTTATGAACAAACCGAGTAAGCATCATTATCTTGTCGCAAAAAGGATTCTTCATTTTGTTCAAGGTACTAAGAATTTTATAATTAAATATACTTCAGAAGAAGATAATGCTATCAAAGGCTATTCCAGATAGTGATTGGGTTAGATCTATATAAGCACATCAGGTTAACTATTTTGCATGGGATCTAAAGTCATATATTGGAGTACTAAAAAGCAAAATAATATAGCTCTTTCTTGCACAAAAGACGAATATATTTATTTCACCAGTGCATCATATGAAGCTATATGGCTAAGAAGACTTCCTCATAATATTGAAGAAGAGAATGTTTTTCCAAAAACTATACTATATATTAACATGCCAACCATTTCTATGACAAAGAATCCAATCTTCCATTGAAGAACAAAGAATGTTGAACTTCGTCATCATTATATACGAGAGCTAATGGAGAATGGTGACATCAAGCTAGAGATCGGCATAGATGATCAAATTGCAAATATTTTTACAAATCCACTTCAGTAGAAAAGTCTCAACACTTCAGAAGGATCGTGCAAATTACAAATTAAGAGGTTGTTGAAAATATAGTTTGTAATTTGTTCATGAAGTGTTATTATTGTAATGGATTCTTATATAAAGGGGATTACAAGTCCCCACCCACATGATAACATATGGGTCTATTATCCTCCACCCACATATAGAGAAATGAAGATAAACACTTAGAAGAAGATTCTAAAAAAGAGAGATGCGGAGAAAATATCTAGATATTTATCCACCTCCTACTAGCATATCTAGATATTTCCACCTAAAAGAGGAGTATGAAAGAGGATTCTAGATCCTCCTTTCAAAATATCTCCACCCTCTTGGATGGTATATAAATACCACCCATGAGGTTCCCATTTGATAAAAATCACAATACAATAACAAGAAGTACAACAAATCTATTACCATGACAAGAGTCTCTCAAGTGTCTTCCTCCTTCCAAGTGTTTTAAGTCCCTCTTCTCTTGTTGTAAATATTGTAAGTCATCTTCTTGTAAAAGTTAAGTCTTGTATGTAAGTTTTAAGTTTTTAATGAGAATAAGTTATTAAGTTTCACTTCTACCTTGTACATTTATCAGTATTCACTCTCTCTAATTTATTTTCTATCCACCATCAATCTTTCGTTGCCCCAACAACCTTGTGATTCTCTTTTTGTTAAATGTTTAATAGGGACACAAATTGTTGGATTTGGATATCGATATATGTTCATTCATTTTTAAATATAAAATGGGCTAAGGATGTTGATGTATATGATAAGCATGTTGACATATCTGTAAAATGGTAATGGATGTGAAACATATATGAAATGGATACGGATAATTTTAGAATTGCTCTATAAATTAGCTTAAATATGTATATATTAGATAAACTATAAATGTTATAGATACACAAATTGAATGTATATCATAATAATTATATCAAATATTCTGAAAGAAACCATAAAATTATGTTATATATGGTTTAAAATAAATATACAACTATTTTATAGTTGAAAGTGATATACGAATGCGTATGTTTGAAATTGAAGTGATATCAATATTTGTATTTGTCTCATAATGGATATATGTATGCATTTCGAAATATGTATTTCCGATGGATAATTTTAGAATTGCTCTATAAATTAACTTAAATATGCATATATTAGATAAACTACAAATTCTATGGATATACAAATTGAATGTATATCATAATAATTATATCAAATATTGTGAAAGAAACCACGAAATTATGTTATATATGGTTTAAAATAAATATACAACTATTTTATAGATGAAAATGAATATACGAATACGTATGTTTGAAATTGAAGTGATATCAATATCTGTATTTATTTTATAATGGATAAAATTATGTATCTCGAAATATGTATAAAACAGATTCGATGGCTAATCGGGTATAAAATATACATATCTGTTGCAACCCCATTCTTATTCGGCGGTTGATTGGTCCGGCTTATAGACTAGATCGGGTAGAGCAATTCATCCTTATTCGTAGTTATACAAGAATTAATATGTAAAAATATGATTGTTTAGTCACAACATAATGGATTTCATCATCGTAACATTGTATTATCTTAGTGGAAAAGTCTGAAAAGGTAAAATTAACTTCCATCATTGGGAGCAACAGATAGAAAGAAGCATGATATTTTTATGTGCACTTTTTCAAAATTTTAAGATGGAAGGATATAACTGCATTTTCATAAAAAAAATCATTCAAATGCATTATAGATCTAACATAATTACTCGTGACAATCTAAAACAGGAAAATATTTTTTTCAACCATTTTAAACTACACGTTTTTAGATTGCTTGATAATTTTTTTTCTCATTCGAGTTCTTTACTTACTACGTTGCAGTTTTGACTTACGAAAATTATGACAAGCCGAAGAACGTATATACATAGAGGTAATATATATGTATAGGCATTGCATCCATAAAATCGCTACCATTCCACTTACTAGTAATGTCCTATTTTTAGGAAGCTATGTATAATGTGAACCATTTATTTCTAACATCTGACTATCTACAATCTTTATTTGTTCCAAAAGTGTCTAATATTAAGAAGGAACAATGATAGAAATTCCGATAGTCATTTTCCGAGTACATGATCAGTCCCTTTGAGGGCTGTAACTTGCAATGAGTCAATGCCAGATCGGATAAGAATATATACATATTCATTTTGGATCAATTAATTTTTGAAATATGCATGTATTGCATGAATATTTTCATAATTCGTTAAGTTAAACGTAATAGATGCAATTGCATCATACATTTCTAATTGCAAAAAATCCATGAAAAAAATTCATGAACATTGTTGGGCTAAACATATTACATTACAGTGAACTTGGATAATGTGGAGACAATAAAGGTTTGGGACCAACATAAATATGTTTCTAACTGACTATTGCAGTTTTCTCGATTTGATTGAAAGGTCCTGAGAAGATCGCAAATGCAAGAAGAAAGTTCGATGGTGAAGCATACATTACAAAGGCAACAGAATCGAGGATATTAACCCCCTCAACCAGACCCGATTTATGATCAAAAGATCCAAACCTGCATCCTCCCTTGCAACGATGACAGCAGTGTGCCTTTTGACAACCAA